>OZ057413.1:95121149-95734034 GCA_964056705.1 Troilus luridus | reverse complement strand
ATTCGTGGTGGTGTAAAATGTTGTAACTATTTATAAGAATGTTAATGTGTAATTTTTCTTTAAGTTATAACTGTTTCTTAAAAGTGTAGTAACTTATTTATCGCCACACTTTTTGTAATCAATCACTATTTTTTGGTAGACTGGAAACTCAGTTTAAACATGTTTCTGTAAAGCTTGATTTAATTTGTTGCTATTTTCCATTTCTATGTGTTACCATTATTTCATCTCTTTTGTGGTGTTTTACTCAGAAATACGGTGTGAATAAAGTCTATTACCACTATTATTATTGCCGTTAATTGAGGCAGAATGTTTTATTGTTACACAATAAAAAGAAGTTTAAAAAAATGATTTAATTAATTAATCAAATTCGTCTGTCAAGTAGTATACGGGGTATCGCTCAATTTACCTCGTACTACTTATAGATCGTGTTATTGTTTCGAGGTTGTGTTATTTAAATTTATATTATGAAAGATAATCTCGAAGAAGAATGTCGTCATCCTAAAACCTTGAAGGAACTATGCCGCGGCCTATCTGGAAGTGGCTACCCCATCACTTTAGCTTTAGGACAGCGCTAAGTGATGGCTCAGCAACCGCTTGGTCTCAGCAATATTACGAGTAATAGCGATGGATTTAGTGGTTACGTCAGTCCAGCTGTACTGGCTACATGTTTGTCAAAGTCATTTCCACTGCCTCTTGTGATGACCTGATTACAGTGACTAGGGATTCTCTATCGTGTATTGTTAATTATGAGAAGTCGGAATATAAAAGAGCCACAAGCTTATTTGTTCAACTTCAATGTAGTGTGAGGATAACCGGTTACTACTGGTACGTGATTGCTACCACCAACCCTACGCTCACGAGCCTTCAATTATCTATTCAATCCAATCAGCTTCTATTGCTGCAGCTCACAAAGTCTTATGAAAATGGAAGATAATTTTCAGAGATACCTACTTGGTAAAAAGAAAAACATAGCGACGAAAAGAGGTGGATTCATCCATTAACCTGCCAATTTTACGTGCTACAAAGTGCACTCCTAACACGTATTAATAATTATAAAAATAGTAACTCCCACATCTTTTTCAAGTTCTTGTTATAGTTAGTTGACTGCTTACGACGCGTCGAACAGTTCGCTTTCTTTTCTTAATAGCAATAATTCGGGAACTCGGACAGTAGCAGAATAATTATCAAATCTGTTACAATTGGATCAATGCCTTCGCTTTTCTTAAATAATGTCTTCATCCTCAAAGCCGGCAATCATATCATCAAGATGCCTAATGTCTTTTTTCATAAATAACCTTTTTAAAGATTGGATTCTATGAATTCTACAATACCGTCAATAAATGTACCGATAAATATATACGAAAAAAGAAAAACTTCTAACCTATAGTTATAGTCTCCAATCATGATGGCTTTAGAATATGATGTACTATTTTATTAACTAGCTTAAAAATACTATAGATTTATATTTTTATTTTGTTTGTTTTTTGTGGTAACTCCTTACGACATTTAATTATAAACAATACTTGACAAAATTTTAATTTTAAATACTATGTACTAATTATTAAGCTGGCAACACTAAAAAGCGGTTTTTTTAGATCCTGTTTGGCTTGATATTTGTTTAGTTGCTCTTGGACTCAACATCCCTCTGCAATTTTCTATTTTTCTACCTTCATTATCTCTGTCTCTATACAGTTTTCTCCACACACGATTATGTCATACGACATCATTTTAATTGAGGATAAAGCTCTATCATAACAATACATTCATTTCAATAGTTACTCATTTAAAACTTAATTTGACTTTCACCAATAACATGGTCTTCGTTATATACTGTAATGTTTCTCATGTAATTTTACTATGTCTACCTTTTTGTATGTTCTAGGTTTTATTTCTTGCCAATTATTTTATAACTTAACTTTTGTTTAAAAAACTGCTATTTTATCTTTGCTACTTTTGTTTTATTTTTAGCCCTGATCATAGTCTAAAAATTAGGCCCAAGAACGTAAGCCAAAAATAAAATAAGTATTACTTATTTGTGTAAAATTTATCCGCTTCTGTACTGCACCTCCGGACCATTTTGCAACATTCCTCAAGATACATCCTGCCAACCATTTCCTCATATAAGAAACAAAAAACTTATAAATAATTCCTGTTTTTAATGTTTAACGCCATCTTTCGAGCATTAAAAAATGTAATGTCTAAATTCCTGAAAAAATAGAGTACTTCATAAAGAAAACATTAGAGTTTGAATCATAAATTTCGAATACGGAAAATAATTCTTAAACCACTCCTTGTATGTGTTACAGTTCTTAAAGTGCTGGATCGTTAATATAATGACAGAGGTAGGGCGAAATAGCTATAATTGCTATCGGGAAATGGCAATGTTATAAGCTTATATTTTTTCTGTTTCGTGTACATTTGTTGTGTATTAATGGGCACTGGTTTCATTAACTGTGCAAAAGGAACCACATATAACAGTAGTTAGCGAAGAGCTTGATCCTAAGTCGTTAAGATAGTAGACTGCCCGTTTCACTTACTGGAATGGAATAATTTGACTTAAAATCCACTCAACCTCAGAGGAAATTCATTATACTCACTACATACAGCTTTAAAGTAGTCTTTGTAAATAAATTAAATCATTCAAGCAGCAGCTTGTTAGAATATTTGAGTATCTGACGCAGCACTATTCTACAATAACAAAAAGTAATGCAATATCATTGAACGGTGTCCATGAACGTTTTCACGGACGAATTTCGATAATGGAAAATAATATTGAGTGTCACAACGTAATGAAAGTTTATTTGTCTTTTTCAGTGTATAAAGCAGAGCGTTTTGAAAATGGTGAATTAAAATTGGAGGTACATTGATTGTCATTTTAATTGTTGATGTACAGTAATATTATCTTATAATAAAGTTTCGATTAAGAGGAATTAGCATCCTGTAGATTTAGTACGGTAGCTGAGCTACTAAGAGGTGATTAAAAATCCAGTCAGCTATGAAAGCTCATGAAGGTCGAATGACAGCTTATTTAATTGATGTAAGTGGATAAATCTAATAATGTTACGAAGGAAGTGAGTCGCCTTTGTAGGTAAAAGCAGATTTTAATGTCATTCCCACATTTGAGTTTGAATGACTAGTAAGGTTTTAGAAGATTTCTTGAGGTGCGAGTTGGGGAAATTAACAAGATTTAATTCGTACCAAGTTTTTAACAAAAGCTATTAATTTTAATGATTGTTTAAATCTAAATAAATATATTTTTTTCATTCCTTAAGTTTGTCTTGAGGAAAGAATCGATAGTATAAATGCTGTTGGGAGAGGCTGGTGTAGCCGACCCGGTCTTGCAAGGTCGCCTCATGCTCTCACGCTTTGTTGCCCCTTCATTGAGGCGGCCATACTTGCTTATTTCACAATACAGTCCGGAGAAAAATATTTTACTTAAGAATGGTTCAGTATTAAAACATACCAAATAATAATAATAAAACGAGAATAATAATGGCGAGTTCCGAAGTAGTCTCGGAGAAAAATGTACGCCATTAAATATGAATTTAATTCATATTAATAAAAATGTATCATATAAAATAAGGGTATCTGATCCGTAGGTTTTCACTTCGAGTTACATCAAATTTTAACTGTTTATTCGTTTCATTTTAAAATTTTCCAAAAATACAAGTTTTCGTGAGGTTTAGTATGGAAAAGAGGATGTAATTGTGGGTAATGAGTAGATTTCGGTAATCATTTCATCTAGAAGTAAAAGTTGAAACGTTGAAAAAACTGTAGAAACGTCCATGTCATGACAAAATGATTGTCGAAGTATACACATTTCCCATAATTATATTCTCTTTTACATTCTAAAGCGCATGATAACTTGTATTTTTGGAAAATATTAAAAGGGGGACGAATAAAAAGTTAAAACTTGTGACTCAACTGGAATAACTGCGGCAAAATTATTTAAGTAAGATTTAAAAATCTACATAAGAAAAATTAAAATATCCAGCTATGTTGTGATAGGAAGTCAAACGAGAAGGTTTAACAAGGGTTTTCTGAAAAGAGCAGGTAGCTCTGTCCTGAGAGAGTTTGGACTTAAAATGTACTAATTTCTGGCAAGAAAATAATCCTTTAACCGATAATTAGTACAAAATGAAATGATTATTATCATTAGTCCTCATGTTGATAATGCTATTGGTAAATTAACAAAAGTTGGGCATTCGTAAAATGCTTTAGTGCCTTTTCTGGTGATTTTCATGGTGTGGGGGCAATATATTAATGTTTCAGCGATCGCAACTCTTAAATAATATTTACATAATACATGAAAGTATTGAACAGGTTTGGTTGATTAATGTGGTAATATCACTTCATCATTTTAGCTTGATTATTAGAACAATATAAGTTTCCAAACGTCGCCAAAAGGAAGTTTTCTATTTTTTCTTTCAAGTAGATTTTACATCTAGTTTATACAAAAAAAAGTAGCTTCGTGAACAAACTTGCAAAATATCGCCTGGAAGTTAAAATTTCGGCTGAAAATAACCTTTCAGTCGTGTATGAGTAATTAAGGAATTTGATCGAAAATAATTTTTCACAGACATAAATATTTGAGCCTTCAGTTCATTTATAATTATTTTTTTACAAAAATTCAAGAATTAGGGTTACCTAATTAATTATTATATAAAAACGGCTCGATACCCGTTATGATCACTTAACAGCTCTATAATTTTATTAATTAATAGTAATGTAGCGAGTGATAACATTATTCTCACTGATGTATCAAAAAATATATTTCATCTCCTTCATGTGGTATGGCATATTTTCACTTATTACATTTCAATCTGATTGCAATAATTTTCTTTAAAAATAGAATGTTTTTCCACTCTTCTTAAAAATGTCAATCAACAAAATACTGACTTAAGTTTTGTTATGCATAGAACTCTTAATTTTTCCTGTTGCCTATTATGTCCAATCTTACACATAGTTTATTTTATTGTTCTAATTTATAACCTTCTATAATTTATAAATTTCAAAATTGATCTTAATTTATTTATTAAAATTTCAAAGTAGCTTATGATAAGTAGTAATTAATAATCAATTAATGTATATTTAAAACTGATTCGTATTTTAGATTGATAAATTAAATCAATATTAAGGCGTAAGAAAAGATGTTTCACAGAGCACATTGTGAAGAATCAAGTAACTAATCAACTACTTCCCGTTAGGTGACGCCACAAGGGAAAGTGGAATATCTACTTCCAGCCAAAGAGTTTCTTTGATAATAAGGAGTTAAAGAATATCTTCGGAAAATAACTCAAAAATACCTATATGTTTTAATATAATGTGTATAACAAGACAAAACTGTTATGCATGAACTTTTCAGCATAGTTTGCTTTTTGTTTTTCTATCGAGAGAATGATTTGAATCGTTTATTTGAAATTAATACCTCAAGGCGCATTGGTACAAAAATACATTGATAAACGAAATAAAACAACTTTATAATAATACAACTAAGAGAGTTTTAACTTCGTCCAGGATGCGGGTTACTACTCTTTATAATTACAATATCCGTGCCTTCTGAGGGTGTATAGCTGCACAAAGTGATTCTTCGTTTGGTATAGAATTCATTCGATTTCATTAGAAATTTAATTGTAATATTATTTAAGCGTTAATCGGATATCAATGAAAACCTTTTGGTTGAAACAATTCAATACACCTGCAAATGTCTCCCAATCAAATACAGAAGTTTCTGTAGAGGAGGAGGTAACTTACCTAATCTATGATATATCCTATAGATTTCAGAACTATAATATGAATGAATGATCATTTGACAAACTACCTAAACAATTGAGAAGTAAGAAAAGGGGCTAGTGGTTGCAAGGAGCTGTTAATGATAGCCACATTTAATGACAATAAAGCGTGCAAAAAGTATCGAAATTTGTCAACGGCTTGGATTGATTAAAAAAAAGATATGGCACTATACCATTGATTAGGTTGATCCAAGAATACGTGAAGCACTAGACTCACTGTGGGAATACTCCAACCATAAATAATTGTCGAAGAATTTACAAGAGGATCCTGTGTGGTTTTGCTTAACCGCAACACCACTTGGCAATAGCCTCCTGGATCAGATATCAATTAATGATTGGAGGCGAAAGATCCATTATTAGATATAGTATATTGTATAGAGGTCAGTGATTTGCAAAAAGCTGAGAACAGTTAAAAAGTATTATGGTCGAAGAAATTAAGAAATACCTGAAGCTTTTCTTAGAAACACTTCAACACATAATTGAATTAACCCCTTTCCCGATAGTTGTATATCCAAACGGTAGCGTATTATAACCCAACAGAAACGGATCGGAAAACTTAGTCTTATTCTTCAGAACAGGAAACTAATTAAAAAAACACGGTACTTGTAGGGTTTGAAGACAATATCATTTTTGATCCCTTAAAAAGCGATCCGGAAAATGGTTAATAATTGAAAACCCTAAGAATAAATATAAGTACACCAATTGATATTTTTTAGGGGCCTCGTCATATTATTCATGAAAAAGATCCTAAGGATTAAGACTTTATGATTTTTTAATATGATGAGAGTATCTAAAACATTGAGAGACTAAATAGGCAGGTTTCAGAGACGTGTGTTATTGCGGGCTCAATTACAAAGTTGTATTCCACCATGACAACGCCAGACCAAACTCCGCAATAATTAAACAGCTAAAGTTAGTCCAGCATTGCTGGAATGTTTCATTAAACCCACCTTATTATCCGGAGCTTGTACCATCCGACTACCACTCATTCCGGTCCCTCCAAATCGTTCGTTATGAGAGAGATGTGAAAACGTATCTTGATCATTTTTTCTTGGCTTTAGATGTCTTACGAGAGCGGAATAATAAAAATATTAGAAATATGGCGAGAGATCATAAATAAAAAAACGTGGATACATTATTGAATAAACTTTATACTTTGTATGAGAAAATTTTGCTTTATTTCACCCTTCAAAAACAGATAGAATTTATTGATCCATCCTGTAATTTACAAAAACTCTTAGACCACCCAAAAATATCATATACTTCATATAAAAGTATCAACGTTATCAAGGCATATTAGTAGGTAAAGTAGACAAAGAGGGTCCAAATATTGACGTCAAGTTCCATTTCTTGAGAAGGATTTTTCAGCCACGAGTTTGTGATAAGCTGTAAGTTGATAAGTTTGTAATAACTATTTATTGTTGCCTCACAGTAGCTCCAGCCTTCTGTCAGTACAACGTAGGTCGAAACGTTGGCACTTATAATAAATAAGTTTGTCTTATTTAGTGTTTTTTTGACTGTACCCCCAGACTATCTATATCCCACATAAGATCTTCCAGTCAACAATTTTCCTCTCAATTTAAGATTAAATAGTTTTTTGAGGTAAATTAGAAAACTTATCAAACGAAGAAGATGCTACTTCATTGCTAATGTTCGTAAAGTAAAAGTTTTAATATAAGATGATGATTTCCTATTTCCTTATGAATCCTTATATGAAATTTTTAGTCATATATCGTTAATAGCCATACTCAATATTCCACTTTATTTTAAGCATTTTAAATTCTGCTTCAAATGGCATTTTTTTTTTTCAAAACAGGATATTACTATGTATGAATGTACTACTTTGAAATGAGTGATCTCAGAGAAGAACTTATGAAAGAAAATTTGCAAAATCCTGCATCTATTGGAAACTAAAAATGTTTAATTTTGGCAAGCATGCAATCCCAATATTCGACAAATGCTATTTTAGCGCATCATTTTGGTTAAAAAGGATTGAGTTATTTTTATTTTCAGGTCTGTTGTATATTTTTCCTCTTTCGTGGATATACTAAGTTATATATTTGTGCATTTTTCGTCATCTGAAAAAACTTTTGTCTTGAATTGCAAAATATTAATATGCTACGTGTATTCATGACATAAATAATTTCTGTACTTTTGTGTATTAAATAATGGTCAAACCATTTCAACAGTTTGTTGAAACATTTTTTCATTTGCAATCTATCGGTACAAATAACTCGTGTAATATTGTGTGTTGAATAGAAAGTTCAACGATTGGCGAAATATTTATAACTCATAAGTGACAAAAATAAAGCTTGTAACAACTACTTTTTGGCAGAGAAGCTTAAAACAGATGAAAGTGCTATTTAACGGTCTCTAGCATCTCACCTTTTGTTATTTTGAACTTGAACTTTACTAGTCGTAGAAATTTACATTAACTGACAAAATCTACTGGGTAGAACCCCATAGTTGTCAATCACTTGGTTACTTTTACCGAAATAAATTTTTTAAAGAAAGTTTAATTTCCCATAGATAACTTTCATGATATTAATTTCAATGGATTTAAAAAATATCTTTTAATACAAAACAAAAGGGCTTATCCAGTCTGTAGCCGTTAATATGAAACACCTCCTTAAGAATTTTTAAATATTGACCCTCCGCGAAGTGAGTATTTGAGTTATCGTCATGCCAATAGTAATAAAGAGGTTTATGACTTCTCAATCAATAAGTTAGTCCTCTGGCAACGTTTGCTGATTTTGCTTTTTATAAAACTTTTTTTTCTTCAAACCGCTGCTATTTTCTTCAACGCAACGTTTCTTGATCGCCTGGAAAATTATTCCACAAAGAGGCTCTGAACATTTCACTCCTATCACTGTGTTTCAAACAAAAGATTCTAAATTACGGAAGCCTTTGATTCTTCAAAAAAAATATTACGTGCTTTCACATAGAAATGGGACAATAGATTACGGAGTAAATTCAGGAACAGGGAAATAAGTCATGTTTGTTGGCTAGAAAATTAGGGCAAGCGATTACCTCGCTGGCCTCATTCTAGTTCCATTGTCCCTAATGGAATAATGGCGGATCCATTTATAAACAGTCAGAGAGTGGAGTTAATTCATCGGTTACACTTGTTGGATGCTGCCATGCGGCAAAGGCTCAATGCTGTACCGCATTATCCATGCTTTAAATCATTATTTTCCTTTTTCTTTTAATGCAATGAGTAGAGTACTCAATCGCAGAAAATAAATCCCAAACGTTTAATTTACCTTCGAAAAACAAATATAGATATATCAACCCGTACTTACTACTGCTAAAAGTGAAACTTTCCTATAGTATCCTTGAACAACAACTTTGAGGATAAAATAGTTTTTAGCTATTTACCAATTGAGTAAATACTCGGTGGTGGATGAAATGGTGCTAACCTAAAGTAGCCGGTTCTACACTCTGATGCGTCCGCGATTGTTTCGAATTAGATTCGCGGGGAACTTCCTGATGGTGTAGAGAAATGGGAACAAGTCAATTGTTTTATTTTGAAACATTTTTTCTTTATTGTTATTATTTATTAGTAAGTGCACCGAATAGCATCATACGCGAACATAAATGCATCTTTTATGATTTGAAATATTTAAAAAGTGTAAAAGACAGGAAAACCATTTAATTCATTTGAACTTGTCAATTCAAATGTAAATTCATTACTTGGAATGAATAGCAGCTAATATTAGGGCAACTATTATCAATGCACAGTACTTCCAAACGATTTATTTATTTTTTAATTAAAATGTTATAAAAACTTGTAAAACTGATTGTTTCATTTAATATGAAAAAAATCATGAGTAATTAGAGAACTACTGGACTGGATGACTGTAACTAAACGCCCTTCACAGTTCATAGAGAGCACGTAACGGAGCTAGTCAATATATTTATTTACTTAACGTTCAAGGAAACTGCACAATTTTATTTCATAATTCCACAGGGAAAAAGTTTCTACTTAATAAACAAATATGTGTGTAAACTAATATTGTGGAGTTCATAGATGTTTAAACTACCAATAGTGTCATTATCTTTCTTTCCTATTGCCTGTTTAGCTTAATCCGTCTTAAAAATTGTATATAACGTTATAAACATTCAAGATTTCCATAAATTTTGAACCAATAAATTTGAATACCCATCGACAATCTATGGCAGGTTTTCTTTATTTCTATCATTTTTAAAACTATAGGCTTCTTGTCTGTTATTTTCCATTTATATCTATATTTTTCTCTTCTCTTTATTAGTCTATATTAGAAAAAAATATGTATATTAATAGAATATCACAGGAATTACAATTAATTTCAAATACCAATAAGTTTTACTTTAATTATGAAATAAATTTAGCTATATACAAAAATAATAAAATAAATATTAGTGTTGGTTTATTGCTGTCGTTGACGAGATTTCAAGGTTAGGGATTGCCATAGATGTAATACATCATAATAGGCATATGGGATCAAAAATCCGATACTCAATTTGGAAACAGGGTTTTTGAAAATTTAATAAATAAGGGATAGGATATCATCCAAGGAATTTCGCAAAATAGTAATAATGTATAAACAAACTAACAACATTTCGAATTAAATTTGATAACCCAATAATTATTAATTGTTGGAATCTAGGGGACGAAAAAAAAAGAATAAGTAGAAATTATAACAAAAGTAAATATTAATCAAAATTTTTATTAGAGTTAATTCTTGCTCGCTAGAATTATAATCGAAATGGAAAATGTTACTAGTGAAACATATTGGAAAATGTATGTGTATAATTATGCATTCACATACTTATAGTATAAAAGAAAATTAATTCTTGTGAAACATTATAATAGAGTAATTAATTAAAACATCAAAGAGAAAAAAATACCTAAACAGAAACTTATTTAAAAATAAATATTTACATACAAAATAATAAAAATAAAATAAGTCAAAATCTAAAACCTAAACAGAAACTTCATTATTATTATATTTCATTATTTGAAGGCTTGATGAAAATTTAAAAAAAATTAAAGAGAATAATTGAGTTTCTTAACAATTGAATTGTCAGTGTCCTAGTTCACAAATACTAAAACATTAAGAAAAACAATGAAATAGAAGTATCATGGTAACTTAAAAAAACATAATCAAATTTGAAATTTAATTAAGTGTATATGTCATATCTTTAACCAGCCACTGATTGGCATATGAAGAGGAATTGGAATAGGAGAGTTTTAAATGTTGGTAAGATAGGGGCATATTAGGTGTAAGAAATTTCCAGAGAGTAGCGGAAAAGGCGATTAAGTTATGTTGGAAAGAAAAAAATCAGGCATTGAGATCATGAGGGTTAGGAGTTGAGCTAAAGTAGATTGTAATTAAATATTGCCTACGGAAGGAGGGAGCAGTCATCTTAACTCGGTATATTGAAAATCCAAGGAGCGCCTCGTACTCTTAATCCCAGTTACAAGTTTTACAAAACTCATCAAATTCTCCTCATGCTGCCAATGAGAAGCCATTATAAACCACACAGTCAGTCGAAATGGAGGGATATGAGTACACGTTTAGATTTTGGCATAGGATTGAGCAAACGATAAAAGAGTGTCAGTTGAACTGCTCTGTGTCCAGACGTTGAGCATAATGCCCCCAGGCCAACTCTTAACTTGTCCACTTGAGTCACAGTGGTTCGCCGGCTCCAGCTGGGATCTCGTGGATCTTAAATACATAATAGTCTTTGCTTGGTTTTATTCAGCAGGATCTTTATCTTAAGAGTCTTGAGTTCAGTGCATGCTAAAGACGGTGGTGTTTCTAGAATAACAGTTGTACAGAGAGGTGATTTGTCCAAAACCACGCTCAACCGCCATGTTTTCCCCCCACGATTGAAAATGCCGACTTTATAGAGGCTAGATGAGCCCTGCTGGGTCTACAGATCCCACGAATGGACGAATGACTGAATCTGTCACAGCCGGATTTGAACCCGAGACTTTCAGCGTAGCAACTCAGCAACTCCGCTCCCATGCAAATGTATGCACCCATTATGACCGAAAACTGTTCGGTATATTAAGTTGAGTGAATAAATCATTGAAATTGACAATCTATAAACGGCTGACAAATTTCTTCTATTTTGTCTGTATTCTCAAATCTATGCTTGGTCATTATTTCTTTTTTAAAGAAAACAGTCGTGTATATAAATAAACTTAACGCATATATTCTGATTATAATAATGACGTTTTTAATTATATTGTGCCCAGGTTATATAATTTTATTACATATAAATTGACTTTGTTATGAATTGTAAAATTAAAATCATAACATTATTACATACTAGTTGCTTACATTACTTTTTGCCGACCGCCCCCTGTGACGTGGAAGGATGATTCATTTTGATTTCGCCGCTATTCGGATTCTTTACGAAGAAATAATCCTGGATTTTAAGTTAGGGAAAATACTTGGAGTTATTTAGTGTTGACGTCATAACCTAACTTAGTAAAGAAATCTTTTGTTATCGAATAAATTTCTGTATGACATAATTAAAAATTGAGAATTATAATCCTTTGAAAGAATTTGATTAGATTTGTTAGAATTTAATCGCACAAAGTAGCAATCTATTTCTAATTTAAAAAAAAATATTTTAACTAGCTATTCAACCAATACTTTAGCACGTTTTTCTAAAATACTTACTTTTTTGTTCAAGAATAAATAATACGTCTGATCCGACGGAATACAAATAAATTATGTTTTATCGTCGGTGAACAAATTTATTTCATAATATTAAAGACTCAACTTTTATGTTAGGAATATTTTATTTTACAAGCGATCCAGAATGTTTCTTACTCCAGCGACTTTAATAAAGTACCCGTATATTACATATTATGAATGGTTGTTCAGTAGTTTTTCTTTTGTAGGTAGGTAGTTATTTTTTATACTTATTTAAATAATGAAAATTCAATTCTTTATGTTGGACTATCACAGCGCTTTTTTAGGACTACCTTTAGGAGAAATGTTAGATTTATGCTTGATTAATAAAAAACCAAATTATATTCTTGAAAGTTAACGTCTAATTTGTTGAATCATCATCTGATTTAAACTAATTGTTAAAAGAACACAAAGATACGTTGCACACAGACGAACGAATGTATTATTTAATGAAATGCCAGGTGCTGGATTTTCGTCCAGGTGAGGGTCGGTCCTCTTCTGGTTAAACCTATTGAGAGTTTTAAAACCGATCACCCGGAATTGAGAAATTCCTTTTCATAGAATATTCTGTTATTCTATTACTTTCTTGTCCCTGGCAATTACTTCCAGCTGTAAAAAAACACATTATCTGATCTAGAAGAAAGGATTAACTAATATCCGTTAACTAACCTTATTTTTTGAGGGGTACTTTCCATGAAATCGGTAGGTTACAAAATATTTCGTCGGGTCTAAAGGAGTTTACAAATAATTTTATTTATTGAGTGGTAACAAACATACATATACGATTCATATAAAAGCGAAATTCTATAAGTTATAACAATTTATTGGTATTTTAGACGAATTGTGACAACCGGTTATTTTATTCAATAATTACCATAATTTTAATGATGCTTTGAACTTTGATATAAAATTGTTTCTATTATAGATGGGATTATTTTAATATATTATAATATTAACTGTGCCTCTATAGATTTATATAGCTCAACTTATATTTTTTCTTGTAAAGTTGAATTTAGTGTTTAACATACCTTTTGTATAATCATTATGTAATATCCTTTGATGTAGGAGTATACTTTATTAAGTTCAAAGAGCACTATATATCACCAAGTCGTCAGATCGTAAAGAGTTGAACTGTACCATCCCTAACGGTTAGCTGTGTGCGACTGAATCCCCTCACTGCTGGCTGGGGGAAACATTCCCTACAGGTAGGGAATTCCCCCCTTTCCCACAATCGACCAGGGATTCCGTTATTTTTTTTTTACCTAGCTTTATTTTACGCGTTTTTTTTTTTAGTTACAACTTCATTTTACAATAATTGAAATAATAGCTAATCGATATGAAAACATCAAAACGCAACTTCTATCCAGCTTCACGTTACGTTAGACTTGCCGCGTTTCCACTTCGCGGTGAATGGTTTAGGGTAAAGTCCCTCTTTTCGCTCCCACCACTCAACCACCTCAGCCAACCTTATCCTCGATTATAGGTTAATACTCATATTCTCAACCTTTTTGTACCCTTTAGCAGGGCTAAAATGTCGTCGAGGGATTGTAGAAGTCAGGCAGGTTCGAGGTTTTGAAAGTAAATTTGCGAGAACAATGGCCCATAGCATTTGGTATAAAAAGTAGTCACGTTATATTATATAAAAATGTTATAGTAAAATTCAAGATCAATAACTTAAAGTTTTCAGAAAAAAAAAACTACAGGCAGTTGTATATTGATGGTATAGGTTCATTTTTTAAACACAATTCTCTAATGAAATTCATTGTCTTTTATTTTAAAATGGGACAACTTTGGATGCAAGGGATCCAATACTTTAGATGGATGTTGTGTAACAAGTCAAGCTTATAATTAATTCTCAATTCATAAATACAGAATAAAGAGAAAATAGTCTCATCCTCTCATATGGAGTTATGGAAAACTCAGAGGATCTGGATTTTGGGAAGTATGGAGGACCGTGCTAAGATAATAAGGCAGGAACAAACTATTTTCCGTGATTCACTACTCAGGAAAAAAAAATTCTGTTAGCTTTATCTTCTTGACTCACTGAATGAAGGATCACTCGGTTCAGTGATTCACTTTACTGAGTAGCCCAGACAAATTAAATTTTGTAGCTGCTTGTGGTTTATATTGTTCCAAATGTTTCAGGAGTGTGTAAGGTGGGCAATCAGCAATACCTGATTGACCTACAGCTCGTGCAAAAAAAAACCCGCCAAATCTGAAGAAACCTTTTTAACAAATTTTTTATACCTAATAGTATTAATATTAAAAAACAAAACAAAGATCAGCCTGTATTATCTCAGTTTATTCAATTTTCATTTAATGGAGAATCAAGTATTCATGATTTTTTTAATTCTGATTATACAACTGTGAAATTTTCATCAAGAACATTTTTTATATGATTAGAGCTGCTTATTTTTTTTTTGTTACTGAGCATTTTTTGCGGAGTATTGCCTATCGCCCCGTAGGCTCTCGAGAGTGAATAGAGTTAAATTGACTCTTATCTATTTTGTCCACTGGAACAGGGTTCTTGGAAGTGGTGACAGCTTCCACTTCCTGGTAGGTTTCGAGCAGCATTTACTATTCTCTCGTCTTTAGGAAGGAAACGACTGACGCGGAATTTTGTTGTTATCGAATATGACATATTATTATTATACCAAGAATGTTACTCATACCCTCCAGTAAAATGGTTTATCAGCTTCATAGGTGACAAGGTCGAGTAAGAATAGGCCTGGAAATACGTCGGCTTCTGCCGTTACAGCTGTAACCAGGAAATGTATGTGCTTCAAAATATCTCATCTTAGAGGTGATGCGAAACTATTCGTCCATCGTACATATTCATCGTTAGTTGATGAGTATGGGAGTTGAACAGGACTTATCAATGTATTAATAATACCGATGAAGATAAATGATACTCGATTGATGTAGGTCTATTATTACTCGTATGTGATCAGGTATACCTGCGCAATTATTTATATAAACAAAAAGTTGTTAGCGCTGGGAAACTGAAGAGCAAGTAAGGGCGGGCGGTAAGGGTAGAACAGATTAAATCAACGCCATTACTTGCGGGAGAACTTTGGACAGAGTCAGAACTTCTTGGTGATTCAAATCGGAAATTTGAATGCTTTTCTGGAGTCAAAGAATTCCGAGAAAAAGAGTATGAAATGAGGAAGTGGAGTCATGCTTAGTACTGAAATAATTCCCAAGTTACTTGATACACTAATGGTGCTTCATTAAAAATGCTAAGTTGTCGTTAAATAACTCAGTGCTAATAGGATTTCAAGAATAAAACTGATGGATGGATTTACTGCAAAAGATGCAATAAAGAGCGTCTGTAGTATTTAAAATTCAAATTTTAGTATTACAATCTCAATTTTTTTCTGAATTCCGATAAACATTTTAAAAATACTTTTAAATTTGTAAGATAATTAGGCTGATCAGACCAAGTTACTTGATACACTAATGGTGCTTCGTTAAAAATGCTAAGTTGTCGTTAAATAACTCAGTGCTAATAGGATTTCAAGAATAAAACTGATGGATGGATTTACTGCAAAAGATGCAATAAAGAGCGTCTGTAGTATTTAAAATTCAAATTTTAGTATTACAATCTCAATTTTTTTCTGAATTCCGATAAACATTTTAAAAATACTTTTAAATTTGTAAGAGAATTAGGCTGATCAGATTTGTAATTTATAATTTTTTCCAGGTACATCTGTGCGAAACAGCGGGTGTTCGGTTTCTGGAAAGAGTCGTAAGCGATTTTGTAATTTGACTCTGATGTGAAAACTGGAAATAACGGCTGCGACATCTTCACTTAGTTCTTTAGTACTTTAATTTAGTTATCTTATTTAAGTCGCTATGATTGTGAATTAATGACATATAAGGAAAAATGAGACTGTTGTTCAGTATCTCCATGAAATATAGGGATTGAAGTGTTTGGCAAATTTGAGAGTCTTCGATACTGATGATGCACTGTGTCAATAAACGGGCATGGTTCTATGCGTTTCTGTATTTCTAATGAGCATTCTGTTATTTGTTATTCTAATTTACACAGGTACCCAGCTTATATTTATTGACTCATTTGAAAATTTGATTGTGAATGTACAAGTTGTTGGTCTTTAGTTTTTATTTTGATATTAGCATGCGTTCAAGTCCGTAATCCTCGCTAATTTTTATGATTTTGTTTAATAGTGCAAGTAGACGTGTTTCAATCTATTCGTATTGTTGCTTTCTGATTATTACATAAAGTCGATATTGAATTGATGTATCTATAGTCTAGATTTGTTTTCCCTAGTAACTTCACCAGGTAATCGCGTTTAATTCTGTCAAAGGTCTTGTTTTAGTCTATAAGGCGTGGCTAAACTTCTTGGTTTATATACAAAGATCTTTTTGATAAGATGTTACAGGCGATGTGAGACTCTCCCGTACCAGTCCATTACTATATCCGAATTGGTTCGTATTACTAAAACTTTTTGAAGGTCCAAGACGGAAAGGTCTTCGTCTTCCTTGAGTGTCTTTTCTGTCGCTTTTAGCATGGTGGTGATGAGGTTCTAACTACTTCGCTGATTTTTGTTTCTTTCCTTATTTTTTGTCGGGAATTATTTCGTCATCTTGTTGCCTTGCCTAGTATGATCTTGATGACTGCTTATTGGAAATATCTTAGTCTTCTTCAACCCATGCATACCCGCCGTGTTGAGTTTCATGAAAACAATCCAGCTCCATTCGTTTAATTTTTCGTAATAATTTAGGTTTAAACGGAGGTGGTTATCAGACAACTGGCCTCCCAGACAGGTGGAGGGGTTTTCTTCTGGGATTTCTCTAATCGGGCGATGCTACAGTGAGAGCTCTAAATTTTGCCAATCCAGATTTTATTAGGATAGGGATTTTAATCGAGTACTTGACATCCGTACAGGCTCGGGAACCCCATTTAACGTCCCTTCCGAAGGACGGCATAACAAAGGATTTTTTTCTCCCTTCCTCCTATCCTAGGACCACCTGCCGGGCTACGAACCCGCGATGTTAGGCTTAGTAGTTTGTTATGCTAACCACTAGACCACAGGTTGCCCATTATGCTAATGTAAATAGCATATTAAATTTCATAAATAAAAAAATTCAAAAAGATATTTATTGGACAGAACTTCTTAAAGCATATTAATGTATTAGGAATGTGGCTGTGGGGTGGAGGGTGAGTGGGGTATCTTGATCTGTGGTTGAACTCTCTTGAGTAACTGTTGGGTCTTTTTGAGTTCCTCAGTTCAAGGCAATAATCAGTTGAGCAATGGGATTTTTTTTTAAATAAAACGACTTTTTCCATTTTGAGGTAAAACATGAGATGCCCGACTATCGAGTGCAACCCACAGTTTTTCTGTTGTGTCTCAGTATTTTTCTGAAGTTTTCCATCAGAGAAAACACCCGTTGGAACTGTTGTGATGTCTAAAACAGCTCGTGGAGATGATACCATATGCAAAACAGCTTGTCCACGCGTGGTTTTTATCTTTTTTCGCATTTGGTTGAAGTCCGTCGCCGAGCCATTGAAAGACAATCTAGGATGTCTGGAGTGTCTTTTGGCGCACAGAGGAATTCCTGGAAGGGCTAAAAGACATCCGAATAAGTTAATAGTCTCATGCTTACAAGGTACACAAGCCTCAGATACCACAATGACCTCTTCTAATTCCTAACGACCATTTTTTTAGTTTATACAGGAAAGGAAGGGGGATTTTGGCGATGAAGAGTAAGAATCTAACATTGTGACGAATTGGCATAAAACCATACCATTTTTTCCAGAATAAACTTTCCTATAAGGAGTGATAAAATATGGTCAACTCATTCAATTTCTCGAAATCCTGACATTTTTTTTGTCCTATCTGTTTGGCTTGTATACATATATACAAATATAATTATAAAAGATCATTTTTTTGTACTTTCATTCTTTCTGTATTTCTAAACATAAGTTTTTGTTATGTTTAGAAATATAGAATTGTTATTATACAATAAAATTTGATTCATGTTCCATATTTATTACAATTATGTTACGTATGTTAGTTTTAGTTTTTTATGTTTACTAATTCGTTTGAATTTAAAAAATATAATTTTAATTACATTTTGCAGCAGCTACCCAAGTTTTGATATGCCTGCGCGTAAACCCACAACTGTTTTACATAATATTTATTATGCTGGTTTTTCGAATTGTATATTATTTTATAGATTAAATAAGCTGAATGTTAATAGTTTTATTATATTTAAGACAAATATTTGAACTGACTATTGGATGGGGATTTAACACTGGCGCCAACTCCAGAAACTAGGACAAGGATGTCGATACACCACTGACCTGGCAAACGCTGGCACCATACTCCTTTAATAATGCTTACATTTCAGTATGGTTATTTTCTTTGATATTAATGTATGCTATGAAATTAATATTTCCGTCTGAATGGTTCTAATCTTGAAGAGTGAACTCTTCCTTGTTACTTTTTGTTATGAAACATTTTCAGCGTTACAAGTTTCTGCCCTATTATCAGGCCCATTTTTCATTCGATTTGTATCACGACAAATCCTAAAGGATTAATTTTAATCCCTAAATTTTCAACAGTGAGAATATGAAACTTGCAGATGAACCCAGATTGGTCGTTGATGATGACGTTCTTCTTGAATGTTTGTACCTGGGCCCACATTCAATTACTTTATCGCCCGTAGGTAGGGGTTTCTAATACCATAGTGGCTCGTTATCTTGAAAATCTGGCCGTAAGGAATTCAAGACTAGGGTTCTACTCACGTGACTTCGACCCAAATTGGTATGTGCACATTTTACTTCAAAATCCGAAAAATGGCAGGTTCTGGAAAAAAATGATCACAGGTGACGAAAAGTTGATATGTATTTAAAAAAGTTGTTGCAAAAAAACAGCGGGCACATCCAGGTGAAGCTGCACAACCGGAGGTTCCCCAAGACAGGTTTGGAAAAAAGGTAATTAGCGGAACTTTAAAGGCGGTTTGCATTTTTAGCTTGTTCATGATGGCCGTGCAGTGCACTGTGAAAAGCTAATCAAAGTTTTTATAGTTTTGAGTGCGAATCACCACCAACGGGAACCAAGCTATTTTGCAACACAACAACAACCCTGTACATCTTTTTCGTTCGACCCAGGAAAAAGCATTGAGACTGGAAGGAGTTAACGCTTTTTACCTCAGCCTGCGTATACCCCGGATATGGCACCATTGGATTATGATTTGTTTAAATCAATGGCTCTTTTTTTAAAAGGTTATTTATTTGCATGCGCAGGTAAAATGGTTTGGGAAAAAGAAGTTTCATTAAAATATATGATTTTCGTTTATTGCGCAACTTTCATAGCGTACAGTGTGATTGGTTTGCACTATGCTACACCTTCACTGAAACCCATAAAGTTGACCAAAAGGAAAGTAACAAATAGGTCTGCCTGTTCACAGGTGATTGAGGGAAAACCTGAAAGCTAAGAGAAGTAAGGTTTCAATGTCTGAGACTAGCCATCTAATCGGGCCTTATCCTTTTACTCGAGGAATAAAACGATGTTCCAAAAATAGTTTTAAATGTAAACAATTTTTATTTAATTTAATTTACGACAGTTTCACATGAATTGAAACATTGTTTCAGATTTTTTTTTTCTATTTTTTGTAAACTTTGTAAGATATAATCGACCTAAAGATGTCGATCAATGCAAATAATATTTTATTAGTATTTATTTTAGTTTGAATATATATCAATTCGAGCTAATAAATTTGGATAGCGTCTTGCAACTTTTTTTAAATCCCACCTAAAACATCCCAAACAAAACATTATTAGGCTATGTGTAAATAAATAAATCATTTAAAAACATTTAACATTTGGTTTATTTTATTTCTTTACCATCCGAGTATCGCCTTTATTTTACCGTTGCCCTTTTTAATGGTTATTTTCTGGATTACTGAGTGTGTTTCACTGTGGCAATCTTGCCTCCTGCTATTAGGTAAAATCGTGAGGCACCTTTTGTTGGAAGGAATATACATAATATTTTTTCATACTCGTACCATTGTAAAATAACTTATATGGGAATAACATTATTTTGTAATCATATGCAGTAAATTTAAGTATTATTACGCGTCTTGTAAACTTTTCTCCTCGCCTGTATATCTATTGGATTGAATCACGGCATCTCTAAAAAACTATCATTTTTTAGATTAAAAATTTTCAATTTCTTATATCTTTGGCTACGCACGCCGTTTTATTTGTAAAACGAGAACAGAGAGATTTCCACTGCCATTTTATATGAAATTTTATTCTTAACAAGGTAACTTTTTTTGCATTTTTATTTTTCTGACAATCGAAAACTATATTATATAAAAATGTTTCATTTTGAATTTAATATTGATTATAATATCATGACAAAGTTAATATTGTAGTTTTGAACAATGAAGTTATCCTGGAAAAATACTTTTATGATTTATGATATAATTCCTCTTCTTTCCCCAGCACATTTAATGTCCGAGAACTAAGTCTATTAGTACCATGGTCAAGAACAAGTTCAATCGATTGTTCTCCTATTATTAAAAAAAACATCTTTAATAAACGTGCGGTCCATACTGTTTTTTGCATTACTTTAATTTGTGAAGTTCAAGAATTTTGATTAAGTAAAATTTTTCTTAAAATGGAATTAGGCTTAGGAATATGTTCCATTGACTCAACTTTTGCTTTACGTAGAGGAAATGCCCTATACAAGATATACATCCTTATAGAGCATGTAGCCATTACTTGATATTGTTTCTGGGAATATACTTCCATTGTTTAACTATCAGGCAGTAATTCCCAGACTTTTAAAGTAATTCCCAGGGTTTTCAAAGCGTTTGGTTGGATATACTTCGTGGATAGTGTATAAAGGTATTTTACACTCATGTTTAGAATTTTTCTTATACTTCTAGGGATGGAAGCCTTGGAAAAAGGGATAAGTTGCTGGGAGGATGCCCTGGCAGCCTATCAGAGTGGAGGTGGCGCTGCAATTGCTATTACAGACCAAGAAGAAGCGGAATTCTCAAGGGACATTGAAACTCTGCTAGAAGGGGCTTATCGCCTTCAACGTAAATGTGAACTTCTCTTCTTGGATCAGGTTAGCATTATTATTTTTCTTTTGAAACTGTGTACGTGATTGAATTGGAAATAAGTGCAATAGTTCCACTGGACAAAGGATCATCCGTGTCCCTACGATATTTTATTACCTTAACAAAACACTTTTAAGTCAGTAAAGCTGAAGAGGATGGTATCATGAACTTCTGTAGTGATGCCCTCGACCTGAATTTTATCTCGGAGCACATATTTCATTATCTTAGTAATATGTTTATTTTTTAAAAAAGATTCAATCCGATTATTGGTCCTAAGGAATTTAACTTTATTATGTAAATATTCAAAATTAAGAAAGGCCTAGTCCCAGACAGTAGTAACACGTTGAAGCATATGACACGAATCATCGATGTTTCATGGTCAAATCTTCGTTCAATTTGAACTTTTATTCTCGTCGTTTCTTTCAAAAACATAATTGCATTATTATTTATCACATAAAATGACTTGGGTTTCATTGGAGCTTATTCTAGGTTTTAATAATTAATAATAATCTCATAAAATAATTATAAGACGGAAATTCATCTCTAGGTGATATTTGTTTTAAAAACTCGGGTACACGGTTAGTAGTATTTCCGATAAAGTTTACGAAATAAATTAAAAGAAGTTTTAACCAAAAACACTGGTTAAGGAGTTTTAGAATAAATTAATAGTGTATCGTAACGGTATGGGGCCCATTTAGGACAGAAGTACAATAAACAATTTAATGGATTTTAAGAAAATATTGTTTTGAATGACTAAAACTTTGTGTAAAATAAGCAATATTTTTCTGCAATTATTAATTCTTAATTATTTTTATGTTTTGAATACTATCCTAAATGTAGTAATTACCAAGGTTTATGTTTTAGCGGTCTGTTTTATTTCGGGCAGAAAGTTCTGTCCGCAGCAGCTCTGTGAGGTTTAATGGTTTTTCTTCAGCTGAATCCTTCGTTTCTGCTCAAGATGAGGTTGGTTTTTATTATCTTTAATTTAGTTTTTATTTAATTTAAATGAAATATTTACTTATAAAAGTTTAATAACCTCTTAATACTATTTTCATTAAATTTTTAAGATAGGGTTGGTATTCTGATCTTTTAACATCATTTTCAATTAGCCTGCTTTAAGTAATGTTAGCTAAACCTCTGGGGTTACTTTCTTTTTAGTGGTATTCACCCACTGATGGCTCCATTCATCTACTCTATCCTCCCAGATTATCCGCATTCATCTGCTAGAATCTCTGCTAATCCATAATCTTATAGATAATAGATGATAGATGATCTGCCAGGTCTTCCTTTGAGCACAATCTCTCATCAGGAAGTATTCATTCTGCTAAGACCTGCATCACTTCATGTGATACAGTCCTGTAAAGTCAGGTTACTTGAAGCAGAGACATCTGCAGGATGGTCACCGACCTACTCTTTTGTCTGTACGAGAAACTCAGTTTCCAGCCTGGGGTACCCACAACTAAACCTTAATGTTCATTGCTGCTGGATCCATGAGACCCCCAAAAAACTCAACTGAGTCCATTAATGGCTAGTCACATCGGTTTTCAAATAATCCAAATGAGATGTCACTTTGAAATTTCTTCCAATTCTAACTCTGTGGTCGGTCACCATCTCACTCCGGTGTATTCTTGATCCTTGGATGACCACCGTTATAGGGTGAGCATTATCAGTCCAGCCTCTCAAGTAAATGGTCTGAGTCTTGGAACCCTTCGTCTTCAACCTCTTCCTCTTGCACCATTCTCCTATCAGGTTACCACACTGTTTAGCATCATGTTTATAAATCAGGCTCAGCTATTTTAGGCCACTACAACAGGCGCCTATTCTATGTAGAGGGGAATCTTTTGGCATATTGACCTTCCCCCTTCCAATTAATTTATAACTAGAGAACAGTTGATCATGCAAAAAATAATTGATGGAGTCTAAAGGCAGCAATTATTTCATATGTAGGTATTGATGATTGAAGTAAAATATGGTCAACAATGTGATTATTAATAAGCTCAATCTTTCACTAAGATATGGAAGCAAGTATAAGTGACGCATTTTAGGGGCATTCACGATTTTTCAGAAAATGTTTTCGTGAAAATTCAAAACAAAAGAGAAGCACAGTTCAGAACTGAAGCAAGTTAAGAATGACTTGTCCAGATAAGGCTCGAAAAAACAACAACACAAGCTGATGTTTATATACAAAGATCTGAACGGTCTAACACATGTATTTTTGATAGAGGGCACTATATAAAACCCCATTAGTATCTTAATTACTTAATTACCTGATGCCAGTAATTGGTTTAATTTAGTAAGAAAAGATAACAAAAAACTTGTTTTAGTTCCAAAAAAAATCATGTCATAAGTTTAGTAGAATTTAATCATTTTTTTCTATTAACTCAATGTTAGTTATATATATGAAAGAAAAATAATTTTATTAAAATATAAGCCAAGAGTAAATATGGTAACTTTACAGATTGCTGATCTTCGGGAATTTGAAGAATATTTAGATCTTTCAACTGATATTGAAAAACTTCCATTTTATCAAGCAGCTGTTAAACAGTTTGAAGAGCATGGAGTTCCGTATAGGTATTTAATGATTATCAGTGGATTAGGAAATATCAATATACCTCAAATATCAATACAGGAAATTAGTACACCTTCTATTAGTACACCTAGTATATATAACTTCTTTTCAGATGTTTACGTACTGAGATGGTACATTGCAGTTCTGATCTGGAATATCTTTGTAAACTCCATTGTGTTCGTCTAGCTTTCTCATGGATGTTCCAGGATAAAAAAACATGGGATTGGTTTGCTGATTCTGGAAGACAAGTTTTAACAGATTTACTTTTATACGCAGATAAGGTTTTTATCAATTTATTTATTTAATTACAATACTAGTTATTTCAAATTTATCTAATTTTCTCTGTTTCAGGACCCTAAAGATTTTATTGTTGCATTTGAAGAAATGCTCATTTTTCTCCGAGATGACAATGTCTGGACAGAAGTTGAGAAAGAATTGAGCTTAAAAGGTGTGAAAGCTATGACATTTTTTGATGTTGTATTAGATTATATTCTTATGGATGCTTTTGAAGACTTGGAATCTCCACCATCTTCTGTGACAGCTGTGGTTCAAAATAGATGGCTTTCGAATGGTTTTAAAGAATCGGTAATCATATTATGGATCATTGTGTCACCCTAAATGACTCCATCAAGTTATCAATTTATTTGGAACATTATCTTTATAGGCATTATCAACTGCAGTCTGGTCAGTTCTGAAGGCAAAAAGACGTATGCTGATGTATCCAAATGGTTTCATGTCGCATTTTTATTCTATATCAGAACAGTTATCTCCCCTGCTTGCTTGGGGTTTTCTGGGACCTAATGATGATCTTCGTGAAATGTGCCTATATTTTAAAGTACTATAATTTTATTTTTCCCCTATCTTATATTTGTCTATATTGTTCTATCATTTATACACAAATTTTCTTCTTTCAGGATCAGGTGATGAATTTTCTTATGGACATTTTTAGTTTTCACAAATCAAATTATATGTCAGTTGAAACTTTATCTGAAGACATTTTGAGGCATTTGAAAACCAGAGTAGAAAATATTGAAGTGAAATTAGCTAGAAACTTTGAATCTATGTAATAAGTTGTATAGATCTTCCAATTGTATAGTTCCAGAAATAAGCTCAGTCTTCACATTTGTCATGATATTTAACATTACATATATCGATGATGTTATTTATGCTAGTAACATTTTATTTATTTATGAATAATTAAATTTAAAATGAATAGTAAAATATCAAATTCCAAATAAAACACATTTCAGTTTTGACTTGTTATATAAATATTATTTATTGTATTTATTTTATTACTTCTATATATTGGTTGAGTTTTTTACAAAATATTTTTTGTAGGAGTTTTTACATATATTTTGAGAATAAATATTTGGAATCAAATCCTTAACTGCTAGAGTGTTGACTAGGAATGTAGTTTAAAGAATGCAAAATTTAAAAAAAAAATGTGTAGAATATGTAATTCTTCCTTTAATCTCTCTCTCTCTGCCTCCCTCTTTATATCTATCTATTTACATATATATATATATATATATGTATTTATACAGGGTGTTTCAGGGTTAAATGGCCAAACTGAAAATTTGAACTAAGGACCTCAAAACAAGAAAAAAATTTCCTAAAAGGTATGTCCACAAACGCTTTGTTTAGGAGATATTCACATCTAAAGTTACGAATTATTTAGGCATAGTAAATAAATAAAACTTAATTTTTTTGTTCCAACTACTTTATTTATTAAATGTAAACCATTAACATTCATATTAAATGTTCAAAGTGATTTCCTTGAGCATTCAGACAGGCTCGGCATCTTTCTTCAAAAGCAGCAGTAGCAGAACGGGCCTGGATATGTGTTATTGTTTCAGAAGACTCAATTATCCTCCTTCGTAAAGAATTAAGGTCATTCACTGCCCTTGCATAGACTTTTTCTTTAATGTCACCCCAAACAAAAAAATCCAGTGGTGTCAGGTCTGGAGAGCAAGCAGGCCAAGCCACTGGTCCTGCACAGCCAATCCATTGATTAGGATAATTAACATTTAGCCATTGTCGTGGAGCTCTTCCGTAATGTGCAGGACAACCATCTAATTGAAACCACATGTTCCTTCTCGGGTTGTAGTGGAATATCTTCAATTAAATCGTGGTAATCATTATTAAGAAATTCCAAAAATGTGTCCACATTGAGTCGAGGTGGTAAGAAATGCGGTGCAATTATCCCGAACCACAAATTGCACTGAAACTCGTGCTGAAAATGATGCTGACGAATTGCATGGGGATTTTCATGCAACCAGAGATGATTATTTTTCTGATTGAAGATACCTCTTCTTGTGAAGGTAGCTTCATCTGTCCATAAAATTTCTCCTGGAAAGTGTGGATTGTGATCAGCTTAATTTAAATACCAATCTGAAAAATTTCTTCTTTGCCGTAAATCTTGTGGTAATAAAGTTTGTATCCGTTGATAATGATATGGGTGACGTCCATCTGCAATAAGAGTTCTCCATACTGTAGTTGGCGTAACATTTAATTCTGCTCCAGCTCTTCGTACACTGGCAGATGGATTATCATCAAAATATTGTAATACAGTCGCACTCCTTTCTTCATTTCGTAAAGGGGCTAAAATACCATCAGCATGTGGTACGACAGCAAATGTACCAGTTTCTCTAAGAAGTTGAGTAGAGTCAAAGGTAGACTTACTAGGTAATCTTCTATTTGGAAATCGCATGGAATATTCACGACGGGCAGCATTGGCATTACCATTGCAAAAACCGTACACAAACACTATATCGGCATATTCAGCATTAGTATAAATGGAAGGCATAATGAGTACTCTGCAAAAGCCTCAAACTGATAAATGTTATCGATAGTTCTATTACTATTTTTTATTGATGTTCTATTCCAAACACTATTAATCCTAAACTCCATAGTTTGTGTACAGTTAGGGAGACAAGGTCATATTAGTATTCTATCTAAATTTATCTCCTAAACAAAGCGTTTCCTAACAGACCTTCATACGAAATATATTTTTCTTGTTTTAAGGTCCTTAGTTCATATTTTCAGTTTGGTCACTGCTGCTGTTGAAGAAAGATGTCGAGCCTGTCTGAATGCTCAAGGAAATCACTTTGAACATTTAATATGAATGTTAATGGTTTACATTTAAAAAATAAAGTAGTTGGAACAAATAAAATAAGTTTTATTTATTTACTATGCCTAAATAATTTGTAACAATGAAATCTTTAAATGTGAATATCTCCTAAACAAAGCGTTTGCGGATATACCTTCATAGGAAATTTTTTTCTTGTTTTGAGGTCCTTAGTTCAAATTTTCAGTTTGGCCATTTAACCCTGAAACACCCTGTATATATAAATCCCCTGCCATGATGTTTGTTCTGGCTAATCTCCGAAACTACTGGACCGATTTTAATAAAAGTTCGCTCAGATATGTAACAATATCCAACTTAAAATATAGGCTATGTTTTATTTCGATTAATGAACGCGATTTTTTTTTGCAAAATTATATATTTTTCTAACCTACTGCATTTTTGATATGTTGTAAGGGCAAGTCTGAGTAGTGTAAATCCAAATTTGCATTAGAAAAAACGGATGGGATAACTTTTGGTGCCCGAAAAACCTCGAAATTTTCAGAGATATTTCAGTTTTTGGCCTGTATCTGCTAATCGGTGCATTTTTGGAAAAAAAAACTTAGGTTATCTTTTTTAAAGTAGATTAAATTTTCTACAATTTGAGCCCAACCGCAGCTCTGTAGGTCTTATAAATTCTGTTCAGTCCCTATCATATAACAAATAACCAGAATCTTACCTATCTATATATATAAAAATCTCCTGTCTGGATGTTTGTTCCGGCTAATCTCCGAAACTACTGGACCGATTTTAATGAAAGTTCGCTCAGATATGTAACATTGTCCAACTTAAAATATAGGCTATGTTTTATTTCGACTAATGACCGCGATATTTTTTTTTGCAAAATTATATATTTTTTAACCTGTAGTATTTTTTATAGGTCAATTAAAAATCAACTATTATATTCCTCATTCATTAAACTAATGTTTATATTTTATCAGTTAAGAATTTTGTATATTTTTTGTTTATTATATACTATAGTTAGATATAAGATGAATAAAATTAAAAATTAAAAATTACTTCAATTCATTTTTACATTTATTCATTATTTTTTTTTAATTCAAATTTTAAAGTAATTTTTTTTTAAACTATTATAAAAGCCACAGCAATGCGTGGCAGGGTCAGCTAGTATATATATATATATATATATATATATATATATATATATATTACATAACACATGTAATAAACCTTTAATAAGCTTGTGTGTGAAAATTATGATTTTTGTGAATTTCAAATATATAACGTAGGATGACTAGATTAAACTCATATGAATAAAACCTCTAGAATAATAAATATACCTTTTTGAAATGTGATGTTCCACATACAAGCATAAGTATATTGTCTGGTTATTATTCTACCCAATAATAGAAACAGTATTAATTTAGAATTGTCTGAAATTGTAATTTGGGCTATAATTTGTTTGTTTAAATAATATTCTGTTATAACATAAGAAGCAATGAAATGGTTTAGAAATATGAAGAATGTGATAAAAAAAATTAAAAGAATACCTAAATTTTAATGAGTAATATGAATTCTAGGTATTGTAGTATTTTGTTGCATACGTAGATTATTATAATTGCAATATTATATGTAGAACTTGTTAATATGACTACCAATGGTGTATGTTTGTATTCCTCCAACCTCTATAAACTAGGTATAAATATTCCTTTTAAGTTTATTCATTTTAAATAAGGGTATAACCTTTTTTATATTTTAACATGCTCAGTTACTTACATTCCTTCATTCCAGAAAATGCCATTCATTATATGTATAAGATTTTGTTGAAATTTACTATCGTTTGTCCTTTATCTTCCACTGACCATTTATTCTCTTTGGGCCATATATTGTATATACATATATAAAATGGTATAATTTCCTTTTGATGTTGTATTGTCAGTCACAGTTTTGAACATTCAGAAAATAAGAAGAAAAAAAAATGCACACACACAAAATGAATAAAATAATTATGTGAGTAAACTTAGTTCTTGTACAATGTACAACTACTACATTTGATTACAATAGTAATACTTTATTTTCCATTTATATTATATTTGTACATTTGTGCAAAAGACATTTTTTTAGTGATGACTTTTAATAGTTTCCTATGTTTTTTTTAACAGTTGGATTGTGGGATATGATCTAAGTGGGGAAAATGTGACAATAAGTATGTGTATTCCTTAACTGTCAGAAGATTCCGTTTGGACAACATGGCTAAAATTCTTCTATACTGTGATAGCTATTTACAACCCATATTCATGTTTCCACCTCTAGTTTTATGTGTTTACAGTTCCAGAGATAATTTCATGCTGGAGTGGAATATGTTATAATTGGGTTTTTGACTATCACTAATGATTTATTAAGCTCTATTTCATTTGTATGTTAATGTTAAGGACTTATACAGTTTCAGTGATTAATAGTTGATGGGCTGAACCCACGGGGTTGTAGCTCCATTTATGCTTTACAAAAATTATTGTGTTTCAAATATTTGAGGCTAACCCCTTTATCTTTAGTTTCAGTATTTGTAGTTCGAACAACAAAACTATTAGAAAAAAGAGTTACAAAGACCTTTAAAAAATAATTATAAAGTTTTGTCTTCGATAGCCAACTTAACTGAGATATAATTATTATAGGGGGAGGAGTTTACCAAAGACAGATTTAATCTCTAGGAAAGAAATAAAAAACAAAATTTGTATATTTATTTCACTTTGTTTCTGTAAAAACATAGGAAACAGATTGCAAAAAACAATAGTTACACATACATAAATAAAACCAATGACAGCACCTGTTTACAGTAGTATCTCTATATATATCCATGTAGTGACATGGTCCTTGGCCTCCTCAACTATTCTCATCCACTCAGAACAATCCTCTGCAGCTCTTCTCCATCCTCTCACTCCCAGAAGCTGTAGGTCAGCCTCGACATCTTCAAGCAATCGTAGTCTGGATCTACCCCTTCCTCTTCTACCGTCCAAGCCTCCTTCCATTATCTTCCTTGGTAGTCTTTCCTGATACTAAGGAAAGTTCGATGTAAATGACCCAACCATCTTAATCCCCCTTTTTTAATATATGAGACTAAATTGGGGTCTTTATACTGGTCTCTAAGTTCTTTATTGGTTTTTATCCTGTATATATTTTCGACTTTGGTTGGGTCATATATTTTTCTCAGGATTTTCCTCTCCCAAGCGTTAATGAAACTCATGCTACTTTGTAAGGGTACATACTTCACTTTCTTATGTCACTACTGGTCGGGAGAACAGTCTTATGAACTTGCACTTTGTTCCCTCGTTATATATTTCGGTTTACAAGAATTTTCTTGAGAGCCCAGTAGCATTTGTTGCCATACTGAATCCTCAATTTTATTTTATCTTCTATTTTGTTTTTTTCAGTGACTATTGTGCCGAGATACTTGAAGTTTGTACCTTTTTAAAGCTACCTCCTCGATATATCAGAGATCCACCAGTCGTGCTTTTCTTGGACGATATCATATATTTTGTCTTTTCCTTATTAGTTTTGAGCCCTATTTTGTTTGCAGCCTCTTCACATTTTTTTATTCCTCTGAAACTGCATTTGGTGTTGTCCCAGTTATGACATTGTCAGAAAAAGCAAGGTATTGATTGAGTCTCTATATTATAAATGCAACCGTCCGTCCTTGTTCCCATCCCCCTAATGATCATTTCCAAGGCCATGTTAAACAAGACTGGGGACAAGGGGTCCCCTTGTTTCACCTCTTTTTTGTATGGCAAAGTCTGCAGACAGTTCTCCTTGGACCTTGACCAAGCCTCTGCAATGCTGTAAGGTCATCCGTCTTCTTCAATTCTTTTGTAATTGAATTATGCTTTTCATTTTGGGAACTTAAGATTATAAACCTGTTTAGATGATTTAAAAGAGCTCAAAATACGTATGAGACATTATCTGGAGATGCACATGATTCACTCCTAAAATCTCAATAATAAAGTCATAATTTTGAACTGCGAAAATTCATTCATGCTTAGTGGAACCGTTCCTTCCTAAAAAGTTGGGCAATATGTACAATTACAATTATTACATTTTTTAATAATCAAAATGATATATTTATTGTGTTATGAGTCTCCCTTTTATAATTATTATAACTATGGTTTTTGAACACATTTGTTAATGAAATTATTGTTGTGGCACTTATCAAATGCTGAATTTATTTACTTTAATTCAGTATACTTTTAAGTGTATGATAGAATGCACTGTTCAGAAATTACAGGTGAAAAAACAACCAAAAAGTCAACATATTTGGATGGCAGCTCATGTATTTTTTTATTTATTTTAACATATAGATTCCATAGAATATTTTAACAATTTTAGTAAAATGGGTTCCATTTTTTTAATCTTTAATATCACATTTTTTTGTCTACTTATACAAAACATTATATTTAAAAATGTTAGCGTGAATTCTTACTAAATTTGTAATTTGATGTACACTGTACACTTGTATGTTATTAGAAAAGTAAGTTTTTATGTCAACACGCTATAACTACTAACTAATTTTACATTCAAATATCAAGGACAAAATTCTGCCTTTATTGAAAGAATGGGTCTTATGCTAGGTTTAGTTAGCATATCAAAGCTAGTAAATATTGCTGTTAAAAAATTAATTTCAGAAATATGACAATAGAAAACAATAACTTTTCTTTAAGATAAAATATATCTTCTCTTTTACTAAGTTTAAAAGTTTAGTCAAGTATATCAATGGTTGAAAACCACACTTTTAGTACAGGGAGAAGATATTGAGTGCAACTATAATGATTTGAATGGCATGCTAACATAATTGGGATTTACAAATAATCATCAAAAACGGTTAACAAAATATGTCAAAGAATTTGAGAAAAAAAGATAGCACAATTAAGTTTCAGAAAGAAGTCTATGATAATGTGGTAACACATGACTAGTTGGTACGTGCAATCCAAATTCCAAAGCAACAAGTACAACAAACTCGGATTGTATTAATTCTCTTCGATTAACTCTGAGGATTCCTTCCGTTTTCTGAAACAATAATTGAAAACAAATTCAGCATTAGAATTTTAATTTAGATTCAATATTTTTTAATTACATTTAAATTAATATTTTTTTTATAATTATATAGATTCAGCAGACATGATTTTTTTTTTTCAAATACAGTAAAAATAAAATATATCAAAGAAAGAAGTTAAACAATAAAATATTCATAATGTTATTCCATTATAATAATTTAAAAATATACATTTTTACCAGCATTCTAGTTATCACAACAATAATGTATATAAAATAAATAGAACTAAGGGGATACCCACTGCCTGCCTAATGGCGGACCAACCCACATTTTATAAATTACACTACTGCCCATATAATTGTACTACTTGTTGCTCGAATGATATAACAGTAATTTACTTGTACTCTGTAGTTATTATTTTTTCAATATAGCGTAAGCAGGGAAAAACATAAATTTAAAGTCTTTATATTATTATTATAAATTGTAATTATATCACACATGTAAAATAAAATATTACAGTCCTAAAATCTTTTGTATATAATAGAGAGATGTACAGAAGAAAAACCTTTAGTGCCGATTAGGAGATGGATTAAATTGAAAATTGTACTGGTAGTTGCATCAAGAGCTTTTCCCATAGTACCAGCTTCTTCAATCATAACCTGAGTGCCTGAGGACACGGGTTATTCACCCTGACCTAAACCTTTCCATACCAAATTAGAGTTACTGTAGGGATGGAGCACTGGAATCTCTTAATGTCCCACTTTTTGCCCAAAATAAAAACAACAAATTTTCATGAATATAATATGTATAATTAAATAAACTAAATTAATTGTACTACAATCGTATTTTTTAGCTACAGGTAATCTTTTGTACAGTATTCTTTGGTTTGGTGTGTTGTTTTTAAGATTTTTATTAATGTATAGTGTACTGCAACAAAAAAGAAGCTTTATAATTAAATTCTTTAATTGAAAGAATTAAAGCTTTACATCAATTGTATGCTAAAAACAATAAAAGTATAAATTATATTACATAAATTATAAATATATAATATAATTTATATATAAATTAAATTGTATATGTATAATCTACAGTGTGCGTGTGTGTATTACCTCTATCAGATGTTTAAGGAGGTCTCCTTTAATATCATTAAGTTTAGCAGCCAGTATCAAAGAAGCACCAGCACACAGTTTCCTATTTTGTTTATTTATAAGATTAAGGTGAATCAGGCGCTCAAAATAAACATAAGCATATGCAGTTGTGAGAAGATCAGGAGCAGCAATTTTCCTCATTTCTCTCTTTAAACTTCTAAGCTTGCTTAGTGTTAATTCAATTGTAGGAAACCTATCTTTGAACTTGTCGTTCAATTCTTTCTTTAAGTCTGTAGCTCTAGCATAATGAATCACTGACGTCTGAAATGCAGAAAAAAATAATTCACTAGTATTATGATTTAACAAATATCATTAAGTTTGATTAATCTGTTGACTTCTATTGAAATATTCATATCAAAATAACTAGTTTTGAGAAGAATTAAAAAAACCTTTGAATTCTTCGGTGTATAGAGGTTATAATCAATAATATTTTTTTTTTTTGTTTATAAATGCTAACTCCTCTAATGCAGAGAAATACAGTTTTTTGCAGCTACTTGGAGTTTTTAAGGGCTACCTGTGGTGTAGTGTATAGCATAACAACCTAACATGCCCTAGACAGTGGGTTTGTAGCCTATCAGGCGGCCCTAAGATTTTCTAAAAGGAAGTGAAAAATCCTTGGTTATGCAGTCCTTCTAAAGGAACAGTAAAACGGGGGTCCTGAGCCTGTACGATGTCAGGTACTGATTAAAGATCCCTATCCTAATTAAACCTGTAGCATCGTCAAAAACAAGTATATAAAAAAATCCTATTAAATTTAAAAAAACATAATAATTATTTATATAAATTGAAAATAAATACAAAAAATTGTGTTATAGTGGATTTCCACTCAAAAGGATAGTGCTATGCAGGATCTGTCAGTAATATAAGCTTTATTAAGCCTTTCATCCCAAAATTAAACTATGAAGTGACTTAAGAATCCTGAGTTAGGTCCATTTTAGAAAGATCAAATTTGAATATGAGTTGATCTATGTTTGTCAAATCCTTATTTTGATAAAATTTCAGAAAAAAACTCAACCTATATTTAGGCAAATATGGTATTTGTAATTTATATAAAATAAAAAAACCTATACTTGTTGCAAAACTAGTAACTATTTTCAGATGTATTATATAATCAAGATTTGTGTAGTATACTATAAGATGATCTAAATAGGATATAAACTATTGGCATACAATATATGACTTAAAAGGCAAAAGAGTCCTGTGCTTGCCAGCAATAAGTTCTGGATCATCTAGCAAATTGGGGTCATACTCAGAAGTATCTACACCTACAAAAAAAAAAAAAATAATAATAAATAAAAAAATTGACTGACAATTAAATTTTATGAATGTATGCATGAACAAGATACCTTTTTCAGCAGAAATTGGAGGCGAATTAGGGTAAGTCCGATAATTTGCTGAATCATGAGAATAACACCTAAAATAAAATACAAAAATGGTAAATTAAAGATTTAAATTAAAGGAAAAAATATGGTGATACAGTTAATAATGGCATAATTCATTTTTATAATACCTAATAATTAAAATTAAAACCTCCCTATTTCAATAACCTAGGTTGATAAAAAAAAGAACAGACTAAATATTGAATTCAGTAAATATTTATCGAAAGTGTTGTAAAAAATAGTCAAATTTCACCTCAAAATGTAAGAAATAATTTTCAATCATGTAATATTAATCCAAGAAATAATCTAATTACATACTTAATATTTTGGAGAGGGTGTATGTGCTTATTTACTATATTTTCTATTTTGTATTATGGCATCTTGTAATGCTGTTGGGACAAGCTTTAAAGATCTCAATTTTTAGTTAATCCCCCACTCCTATATATAACAATAATAGATGATAATAAAATAATGAAATATAGGCTTCCATGCTTGGACTCAGGGTATATGAAAGCTTTAAGCTAATACTACCAATAGCTTTTTACAAATTTCCATCTACGGATTACTACCTAAACCCGAACCCGTAAGATCACTCTTTAAGCGATCCTTCTACCTAGGTCTCGGGCAACAGTACAGACATTTACTATTGGGTTCAGCATTTATTAACTTTCTAGGCATTAATTTGTTACTTAGCCCAACAGCATTACAAGGCCATCCCAACCTTCTAGATGCTATCACTTCCTTTATATTAACAAGGTGCATACTCTGCAACAAGCATTTCCTTCCTTTTAACGTTGCCCTTATTTCCTTGTGAATTTTCAAAACAACCTAAAAACTAAAACTTCGCATCATGTTAAAACTTATTCTCTTCAATATCAATGCAATTATGTGTATACTACTAATCATATATTTTATATCGTTAGAATTTACTTAAAGCCCTATGATATACCGATTTTCATCAAGATTATTGTATTTAGTTTTAAAGTTTCCAAATCTTCACCTCAACAAAACCAAATCATGAACAAAACCCAGTACGGATAAATTATATTTTACTAAGTTCCAACCTCTTCAGTATGCATTATCTTCCTAATTAAATTCTATAGTGTTAAATATTGAGGGTGAAAGTGAATCACCTTATTTAGAGTAATGAACTTGTCTGAAAAATAAGTACCATTCTAATGTCATCGAATGTTCCAGGTACATATAGAAAATCTGAACCTAAAAAAATGTTTAAAGTGCAATTAAGCCGCAAAAAGTTTATTGCAATTTTAAGCAATATAAACACCTTCTAACATATTATTCAAAGGTCGTGAATGGGATAACTGAGTTTGAATCTGTTAAATACAATGAAATAAAATGCAAGCTAACTTGGATATCAGATCTCTACTGCTAACAAATTCAACAACCCTACCTCCCAAACATCGAAAATGTTTAAAACTCTATATATTTTTCTCACCCCATAAGATCCATGGGAACAAAACTGGGAAACTTGTCCAATAGTTTTAGATGTAAAATCACCAAAAAAATTTGGTTAAAACTTATTGACTCAGCCTTTCCTTAGTCAGTCTGAAACCAGAACTACCAGAAAACAGAACCATGTCAAACATCTATCAAAAATAATTTTCAAGTAGGTAATTGTATTTATATGTGGTATCAGGTACTTTAATACGTAAATTGACGGGTACATTTAATAATTTAAAACTGTATTCAAAAATATTTAGTGCAGAACACAATAATCAGTAAGCGATAGTTTGATCTATAATAAGTATTAACTATATTTTTATTAATAAGTTATAAAAAAATAATGCACACAACAAATAATGTGGTAAGAAGTCAAGGGCCACAAGTGGTTTATTGTTTTAAATATAGATATCAATGTAGTTATGAATAGATGAAAAAAAAATTTCAAGGGCAAGGCTTATAAAAAATTGAGATTTATACAGCAGAGCCATAAAATAAGAATAGTATAAGTAATGATGCTATAGCATTTATCAAAATATTTTTATTTTAAATTGGATTGTCACCAAATTATTGAGTTATTATTTGTGTCCCTTTGATTCTCATCTCCTCAAATATATTAGTATGAATCATCATATTAACCTTGATACAGTCGTATGTTTGTTATTTGAATCCCCATGTTCAAGACTTTTCATATATTTTGATGGAGCCAGATACTGAGAATAAGAATTTTCCTAAAAAAATAAATAACTATATAAATAAAAAGTGATTGCTAACAAAACTGATGTAAATTTTCAAATGAACAATAATTGAATAAGTAAGACTATACAAGGGTGGTTTGAAAAGTTCTCGGAATGTACTAGAAAGAAATGTCTTACCTGGGTGGAACTGCTTTTATTTTTCAACATAGTCTCCCTGTAGACTAATGCATTTGGTCCAGCGATGTTCCAATGCCTTGATCCCATCTCGAAAATGAGATTCCTCCAGGCCTGCAAAATACGTCTCCAATTCGGCTGTCAGTTCTTCCGTTGTAGGGAAATTTCCGTCCACCTAAATTTTCAGCTTAGGGAAGAGATGAAAGTCTGATGGTGCCAAATCAGGTGAATAAGGTGGATGTGACAACAATTCGTACCTCAGTTCATGAAGTTTTGCCATGGCAATAGCACTTGTGTGCGGGCGGGCGTTATACTGATGGAAGATGACTTTTTTCCTTTGCCAAACCAGGGCTTTTTTCGCTTATCTTTTCCTGTAGTTGGTCTAGGAGGGTTGCGTAGTATTGCCCCGTAATTGTTTGGCCTGTAGGAAGATAATCTATCAGCAGAATGCCTTTTGCATCCCAGAAAAATGAGGCCATACCTTTCCGTCCGAACGTACTGCCTTTGCTTTCTTTGGTGGTGGTGACTCAGCATGTTTCCACTGCTTTGACTGCTGTTTTGTCTCTGGGGTATAGTAGTGGACCCAAGTTTCATCTGTAGTCACAAACCGGCGCAAAAAATCTTGTTGGTTGCGCTGAAAACCAAGCCAGATTTTGTTAGGACATTTCCAATCTGGTGTGTTTATGGCCCAATGTCAAGAGCCGCAGCACCCATCTTGCGGATAATTTTTTCATTCCCAATTCTTCGGTTAAAATGTGATATACCTGTTTAGATGACATCCCTACAGCTTCAGCAATCTCTCGTACTTTCAGTCGACGATCCTCCATGACCTTTTTATGCACTTTTGCGATAAATTCTGGGATCTCAGCCCTTTTGGCCGTCCACTATGTGGATCATCATCTAAGCTCTCCCGACCAAATTTAAACTCGCTGTTCCACTTGGCAACAGTTGAATAAGAAGGAGCAGAGTCCCCCAGTGTGTTCTGAAAGTCGGCATGAATTTCCTTTGCTTTCATACCTTTCTTTACAAAGTACTTAATCACTGCTCGATTCTCAGTTTTTTCCATTGTCACAAATCACTACGCAAAAAACAACAACAAAGAGTCGCCACTGACACTCACGCCACGTGTTCACTTACAAAGGATGTGTGATTATTGTGCGGGAACCTCGTTGCTCTAGCACTGACATCTAGCGGTGATTCTGAGAGCTTTTCAAACCACCCTCGTACAATGCTTTCCAATCAGAATTAATCATTTTCAGAGTATTTTGGAGTAATTTGTTTTCAAAGAACAATCGATAAAATAATAGAAACGGTCAGCACCAAGATAATGCCTTACCATGAAAAATCAGACAAAAATGACATGACAAAAATTTCCACAGGTTTCTTGATGCCACCAAGAAATATAATAAAATATTTAACTTCCTTTTGTTGAAAAGTAAACCCTGTGCTGTGAGTAACTATGCTGCTGAATTAGAAATCAGAGTTGTAATTATTGCACTAACAAAGTAATTTTCACCATCAAATACAATTAATTAATAGAATACTAATAAATCATTAGATTGTTAACTGATTCATTCTCTATATCATTATCAGATTCATTCATGATTATTCGTTCCTTCAGATAATAATCTTCACGGAAACGTTTAAAAAATAAAATATCAAATACCAAACATTTTATAAAACTATTATTATTGCATTTATATTTTCTTTTCAGATTGGCTTAATAATAATAATAATAATAAGGCTTAACAAACCCGGAGACTCGATGTTGATATCAACACTCTTCTATTCTGACCACAAGAGCAACGAAAAATCCATATGCATCATATCATGTTAGGATTTCTCACCGAAAAGAAGGAAATTTGAGTAATATTTTTAGTATGCCATAATTTTTATTGAACAAAAGTTATTCAAAAACTATGGAAGGTAATAAAGTTTAAATTGTTCCCTACCACCCAAATCTATCACTACATATACCTCCCACATACCCCTCAAGCTACCACTTGGACGTTCACCAGTCGGCTCAATGCTTATTAAGTTTGTAGTAAAATTCAAATTGCCTAACGCTATGCATAATGAATGCATTGATGTTTCGGAACTTCTGAAAGCAGAAACTGTGATTCCCCACTTTTGAGTCCCCCCCTTCATGTGTCCGTTGCTGACAAGAAAATATGGATTTGGTACGCTTTGATATCTATATAGCTTTCCAGCTACAAAAGGAACAGTGCCGAATATCCAAGATATATTAATCTACTTATCAAATGACAAATGACTTCAGTGCTTTGAAATGAAAAATAATGGCTCCTTTTTCTAAAAATGGCTCAAATATAAATTAGTAATTGCAGAGCTACAAACTGGCCCACACTGATCTACATACAAAATATATACCAATCTTATTTTGCTTTAACCTCACAAAAATAAAAATTTACTTACTTCACGCTGTCTTTCCCTTTCAATTCCAATAAGTGACCATGCATCGACTGCATCGTTAATAGCTGATAATGGTCTAGGGCCTGAAGTATTTCTCCTTCTCACTGCTGTGAAATTTTTTATTTCACCTCTAAATTTATTAGTTAAATTAATAATTGATGATAAATTAAATGTTTAAATATTTATTTTATTTTATTTTTGTATAATTATTATAATTTTTAAATATTTTTATTTTGAAAAGAAAAGATTTGTCCAGGACCAGAATTCGAACCCGGGTCTCCCACGCATCCATTGTGGTACTCTGCCACTTGAGCTATCCTGGCACGTACCTCGGTCAGACAAATCCTTTCCCTTACAAACCAAAAATAAAAATTTCAATTGTCTATTCTGACCACAAGAGCAACGAAACATCCATATGCATCATGTTAGGATTTCTCACCGAAAAGAAGGAAATTTGAGTAATTTTTTTAGTATGCCATAATTTTTATTGAACAAAAGTTATTCAAAAACTATAGAAGGTAATAAAGTTTAAATTGTTCCATCATAAAGTAGGAAAAATTCCCTTTAATTTCGATGGTTTGGGTAAACAAAATCCACTACCCATTACTTTTTAATGGGTCAATAGGAAAAAGTTTCATTTTGTTCTTGAGCTCCTGCCAAACAACAGATACCCACTTTTAATAATCCCTCGAATAAAACTATGATTTTTATTAAATGAAGTTGAGGTTTATTAGGGATTGGTCTTGTATTGACTACAGGTTTACAAAAAGCAATGATGATGTGGAATTTTGGTAGTCGATAGGTTGATAATTCATGATCCCTAAAAGGCAGATCTTAACAATAGGGCTTTAAGATGGAATAAGACAATTGTCCACTTACTCCGCATTATCATCATTATTATAATATTTATAAAATGTGGTGAATAATTATAAATATTTATCATAAACATATAATAATCAACTCACACAAAATGTTAATATTTTAATATTGCTATAAGTACTTCCTGTGATAATAAAAAAATAAAAGGGTCAAGTGGATATATCTGAAAAAGGTATCAAGGGACACCGTGACAAATCTGCCATAACATGGATAAACTTTATTTCAATTCAATTTTGTAAGAATATATCCACTTGACTCTTCCAATACTCCAATAAGAAGTTATTATAATATAAATCAAATAAAAATATAAAGTATATTACTTGAATTTGTTATAAGGTATCACAGAATATATTGCAACAGGGATTCGTCTACTTATTGAAACAATGACAACTCTTTGGCCCCTAAGTTTCTTTCTTGTTAGTTGAGTCAACTGGAATTCTTTCCTGCTTCCTAAATTATTAATTTTTTAAATATTATGATAACTGATATCTTAACTACAGAAATAAATATTTAAAAAAATACCAGTTGTAGAAACCATGCTTTCTGAACTACTGAAAATTCCATGAGATTTATCATCCGCTAACTGTTGAAAAAATCTTTTTTTATGAAAAGTACTGTAGTGTTTTTCACTCCCATATTCACTTCCAATAGTACTTGTCCTACAAAATTTAAAAGCTTTTAAATTTAAAAAAATTAAGTAACTAAACTAAAATAAAATTCAACTTCTGTATTTACTTGACTAAGAATTAAATTAATCATCTAATCTAATGAAAACATAAAATGACAATATTGAGTACCACACACAAATTGATTGCTTTCCACAGGCCCCCTTCTGTATTCAAAGAATAATAGGTTATTAAACTGTTCTTTGGACTTACATATATATTTTTTCAATTTATCAAATAGTGATCACTACTGTTGCAATCGTCATTTTTTTGACAAAATGTTAACCCACCATCTCCTAAATTGTCTTATTATCAATTCAACTTTAACTTTATAATTATTACATACTGAAAACATTTATTTCGCCTTTTCAAACCCATAATATCGAAATACCTTTGGCATTTTACCTCTAGTGTCCTAAAAAACCCCAATGAAATAGTCACTTGCTCTTTGACCATGATGATGTGCTACCATGCATTATTTTTCAAAAGCTTTGAGCTGATTCATATCTCCAATAGTGAATAGGGTCCCAAGTCTTACTTCACCACTAGCAATTTCATTGATGAGGAATGATCAAAGGTGAAACACTTACATTATAAGTGGGTTAATTAATTAAATTTATTTTAGCCTAATAGCAATTTTTATTTTAAATTAAAATGATGTTATCAGACTAGTTTCTTCATACAGTACTTCAAATTTCTAAGCAAAATTAAACTTTTGAAATCTGCTTTGAAGCGGTAACATTCTTTCTTTTTTTAAATGCTGATATTGTCATTAGTAGAGAAACCTCAATGAGTTTCAATTCATGACAGCAGCACTATTAAAAATTAAACAATAAGATATTAATAATAATTCTTGTTACATATTTCGGAAAATCGACTAAATACAAATGATAACCTTTCTCTAAATGTTCCTGACAATTCATTATCCAGAAATTTAGTGAATAAATTAGAATTGCTATCAGCAGAAGAGTTTAAAAATACAGAATCTGGGTGTTGTTTGATTGTTGGTGAAATGCTGATAGAATGCTTAAATTGATCCTGTTGATAAATTTCATAATCTTCATTGTTGCTACTAATATTAGATGGAAAAAAATCGAGATTCCTGGGTGAACCATCTAAAGATATATTGGTCAAAAATGATATTGCCGCTAGCCTACGATTATAACGTCCATTCTTCATTACTAGCACATAAAAATGATTTAGTTTTTAAAGGTTACTTAATTTTCAAGCAATAGCCTAATTCAGACTCAACACTAATAATACTCAATTGAACAGGTTATATTGTTTTAGCCAACGAGTTCACACAAACGTGTGAATAGAATACTCTACTTTCCTTTGCCCAAGAGAGGGGAAGTATTGGCTTAGTCATATTGGCCCAAAAATTCTTAAAAAATTACAAACGTTTATTTTGTTATAACAAAATTATACTTAAATATTTTATTTATCATTATTGTTATTAATGTCCTAACGAACTGATGAAAGCTTGCGGGGAAACAGGAGTGACCAAGGTTCATAGTAAAATAAAAACAAAAAAATGTCAGAAGAATGGAAATAATAAATTCCTATCCACAAAAAGGGGTCAAGGACAGTCCGTACTTTATAGTATTACAATCCTTAATATCTTTCGCAGAATTTCACTCCTGCTGACTTTTTCTAAAATATTATCATTAATCCTAACTAGCAGAATCGGGGAATAATCTGAAGAAATTATCTAAGATTATCAATTTGGTTTTAAACGAAACCATTCAACTATTGATCAAATATTTTCCTTATTATAAAAACTAGATAAAATATTAGAATACAATAAAGCTATTCATCAGCTCTATGACAATTTTAAAAAAGCTTAGGATTCCATAGACTGGAATAGAAATGATTTGAACAAGGTATACCTTGAGAAATTGGTAAATTTCATAAAGATGTGAATGATCTAAACATAGAGTAAAGTTCGATTAGGTTTTAAACAAGTTTCTTGGCTTTCACCTGTACTATTTATTTTAACACTGAAGTATGTTATTAGAAAGGTGATATACACCGAGAAAAAGATTGAATATGAATGTATATAGTAAAATATGTGTGATTGGATTTGCGGATGATTTGGTTCTTTCGGGTGAGGACGAGGAAACTAAAACTATATACAGAAGCGTTTATGAATGCAGCCAATGAAATAGGGCTCGAGGTAAAATTGGAAAAGATGAAGTATACGGTAAGTAACAGAAACGGCTGTGATTTTGGTGATATTGTTGAAGGGGGTAATAAGTTTGAAAATGCTGAGAAGTTCCAGTACTTGGGACCTATGATAACCAGGGGGGAAAACGAAATTCAAGAAGTAATAAAGGCGCGGTTAAAGGCAGAAATGCTTCTTATCTTTCGTTTCAACATTAGTAAACTATCACCTGTTACTTCGAAATTTAAAAATTAGAGTCCATTATACTATCATCCTTCCTACTGTTCTTTATGGACGTGAAACGTTGCAGTAAATGTTTAAGGATTAACGAAGTTTTGCGGGGTTCGAAAATAAGGTGTTGCGCAGAATATTTGGTCCGAAAAATATTTGGTTCGTTTGTGCTCCGTGGACGGCCTTCGTAAGCAGAGATTGTTGGTATCGACATCCAGTGTTCGGGTTCGCTAAGCCGTACTCTTTTCCGTACTTTTAGTGTTATTAAACTATATTCAATAAATTTTATATTGTTAGTTTTTTGTTTGCTCCAGTTAATTTATTTATTATTTTTTTTTTTTTTTGCATCTTGTCTATTCAGCCCTAATGAAGACCAGTAGTCGAAATGTTGATTTATAATAAATAGTTTCTTACTATATGAGAATGTACTTGATTTACGCCCGGTCCTTTACTCCTCCGTATTATCTACGCTAAACCAATAATTTTTAAATAATAAAGAACATTAATTTCAATCTTATCTTGTCTGGTATTAGAGAAGTCAAGTGTCACATATCTTCAGAAAATGAGTATGGCTTTTATTGCAACCTGCTTCTGAATCTCGTGTCATAATTATCCACCAAATTTTTTTTAGTTTTTTTAAAAGGGTAAACAATTCTTGGTTATTCCGTCCTTTGGAAGCGGTGTAAAATGGGGACTCTGAGTCTGTACGGTGTCAGGTACTCGTTAAAGATCCCTCTATCTTAATTAAATCTGTATATGAAATAATAGGAATAGCATTAAACTTAGAATTAGACTTAGGAGCATAAAATTATGTTAAATGAATTAAAAATCAAATGGTTCGACCCATTCAAGCCAGAATTACCCTGATCCTTAGCCACGACCCACTTAATTATACATAGGGTGATAGTCTAATTATATCCAAGAGCGGTTTAGAAGTTAAATGGGTATTAGTTCCGCAAGTTGTTTAGTTTTTTTTAATTAGTATTGTTTAGTTCCAATTTTGGAAGTCCTGGAAAGAATCCTAAGAAAATTCAGTGGTGCAGTCCAGATTGAAACGAATGGAAGCTGCGATACTTATTGTTACTACCAAGAAATGTACCAGGAAGTGGAAAGAATCTCAGATACTATGCGGAAGAGGAGGCTGACATTCCTCGAACATCTTGTCCATGCAGTATGAACAAGCATAAATATATCAATGAAATATTGGATTATTCCCTAGAACTACAAAAAACTACACTGAGGGCTACGAAAAAGGAACGATTTGGAAAAAACAAAGATGTTAATAGAGAGTAAATTTAAGAATAGAGTGAAAAACCTGAAAGGGTTTATGAAGGACGAGATAAGGTTGGACGAAGTTGGTCAGAGGAAACTTGCCAGGGAACGAAAGAAGGAATATTGGAGACTCCGGTTGAGGAAAGAAAAGCAATAAAGTTGACACGGATATGAAGTGGTCTAAGCAATTTTTTGACTGCTCTTCTGATTGTTTAATTGATTGCCTCTCGACCTGACATAAATTCAAATAGCCATATTTTTTAATATTTCGAATTGCCTACTTATTTGATAAATATTAGAAATATCAATTCAATATATCGTTACTGGTTTCGATATTCATGTCTGTAGTTCACTCACTGTAAATAAATGCACGGGTAGGTTATTTTGCCCATCGGGGTTTCCCATGGAGAATTCGGAAAGTAGTTTTTCAAATGAAATCACTACGTTTGAAAACAGAAATGACATGCTCTCTAATCATACAGATTCAGGTGGAGAAGAAGATGAGAATGTAAAAGAAGAGTATAGAATGTTTAGTAGTAGATCCATATCAATAACTGCTTCTTCTATCGGCATTTCTTCTTTAAGTGAAGATGTTTGTAAACATATCGCTGATGAACTTTATTACAAAACAAAGGAATTAATTTATGTAAGTCAGTAGTACTTTACTAAAAAAAAAAGAAATATTTTGATTCTATAGGTCAATTTCTGTGATTTTCAGATGTCTAAGTTGATTTTGAATCAAAATAAAAGGTCTACTTTGACCACAAATGATGTTAAAAAAGCCATGAAACTTCTCGGGGGCTTAGAATTGTATGGTCACAATTCTAATGATGATGTCAATTTTATTCATGTTCCCAAATCTGATGTTTTTATTGATGAAGATCCGGAATTTGACATTCTTAATGATGCTCTTTCAGATAATAATTATACTCAAAAAGGAGATCCTTACATACGTGGTAATTTTATTTTTAATATTTATAACTAATGCACAATCTTAATATTGATAATGTACTTTATTTGCCTCTTTAAAGGAGGTATTGACATAATTATCTTATCTTACAGGAGCATGGGTTATGCCAGAAGGTTACTCAGAAGATCCTTCTATTGTTACAACATGTACATATTATCAACAAATCGCAAAAACTATTATGACTGGAAGCCCAGCACATATTAGGGTAATTGTAAATTATGGTATTATTAGGAACTTGAGGCGTATTTGAAACTACCTAATGTAAAAACTATATTTCAGGTGGCTTTAAGTGATCTGAGAACCAATCCTAAAATTGGTCCTGTTTGTCCTTATTTTTTGAACCTTGTGGCTTTAACTGTGAAAAAAGTTCCTCGTGATACTCATTTAACTAATGCATTGATTGGCACTGTACACGCAATTGCTCATAACAGATTTGTAGATCCTAGCCCTTATTTAGCTGTGAGTAGTAAAGTGATTTATATCTTGTCTTTTTATAGGTTTATTTTTATTACATTTATTATTTTTAATTTCTAGGTCAATCGTGCTGTAAATTCATTATTGAAGATAGTTATAGAAGGTAATGTTGACAAAGTTGGGGATGACTATGTTGACAAAGATGATGATTTAGCTGTGAGAATGAGAGCTGGCCTTCTTCTTGCTAAGGTCTGAATATTTCTACTTCATCTTTTATTATTTCATATTTCATACATTTACAAGTACGGTTAAATTGGTAGACTTATATTTTACTTGACTAGTAGACTTATGAGAATTTATTTATTCTATTTAAAACTGTTTAGGTGGTGATTATGTGGAGCATTGAACTAAAACAACAAATAGATATAGTGAGACACCTTCTTCATCACCTTTTAGATCCTGATGTTCCACTCCAGTCTCACTATGGTTTGTATTATTCAATAATCACAATTCACTGTTAATTTTGATTTCTCATATTTCTATTTTTAAATTATAGTAAAGCTCAGAAGGATACGTAAAATTTAAGAAAAAACATGCTCATAAGCAGGCTTAATTTTCAAAGTAATTACTGAAAAGTAAATGATAGATCATGCAGAATAGTAAATAAGTATTTTATTTATAACATCAACAGTGATTTTAAAAAAGAGGACAGTTATAAACCAACTTTGTCATTTACTATGAAATATTAGTGCAGTTATATTTCTTTATTCATCTTATATCTTTGTTTATTTTTTTCTTCTGAGTTTGCTGAATGTAGTTCTGTAGTAATTGCACTATTTACTGATTATTATATAATGAAAACTAAGTAATTTTCACAATGAAAAAGTACAGAAACCCACATTAAATAATTTTTTTTTTTTAAATTTATTTATTGAAATTTACAACTGTATACAAAATACATCAAGTGATGTATCAACAGATGGGTCTAATGATTGTCTCTTGTAGTTAATTGGGAGCTAAGAGCGAGCTGTTTCTTGTCGTTTCAGTCTAGTATGAGGATTCCAAGTTAAGCGTTTGTCAAGGTGTAGTCCTAAGTACCGGATCTGTTCTACAGGACTTATAGGGATGTTATTAAACGATACAGGGGGGGCAGGAAGTCGCTGGTTTAAGACGGAGGGTAAATGTGATTTGTGAGAATTTATTTTAATCCTCCAGTTTTGACACCAATTTTCAAGGTCAGTGATGTGGGATTGAAGAGTTCGGGATGCTATAACTGGATCACTGTTGACAGATAATAGACATGTGTCATCCGCATACGTGGTAAGGATAGTATTAGGATGAGTTGGGATGGCAGCTGTATAAACTGTGTAGAGAATTGGGCCGAGGATACTGCCTTGAGGGAAGAGGGGTGAGTAGACATTATTATGATTTACTGTAAATGATCTGTAGGAGAGATAGGATTGGATAATGAGAAAGTATTTAGGGGGTAGGAATTTATGGAGTTTGTAAAGCAACCCGGGGTGCCAGACTCGGTCGAAAGCCTGTTCGACATCAAGGAAGACCGCTGGACAATACAATCCACGTTCCAAAGCTGAGGAAACAACATCCACCACACGATGGCATTGCTGAATAGTGGAGTGGGATGTTCTGAATCCAAACTGGTGATCTGGGATAATGTGATTTGCATTTAGGATGGGGTACAATCATTTCAGGATGAGCTTTTCCAGGATTTTACTTATTGATGGTAAAAGTGAGATAGGGTGGTAAGAGGAAGGGTATTCCGGTTTCTTTTTAGGGTTAGGTATCATTTTCACGACGGATAATTTCCAGAGGTTAGGAAAATATGTAGTGCGGAGTATAGCATTATATATGTAGGTGAGGAATAGAATGGCTTTTCTAGGAAGATGTTTTAAGATGTAAATCGTGATGAGGTCGTGTCCAGGAGCTTTGCGAGAAGGTAATCTGTGAATAATGTTCGATATCTATGAAGGATGGAATGCTTTGGGAGGAAGGGTCATTTGAAGGGGAATATTTACTTTCTATACTCTCTTTGTATATATTCATGGTGAGATGGATTCATGATATCAGGATGAGGCTGAAAAGTTTTAGAAAGGAATTGACCGAACAACTGTGCTTTCTCTTCATCAGATCTTGTCCAGTCATTGGATTCAGTAAGGATTGGATGGTTAAAGTCTTTGAAGTGAAGGATCTTTTTGGTGGTCATCCATAATGATTTGTCAGAAGACTTTAGATTTTCAGTTAGGTTCGTTAATTTATGAATTTTGAATTTTCGAAACATTAAATAATAAATACAAAGAAGCTGCAAACAAAGAAATATGTAAAATTTACAGGCAGACTAACAAAGTCAATAATGAATATGAAACTACATGATCCATCCATTCTTCAAGTGCCAAAGAGTTTCTTCTCTGAGACCATGCTTGATAAAATTTAACAGAAACTTATACTTTTATCAATGACAGGCTTAGACGGATGCATTTTCAGTACTATATTTACATGCATTGACAGTTGGAGAGTTAGAGAGCCGAGCTTCAAATTTGACTTGGCACAAAATGGTAGTGAGCCCTTGGTGTTAGACAGGCGCTACTCGCCACTCCTAAGGGTTTAACAACTTTGTAAAGTGTATTAATTGATATGCTATGAATTTGGTTTAGTGAAAGCATTATTTGTATTAATTGGTGCTTTATGAATTTATTTGGTGAAAAAATTATTTGAATTAATAATAATCAGTATTGTGCTGGTGTTTCAAGAGACCAGTTGAGAAAAGAAAAAAATAATAAGACAATCATGTTGAAATAATAGAATTCGAATGATAGGGCTGCATCATTCTGACTTCACTTTTATCCATGTTTTTTTTAATAATATAGGTTCAAATTTCAGTAAACATTTATTTTTATTCTACGGCGCTGCAACTCAGTGAGGAGTCCTGGCCTCCTCTACCAGCTTCTTCCAGTCGTCTCTGTTTTTTGCAGCTGTCGTCCAGCATCTGACTCCCAAAATATCCCTCGCATCTCTCTCTAAACCCTCCGACCACCTCAGCTTCGGTCTTCCCCTTCTTCTCGTGCCGTACAGAGGTTCTGTTAAAGCCTTTTTTGGAATGGCCTCGTCCTCCATTCTAGCCACATGACCAGCCCATCACAGTCTTCTAATTTTTAAGGAGTAAACAACATCTGCTTCATTGAACATTGAGTAAACTTCGTTGCTTATTCTCCTTTGCCAGTTTCCATCTAGGCATACTCCACCGATGATTCTTCGGAGGATCTTTCTTTCGAAGACTAGGAGATCATGCTCAATCAGCTTGGTCATTGTCCATGTCTCCGATCCATACAACAAAACTGGGTGGACTAATGTTTTGTAAAGATGGAGCTTGGTCTGCCATGATAGAAGGCGTGAGGAGAATTCCTTGCGTAGACCAAAGTAGCACCTGTTAGGCATCCATATTCTTTTCTTTACCTCGACCTCAGGTGCATTATTCTCCATCACTATTAAACCCAAATAGGTGAAGTGGGCAACTTTCTTGAAGTTAAAGGGGCCAATATTGATGGTCTCGCCAGGTCGGGACATATCCCCTGTAACCATCAACTTAGTCTTCCCCTCATTCACCTCTAGTCCAAGTGTTCTGGCAGCCTCCAACAGGGCTAGAAAAAACTCTTTAACAGAATTCAATGACCTACCTACAATATCCACATAATCTGCATATGCCAAGAGCTAGACCATCCGAGTACTGATATGGCTAATTGGACGATGCTACGAGGGGGACCTCTAAATTGTATCTATCCAGGTTTAATTAGGGTAATGATTTTTAACGAGTAGCTGACATCGTACAGGCTCAGGCCCCCATTTTACGTCCCTTCAGAAGTATGGCTTAACTAAGGATCTTTTACTCCCTTTAAAAAATCCTAGGGCCACCTGCCAGGCTACGAACCTGCGATCTTGGGCTTAGTAGTTTGTTATGCTAACCACTAGACCACAGGTTGCCCCAGTAGCACTGATTTCTATTCTAAGTGAATTTACTTAATTCAATTTTTAGTGTCTAGTTTCTTAACAAATGAATCATGATAGCCTGTAAATCATGATAGTGCTTATAGCATATAAGTATAACATTATACTTAATATGTTCATATCAGCAGAAGTTATCAATAAAAAATGTCCCCATTCAGCAGCAATATATTTGTTGGGATACTAGACAAAAATTAACTTATAAAAGATTTCCATAACATCCAAATCTAGTATAAATTTTAACTTTTATGTTCAACAATAAATAGGTAAAGAAAAAATTAAAAAAAATGATTTATTTGCATATATAGTGAATGGTTGAATGAACTCTTGAATATTTCAGAATTTTTAACATTGAATGTTTTAGAATTTTTAACATATCATTCCTAGAATACTATATAAGTATAAAAATTTACTAATTTTTATAGCTGACCTGGAAAATATTTCCTATTGTTATATTTTAGCCTCAGTATCTTATTTTCCTTAACCTATTGTTCATTCAAATTAATTTAGTTTTCTTTTCTTTTGACAATATTTAAATTCATTGTTATAATTGCATGGGTGTAGGAGCCCATTCTAATACAGTTTAATAAATCATGAAAAAATGTAAACTTTATATTTATTCCACTCGAGTATGTTATTAAGAAGGTGATACACAACGAAATAGGTTTGAATTTGAATATGAATAGTAAAATATTTGTGCTTGAGTTTGCGGACGATTTGGTACTGTTAGGTGAGGGCGAAGAAACTATAAAGCTAAATACACAAAAGTTAAAGAATGCTGCTAAGGAAATAGGGCTGGTAATAAATTCGGATAAGACTAAGTATATGGTTAGTACCAGAAAAGGGCGAAATTTTGGTGATATTGTTGTAGGCGGAAATAAGTTGGAAAATGTGGAGATGTTTAAGTACTTAGGGTCAATGGTGACTGGAAAAAACGAAATTCAAGAGGAAATAAATGCGCGACTAAAGGCGGGAAATGCTTGTTATTATTCGGTCTCGAAATTACTAAGCTAGCGCCTTTTATCCCCAAATCAGAATTTATAAAATAATCATCCTTTCATCTTTTCTCAATGGATGTGAAAGTTGACCAACACTGAAGGACTAACACTGAAGGATGAACAACGTCTTCAGGTAATCGAAAATAAGGTGTTATGTAGAATATTCAGTCCAAAAAAGAATGAGGCCACTGGGGAATACAGGAGATTACATAACGTGGAATTGCGAAGCATGCATCCGTTAAATATTATTCAGGTGATAGTGTCGCGAAGATTAAGATGGGCATGTAAAGTTGCTGGGCTTAGTAACGAAAAAATTCCTAAGATGTTAATAGTTGCTGTAACGACTGGGAAGCGTCTGAGGGGTAGACCGAGGCATAGGTGGGAGGATTGCGCTAAGTGTGATCTAGCGGCTATGGGTTTGGGTGGTGCTCCGTGGACGGAGGTTTGTAAACATAGATTGGTGGTATCTGCATCGAGCCTTCGGGTTCGTTGAGCCTTTTATTTATATTTATTCAATTTCATTTGAGGAAAAAAAATGGAATACAGATTGCATCAAACAATATCTACCTAGTTTTTTAATACAATGATGATATTGTAATTTTCAATATTATTAACTTCCTATCTTACAAAATAATTCTTAAAGTAATTACTTTATACTAGCAGATTAACCCTGCTTTATTCTGGTGGTATCTTTTAAATGAAACCACTAGTAGAATAAATTAGTTTTCATGCCTACAAATTAAGGCAAGGGCTGTTCCTTTATTTAATTATATGATCAAATAAAAAAACTTTCAAAATATACTAGAGCATTAATTGTGTACTATGTAATGATTTCTTTCACTGAACTATTTTTGTACTAAATTAAAATTGTTAACTTTCACTCATACTACAAGGAAACACCAACTCATAACATATAGTAAAAGGCAGGAACAGTACAAAACCTTAGGGCTACCTTCCCTTAGTTAACTTTCTGCTCTAGGGCAGCTAAAATGAAAGGGAAAGTTGTTTCCTTAAAGGGCCATTCCCCCTAATTAAACTATGATGATACAGGCCAATTACCTGCAAATCCAAAACTGCTATCACAAGTAAAGTAAGAAATAGAGGCAGATAGATCTTTAGTATTCAGACTTGATTAAATTACACTTTGGTTGCTTGATTATGTGCTTGGTATAAATTGGAGGGAGTATGAACGTATGGAGGAATGCAGAGAGCAGAAGTAGATTTGCTGGGGATCATGGAAATCAAAAATATAAGTGAGGGAAATGAAAGTGCTGGATCACATTCTAATTTAGTAAGGTTACACGGAGAGGGTACCAGTTAGAGGAGAAGTAGGCTTGATACTGCACGAAAACTGGAATATGGTGGTCAAGCACCGGAAATCAGTGAGCGATTAGCTCATGGTGATTGGGAAGGAAAAAAACTTAACTGTCTAATTATTGCATATGGTCCTAATGATAATGCAATCACCATAGAGGAGATTACCTTTTAAGACCTACAAAGAGGAATAGACAATGCTAAGGAAGAACTTATCATTAGGGGAGATCAGAATGGCAGGGTAGGAAAAGACCAGCATCATTGTAAGAATATCTTATATAGAAATGGAGAAGAAATGAATAATGATAAAGCAAAGAGCATATTGAACTTGTGTTCTGCCATTGGCTTAGTTGTCACTATTACGAAATTTACCATAAAGAGACTAGAGAAGAACCTAGTAGGCTTTAAAGAAAGCCTAAAGGGGAAGGTTTCAAATTAGGTAGTGACCAATATTTACTGAAAGTGAATAAAATTTGGAAAGGAGAAGAATCAATAAGTGCTAAGAAGGAATGGACTATAAAATTCTACTTGTTAAAAGAGACAGATATGGCCTCTGTGAATCTTCTTATTAATCCACTATCCATGGAACATAAGAAAATTAACTAATCTAGAGTTGATGACATTGTTTTTAAGTTGTTCAGGTTTAGCCACAGATAATACTTTAATTTTTCCTGAAGAAGATCTCATATCTAACTTTCCAGTAACTTCATAATATTTATTAACGTAAATTCAAAATAATTACAGTTGAAAATTAGAAGAAGAATTTTATTTTTATTTTTAGGAACATAAGAAAAATATTCTGACAGAGTTGTATAACAACATTTTGGAGTTTACACTTACAAAACCTCATTCACGAAATTTGGGTGATAAGCCAATATGAAAATAGCACATTTACCTGGTGCTTCTCCCTAAATTGGAAAAAAATATATATGAAAAATAATGATACTAATGCTAATGCTGTTTATAGAGTTAAACTTCAAAAAGAAGGCATTGTCTTTAAAAAAGAAAGAAAAAGAAGTATTCAATTCACAATTTTTCATATTGATAAAAATTTATTTAAATCCTTCAATCTTCACTCTCCTGTCACCCAGAAGTTTGTTCTAGTTTTTCATAATAATACTGGTGCAGTGGGTTCTGTTTATGAAGTTCAGCTATTTATTAAAAAAAAGAAAAGGTATAAATCAATTCATAAAACATTTTAACAAATTTAGTTGATTCTTTCAATCTTAACTGTCCTGCCATCCCAAAGTTTGTTCTGGTTTTGGATGATTGAATGCTAATAGTTTTTATTTTATTTTAAATGTGGAACGGATTCTTTTCTGTATCATTCCAATTTTAGTATATGTACTGCAGAAGCGACTAAAATCAATTTATAGAAGAAGTGAACAGCCAAAAGCGGATGAACAAATATAACAATAGAGTGAAAAATGTTATTGTTTTTGGCATTATAAAAAAAATAATCCGGATATAGCAGACTTTTTTACTAAATTATGCAACTCCATCGAATTAAATATTAGAAAATATGATATTAAAAGAATTCAAATAGTTAATAGCCAATCTGAAGAAAGCCCAGTTAAAATAACTCTCGTCTCAAATATATTAAGAAACGATTAACTTAACAACAAACGCAAACTATCAGAAATTCCTGATTACAAAACTATTAAAATAAAAGAAGATTTGCCTATGGATGTAAGAGAGACGAGGCGGAGTTTGTTTAAATACCTTTTGCAATACAAAGGTCAATGTTCATGGGTACTGATGAAATATGATAAGCTCCTTATAGATATAAAACTTCACACACTGGAAATGTTAGAAAATAACAAAACCAAGAGACAAGGTAGTGAAGAAAGCTCAGCGGAAGTTCAGCTAAATATAAATGACAAGGAACAACCTGAAAAACCTGTAAGAAGTCAGAGAAAAATAAACCAAAGAAAAAAGAGGCAACAGTCTGGATAGATACTACCCCAAAAGGAATCAAAATTCAAACAACTCTTCAAAGGATAGCAGTAGAGAAAGTTTTAACAATGGGCAGAAACCATTACGCAAGGAAAGAAGAGATAGCTCACTCTTTATAGGGACGATCAAAGCGAGGACTGTCAAGTGAAGACAGATTAACGGAATTAGAAAATCAATTGGGACATAATAGGGATTTCAGAATGTTATTTATTGATAATTTATAAAAATGAATGTTAAATATATCAATATCTAAAACTAATTATTGATAATTTAGAAACATGTTAAATTTAATCTACCCAAATATGTGAATATTAATGTTAGATATCTTATAATTAGTTATTAATTATTGATAATTTATAAATATGAATGTTAAATATATCAATATCTAAAAATAATTATTGATAATTTAGAAAAATATATATTAAATTTAATTTAATTAATATATTTGTTAAATAAAGTTAAGTGGCAGGAATGCCGAACTTCACTTCCCAATAGAGCCGGTCACTCCGGGAAGTTAGACCTTACTCCCATAAAATAGGGAAGTCCTATAAAGAGCAAATATGTATATATTTTGTAAATATTAGTAGTTATTTTGTAAACCATTTTATTTTGTTTATTTTCTCTTTATAATAAAGGCTTAATTCATTCATTCAGCTTTTATTTTTAGGTGCTATTGTTGCACTAACAGCTCTTGGCCAACGAAGGTTAGGCTTTTATTTTTGGCCACTTATGGAAAGATATCTACCCCAACTAGAATCCAAAGTTGGCTCTAATAAAACAAACATAATGGTCCAGCATGTAATGGCAGCTATTTTAGTGAGTTTTTTATTTATTACTACTGGCAAATCATTTGAATTTATAAATATTCTATACTTTAATGAATATTTTTTATAGGTAGCTGCTAGAAGTACATACAAAAAGGAACAAGGTTCTAATCCTGACCAGTTGAAGCAACTTTACGAAGTGGACAAAATGTTGTATGCAACATTTGGCGATAGTGTTACTCCACTAAGAATGGTTGCCAATCCACCCATATTCAAATGTGTTAAAACCCAAATTAGTCAAAGTCGTTTAAAACTAAGATTGTGCCGGACTACAAAAAATGAGAATACTGAATGGAGAAAACCTGTCGATTTGTGTTCCGTGTTCAAAAACTATCGAAGACTTCCTAGTGTTACAAATAATATTTACGATAGGTCCGAATATAAGAGACGAGTGTTTTACTGTGTTCAGAGGAACTATAAATTCTGTAGGCCTCTTCATGAACGTTCTGCCTCAGGAGATTTACTTCTAATGTTATAACAAACAATGAACTTAGGAAAATTACATTCTTATAATTTGTAGTGCTAAAGAAAGAAAAGTAAAGGTAAAAAGTGAACAGAAAAAAAGAACAGGAGTTTTGTAAATTATTTATAAAATAGATTTATATAAATATCAGTTATCTTAGAGTATAAAATAAAAACAACCGTAACTGAATGATCCCATTAATCATTCATGCCACTTCTTTTGATGCCATATGTCTCATTAAATTGTTAATAAATTTTTCTATCTTCTTAAGTTCCTGCTGAATTTCTGTCTTGTATTGTAAGCACTGAAAGTGTAACATAAGTATAAGAAAATTACTAAGTTAAGTAATAAGTTTTAGTAAAAAAAAAGTAGTTAACTGACTCTGTAGTTATCTGTCATCTTCACTTTCAATAAATTTTTTTCATGTGTATATTTCAAAGAGTATCGTACCTGTAAAAAAAATGTATTTTTGTGATATAGAAGTAATAAGTATTACCTCAAATTATAATTGTTATCTGTGTATTAACCTTCATTGGATTTTGTAAATATAAATTCTGTGCTGCTTTTTCAAATTCATCCCAACTATTTGTGTACATATTGATATTATTTACTCCTAAACTGTTTTTGAAATTTATACTGAATATCTTGCTCAGATCTACAATTTAACACGATTTTGAAGCACTGTATAACCTCCCTTAGTAAGGTTAATAATAGCGACTGCGCGTGGAGCAGTGAATCCTGAATGTTCTTGTAGACATCGTCCAGCAGGTTCGGCTGACGAGTAATGTATTTGTGACTTTTTCAGCTATGTGTTGTTATTAACGGGCGATGGTTTCCAAAAGAGGGTTATTTTATTAAGAGGCTTGTTATTTAAAGATTTCTTTTAGAAACGTACGTTTTATTTCATCGAAGAAAGAGTTGATCTAGATTTAGCGGCAAATGTTCACAATTCAGACGCACGTGGTTAATAAGGTTATTTTGATGTTAGGTTTATATGGTTGAGATGTCCAAAACAATGGTGAAAGACTGCTGTGTGTTTTCTGATTGTGGGAGGTATTACGTTTATTCATCTCAGAATGGAAAATTAAAGATATGGGATACAATCAGCGGAACGTTAAAGCAGGAGTATGTGCCCAATTTGCACTTAAATTCTCCTTGTTCATCATTGACATGGATAAATGTGTCATCCAGAGTTGTAAGTAATATTTATATTATGGATGAAAAAAAGATTATTTCTTGTTTTCTCATTATTTCTATTTCTTCAGAATTCTCCTTGGAAAAGCAAAAAGAGGAAAGTCGAAGAAGACAACAATATTATTGCACTAGGGACCTCTGGAGGATTTATTGCTTTATTTAGTCTTAGTGAAGGTAAAATAGTGTCAAAATTAGAAGGAGGGCACTCCAGTGCTGTCACAGGTTTAGGATGGTCTCCAGAGATGGGTTTGTTTTCCTCCTCTCATAATGAAGTTGTAGTATGGGATATTTCAAATAAACAAATTAAAAGGTTTGTACAAAATGCTCATTCATTTAGTAAATATATAAAAGTTACACGATTGTTTTCCTTATTAATTTTTATACTATGTTTTTTTGGCAGTAAATGGAGATGCAGCAAAGGAAAAATAACTAGTATATGTGTATCAGACGATGGTGAATTCTGTGTAACTGGAAGTCACACATTGCAGCTATGGAATGTTAAAAATAAAAAAGTTATTAAAACATACGCTGGCCACCAGAGTGAAGTTGTTAATTTGGTATTCGTTAACAAGCAATACTTTCTATCATGTGGGTCTGAAGACAGGCACATCACTGTTTGGTGAATATAAATCAACACATTTATACATTGATTTTATTGCTTCATTAGTTTATTGTATTAGTGCACCGTCGCAAGAACTTTCACATTAGATAACCTACCCTTTAACTTAAGATTTTATTAAAATGTGTCTATCCGTTTGTCTTAGATCTTTTTTTAGTTATCTTGTACTTTTGTCCATATAAATTACCATTTATCACTTACTTAACCCATAAACTATGAGTTTCTAAGGAGTTCAAAATATAGTATTCATAGAAGCCCTACTGATCAAATTCATTCAACCATTTATATTAATCATGGCGTCATATTAAAGTTCAGTCAGTTTTTTTATTTTATAACCGCTAACTTTGAAAACTGCTAAATCGATCTTAACTAAATTTTAAATTGTCTTCACCACTGTACCTTAAAATCTATAATAAAGCTGAATTCTTTAACTTGGTGTGGTTCTCCTATGATTTAGATATTCTATAAATTGTGGTTTTAAAAAATATTTCTGGTACCTTAAAAGGTGTTTGTTTTTTTAATGTTTACTCATCAATCTTCCCAATGCTATGAAAGTATTAAATCATAGAATGACATAAATTATCCAATGTCACTTTTTTTAGTTATCCGTCTTTACTTCTTCTACATTCATTTCCAAAATGAAACATTTTCCTCAAAAGAAATAGTATTGAATTATTTCTACTCATCTTCATTTATGAGAAAATTAAAATTATATATACTTTACCACAATTTCACAAAGGTTGGTGCCAATTAACACTATTTTGAGGTGCAATTTTCTATGTTCTGTTTAAATGATAAGGTAAAGTATCATCATGGTTCGATCTCAGCTGAATAGTATGTTCAACAAAAATGTAAGCAAGATTTTAAAACAATGCCTAAGGAACAAATAATAATATCATGCTGGGGTATTGTTTAGGAAAAAAAATCTTTTCTTGATTCTTACACACCTTCTTATATTACCTAAAACCTGTACCACTTCAACCTGTGAAGGGTATGGCGTTAATTATATGATAGAGGCTGTGCTGTTTCTTGGACAATGGTGCTGGGAGGTGATTTGTCCTAGATTTTGCTCAGTTGCCAGATTTGTTCCTCCTTATTTTGGGTACGTACTATTTAGAGGCTGGATGAGCCACAGGAGGGTCCTAGATCCCTTAGGATCCATCTCTGGCTGCTAACAGAATAAATAAAAGTCTACCAGACAGCGGGATTTGAAACCATGACCTTTGGCATGACAACTCAGCACTCTACCACTGAGCCACTCCGCTCCCTCAGTCATGCTGCCAGATAGCCTCAGCACTCTTATATTACTTTAAGATATTTTTACTCCACATATTTTTTATGACTCTAGGGTATAAAGAAATTAACTGTGCTTTTCCAAATTCTTTGATTTGTTGGCATTTTCATCTTGTTTTGCAAGTTTTATATTAACAAAATAATGAAATACGGTCATGTATACCTTCTATTTATATTTATATCCTTCTTAACTTTTTTATTTTAGGAGTACTAAAGATGACAGTAATGAGCCACTGGGTAGGTTTGCATTAGGAGAAAATGTAAAATATAATATAAGTGTTTTTGAAAATGAATCAACTCTCCACCTTTGTACCTGCACCAGAAATGGACTGCTTCTCTATTTTAACCATCAACTTAATGGGTAAGTATACATAATTGGTGACAACCGATGTAGTCCATTTCATTGTTTGTAAACATGCGTTGTTATGATCATTAAAGAGCTAAACATAATGATTTTATTTTTTGAAATATCATTTACTCTTAATCTCAGAAACAATCAGAGGTGTTTTGTGTTTAAGAAAGGTTGTATTTCTAGGTGTTTTTATTTCAGTATAAATGTTATATGTGTTATCATAATATTTTATTGTCAAATAAAAAGTAATTACTTCAAAATATATTTTCATGTTACATGATACTTGTTATACTTTTTTGCAGAAAAATAGGGAAAGTTTTAAAACCCCTGCACACTGTAGAAATTATGGATGACCACAGCTCTAGCATTCTTCCAGTAACAGGAGTTAAAATGTCCTCAGAATCCATGGTTTCTATCGCATATGGCCATTCTCCATTCTTCAATTTTGAAACAGTTGTAAGTGTTCCTATATAAAGAAATGTAATGTAACATATAACACCTGGTTATTTTACTAAATAATTAATTTTAATCAAACTTAGTAAGTTGTAAGTGGCAATAAACTCTAATAGCTGTAAAATATTGTTTGATATTACCTTAAAAAGAATATAAGATTTCGTTTGGTCTTATTTATAGACCAGGTGTTTATTCAGTTTTGTATGGTCTTCACCAAAAATCAGTGTTTCTGGGGACTTCTCTGGTTCCTGGACCAATACTTTTAATTGCTTTAAATAGAATATTTAAATATTTTCAGGATATCACCAATTTAAAAAAAAGCAAAGTAACTTTTACTAGAAGGGACAGGCATTTGAATAAAGTATTGCCGAATAGCGAAACTGTAAAAGAAATTGATGACCAAGCTGAATATGTAAGTTATGCTAATAGAAGGAATACAGACGTTGCTATGGAAGAACGCCTTGGAAATTTGTCTATAGGAAATCCAGTTATTTCTGATAAATATAGCCCTTACAATTTATCAAATCTTCTAACACAGGTAACTCTATCTTACCTATTTTTCAAGTTTTATAGATTTCAATACCTAAAATTAACTTAGTAGTAGATAAATGAAAACCACAATTAATTAAAATAAAGAAGTTCCACAGTACCCACTTAAAAAACATTTGTGCTCAGAATTCTACCTAGCTGTTACTTTATGTGGGGCATGCTATTGTTAGGGATTGTTAGTGCTGTTGATATTACAGTAGGCTTAAGTATAGTGGTGTAGCATTTGCTCTCAAGGATGTGGAAGTCTAAAAGAAAAAAATTATGTGGTGCTAATTTCAAACTATAAATGCTATTGTAACATCTAATGATAGATCTAAATATTTTGTCAAAACATCAGAAGGTATAAAAAAAACAACAGCATTCATTAATTTCATCATTATATGAGTTTTCTTGATCTGCCATAGATTATTAATTATAAAAGTAAAGTCTTTTATAAAACAATAATTGAAGATAGATGAGTATGCTGACAAATTTAGATGTTTAATTGATCAACGGGAGTTTAGAATTTCTATTTATACAACCTGTACACAGGACTGAATTTTAGCAACCTCATGTTAACAAATCCTGCATGAAACATTTCTTTAGTCAGTGACAAAAATTATAACATTGTAAAAAACCTTTTTATAGAATTCCTAAAAATTTTTATTTATTTCATTTACATTCTATTAGTATTTAATAATTACAACTTTGATTGGAGTTTTAGTTGTGGGTGAAATAATTTCTTCAGGCTCTGGTTTTCAATATTTACTGTTTCATAAAAATAAATTAAATTAAAAAGAATCTTCAGATACTTCTCATATTTCAATTAGCAATCTTTTTATCAGAGTCATTTAAGGAGAAGTTCTCTTATGGGCTTTAATAAAAACTAATTACATTTAATCGAGAAAGAGATGGTCCTGGTAGTGATTTTAATGAAATAATGAATAATTATTTATTTGTTGCCTACATTTCAACTCGTGTTGTAGGGCTTAATCAGGAATTGTAGGATATATTAATGAGAGATATATCATGTAGGGATATAAGAATATTAAAAACCTATCTATGAACAACAATAAAAAATCAATGAATAAAATAAATAACAATTAATTAAAAAAATGGAAATGTACATAAAGAAGAAACAGTAATAAGTTTGATTAATTTAATAACAATTATAAAGTCTATAATAATTGGGCCCTAATAATTACAATACAATTTTTAGTTTAATAATGGATAAGCTAACTGACTTTGTTATCTTATTGTCTAAAATAAAAAATTACATAATTTATTTTTTTTACGTGAATCGGCCAGCAAGGACCACGTGAATTTCACTTAATAACTTCTTCACACTTTCCGCCTTCCTTCTACTCCAATACTCTCTCATCTTCCTGGACTGTTCCTCTCGCTCTTCCTTAGCCCATTTTCTCCCTCGTCACTCCTTCCTTCCTGCAAGAACCCCAACTTCTTTTAGTTTTTTACACTACCCTATCTGTTCCGTTGTTACATATTATCTCCCCTAGGTATTTAAACTTTTATTTGACCATATTTTGTGTTCAATATTTCCTTGCTAAAGCTGGCATCCGTTGTCATAACCTCAGTCTTTTCATATGAAATGATATAAATATTATTTATTCAACTAATTATTTATTTTTTCCATTATATGAGGGGTAGAGGAGATGTGCCATTGTGAATCAGTGAATCTTTAATCTAGGCACCCTAAATCTTCTATACTGTGTTAGAATTTCCCCCTTCGTATTGGCCTAGTAAGGATCACATCATTTCAACTTAATTACAGTTGAAAAACTGTTGATTGGGGTCAGCGATGTTTCACATCGACTAGGTTACTACCAAGGTTGTGAGCCTTGGACCCCCTGCACTGATTGCTGAGAACGAGTCTCCTGCTGGATTGTTCAGCTCAACTGGGGCACCTCTTGTTGGTTACGTACTGTAGTTGGAGCAAAAGAGGCTAGTTGGATCCGATATGTTATTGTTGCAGATGACTTATTTTTACATCCACTTGCCTGAAGTTATGAGCACACCTAGGTTGATTCCTACGACCTTAATAACTCCATTAGAATTATTAATATTTTTTTATAATAATTCATTCACTCAATGAAAAACCTATTTCCAGTCGTTTTTGGCATATAACTTTATTATGTGGATACGTTTCGACTATTTGTCATTTACAATCCATCAAGAACTTCTTTAACCTCTCAGAAGAGTTATAAGTCATCTTTTTTCTTTTTTTTGTTATTCATTGTCATAAGCTAAAATTTTTTCTTGGAGGTCCATTGTCCTCCATGGTCCTTTTGTTAATATTTTTAACAGTAAAATTATTAATAAAAGGCTCTGGTTAAATAAAGACATTCTAAAATGAATCTCATTGTGTTTCTTTAATATAGAGGTTTCCTAAATATAAATTTTGGGGATATTTTCATTAGGAACATAATAAAAACTTGTCATTGGTTGGTATATTTCTGGTTTTCTGTATATATTGTTTTAATTGTATTTTTTTCTTTCAGGGATTGGAAAGTAAAGATAGATCTCTTTTGGAGTCAGTACTATTCAGGAAAGATCCTCAAGTGATAGCTGAAACTGTTTCTAAACTACCAGTTTCCGCATTAGCTCCACTTATAAGCCAGCTAAATAGTATGATTTTAGGAAAGACATTTTCGTGAGTATTAGTTTAGTATAATTGAAATTGTTCATGCTCATTGAATTAGATGTTCTATGTTTTCAAAATAGGGCATAATTAATGAAACTTTTACTTGATGTTCCATCTCTTTCTATTATATTAATTCCCTAAAATATTTTAATAAATTTCAGGAGTGTAGTTGGGTGCATGTGGTTGAAAGGTGTGCTGAGGCAACATTCCAGTCAGCTGTTGGCGAACGGCAGTACTTCTGGGCTGTTGGCTTCCCTCCAGGCGCTAATCGAAAGTAGGCTTGCGGTACTAGGCCCTCTGAGGGGCCTCTCTGGGAGGTTGGACCATATAATATCACAGTTGGATTCTCCACAAGACCAATCTTCCAAAAATGAGGACTCAGTTCTATTTTATCAAGAAGAAGGTATTGCTTAATATCATGTTTAGACTAAGTACAAAAAGTCTCTACTATATCTTAACTTCTTAGAGGTTACAGTTGCAGTATTATTTGTATGTTGTTTTTGGATGTATAAAAATTCATCATTCAATGTGTCCAAGTCTATTACTACTTGTACACTTTAATTTAACTTTATATCGTGTGCCATTAGTTGATTTATTATAGCCTATTTGAAAATTATTTAAGTAATGACAAAGCAGAACATGAAAGAGCAAGTAACGCCTCTTCGCCCTCTGCTATGGAGTAGCAAACACCTTGTACTACATCTACATCTTGCTACATAACAAAATATATATTGAAAGTACTTACACTTTCACCTCTAATTTCTGTGATCCCAGATTATAAAACATATGCCCATTTCACTTAAATAGTTATATAATTTTATTTCCTCACTTATTTATGGTACTCTTTAAACTTTAAAGTAAAATATTGCATGGAGTTCACTAAAAATATTTGTATATAATGTAGAGAATTAGAATGAAAAGTTGTATGATAAGTGCATCTCTCCAGATTTTTATTGTTTTATTAGAAACAAGTTTTAAAATTTAAAATATATGATGCTTTTTGTGAAGAGATTCCTTTAAATATGGAAATAAAAACTAAATGGTAGCAAAAACTCATTCATTCAATAAATTGCGTGAAAAAATCATCGTCCCCAATACACCAAAAAACTACGGAAAACAGCTTAGTTAATCTCCTATTAAAAAATGGTTATCTCCCTAGACTCCTTTGTAATTCTATAAAAATAAGTTACACTTTCTGAACATCAAACCCCAAATAACACCAATTGTAAGCAATACTATATAATAATCCATATAAGGACTCTTTCAGAAAAACTATCAAAAACACTTTCTATTAGCAAAAGTAACAGTGACTTCACCATTACTTTAAAAAACTCTGCCACAGTTTCAAGATTATTTAACCAAACAATAGGTTAGGATAAATTAGAGCTAAAAATCAAGTGTCATGAACAAAATCCAGTGTGAAGATGAATGGAGTAAATCTTACTTTAGAACAATACCTAAAACGTGGAGTATAACAACACAAATATAGTTTCCATTCGATAATAAAAAATCCCAGTAAACCAGATCACACAGCTCTCAATATACATTTCAGAAAAACAAATTTATAATATACACTAAAATAATACATCACAAAAAAAAACAGGTTCAAGCACAATATAAATGAAATAATTACTATAGAAAAATATAAGAGTAGTATTGAAAACAAAGATCGGATGTACAAGCTCTAAATTAGTAGTATTCACATTCAATAAACTCTTATTAACATTATACAAATACTAATAAATTGATTATAATAACCAAATAATACCTATTCTGTATTATACCTATTTCAGACCATCTGAAGTAGAACAAATCCATCTTGACACATTACATCAATCAGTAGTTTTGAACAATATTTACAAGGTATATGGTTAAATTGTACGGGTATTTTGATTGAGTAATGTGGTGGTAAACATTCCGTCTTCTATTTTCAGTTACTAATTTTTTAATACATACATCATAGAAGTGTCAATTTTTTATTTAGACCAATGTGGGCTTTAATATAATTCACTAAAAGTCTGGTCTGTTTTTTCACTATTAAGGCATGTTTTTTAGAACAATATAATCTCAAAAAGTTGCAAGATTATTTAACAGGCATATAACTGAATCTCAAGAACTGGAAGTAAAATTTATATATATATTTATCAATACTTGTTTATAATAGTGATTTATGATAACTTAACTTATTCACTTTAACCCTTTTATATATTAACTTTTATGTTTTTTACTAGACTCGTCAGATGAAAGGGAGAGCTTAATGTTGGATGGTGAAGGAAGTGAATCAGAAGATAAATGGGAAGAATTGTCTGAAGATCAGTTGGACACCGATGAAGCCTCTTAAATAAAAAAAAAGAAAATTATGTACAGATTTTATATACATATATATAAAATTATATATATAATCAAACATTTTAATTGTTTGACTTATGTTAATTGATTTTTTTTTTAAATAAATGTAAATTGATTTACTATGTTTTAAGTTATTATCCTTTCTTACTGTATGGTAGAAAAGTCAAGTTTCTACTACCTGATTTACAGTTGAATTGGTTAAGAATATTTCATAATTATTTTTCATTTTTGATAGCCTTTATCTTTTTTTAATAATATTATGTAGATACAGTGATTTTATCCATCATTTAAGTGTCTCTTGAATGATATTACTCTACCCATAGTAATATTTTATCAGTGTCAATAAAATAAGAGTAAACATTTGTTCCCTCACTCTTTAACCTCGAGAAATAGAGTGTCTTATTCAAATCAAGATAATTCTTTTTCATGTCTCCTGCTCAGCCACATCTCAGGTAATGTTTTCTATCTCTCTATGATTAATGTGAATTTTTAATTTACCTCCTTTGTGGTTCTGTGTTCTCTCAAAACCAACTGAATGGTTATTTATTTTTGAATTATAATCAATACATTTACTTATATTAGTTACTTGGAAATGCCTTTTTAGAACAAAAATATATATATATATATATATATATATATATATATATATATATATATATATATATATATATATATATATATATTTTAATATTTCATCAGTTTTTAAAGAATTATTTGAAATTATTTTTAGAATTTAGATCTATATCTTATTTTACACTAAATGGTTTATAATTATTCTAGTTATGTATAAAAATATAAACATTCATAAATAAAGTCTCTAATCATGAATTTTTTTATATGTGCAAATTTAAATGCATTTTATTAGTTTTTAAAATTTGTGTAGATACATAGTTGGTTTTCACTAATTTGTTTTAATGGCTAAAGTAATAAATTCCATTGATAAGATGAAAATTAAGATAACAATTCAAACTATACATTATTAAAATTTCTTAATCTGGCTACTTCACTTCTAAAAGACACACAAAATTAAAATTTCCTTAATCGTCAGAACTGATAGTAAGAATGTTGATTATAAAATTGATCTTTATTTTTTTTGTTCTAAACACTATTATTTAATTAAGTAATGCCTGTTAGAGCCATAATGTCTTAAAAGTTAGATTGTTGATATTAAAAACTTATTTTTCATGGATAAGTCTACAATTGATTCAAGTTTTAAGAGTATTTCAAGGACTGTCAAAATGTTTAAATTCAATTTCCTTTTGTTATTTATTAAACATTAGTAAATTATAAATTTTCTTCAGACCATTAAATAATTGAAATAGAATTATTCCACGTATTTTCTACTATTACACTAGAACTATCACACATATTTTATCTGATTACGTTGCCTTGTCATTTTTTCAACTGTTGATTCTTCTTCAGGGCAGAGTGTACTAAAACTTTGACATGCTGTTTTGAGTCCTCTTCATTCACAAATATTATATCAAGGCTACCCCACATGAGTGAGCCATCTGCCTCCTGTACATTAGGACTTGGTCTTAATCAGAGGCATGCATAATAGCAAATCTGAGAAAAGCTTTCAGCTTATAAGTTTAGGAGCTGTTTTCTTTATTGTTAAGTTAAGTAAAACAGAGAACAATTTATTTTTGTTTGTTTTCATTCTAAATCTATCTTTTTATTAATTAGGGTAATAAAATTAAAGTGATCACAGTAAAAAGCACACCAATATTTCAAATCATATTAAAAATATGTTCTGGTCAAATATTTCTATTTATTGTTAGATAATACAGCTTCCAATTTATTTTGCCTTTTATAATAGTCTAGAAAATAAAATTTCATTATCAATTTAGGAAATAATACAAGATTGTATAATTATTATTTTAAAAATCAAATAAGGTCATCAGTATTTTAAATTGTATTAAAAGTTGTTCAATAATATACAATAAGGCCAGGAGGCCTTGACTCTACAGAAGTTGTAGCACCACGGATGATGATGAATAATATATAAAATATGCCAAATGTTATATTGTAAATTACACAAATACCTATTCTTTTGACCTCTTATAATATTTATCAATATCAATAAATATTTTTAAAAAAGGTGTCATGAAATAAAATCTAATGATTATTGATTAAGAAAAATTGCATCAAAATTTTTAATAATATTAAAATGATGTCAGGTTCAAATAATCGAACATTTTATTTAACAAAACAGTTTAAAATTTATTTTTTTAAGTTAATACACTAGTTTTATATTTTAATTGGACTCTTTTTGAAAACAGTGAAAAGCAAAACCAAAATATCTAAAAAGATAAACTATGCTATACCTAAGTGGCTTTTTGACTACTTGGATATGTAACCATTGACTCTAAGCTACAGCTATTTGACTGAGCCTCCAATTCAATGCAGAGCCTTTTGTGGCCTTGGTTTGCCCTTGTGTGACAGCTTGAAGTATCAAATATAAGAGGAAAATAGAGTAAAGTTGCTAGTAGCATTTGCTCCCATTTACAGTTTAATTTTACTATTTTAGTCCTGATACAAAAACATGTAAAAGCTATATAAAAAAATAAGTATTTCATACATTTACTTCTTCTACAATAAAGCGTGAAGCCCTCCTGGCCTTAATAGAGAGAGGTGCTTAAGCTAAAGCTCAGCATTTTTTACTTCTTATCCTTGGTTCTGTTCCAAAGTAAAAAAATGTCTCTGCACAGTTGAAGCTGAAATCCCTTACTTGCTATTCTCCTCTATTGGAATTATAGAGCATTTACTTGTTGTTATTTTTCTCATTTACTCGTAATCCAACTTTAGCAGCTGCTCTTTGAAGATTTAAAAAAGGAACTCTTCATGCTAAAAAAACAAAATCTTTTTAAGCTCATAATAAATTTGAATCAATATATATATTTCCTAAAAATAGATTATTTCCACATTGATCACAATATTTACATTCTATGAAATATTGGAAAGTAACTGATTGATAATTAATCAATAATTAACTGATCAATTCTTTAAAACTTGGGATGAGTATGAGACCAACCTAGTCTATACATATATATTTATGGGACCGGAGTGGCTCAGCAGCTCAAGAGCACCGAGTAGCCATGCCAGAAATCCTGGTTCAAATCCCGGTCTCATTTTTTATTTTAGATAATAAGATAACAAAGTCAGCTAAAAAAAAAAATGTATATACTAGCTGTGCCCCCCGCGACTTCGTCCGTGTGGAATAGTGACTTTGGGCAGCATTTTTAATTTTTTAGGCTAAGCATTTTGCAAATAAAATACATACATACATTAAAATAAGTGTTTTACTGCAAATAGCTTGTTTAAGTACATTTTTATAAACAACGGTTTTTGTTTTTCTATCTTTTGCCAAAACATAGAGATTTTGCGGGTTTAACACACGTGAGGATGCCACATAGAGTTACCCGTGGGAAAAACCTTTTTTTCTAAATGAACAACTGCAACTTTAAACATCTTTCCTTGAGCTTTGTTTATTGTTATTACAAATGCTTTTTTCAGAGGAAACTGTACTCTTTTAAACTGAAATGGCAAATCAGTCGGAATTATCGGAATACGGGGAATCAAAACATATTCTCTTTTTGCCATTCCAATCATGATTGTAGCTTTTATAATGTTGTGTCCCAGATGTGTAATTTGTATCCGTGTACCATTACATAGCCTTGGTACCTCAAGATTTCTCATTAATAGGACTGGAACGCCAACTTTCAGCCTCGACTTATGGGAAGGCACTCCTGATAATTCTAAAGAGTTGAGAAACTATAGGGTATGATATGACTTGTTCAGTGTCCATAATATTCTCTACTGAGAATGGGCACAGCAACCCCCTCCACGTCTGACATGATTTTTTCGTTAATTTGGTTACCTATCTGATTAGTTGGCGCCAAAATTGCCCTTTCACGGAGCCATTCTCGATTGCCCATATTTATTTGAAGATCAGGATAGAGATTATTTTTTAGATCATCTGTGTTATCTATAATTTGACAGTACTCATGTCTCAGTGTAATCATGTCGTTACTGTCTGTTGGCATACAATCTTCACCGATTTTTAGAAGAGCAGCTGTATATTGCCCTGCTTGAGAATCATTGTGGAGTTGTACTCGCATATTTGTAGTGAGACAAAACTTTTTTACATGTACCCATAATACAGATGTTTTCAAACATGCATTTATTTCATCTGCCGGTGTACCTCTAGTAATAACCGGGAGAGTCTGCCTAAAGTCCAGTTAAAAGTACCACCATCCCTCCCATGGTACCCTGGTTGTCTTTGATATCTTTCATTCTGCGATCTAGTGCTCCGATTGCTCTTTTATGGGACATTGTACTTCCTACATCCATCCCAAACCAACAGCTTACACTGCTGTAACATTCCTACGCGCTCACTGCTTTTGCTAATGTTACATACTGGTATTTCCTCATGAGCTAAGTTCAAAGGTAGTTTTAGAACTGAGTGCGCTGTTAGTCTCCCACTAAGTAGCATAGCAGCTATTCCAGAGGAAGGTACTGCAACACCAACTCCTTTATTTTTCCGGATTTGGGCTAATAGTAAATTTATATGATAGGTTTTGCCAGTGCCTCCTGGAGCATCCAAAAAGAACAAACCTCCTTCGCCAGTGGCAACTTTTTGAATAACTGTGTCAAAAACTAATCTTTGTTCTGAATTTAAAAGTGGAAGGGTTTCTGTTATTTGTTCCATGAAAGAAACAGTATCGTAATCTAGTTCTCGCATCAAATCACTACTAACTTCTCCAACTCTTTATGGTCTACTCATTCCAAAATCGGATAAATTTTTTCCTGTAATAGTAATCATTTGGTCTTCAACCTTTGTTAGCGCGTAATTGTAAATTAAATCATTGTATGAAGTATTCGGATTCTGTTCTTGTAATCTGCGTAAAATACTTGCAATTCTTGAGGGTTTGAAAGTCCACATGTCGCTATTAATATATAGCGAACAGCTCTCTCACCTTGGGCGAAAATTTTCATTCTGCAGCCTCTTCCAGAGTTGTATCCCACTGATTATAATTCAACCCTCTTGCCTCAAATGCCTCTTGAAATGTTGAAAATTCATGATTATTGAGATCTTTGAAAGAGGTTGGCCCACGCACATGGTGTAAAAGCATTCCATATTACTAACATGGACCGAGTATACTCGACCTAAAGCATCTTCAGATTTGACACCAGTGATGTATAGGATTGATATATGTTTTCATTAAAATTAGTTTATTAAACATATGTTTATTATTTATTTCAAATTAAATCAATTATATTAAATCATCCCCTATTTCAACCCCTTACAACCCTTTTTTTCGCATTAAAAATTATCCTATGTCCTTTCTCAGGCTCTAGACTATCTCTGTACCAAATTTCATTTAAATCGGTTCAGTAGTTTGGCATGAAAGCCTAACAGACAGACATAGTTACTTTTGAATTGATAATATTAGTATATATATATTCAATATTTTTTATTTTATGATGTTTCAAATTTATTATTAGCTTCAAAAAATTGTTTGTGCATTGCATAATGGGTCTAAAAATTTGGATGTGAAAATGGTGCTAAATAAAAGCAAGGAGTTTTCTCCAGTTTGAGGATAATTCTATTCATCAATGATCAAGGTGGAAACATTACATATTTAGAGGTAATTAGAGCAAAATTTGATGATTGGGTTTAAACTTGTGACGAGTGAATATCACTCTTCTTAAACTGTCAGCAGGTAGAGCTATTCTTTATAACAAAAAAAAAGAAAAAGAAATTTACTAATTTTTTACTGCTAATTTACTTATTTTAGGACTAATAAAAAAAAGTTTAATTTTCAATTTGAATTATATGCTTGTCCTTAAAAGGTTTGATAGTTAAACTGAATTTAACTGTTCTGGGGTTTCCTGGAAATTATATATAAATCCAGTATTAAAGACCTTCTCAGGATGGCTGAGCGAGCTATTGCAAAAGTGTATCTGCTTATATACTTCATGGTTGTGAGTTCCGAGATTCCTCAAGAATCACTCCGCCCCTATATGAGGGCCGTCAGCCTACTCCAGGCAACTCACATAGACCGGGCGTAGGATTTTTGACCATACCCATATCTATCAGGAATAGTGTAGTGGTTTTCCACCCACCTGGAGGTTAGATCCAGGGATGGTGTGCTTTGGAAAAGATATACAGGTCATCGTGCGCATGCTGATCCCAAGCAGTCATTATTCTTGGGTCTAGACCAACATGTCACTGTTCTTGAATCTGAGAGAACATCTGTTGGAAGGACACTGGTGAGTCAGCCCCAATGGAATTTGTTATGGAGCTATGGACAGTCTGCCACTGTACCAACACTGCTCTACCGAATGTCTTCATGGTCTATAACGCCAACCAAAAAAAAAAAGTAAATGACCTTCAAAGTCGTGGTATTTTTGAGAACACAGCCCAGTTAGGTTTTTTATTCACATTAGTCTTTTTAAGAGCAGAAAGATTTTATTCATGGTATTTTGTTACAAACCATAAACAGCTTAGTGGTATTTCAAAATCCTTTCTCAATTGTTTGTATAATACCTTTTATTTGCAATATTCCTCTTTTATTCCTGCATTCATTTACATTGTTTTGGGTCATCAGAAAATATCGACATTTGTGTTTGTTATATCAAGTATAACCATTGCTGTTCACAAGTATTGTGTGGGTACAGTAATCATACTGACAATCTATTTTGACAATTGATTTATGTGCCAACTGGATTCATTCTCAAATTATATTACTTCTCTCTGTGTTGGAACGTGCTGCCAGACTCAATGTTACTTTTTAATTTTGCTTAGATAAAATATATTCCTGGTTCCAAAACATGTCTATTATTAATCATACCTCTTTGAAAGCTATTGTATTAAAATTAAACCTCCACGCTGAAAGGCACAAGAAGGAAGAAGAAGAAGTATTAAAGGTACTTTAGTTTACTGACCCTAATCTTCATCATTTTTCATTAGCATATATCATTTTTAATCACTGCAGATTAGTTGTTTCATCTTATATTAATAGTTAAATGCTTTATTTATAGCTCTGGAGGAAATCTCAAGAATAAAGATGACAAGAGTAACAGAAACACTTCTCTACCTCGAAGAATGCGTTCGAAGTCGGAATCCTATTCTGTTTTTATGCAAAATTCCCTGACTGAACAGTGTGCAAATGGAGAACTTTTTAGGCAAATTATAATTTCAACATTATATGACTTAAAAAAGTAAAGTATTTTAAATAAGTGTGTGCCTTATTTTTTTATCTAGGTCCAGGGAACGACTTCTTAGAACTCAAAGGCATCCTAAACCTTCAGTGCTATGTAAATTCACAAAACAGCAAATTTTTGTATTGCTCACCCTTTCCCTTGCTGAATTTATTAGTTTTTGCTCAATGTCTGTAATGGCTCCATTTTTTCCAAAAGAGGTATTTTTTACCATTATTTTTAATTAATTTTTTATACTTTTATTATCAGAATCATCATAAAACTAACTCATGCATGTTTGTAGGCTGCTTTAAAAGGAATGAGCACCTCTGTCTCAGGCTTTGTGTTTAGTTTTTATGCATTAGTAGTTTTTGCAACAGCTCCAGTTTTTGGTAAAATTGTAAGTATATTCAGATATTTAAGGTAAGTTTATATTTATGATTGATTTTATTATTTCCAAAACCTCGGTTTAGAATATTTCTATTGTGAAATCTTATAGATTGTTTTTTATTATTAATAAACTATCTCTGTTATAAGTTATGTTCTGTCATCTACATGAACATTAATTATTATCCAGCTTAAAAAAAACTTGGGTACCGTGCCTGTTGTCATGAGATATCTGGTCTAATTTCACTCCTTACTTATATATTTCCCTTAAAAATTTACTGTGATTTCTATTATAACATTCATACTTAAAATACTTTTTATTTTATTTGTTGTATATAGTATATGTTTAAACACAAATGAGGCAAATCCAATATAAGTCTTCTTCCAGGTACCTGATTATTGGTCATTCAGATTTTTTATTGCTTCAAAAATTTCATGTTCAAGTCTAGTTGGTAAAAGTCTTCTTTATCTCAAACACTTTTAAAAGCAATAGATGCATGCTGCATATTTTCATTCTACATCCTTTCTCTTTGGAGTAGAGTAGTCTCGGAGTCTTATTCCTGAAATGAGACACTGGCTATCCAGGTAGAGGTAACAAACACTACATCTACAACACCTACATACACTACTGATCACAATCATCTACAGTACATGCACCAATTGAATCACCTTCCCTAGCAAGCAATCCTGGACTCAGTAGTATGTCAGGAGGCAGCTCCTACCCCTTATTTAGAGACAGAACATTGAGCAAACAAGCTACTGGTTGCAAAATGTCTTAGAGACAAAGAAGGAAACCTACTCCTTAAAAATAAATAAATTAGAATTAGAAGGAATACATCCTAGAACTGCTAGAAGGGTACGAGGTCAAAAATAATAATCCTTCTAGTATGGTCCAGTGGAATAAAGGGGACTACTGGGGAGAAAGAATTCACAATTGGTGTTGACTCACTGAAGAATGGCAAGTTCGCAGGATATGATGATATTGCAATAAAAATGCTTTAACCTTCAGAAACAATTTTGTTTTCATTGTATTATTTTTCAAACTTAATGTTTAAACATAATTCATAGTTCATCAGTTCTATTAAGGAAAATTATTTTTTTAAATAAAGCACTATTATCTTTTTTATCTGATAAATTAGTAGTTAATATTTTAATCAAAATCAATTTTTATATCCGTTTTTAGCTGCCTACAGTTGGAGCAAAGTTCTTATTCATGTCCGGAATGTTTTTAGCTGGAGGATGCAACATACTTTTTGGGTAATGTAAATTTTTTAATAAATTTTATCTCATAGCTAATATACTCACTTAGGTATAATCTATTTTATAAATATAAGTGAAGAATTATATTCATGATTTTTTTTTCTCTTGCAGACTTTTGCCTTACATACGTAATTATACAGTATTTACAATGTTTTGTTTCCTGATAAGAACTCTTGAGGCTGTGGGAGCTAGTGCTTATTCCACTGCAAGTTTTGTGTTTGTGGTTGAAATATTTCCTGATAATATCAGTGCAGTCTTGGTTTGTAACTTATTGATAAATACAAATGCATCAATTATTCTTTAATATTAATGTTATTACTATTTATATGCACAGGGCATTCTCGAGACTGCTATGGGCTTGGGAATGAGTGCTGGACCTGCTATTGGTGGCATGCTCTATACTGTAATAATAATTTTTATTTATAATTCATTATACAAATAATTAGATATAGGTAGTAATGATTAATTTCATAAAAAAAACCCAGAAATAATATAATGCAATACACTACACAGGCCAACGATGAAAAAACTTTTGTACTGAAAATACCTTATTCCTATAGTTTTTAGGGTGCTAAATCCAAAGTTGATATTAAAAAAGCTGTATCACCCACAATTTCTTCCCATTTCATAGTTAAATTTATTAAATTAACCAATTTTTTAATAATTGAACAGCTGTAATATTTAAAATAAATAACTGAAAAACTAGGTCTATTGGTGTGGATCAAGTTGGTAGCACGGGTGAAACACATTTAAAAAATAAATTATGTTTGACGTTAACTTTGAATCCACAATGACCTTAAATGAGGAAGGAGCATGGGTATCATTCAAGCTAGTCGTTACTAAGTTCTTGGGAAATTAAAAAGACCCAAAGTATTTTTCTATTGTAGCTAATATGTTACAGAAATTTATGAAGTTAGGATGTTTGATGAGACTGAAAGTTCACTTTTTGAACAGCCAACTTGATTGCTTTCCGGACAATTTGGGAGATGTTAGTGAAGAGCAAGGAGAGCGTTTTCACCAGGACGTTAAAAAGATGGAAAAACGCTACCAGGGCCCCTGGAACACCAACATGATGGGGGACTACTGTTGGTCACTTCACCGAGAAGTTAAACAAGCGACTCATCGTAGAAAAAGCTACACAAGAAGCTTCAAAGAAAAAAGAGAAAGAAAGTATAGACCAATTTCAGTTGACAAGCGAAACCTGTATTAGCACATACTATTACACTATTTTAAGTAGCCACTGTAAATAGAAACCATGGTTATGATGTAACATAGTGTTTTATTAATTCCCCCGTATAGGGGTTTATACTATATAATACAAAGCATATTACTAGAAAACTATGGGTGATACAAAAAAAACTAAGGCCAGATTTAGATTCAGCAGATAAAAATCTATAAAGATCAACTATTAAAGTTAAAAAAGTTTTCAAAAAAAATTGTTTTGTTGGCCTGTGTTATAGATAATAGAATAATAAAATTAATTTATTAAACTCTCAAGAACCAGTAGTAAAATTCTGATTTTTTCAGAATAGTTGTTTAATGTCATGAGTTGAAAATGTTATCATACTCATTTACATTTTTCTATCCCTGAATAAATAGCTTATAGCTTCATGTCAGTATAAGTTACAATTTTTTTTAATAAATTTTTACAATAAAATATTAGTTTGTCCGTTTCAATGATTTATGCGGATGTTTAATGATTTTTTAGCTACTTATTGTACTTTTAAACAATTGATAACCTTAAGAAAAAATAAAGGATCTTGTCTTGTTCCATAATATAATAATTAATTAGCATTAATCTTTATGAGAAATGAAAACTTATATGATTTATATACACAGGTTGGAGGCTTTGGCTTACCCTTTTATTCATTAGGATTTCTTATGATTCTTATGATTCCTATTAACTGGAATATGATTCCATCCATAAATGGTGAATAATTTTATATGATTAATAAAATATATATTGGTTGATTGCTATGTTTACTGATTTAAATTTTGAGTTGTATCTTTTACAGGTTCTAGTAAAGGTACACATCATGCCTCTTTTGGAAAACTGTTTAAAATTCCAGCTGTCGGTATAATAGGCTCTATTATTGTTGTTGCATCAAATACCTGGTCATTTTTGGACCCTACTTTGGAACCCCATTTAAGTAGAGTAAGTATTTCGTTATTTAACAAATTTGGTAGGCTATACGAAAAAATATCTGGCTATTTCTAGGCTTTTCACAGAAAGCACCTCTTCTAGCATATGGCCTGTTTTTGAGAAGTAAGGTATTTCTATAAATAAAATGTCTGAAAAATTCAAATTGATATGAAATCTATAATCTTTCAGAAACATGATTAAATTCTGGTTTAAGAGTTGGAAAATGTTTTTACATGTTTCAGAATTAGTAGGCAATTTCCTTATAATTTTTAATATCATGGTGTATGAGTGTGCTAAATTAATTTAAAACTTCACAGTCTTCTATTTTTGTTTTAAAAATTGACTGTGCAATACATCAATGTGAAACGGAAACATGCACAAATTTTTTTTCTAGTAGTGTAATAGGAAAGGCATTTAGAACAACCATTATACTTCTCCAAAATTTTCAACAATCCCTCTATTCTTTGTCCTCAGTTGCCAAAGACCCTGCAATATGTCACCCCATTGACCTTTTTAACTCCCTCACATGTTGATTTCAACCATCTAGGAAATATCCATTTCACCTCTAATGCTTCATATTAGACTCAGAATACAGTACTTGCCATGTTGCCTTTTACTAATCATGTTAGTTTAGTCAGTAAAACTAATTCATGCCTATGAGTTTATTGCTGTACCAAATGGTCAATCAGTAATCTATTGCACCCATATTACTAACAGTTATTTTTTAAAAATATCTAATCAAAGATCAGCAAAAGTAAAGAATTAATGAATAGTTGACTTGTTGAGCCCAGCTGACAGTCTCCTAGTTTCTGTTCGGCACACGTAAAATAGGAGTCTATATAAAAAATAAAAATTATGGAGAATATTTTTTTAAGAAGCCAGCTAAACTGATTGCTCAATAATTGCTTTATACTGATTATTCACACTTATTATAACCATGTTTGGGATGTATCATAGCTTTGCTTCGTGCAGCTAAGTTATGTACTTCATTTGATTCATGATCTTTTTATGGACCATATTTTCTCATTTATTATAGCACAATCATCCCTCAAATATCACATTCCTAATACTATATTAGTAAAGTAGCATAGGGAATTAGTATAAGCTTTAGTTTTAGCTCCATGCTCAGTTTGATTAAATTGGATTGTAGTAGATTCAAAGTGAATAATTAAAATAAATAAATTATATCTATGAACATCTTCCTAAACAATAATTTTAGAATGCTTTTGAACTATTAGGGTAAGTTATTTTACTATTTAATATAATGAATTATCCTTTAAATGAAATAAATTTATTTTTAACTTCATAAATGTTATTAGTTGAACCTCTCAAGTTATCACATTGGACTGGTATTTCTTTTGTTTGCCGCTCTATATGGTATCTTCAGTCCCCTTTGGGGGTGGGCCGCCGACAAATTGGATAACCATTGGAGTATGATGGTAATAGGCTTGTTGTTATCGTCAGTTGGTCTACTAATGTTGGGGCCATCTCCATTGTTAGAAATGCCACCGTAAATATGTATTCTTTATTTTTATCAAATATCTTAAATTACAATTTTTAAATCCTAATAACATCTTTATATTTCAGATCTCTTTTGATGGACATATTAGGTTTGTGTATAATAGGAATATCAGTAGCTTTGACATTAATGCCTACATTCAAAGCAATATTAAAGTGTGCCGAGTAAGTATTATCTCTGAGACATAATTTCATTTAAACTCTTTAAAAAATTAATTTGAATGAATATCAGTAATCTCTATATGCATAGATTAAGGTAGCAAGATACAGAATAGAGATTTATTGAGATGACTTTTTAAGCATGAACTAGTTATAACTGGCAGACTCTTTTAGACAGCCAGTGTTAGACTTTGTGCTGACAAGAGTAAATAAATCCTTGTAAAGTTATCCGCTCTAAAGATCATTTTACTGTGCTTTGCTCGTGGTACTTTCACAAGAGTGGATGGTGGGGTGGTTTGGCATACTTGATTTAGAGGTTGAAGGTAAACTTTTGTGACAGTTAGAAAAATGGTGAGTGTAAAACAGCACATTAAAAATTACATCATCCCTCCGCAACGTTTTTAAAATTCTTTGCTACCTCTTCTGTTATATGTTAATATAAAATGGTACTTCAAAAGAAAAAATGTGTTTCAATTTGATTTGTAAGAATTTGAATTTAATGTGAAAATTTGTATTCTGTATTCTGAATGAAGGGATCCACCAAATATTTTTATTCTCCATTAATATATACAATTGATGCCAAGGTAAATACCAGCACAAAAACTACCTTCATGCAACATGGCCTGCTAATGTTTATGATAGGTTCTGCGACTCCCTGTTGGTACTCAGGCATTTTATCCTCAAAAGATGGAACTTTAATGTTTTACTGTAAACTTTAAATTTTATGTAAAACCCAAATCAACATCTATTATGAAACAATAATGGTATAAAGGATAAGCAAGCATCGACAATATCTAATGGTAATCAAAAAAATAACCCTATAGAGATGCAGATTCTCAGTGATGTGGAATCTTCATATAACTTTATTTGTATCCTGATAACTCTCAGTAACTAGTGAATCTTGGCCATGCTCACTTGTGTTAGTTTACTTTACCTACTTCTCTGACTTTTTTTTTTATGATCAGATTTACCATATAGGATTGCTATGAACTAAATTTTGCCCAAGTGATATAAAAATCAAACTCACATTAATTCCAATTTGAATTAATTTTGTTCCAATATGTGACCCTCATGGCTTATTCTTCAAAACCTCATTGGAACATCCTGTAGTCTTATTATTATTAGCTTAACAAATTTCAATTAATAATAACAGGATCTCAATTTTCAATTATAACAATATTATTTCCTTGTACTGTTTTCCTTTAATTTTCATGTAATAATTTTTGCATATGATTGTTTTATACCTTTAGATTAGATTATATATATGATATATATAATCTAATCTAACATTATACTATACTATCTACTTTAATGATTTCAGGGAAAATGGTTTAAAGAGAGAACTGACAACTTACAGTATTGTTGCCGGAGTTTGGTCTTGCATGTACTCCTTAGGGTAATTACTTAGTTAATTTTATATATGAAAACATATGTATGCTACCTAAATATATATTTTATGAAGTTATACCTTTATTCATTTCTTAATAATTGTATAAATTTACAGTGACATGACTGGGCCAGCTTTAGGGGGAGTTCTGTCTGAATATTTTGGTTTTCCTGTCTGTACTACAGTTATGGCCATTTTATCAATAGCTACTGTAAGTTTGTATTATTAATTATTATTTCTTTTTTGGGGGGGAATTATTGAGGTTATTACTTCATATTTTTAAGTTCTTGAAATTATTCATACTGGTGTTTCCATTATCAGTTTTATCAATATTAAGTGATGATCGTAGGTTTTTTAATTATTTATGGGTTGTTCAGAAGGGTCTTCATCACAAAGTGGTGTAGTGGACTCAAATTTTATTTGGAGTAAGGTAAAAATATTTTTTTAAAACCTAAGCACATGGAATAAAAAAATGGATTTTTATATTTTCTAATTAAAAATAACTGTGGCAAAGTCCAGTTTGGCATCACCCATCAACTATTGCTTATATTTATATTACTTTATGTTGGTAGACATTTTTTTAACCATTACTCGACCCACAGTGAGTGATCAATATTGCTTTTGTACAAGTACAAATACGTTATTTTGTATTATATAAGTATTTATAGATTAATATACAGTATTTATAGATTATAAATACTGTAAGTAATGTCCAGTATTTACGTCAACTGTCCCTAGAGAAGACAAGATAGCTACCACATGTTTGTTAGCATATTTTTAATATTAACCCTCTACCCGGAACGTCCGGGTGGAATACCGCCCAGTCGCCATATTGTTGTTTACTACTAGTGCATTCTATTTTATAATTGCTTCTAACCCCTTACTACCCTTTCAGTGAACCTTCCACTGCCGCAAGAGGAGGTCAGGTAAATCACTCTTATTTCTCTGTTCCTAAGAAAAACCAGTTTTATCCAGTTTCCCAGATCTGGGTGGAATCCCACCGGACATTCCTATAAACTGTACATTTTTTTTTCTAATCGGTTTGACGTGACAAAGTTTGTATTTTCTCTAACAGATTTACAAAATGTTCACAAAAGATATTTTTATGACTTCTAATGAGTTCTGGAAGGAATATAAACGCCAAGAAGAGGAGTCACATGGAGAGACAAGTGGTGACTCTGGTTCGGAACTGGACGATGAAATTTTAAAGAATAGTGATGTAGAGCATGATGAAGTTATTGCAGACTCTTGTGAATATATGGACCAGGAAAAAGCTAGTCATGAGTGTAATTTTGTTTTATGGAAGGATAACATGACTATTTGGACGGGCAAACCACTGCACTTGAAGTTTTCAAGAATCCCGGAGAGATATGTCATGACCCACCTTCCCGGGCCTAGAGGCAGGGCAAAAGGGCTTAAGGGTCCACTTATTTATTTATGACTTAATGGTGAAAAGTATAGTCTGTTTCACTAATGGAGAAATATCGAGAAGGAATGAAAATTTCCAAACTGAAAATAGGGCAGCAAAACCAACAGATAAAATCGAAATCCGCGCTATGGTGGGTTTATTATACATGTGTGGAACCTTAAAGCAGTCTGGAATGAGTACAGAAGAGCTTTTTTCTACCATTTATGGACCTCCTCTATTCCGTTGTGGAATGTCTCAAAAAAAGTTTGATTTTTTGATCACAACCTTACGATTCGACTCTAAAACAACAAGAGGGTCTAGGTAAGCGTGTGATAAATTTGCAGCGTTCAGAAATATGTCAAGCACATTTAATAGTAATTGTGTGTCATATTATTCTCCTTCTGAATATTAGACAGTTGATGAAGCTCTCTTAAACTTTAAGGGAAGGCGCAGGTTCAAAATGTTTTTGCCAAAAAAACCTGATAAATATGGTCTGAAAGTGTTGTCAATGTGCGACGCTAATACTTACCATTTATTTTATATATGGTATTCCTTACATAGGAAAAGAAATAAAGAATCAAAATACTGATGTATCTATTCCAACACAATATGTGGTAGAGCTAACGGAATGTGTAAAAGGAACAAACTGAAATGTTACTACTGACAATTGGTTTAGTTTCATAGAACTTGCACAGAAACTTGAAAGACAGCTGACGTTTGTTGGAATGCGTCGTAAAAATAAACCTCAAATTCCACTCCAAATGCTCCAAACATCACTACCACTAATCACAAAATTTCTTTACCAACCTGACAAAATGCTTGTGTCACATGTTCCTAAGAAGAATACAGAAGTATTAAGTCTTCAATGCACAGTGTTGGAGATATAAACCAAGAAACTGAAAAGCCAGAGGTTATAGAGTTTTATTATATGACAAAGGGGGGTGTCGACACTTTTGATATGTTTTGCAAAGTAAAAACCACCAAGAGAAAAACTAAACGGTGGCGACTCAAATACTTCTATGGTATGCTAGATTTTGCTTGTGTCAATGCCTTCGTGGTGTATAAGTGGAACAGTGGAAAAGACAGATTTGCTTCTAGAGATAGATCAACATTCCTGAAAGTACTTGCTCGTTCTTTGATTCTAGAACATATGAATAGAAGAGCGTTGAATAAGAAAATTCCTTGAGGTCAACTGTGACCTATGTGGTAGAACAAACAGTCAGTGTAAATTTATTATTCTGAAAGTCAACATTTCAGCTCCAATCTTTCAAGCTATCATCAGGGCTGGCTACTTAAGAAGCACTCGTTCAGTTGTTCAAAGAAATCTTCTGTAGCAACAAGCTCTGAAGTTGATGGCTCACAAGTTTGAGGCTGAAACGCTGACTTTCTGAATAATAAATTTACAATGAATACACCCTGGCTATTTATTGTAAAACATTTTTTTTTTAATCAGCTACTTGTATCTTTTCCAGTCTCTTCCTCTACCTCAAATCTTCAGTTCTATCTTCTTTTAGAAATCATGGAATGCATGATATGAAACTGAAGAGAATAATGAAATTTTTTTATTAGATTCATCTTTGGGGTACTTAGGTGTTACATATTTTCCAACTTGTATGCCGAATTAAGGTGTCTTTATTATTTACTGACAGCAGTAGTTCTAAAGAATCTACCTTTTCTGATTCTTTAGAACTAAAAATCTTCTATTTATCTTCCTTGTTCACAGCTTATACCTTAGTCCATTCTCTAAACTAGACCCCAGATCTTAAACCTGTACATCCCAAGATACAGAACTGCTTCATTAAAAAAAATACTTTACTATTCATAAAGCCATTTTCTTCACTTGATTTTAAAACCAACTATTTATCCATCTCCTTCATCATCAATCTAGAGCCGATAAGTTCAAATAATAATATATTTGCAAATTTAGACATAAATATCTATTATTTCTATATTTTCATTTTGCATGTTTATTATTATTATATATTTGTATTGTTAAATAAATTTAATCAACAAAAGGTCACTATAATTGTACATTTTTATTCATAGGGTAATAGCTGTCCCAAAATAAAAGCTATTTTTAATGAAATGCATGTTTGCTTGTTTAGGCATTAGTAGCTACCATGTTTTTCACATCACGTTGCTCACACCCTGTAGAAGATTATGAAGAAGAAGAGACACAAATGCCTTTGTTTAGAGATAGTAAAAGAGAACAATATGGGGGAATCACAGAAACTTACTGAAGAAATAGAGTCTACCACAAGAAATTATAATTATTATATATGCTAATTACTACCTCGGTAATAAGCCTATTAAAAGTTAATTTGAAATAACAATTCTATTTCCTGAAAATCACCAATATTTGGTAATTATAACTTATTAGAAGTCAATATTTTACTATTTATTTCAATATTTAACATATTTGTATAAAATATAATTTTTTAAAGCTAGATCTTTGATTTACTCAGACTTAATTAATCCCTATTTTCTGTCTCTTAGTAAACAATAATTTTCATAGGAAACTTTAGAGGTTATAAATATGAGTATAGAATATATTGGTGATAAAAGTTTAAATTCAAGAGTCTGACTATTTATACGCTACATGATGGAAAGTGGTAAAAATATCAACAGAGTAGTAATTAGTGAATATGAAGCATTATTGATTGAAATGTCATGTGACATAAAGATTTGATGACTAAAAAATCTAAAGCTGTTGAATTTCTCATTGCCAGAAAGATTTTCTTTGAGGAATTTTGAGATCCAGTAATACAAGAGAAACACCTCAGCTCCCAACCTGGAGTGGATTGTGAGGAAGATCGTTTTCACGCTTGGTGCTTACTGGCTGTTTTGTTCAATTGTCTCCTTCTGGATAATAGTTTTATATTTTCTAGGGTCTTCGCCAATTGTCAACAGAAGATTTACAAGCGTACGTACTGAGTCATCCATTATTTTTTATTTACCGGGGTTTTTAACATCCTGTACAACAATGTATCCTGATACCCAAAATGTTTTCCCGCCAATTCTTCCTATCAGCTCGTACTTCTTCCTCACACAGCCATTCCTTCTCTCACATCCTCCATCCATGTCTTCCTCTTTTTCTTCTATAATCCGGTTTATAAAGGAAGAGTTTTTTTTGCCATCTATTGTCTCTCATTCTCATCAAATCTCCTGCCCTATAGTTTCTCTTATAACACTATTGGGAAAGTATTGGAGCCTTGAGATGTTACGTCTTAGAAAGTCCATTTCATGAGCATGCAGTTTACAGGCATCTTGTTTTTTTACTGTCCATGTTTCAGCCCCATATAGGGTTGTCCCTGGGAGAAAAGAATGATATATTTTCTTTTTCATTTCTAATGAGACCCCTTTATTCCAGAGGACCAAGTTGAGGATCCTACTGATTTTCCTTCCTTGGGATATCTTCATCTCTATGTCCTTGTCGAGTGTATCATTTAAATAAGACACCTAAGTACTTGAAGTCCTTGCTGTGAGATAGAGTCCAATCTTCAATCGACATGAGTCATCCATGAATTTGTTATTGTTATTTAAATTAAGTTTATTTCTTTTAGATTATGTTTATTATTCTTTTTTAGATTAAGTTTATTCTTTTAGGTTTTGTTTCAAAAGTCAGGATAAGCTCCAGTCAAATTTGATAAATTACCATGAGGAGTAATTTGATAAATTACCAGAAAGAATGGGAGCAGGGATGCTCAGTATGTACAGCATTGAGTTGCTATGCTGAAGGTTCTGGGTTCAAATCCAGCTGTGGCAGATAAATTATTTAATATGTTAAGAAGCCAAAGTTACAGTATCTACAGACCCTGTGACTCATCCAGTTTCTATAAAGTGGGTAGATTTAATTGGGAGAAAAACCTGGTGTATGAGAATGATGTCGGAAAAAACATCTCCCTGCACAACCGTTGCCCCAGAAACAGCACAGTCCCTACCAGGTACAGAACCCAAGACCTTAGATAGGTTGCAGTGGTACAGGTTTTTTTAAAGGAAAAAAAATGACACAAAGAAACAAGTTTCATTCATAGCTTTCTATAAACCACCCTTCCTCTCTCTACACATTTATCTGTATTTTTAGCATGGCATCAGCGCACAGTGGAATGTTAGCCCTTGAAACCTAGCCAAAACTAGAAATACCAAAATTCAATAAATGCTATCAAAATTGGTATTCCCTGATTTATAACTATCAGGCTTATCTGCTCGGCACAACATCGGGATGATAAGCCGCTCTGACTTATCTTAAACAACAGTTGAACACAAGTTTTCAACAACGCGACGGATCACTCAGTACGCTTTTTATGTTCAATATAATTAGTTAAATAGTTTTTTAGCTTGATTGACCAGTGATATATTTTTCTCAGTTGTTTGCGAGGTAAGTAATGTTTTCATGGTTTATTGGAAATTCATATCAGCACTTAATTGCATATTTTACTGTTAAATTAAGGTAAGGTTTTAATCATGTTCCGAGTCTGTCCGGGATAATTTTTTGATACCATATTATTCTACTTCTAACACTTAAATAATCCATGCAGTAAAATCTTCCGCATGTAGTTGCCATTGTTTTATAAATGAGTTAAAAAATCTTATTTTTAATAGGGTTTGAAGGAAAAAAAGCCAAAAGGTGAAATAGCTTAATGTTTTTGAACATTTCAACCTGTTTAAACTTAAATCTTGTGATTAGTGGCACTAATTTAAAGGTTTGACAATGTTAGAAGTGCGTTACAAAATTTTACATAGCGCGGAATTGCGAACCATGCATCCAGTAAATATTATTCAGGTGATAGCGTCGCAAAGATTAAGATGGGCATGTAAAGTTGCTGGGCTTAGTAACAAACAAATTCCTAAGATGTTAATAGGCGCTGTACCGACTGGGAAGCATCTGAGGGTTAGACCGAGGCGTAGGTGGGAGGATTGTGTTAGGAGTGATCTAGCGGGTTTGGCCTTGGGAGGTGTTCCGTGGAGGGAGGTTTGTAAACATAGATTGGTGGTATCGGCATCGAGCCTTTGGGTTTATTAAGCCTTTTATTTATTTATTTACACATTTTTAATTCGAAACCAGATTGTGTATCATTTTATTTTTAACTAAAAAATTAAATTTTAAAAATCTAAATTATATTAAACCATCGCCATCGGACAGTAGAGGGACAAGATGATGAATCTGATCTCCTTGATAGTGATGACTTTGATTAAAAAGAGGTTTTATGTGTGCATAAGTAAGTGAGTAATGAGTGTTGATGTTTTTTATAGTGATTTTTTTTAAAATTAATCTTTGTGGTTTATGCTCCTGAACAGTTTTTACCAGATCGAACTATTGGATATCAATTTTTTGTGAGTATAAACACATTCATTTTTCTCATTTGTTGCTTTACGTGTTAGAAACAAAATATTTTAAAAATAGCTTAATGTTGAGATATACTGTCTTCAAAACCGTGTCAGAATATTTGAAATATCTTTACTCTAATTGTTTTTAAATTTTAAATTCAAAAAGTGAATTACCATTGATAAAAAATAATAATAATAATAACAATCATTCTTTATCATTGTGGTTGAGAATTGTACTCCGAATATTGTACTAAATGGTTTTGAATAACTACAGTAGGCTATATACATTTATATATATAATATATACATACTAGTATACATGTACATAAAAAAAGATGCTATAAATAATTTTGAAAACTACTAAAAATTAGTAAAAAGATTTTTATTGATTTTAAGTTAAATAAGAATAGTATTATTAACCAAAACTTTTTAGCCTCTTTAGCTATAAAACTCTGTCGAGGCTTAAAAATATCCTTAAATATATAAATAGGCATAAATACTTATTTTACCACTTAAATAACAGGTATCAAAAGATTAATATTTTTGATAGGATGTAATTAGTTGGGGGTGCAGTCAAGAAAACACGCAAAAATAGGTGAAACTATTGTATTTTATGTGCCGACGTTTCGACCTACTGTGTAGGCCATCTTCAGGGCTATGAGAAAACAGACAAAATAACAAAATGTAGAGATATAAAAAATTATGCGAGTAAAAAGTGAAGGATATATAGTGAAAGGATATATGAATAAAGATGATTACATAGTAGATGTATAGACAGGTGATAATGCAAAACAAAATACAAAGAGAGGAATGAAGTTAAACAGAAAAAAATAAAATGAAAAAGATATAAATATAATGAGTATGGACAACTTAGTATAATAAAGATAGAAATGTATTGCAGAGAAAACAATAGTATGAAAATAGGCTCATGGGGAGTACCATAAGTGAAATAAAAGAACATGAATTAAAAATATGATACCTAAGAATAAATAGAGAAGAATATTGTAGAAAGTAAAGAATAGGAATCTAATGTATGACAGGCCGAGAAGTGAAATATAAATATAACTTTAAAATATAAGTATCAGATGTTATAAAAAGGTATACATGTTGTTTGTTGTTTATTTTTTAATTTTTTATTTTTCGTTACTTTGATCTTTGACCGTCAGAGATCGCGGTCATCGCTTCCGTTGTTTTAACGTACTTTTGGCTTCAGTTACTTTCTGCCCGAGCAGCCACGCCTATTGGGTTCGTACAGTTTCATATTATTTATATCTTCTCTTCATCTTTCTCCATCTCCTTCCTTCACACCTATTTCTCCCATCATCACTTTAGCATCCATCATAGTTTTTAATTTATACAGTTCATGTTCACAGAACATCATTATTATTTTTTATAATATATCTCCATTCACTTACTGATATCTTATATCTCTCATGTATAGTTCCTTGTATACTTTCATCTTTATTTATATAATATAACATCATTCCTATTGTATACCTTTATATAACATCTGTTAGATAATGTATAGTGTATACTTTTTATATAACATGTATACCTTTTTATAACATCTGATACTTATATTTTAAAGTTATATTTATATTTCACTTCTCGGCCTGTCATACATTAGATTCCTATTCTTTACTTTCTACAATATTCTTCTCTATTTATTCTTAGGTATCATATTTTTAATTCATGTTCTTTCATTTCACTTATGGTACTCCCCATGAGCCTATTTTCATACTATTGTTTTCTCTGCAATACATTTCTATCTTTATTATACTAAGTTGTCCATACTCATTATATTTATATCTTTTTCATTTTATTTTTTTCTGTTTAACTTCATTCCTCTCTTTGTATTTTGTTTTGCATTATCACCTGTCTATACATCTACTATGTAATCATCTTTATTCATATATCCTTTCACTATATATCCTTCACTTTTTACTCGCATAATTTTTTATATCTCTACATTTTGTTATTTTTTCTGTATCTCTATTTTATGTATTTTTACAGTCTATTCTGTTTTTGTCTGTTTTCTCATAGCCCTGAAGATGGCCTACACAGTAGGTCGAAACGTCGGCACATAAAATACAATAGTTTCACCTATTTTTGCGTGTTTTCTTGACTGCACCCCCAACTAATTACATCCTATTATAGTACCTACAGTCAACTAATTTCTTCCTTACATGATTAATATTTTTGGCCAGGTTTTAAGGGTTAATACTCTACTGTGCAGCGGTGTGTGTTACATACATATCTGTCTTACTGGCTATGGTAAGATCTGGGCCTTAAACTCTTAATAATTCAATTTATTATCTAAATTATATTATGTATAAATGGATTACCAATTTTATTTTAAAAAACTTTATATAGGTCTCAGTTTGCAAACAATTCATCTAAAGAATAACTTCAGAGGTAGTAAGGTGAATTGATTAAATCGGTAGTATTCTTAAAAATAAATTTATTTTATAACTACAATCATTAGGAAACAATTATAAATACTTAAAACGTATATATGCCTCTTAAAAATTTAATTCATAAACTTTGCTCGCCTGGAGAAAATATATTAGTTTAAAAAGTGTATATATAAATAAATAAATTAACAAAACTTTTATTAATACTAATCACTTTTTATTGTTTGACTTAGTTTTAAATTTTCCTTGTTTTTTCAATTCTTTTATTTTTTTAGCAGCTTTTTCTCTGGCTATCTGCAAAAAAAAAAACAAATAAGTAAACCACTCTAATAGAGAAAAAACTAATATAACTTAAGATTGAGTGGAAAATAGTTTACTGGATAATTCAATCCATCATTAACATAGTTTATAAGTGTGTATTTATATATTGGTATACATTTTTCTTGACCATTTACAAAATAAATTTTTTCCTTTCAGTTCTTGAGATTTGGTAAATAATTTTTAAACTAGCTTTTGGTCTATATAACACTTTTTGAAAGACTATTGGAAAGATCCATTTTTTTTTTTTTATAATTTATTTGTTGTTCACTAAAATGAGTTATCAAAATAAATAAAATTATACATTTTGATAGTTCAAAAATGATTGCTATTACTTTTCTACAGTCCTAACTCCTAATACCGGGTGAAAAAAGTGATACCAGGTGGGGTCGCTGTAAGACCAGATATTTTTCTTCCATCAGCTACAATGATATCTAAGAGTCATTTCTTATAATTTTGATAGAATGGGACTGTAGAAAAGTAATAGCAATCATTTTTGAACTATCAAAATGTATAATTTTATTTATTTTGATAATAACTCATTTTAGTGAACAACAAACATGTTCTAAGAGAACTTAAATTACCTACTTACAATGAATGCATGAATATGCTGTGGTTCTGAGCTCTTTACAAATATATTTATTGCAAACATTATAAACCAAGATGGAAAAGAGAAATAAAGAGAGAGAGTTCTAGCGAAAGAATACCAGATGACATCCAGAAAATATTTACTTAACTATAGTAAAACATATTTAAGGTAATTGGAACCCACACCGGCAAACCAACACTGTAAATGCAAATATTCTACTTGGAAATTATTTAAAGAGCCTGAAAAGGCACAGTCTGTGACTTCGGCGATCTGAAATAAGGCTAACAGTAACTACCAGGTGGGGTCGTTCGGGACCCCATCCTCGGTTTTTGGAAAAAAATTAATCCACAATGATTAATTTTGACCATGAAATTCGTTAGAGCTCTACTCTTCGTGTTACATATAGTTTAAGGATAAATGTCCTAGATCCTTAATATGTTTTTGACTTAAGGAGAGTCAAAAATGTGAGCTTGGGGTCGTTAGCGACCCCACCCGGTAATAGGAGGGTTAATGAAATTTACAACTGTATTAACTAATACAACAAGTAAATAGAATGATTAGCAAAAGTAATAATGATTCTTCCATCACAAAATGTAAATTCATCATATTCAAATTTAATAAACTCTCTTAAGCATTACCATACAAAAATAATAAACACCAATAAATCATTAGCATCAATGATACTATATTATTAGTCGTAAAAGTACATACGAGCTAATCCCAAATTCAGACTATCTATATATTATTGGCTGAACCTTAAATTAAATATAGAATGTTTTTCTTATACATAGTAAAGTACACAACTGTTTATAATGTAAGAAAAATGTATAATATAAACAGTCAAGAAAAATAAAAAATAAAATATAAATATCTTACTTGTGCTGGAGTTTTACTTTTTATTGTCAAATTAGTACTAGCTTGAAATGACTCAGTACTTTTGCTGGAATGTGCAGTTATCTGTTTTTTGGCTTTGCTATGACTAGGAGTATCGAGTAACGATGGAGTTTTTAAAAGACTAACAGCTTTCTCAACTCTTTTACTCATTTGACTTTCAATACCTTCAAAATTCCAGTCGAAATACCTGTGTAATGTGCCCTGGCCCTAGAATGTTTAAGGCATTCATAGAATAAAATAAAATATAAATTTATAATATTAAGATACATAATAAAAAAAATTAACACTAGATGAAATGAACACATGACTAAGGTGCCTACAAAAATGCATTTATAATAATAACATAAATTAAAATTTTATTATATACTGTGTTTATACACACACACACACACACAATATGAAAAACATCATTTGATAAGGAGAAAAAACTTTCCTGGTTTACTAGCTGTAGTCAGACAAGTTTAATGATGAAATAAACTACTGTTTGTAAATACAATATTAAAACATCAGTGTCAAAATTTAGTTTTGACTTACTCAATACACTCGTAACTTTTACCTGATGATTATTAAAAAAATACAGGTTTTTCATAAATAACGTCAATTATTAAACCAAATTTGGTATTTAAGAAATAATGGAAATTTAGATATAATTGTCTGATGCTTACTGGCTATAATCCATTAATAATAATTTTTTTTTAATATTTCAGAATAATTGGATATTTGCTCGTATTGATATAATATATCTTCCGAAGACAATATTTCCTCTGTTCATTCTTATACCAATCCATTCACTCTCAACACCCTTCATATATCTACAGTCTCCTCCAATTCAAATCATCAGTTCAACACCATAAAACAAGATCCCGCCTTTCTGATCTCTATATACGTTCACACAGAACTAAAGCATTTGAACGTTCCTTTCTCGCCCGCTCCACCACAATGTGGAACTCAATCCCTCCTAATATCCGTCATACTCCCTCTCTATCATTATTCAAATCCTTGCTGTATCAACATCTATTAGCTTCCCAAAAGGATAGTCTCTAGGCAGGTTAGTGATTTGCTTAGAATACAATGTATATAATAACTCATTGTGTTATCTAGTTCTTTTAATTCTGCTCTTTGAAAAGCTGTACATCATGTAAACAAATTATTGAATGCTAGCTCATGCATTAAATTTCAAAAGCTATGGATTTATCTATTCTCTGTAATTGCTTAATATCCTGTCAAGATCTGTACTATTTATTTTTGTTTATATATTTCTTTTTAAATTGTTTTCTGTCATATTTTCACGCTTTATGATTTGTAACATTTAGCCTTCTGGCCAGATAAATATTATGTTTTTTATTCCTGTTCATATCTGTTATTCTAAAGGGACTTTGTCCCAGAATAAAGTTACTTTTCTATTCTATTCTATTCTATTCTAATACGATCCATTACATGTACTACTAGTAATTCTTCTATAAATGGAAGAATGTTATTACCTCAGTTCTATTAAGATTTTCAAAAACGGGCTGAAGTATTTTGTCAGTTCTAGTTTCATTCCATCCAAATTTTTCCCTAGCATAATTTCTTAATTCAGCTAACTTTGGTTTACGCCATGAGAAAGGTTCAGTGCTCTGATCGACAAGTGGTTCCAAATAAGCTTTAATAACTTCCATACTAGGAAAACCTTAAACAAAATTGATAATTATGTTTGTTATGTCCAATGAAAAGTATATTTAATGTAGGCTTGATCAATTACAGATAATTTTTTATGATGTAAATGACTATTAACTGGAATTGAGTTATACAAATTATTACAAATTACTTAAAATGGAACATTGTGTGAATATTTAACAATTCAAAATTCATTCACACAACATTTACATCATTAAAAACAAATATTTTCAACACTTTCGTTATACATTTATTACAACGGGAAATTATAAATGTGGCGACGGAGGGGGGAAAAGTTTAGCAGAACAACTGATATTTCTCAATATCATTGGTTTTACCATACATCTGAACCATTGGCCAGTCTGTTTACAACTTAATTTAATCTAATAGGATGTAATTAGTTGGGGGTGCAGTCAAGAAAACACAGCAAAATAAGTGAAACTTATTGTATTTTATATATGCCGACGTTTCGACCTACTGTGTAGGTCATCTTCAGGGCCACTCACTCCTATTGGCCCTGAAGATGACCTACACAGTAGGTCGAAACATCGGCACATATAAAATACAATAAGTTTCACTTATTTTGCTGTGTTTTCTTGACTGCACCCCCAACTAATTACATCCTATTATAATATCTACCAGTCAACGAATTTCTTTCCTACTTAATTTAATCTAGTTATTATTCGACCATATTGAAAAGTAACCAGAACTCATGAGAGGAAACAACAAAATTGATTTAATGTTAAAACTTCTAGACACATCAAAATAGCGATTAGTAACCTTTTTCAGTGCTAAAATGCTTAAATGAGATCCTTTAACAACCTCTATGATCTATTTTAACCCACTTTCTAAATCTATTCTTCTGAAGTAATCTAATCCTAATCTATAATTTTTAACTTGTGACTAAAGCAGGACAAACCAGAAACCTACACAGAAATCTTGTTTACCTCTAGAAAATGACTGTTTTACTTCGGAACGATCCATGATTACGAAATATGTAAGATGAGCCTGCATAACAGGAGAGTTGAGACCACTGCACAACTAAAGTGGCTGATGAAATATTTTGTTAAGAAGAAACAAAGTTAATAATAGTTTTTAGCATCTGAAAAACTCCAATTACAAAAAATTTGGATTTTTCTAATAAGAAATCTAATATAATCTAAAAATACTTCTATAAAAATTAAAATTCTTATTTAAGAATTTTAAAAATTCTAAGAATGACATGTAATAATAATTCACACTGTGCATGATTTTTATTTTATTGATTTTTTGTACATTTAAAGGGAGACGAGTGGCTCAGTGGTAGAGTACTGAGCTGCCATGCCGGAAATCCTGGTTCAAATCCCGCTGCAGGCCATGATTTTTATTTAGTCTGTTTGCAGCGGGAGATGGATCATATAGGATCTAGGACCCTCCTGGGGCACACCCAGCCTCTATAAAATATTATAAAAATAGGGTACCCAAAATAAGGGGGGGGGGGAAATCTGGCGGTTGAGCGTGAGCTAGGACAAGTCACCTCCTTGCAGAACCGTTGTCCATGAAACAGTACAGTCTCTACCATGTACTGAACCCCAGACCCTTCATGGGTTGTAGTGGTACAGGTTTTTTTTTGTTTCTTTTGTACATTTAAACTCATTTAATATGACTGGCAATATTTTTACACTAGAAAAAAGTCTATGTGTAAATGGGAACTTTGAAGTTGGTACTTGTCCCCTAAGATGCATTGGCAAGAACTTGTGAACCACACGTTAAAAATACATATTACCATACAGAAAATTTCATTGAAATTGATGATGTCATCTCAGTAGCATTATCAATTCAGAAAACAGACTGGAAACAAATTTTAATCTTTTAAGAGCAGTTAAGAATTCATTGGTAAGCCTGATGAAAAATAAAAAATTAGATCCTTCATATCAAAGCAGCCATCTAGGATACTATCAGATAGAATTATAGGTTTATATAATACTAATTTACTGCTATAATCTTAAGATATACAATTTTTAAGACTACGGAATGCCATGAAGTTGTCAATGCTTAATTACACCGCATAACCTTGCTTAAGGTCAAATACATTTAACAACAATGGTCATTACAAATTTCATGGGAAGGTTGAAAATATACATAAGTAAAATCAAGGACGAGCAATTGTATGCAATAGGATCAGATATTATGTAATTACTTTAGTATTTTAATTTTCAAATGAATAATTGTAGCATGAATCTTGAGAAAGAATAATGATCAATAAAAATTTATGAGGTCTAGAAATAATAACAGGAAAATAAAAATCAATCTCGAGCCCAGAAATTTAAATGTATCATGAGTTCACCACTATTAGGTAAATACTAAACTAATATAAAATTTAAACTTAAACATTATTTCTCCTTGATCAAAAACTTTACTTACAAAAAAAAAAAATTTGATTTGCATGAAGAAATCCTCATCATTTGAATTTCAACCTCTCTACTTCCACCTTTACCAGAAATTGAGAATTTACAGCTAGTTAAAAAGGTTATTACCAAATCTTTTAATTATTTAATGAAAAGATTCCTACGCACATTAATTATCAACACTAAGTAAATAGTAAAACAGAGTGAGCATGAATTAATGAGTGAAAACACAAAAGGGTCTAAGTGCATTTAGCAAGATTGAATTTATTTATTTATTTTTGTGGTTTACAGCCCCAAGGCAGAATTAATACTCTTGAAAATTGAATAATGAAAATTTTTTTCAACAATATTTACACTCTTCTGCATTTTCAATGTTAAATCATTAAAGCTTAAATACCTTGTGAGATAGATATATTTCTTAGTTTGGATGATACGTTAGGTTTCAACTTAGATTTCTTGTAATCATCAGCAAAGTGGGCTAATCTTTGCAAAATTGTTGATTCCTTTTCATTTTGGGGAAAATGAGCTATAATTTCTAAAGCAGTAACTGCTCCAACACCAGTTAATCCAGAGGTATAGTCACTACCACTGAGAAGGGCGAGCATAATCATGTCATCACGTCCGATATCTGTGAAATAGGATGTTTAAAATTAAATTTTCCATTAAGATCACAAAAATAACAGAAAATAAATAATTTGTCCAATAGAAAAATATTTAGAGAAACTTTTCCACGATATTTTTTAAATGTGGACAGTTACTATAAAATGAATATAAACTTCAGAAGAAATTTATTTTCATGAAACACAATAATAAATAATAGTTAATAACATTTTTTTTTTAAAGACAAACACAATTAAACTAGAATTATTATCTTACGCAAGCATTTGAAAATATCAGTTGATTTAAATTGCTGAACAAATTTTTTTTGATCAAAAAAGTTCTTATAAACAGTTCTGCCACCAAAGAGCCAAATGTCTGAGTCATCTGTAATTGTTCCTTGAGTTTGGTGGGTAAGATCTAAATAAGCACACTGTGCTTCAGCTTCCAGAGGAGCTATAATAAATGGTATTCCAAATAACTGTAGTAGTTGCTAAAATGAAAATTGCAGAAATTAATATATATAATAACCAATAATAATTAATAAATTTAAGTATTATGAACTATAACACGCCATTATAGAAATAATTATAAATTTGTTTACTTGGGCATCATGTATAACTTGCTCAGTAATAGTAGATGCAATACGATCTTCCTTAAAAGCTTCATTTCTAAGATTATCAGATTCACGTTCAAGATCTTTCTGGAAAAAATAAATGAAATATAAACATATATATATATATATATATATATATATATATATATATATATATATATATATATATATATATATATATACACACACACAGACATTATGTATCTCAAAAAATTCAAATTATGGACTCACTTTCATCATAATAATCTCATCAACTGTTAATTGAGGAACCACTGACTTCACAGAATCCTGTTTAATGTTTGGTTCAATTTCATTCAATTTATCAATATCATGAGGCACAGATGCAGTTTTACTGTGTGTTGAATCGCTTTCATAAAGTTTACCATCATCCAAAACATTTGCTTTTATTACCTCACAACTCTCTTTTATATTTTGATCCAATGGGGCAGAACTGCCTTTTTCTAATATTTTTTCATTTTTTCCTTCTAAAATGACAGTACTATCTTTTAGTGAGATTTTTTCGCTATATAGCTCATTACCAGGACTAGTAAATATATCAGAAAACATATCATCTTTGAGTTCTTCAGTAGAATCAATTATTATTTCAGTAGAAATTGAAGAACCATGAAAAACAAGTGTATTTGGCTCATTAGGTCCTTCATTAACTTCAATAAAATCTTCAGAATCACTAGATGATTCTGAATTGCAGATTACTTCCACCTTAGTTAATGAATGACTAGGTACATTTTGGTTAACAGGAGATTCTGATAAAATTGATGAATCTTTCACTTCATCCTTTATTTTTTTTGGACTGAACATGTTAATATTGGCCTGATCAAATCCACGAGGCAACTGTCTGTCTGCATTTTTTAAGTTAGTTTCAGTTTTATTAAATGATATTTTGTTTGAATCTGGATTTGGAATGGAGGTTGATTGGGAAGTTAACAAGTCTTTCTCAGTATTTAAGGTAGTTTCATTCTTTATATAACTGTTTTGGTTAGATTCTGAAGTTGAATTAGATGCCGGTTGTACAGAGTAATGTGGGGGAGATGAAAACTGACAATGGGAACTGTTTTGTGGGAAAATCCCAGGCTCCAGTTCTACTTCACTGTTTCTCGATTCATTTTCTGTGGTTTGGTCATTAACTTCTAATTCTTTGCCCACTTCAGTTTTCCCATCATTCTTTTTATTTGTATTGGTGGAAGAAACTTCAAACTGCAACTTTTTACTTTTCAAGGCTGAAGAGTCTGAGCTATTCTTCACAATTTCATATATTTCATTTTGTGTTAAATCATCATCTATTGAATCCATATCATCCAAATCAACTTCATTTGTACTAATTGACTCTTTAGATTTTTCCCCAAGTTCACTACTTAATTGATCATTTTTATTGATTTTTTTTAAATTATCTGAAACAACAAAATACAAACGTATATTTTCATATATTTATATGTGTATTACACACACACACATATTCATATTACATATATAAACAAACATATTAGTGTAAATAAATAAATTTATGAATTCAGAAAAATTATATTTATAAATTATACCTCTATTAGCAACAAAACAGAAGCACCTCAACTTAGATCTATTGTAAGAAATTGATAATTTGATACCTATGTTTTGACAATAAACAATGCTTATCTGAACATAAAAAATATAAATTAGATGATACATCCCTTATTTCATAATTTTCATGCTAAATCGACTTTTAAATGAAAAATCTGTCTATGAGAAAAGCAAGTATAACAAAAGAAATGTGTGTGTGTGCATAAGTATGTATGTATTGACAATTTTTGTATTGTTATTATTACTTGCAAATCACACAGTTTGAAAAAAAATGGAAAGTAGAAACAATACTCAACAAAATCATTACACTTAAACATTACATATTGCACTTTAAATTCCTTACATCAATTACAACAGTGAATATAGACAAACTTTTGCAATTAACATTTCCTTAATACTATTCCTGCCTTGTTGTGGTTAAAAAATGTATATATACATAAACTAACCTTTATTATTTAACTGAAGAGGAAATAAAAATCCTTCTGATATTTAACACTGATGAATAACTATAACACAATTTTGAGGAACCATGAATCAGTTTTCAAATATTGAACTAGGAGTGATTCCATTCCACAATACTGATCTGAAATAAAAAATGTTTGGACTACATAATGTAATGTTAACAGTAGGAAAACAAAAAAATAAACAGTATGTTTTACTACGATACTATACACCTCAATTAATACAAAATGGCATTGTATTAAGAAATTATTAGGCAAATTAATTAGCTCAAAAATGAAATAAATAATTAGGTAATGTTTCGTAAAGTATTGAAGCAAGATATCGTAGTGTGTAAGGGCATAGTACTACAAATCTGATAGTTCTAAGTTTGAGATCGGCTGTGGCAGATGGATTTTATTATTTATTATGTTATTATTTTGTTATCATCTATAGATCAACCCTATGAGATCTTGCTGAGGTTTACCCTAACACAGTACCTTTAATTGGGTAGAAAGCCTGGTGGCTGAGCATAATCTTAGCTCTTTACACCATATCTGGTTTATCTTAACCAAACTCTAACTTTAACCCAGGCAAGACCTTTCATTGGATGTATGTAGAGGTGCAGTTTTTTTTAAAACATTATTATCTCTAAGTCCATGTAATAAATACATGACTCTCAAATCCATGTGAAGTTGTTATTTCAACATTTGTAGACATTAAGCAAAAAAAAAAACAACAGTTTAATTTATCTGAATTCCAAGGATTTCAGATTAAAATTAACAACTGGGGAACCAAATTATGATAATTATGTCATCTCAATGTAACTTCATTATATTTTATAATGAATGAATTTTATTTTTAATTTGTTATTATTGCTTTTTGTACTAAAATTGGGAGAAAAAAAAAAATATATATATTGCTGTTGATCACCCCACAACCTGATCCTCAAATATATAGTTTTGGTAACACTGAAATAAGGTAATAACATCCATTTACCCTCAGTTTTATCGTTACCATTTAACTCAACCTAAAGTAGAGAAAAATCTATGACTTAATAGCTTTTTCATTTTGCTAAGAAATAACATAATATGCACTGTTAAAGTATTGTACTTAAGAAGAGTTGAATCAAGGCACCTTTTTGGAACAGTTCAGAGAAAATTGTAAGTAGTTAAGGTGTAATAATTTTGTTGAGTTTAAAGATGACTAGATTCTTTTGAGTAATGAGTCTAATTTTTGCCTTTTACCTCATTTATTTTTTCACAACCTAGGTATTGATAAACCTTAATCTAAATTATTCTAAAAACAAAAAATCTGATATGAAAAAACACCTCCTTTACTATATGGCAAGAGATAAAAAAACCAAAGTTTTAAGTAAAATTTTCCAGTTTATAAACTATTTCTAATATTTAACATATTATTACCATTGGCATAAAAATGTTGAGTACTAAAATTTAAAACTAATTTCTTTTTATTAAATTTATTTTTGGACCAAAATTTGTTTGATACTACAAATTAAGTACCACTACCGGTTATTGCTGAATTCCAAAATTAAAAAGGCTATTACTATGTAAATACAAGTCTTAAACATCAAATTTAACTATATTTATCAATTTTTATTAATTATAAAAGTCGCAATACAAAAACTTGTTATAGGTGATTAGAAAAATAAATCTTATATACGAACATTTTTTTAAACAAACATTAAAACTTACCAGCATACAGTATTTTTGTTGTGCTATCAGCAGCTATTCTTTGAGCAAGATCTACACCTTGTTCTGAAAGTATTGATTGAAGATCGGATATTGTAAAACCTCTACTTCCCATCTCTCCTTCAGCCTGCTCGATGCCTACTTGAACAGCCCTCCTTTTTAGAAGACGGCTCATTTGAAAATTAGAAAATTCACTGCCTTCCTTAAATTTTATTTTTTAAATAATAATATAAATTTATGACATTAAAGAATAATTTTGAATTACTGAATTCATCATACCTCAGGCATAAGATGGAGCTTTGCCCAAGAATTTTCCTTCCTGGTCTCTTTTAATTCAGTTAAGATATCGTGCCTCATATCAGGAGGGAGGGACAGGAACTCTTCACTATTGATGTCAATCGAATGTAAATCTTTATATCTAAATTCTTTTAAGTCTGAATCAGGGTCGTCACTATCATCAGATCTAGAAAAAAGTTTCATCATAACTAAAATAAAGATAATAAACTTAAATAATTACTTTTTATAATTAAAGAAATATATAACTAATAAGAGCTCAAATGACTCAACAAATGTCAACTTCATTTCTACAAGATACTCAGCAATTAAAACACCCGAGAATAAGAATCAAGTGATGAGAGCCTCTCATGTCTGATTATAAGGGATAGTCCCTTAAGATTAGCATGTATTGGATAATATTTTACTTTGTGGTTCTCGAATATTCTCTTAAAACTGACATTACCAATTGGTAGCCACTTTAATTATTTTTGTCCTTACACGGAACGCTTATTTTAAAAATGAAATGAATGAAATAAATATTTTCACCAACAGCATACAAGTCTTCATGCAACTAAATATGATTACAAAAACTAATTCCAATTACTCCTTGGCGGGAAGTGGTGGAAGTTTGAACAATGAATCTTCTTTAGGATGGAACATCTTTGGAAGCATAATTGATTCTCCCAACGTTTGACCTAAAGCCTCCTGTTTTGCCAAGTTTTCCAACAAAGTCATTCTTAATTTTTCTCCCAACTCTTCAGCCTTACTACGGTTATTTTGCCTGGCAGCCTGGAATAATATAATTACATAAGTAAAATACATACAAGCAATTGTGTGGTAATTCAATAAATGAGGTGTACTTATTCCATAAAATTAATATTTAGAAAACATTTAAAATTTTACTACTAGCATTTAATTTTAAAGTAATATATGTACATGAAAAAAATCATTTTATAGATTATTACAATTTTAAATAGTAAAGTAAAGTTAAACAATTACTTCAAAATAAACATTTATAATGCTATGGGAATTCTTCATGTTGTTTTTTATTGTTTGTTCGAATTCAGAAAGATCAATATATGTATATTTAAATGATTTAGACTATTTAATTAATAATGTAGACTATTTTTTGTCATAGAAAAAGGAAAGGGAAAACGCAAAACCAGCAGAGCTCCACTCCTAATCTTCCTCTTCACGGTGATTTCATGCATATTTGCAAGCTGAGGACAAAAAACTGTTTCAAATCCATAGCTGAATAGTTTACCAAGTCATGAGTTGATGATATGGAATAAGACCAGTATCGCACAGGTCAGTGATTTGGGAAGATTTAGCTAGCTAAACTCTCACAGGCGGTGAGTTAATCAAGCATTAAGTAACAAAACTCCCTTCTTTTTGAGATTCCCACAAGTAAAAAAAGAAAAAAAAATTGTTTTCCAACATAAATCAAAATGTACAAATTCATGCATTTAAATTTAAAAAATGATGTAATTCAATATGAGCATTAATATAACATAAATAATCTAAACAAGTTATTAATTGAAAAAAAAAAATGCAGAGAACTAATTTTAAGAACAAGGAGGTTAAAAAGAGAAATTCTGCTTCCGTTCCCACAGCTGTGAATCTTGATATGAAAAACATCAACACACAATACTCAAGTTCTCAAGAATTTCCTAATCGAGGTTATCATTTATATTTTTCTTACATCAATGATGTTAAAAACTACAAGATAAAAAAAAAATGCTATGGTAAAAAAATATAAATCCAAACAATTTCAGTAGCAATTAATTCAATATTTACATGCAAAAATATCTGTGGCTAAGTACAAAAGCAACCCATACAAATTTTAAACTATAGAAACTTAAGCAATAGAAATTAAAACATCTAAAATAGACATATATAACACACATATTAATAATTAATATATCATTTTAAAAAAATATATATTAACTATAGTTTTTCTTTTAAGTGCAGGTACTCCACCATCAAAAACAAATATTGGTTTAATTCGGTAGAACAAAAGTTTACATATTCGATGAAAAAGCCCAAGAAGATATGCATTGGCAACTGATTGGGCAGCTTTTTCTTGAAAACCTTTGACAAGCTGATAGAGCCAAATAGAAACATCTATGATACAATTAAGGAAAGTTAAATTATTTTAGTCATGATACAATTGCTAGTGTAAAGTTATTGATATAACTAAACTTAGCAAGAATAGACAATTTTTTACAGCCTGAGAAAATTCCTAAAAGTGATAATTCTTATACAACAAACTAGATTATTCTAAATACATGTTAATTTATTCTAGAGAGTTAAATATTTTATTTCCTTTTCCAATACAAAAATAAGTTAATGCAATTTTTATAAAATAATATTTTAGAACTCTGGGGATCAACTAGAATTTCAAAAATTCAGCATTAGGAATACAAATCAGAGAAATGGTTAAAAGGGAAAAATAAGAAACACCTGAGGAAACTAAATAAAAGACAAAACTATAAATAAAACAAAATATTCAATTCTATAAGTACATATAAGGCAAAAAAGTTATAGGAAATGAATTTTAGAACTAAAGATGTAATTTTTTTCATTATTTTATAAAAAATGATATAGTAATATAAATATTTTAAAATATCATGCAATTGTACGTGTAGTATAAGAAGGGGAACATTGGACAAATGGAATGAAAAATATAGACAAAACTGAAGATTTTGTTATATTACTGTAATTTATCTTAAGTAGATATTTTATACAGTTTCAGATTTTATTTTAAATTCTCAGCTAAATGGGTTAAGTGTATTGCAGGAATATTGGTACAGAAAATAATGATTTATCAAGTTTTACAAGGATGAATATGATATTAAAACAATAATTAAGAATGGATTAGTTTACAATTCAATGGTAATGATTGGAGTTTCCCATCTTAGCTATTTTCTCACACATTTTAATGTTAATACATTCAAGCAGATTTTAATTAATAAGTAATTACTCAGGAAGAAGAGGTTGGAAATGGGTACTAATTGTTATGAATAAGTCGTACTTAAAGAAGCAACAATGGCATGTGAAGGAAATTACCCACCTAGAGCTGTGGGAAAATGTCTGGCACTTCCTTGAATGAAATATTCTTCAAGAGATTTTCCCAGGCTCTGAGGTAGACAAAATACCATTTCAGGAAATAATAGCATGTAATTACCAGAAAAATTTTCCTAAGATTAGTTTGGAAAGAACAATAACAAGGAACATCTAAACACATCTAACAAGAAGTTAAAAAAAAATTAAAATCAGTGATTTCATAATACTAGATTGATGGTAGATTATTTAAAAACAAATGTCTAAGAACACTAATTTTCAATCATGTAATATTCAATAAAAAAAAAACCTGAAAGAAAAATTGCTGATGTACAATTTAAAACAGGAAAAACCGCCTCAATGTGTAAAATTGGATTAAACAGAAACACTCAGGATGGGCATTTTCATTCTACGAGTGAACTCAAAGTAGGAAATTCAGACTCTTACCTAATGAAGTAGTTAATGTAAAATTTGATCAGATTCAACAAGTTCTTTTAACAAATATATAAAAACAATACAACTAACGTGACTAACCAAGTTCACCGTAATTTGGTGGAACTTTTGCAAATTTATTTGAAACAATTGAAGAAATGAAAGTATAACCGGTCATTTTTTAAAATACTTGAAGAAGTTATATCAAAGTACAAACACAAAATTGGGAATCTGTATATATACAAAAAGTAATGAACAACTTGGTGCACAATAAATACAGAAATTGAACTAATATAAAACATTACAGTGCTTAGAACATTTATTTATAAAGTAACTAAATGGCAGAAACTGTTTTTCTTAAGAATAAATACTCAAATGAATCTAAGCGAACCAATCTTCTTATTTCTAGAGAGTTAAATATAAAATGGAGCTGTAACTCAAACTTCACACCACTTAAATAAAAGTAATTTATAGTTCTGTTAGTGTAATGAATATAAGGTTTACATATTTATAGAGAAATGTAATGAATATTTAAAGTGATATCATTGAAACTTACAATGACCAAGGATTAGGTTAAATGATCTAAAACACTTATCAGATAAAGATGTGTAGAACTTTATTTATGAATGTTATGCCAAATAAAAGGATACCAACTGCAAGCACTCGGTTTTCTAAAGTTTCGAGAGGTACAGGTTTTCCTGAAGATTCTATAAGCTTCCATAACCCCTGAACCCCCATTTTAAAATGTTGTGTTTATACGCCAGGGTCAAGTATATAACCTGATGGAAACACTAGGACTCTATAGGTATACAATTACCGGTTGATTTGTTAACGTAGAAAATCACTAATAAAAAACGATGACCATACAGCTAATCTTAAGTAGATTTGGGAATAAATTGACGTTTTTGAAAACATCCTTCATCACTCTTAAGATTGTAATAGAAGGTCCTAGCACCTGTGGGCAAAGCATAAACCCGCCTTGGTGTAATAAGGGAACGGATGCTCTTTCTATTTCTCACAGTGCGTAAGGACCCGTGGGAAAATCACAATCGCCTTGATTCTCCTATCCCCTTTCTTCTACAGTTTCATGATTGGCAACACTACCACGCTATTGGTGAAAAGGTGCCCGAGTGGGAGTAGTATACTCTAAAAATCCAACCATTTCATTGGCTGAACCTCCCTTCTTCTCGGACTTGTTGTGGTTTAGGCGGAGCTTGACCTTCATTCTTAAAACAGATAAGCATGAAGTTAGTTTGATAGGAACAGCTCAGGATAACTCGTATTTTCATTCTACAAAAAAAAGGAGCTACATTTTTATTACAACCTGTTTCGAAAATTTATTTCTATTATTTATTTTTTTGAGAAAAAAATATAAAAATCGATTTCCTTTCATTTGTGTAATGTTGGCCAGACTGTCGGAAAATTTCCCATGGTGAACAGGTGTTTTCGAATGATGTTTTGAAACAGTAACAGAGTTCTAGTGCTAAGGGAGGGATGGATAGTGTTTTGTTGTGGCGTCATATTGGGACTTAAAATGGTATGTACAATCTTAGAATGCTCTTGAAAATTAATGTACTTTTGAAAACAAAGTAAATACTGAAAATATCCTCAACTCTTCAATTCCTCATTGAAATAAATCCGTGCATTATTATTAAACATAAAGTATTGACATGCATTTTTTGTTCTTGAGTGAATTTAATGATTGCTATTCATTTTTAGGGTACTTTTGAAATGAATAACTAACTAGTCATGAAACTATTTAGAGGGTGATCCTCTAACTGCTATGTAAGATAATTTCTAATATCTCCATGATGCCTCACCAATACGGGATGGCTCACAGTCTACAGAATCCAGTGGAGAGATATATATATCGAAATGAAGATCAAAGACTTACTAGGGAAGCCATGGAAAGATATTTGAGAGAAAGGAGTGATATGATTATTGTTATTCTTCATGCAAAAGTTGCCCAAAAATCTTATGGAAATGAAAAACGATTCTTTTGTCCTCCTCCATGTATTTATCTTTATGGTGAAGGTTGGCGTTTGAGACAAGAGCAGCTCTTACGTGAAGGAGATACAGAACATGCAGCTCAACTTTGTGCCTTCATTGGTATTGGTAATTCAGAGCAAGATATGCAACAGCTCGATTTAAACAATGGCAAACAATATTGTGCAGCCAAAACATTATACATATCTGACTCTGATAAAAGAAAACACTTTATGCTGTCTGTGAAAATGTTTTATGGTAGTGGTCATGATATTGGTGTATTTCAAAGTAAAAGAATAAAAGTTATTTCAAAGCCGTCCAAAAAAAAACAGTCTTTAAAGAATGCAGATTTGTGTATTGCAAGTGGTACAAAAGTAGCACTGTTTAACCGCTTGAGGTCACAAACAGTAAGTACAAGATATTTGCATGTAGAGAATGGAAATTTTCATGCGAGTTCGACTCAGTGGGGTGCTTTCACAATTCATCTGCTTGATGATGACGAGAGTGAAAGTGAAGAATTTAGTGTCAGAGAAGGTTATGTTCATTACGGAAGTACTGTCAAATTGGTGTGTTCTGTAACAGGAATGGCTCTTCCTAGGCTTATTATTAGAAAAGTTGATAAGCAGATGGCTCTGTTAGAAGCCGATGATCCTGTTTCTCAGTTGCATAAGTGTGCATTTTACATGAAAGATACTGAACGGATGTATCTTTGCCTTTCACAAGAACGTATTATTCAGTTTCAAGCTACTCCTTGCCCCAAAGAACCCAATAAGGAAATGATTAATGATGGAGCCTGCTGGACTATTATTAGTACAGACAAAGCTGAATATCAATTCTATGAAGGTATGGGTCCTGTTCGTACTCCAGTGACACCTGTTCCAATTGTTCATAGTTTGCATTTGAATGGAGGTGGTGATGTTGCTATGTTGGAGTTGTCTGGAGAGAATTTCACGCCTAATTTACAAGTATGGTTTGGTGATGTTGAAGCTGAAACAATGTACCGTTGCCAAGAGTCTATGTTGTGCGTGGTCCCAGATATCTCATCATTTAGAGGGGAATGGCTTTGGGTTCGTCAACCAACACAGGTACCAGTATCACTTGTCCGTAATGATGGCATAATTTACGCAACCGGTCTCACTTTCACATATACTCCTGAACCTGGTCCTCGCCCTCATTGTCCACCTGCTGAAGATATTATGAGGCACAATTCTGCACATGCAGATCGATTACCTCCTATACCAGATGTTGCGTGGAATCAAGCTCAAGGTATATAATTGTAATTTTTACTTTTATGAATTGTTATTTCTATCATTTATGTAATTCTCGGCCATTTACTATTATGAGCTTTATTGCTGCCTACATTTCAAATTTTGTTGCTAAAGTGGTTTATAATTTTAATTAGAGTAATTATTTAACAACTTATTCATTCTTTCATGTATGTATTCAGGATTTATTTTTTAAGATATCATTTCATTGGCTGGTTTTATGAATGTTATTTCAAGTATAAATTTTATTTTCTTATAAGATAATCAGTTCATCTTATACTATAATTTATTATAATTTGAATAATTAAAGATTTACAAGAGGTGTAATTGTGCCATTTTGGTTTAATTTTAGATAATTCAAGTCAAATTGCCATTCTGGGGTAAATAATGTTTATTTTTAAACATTATTATTTAGAAATTATACATTATCCGATTAATAAGTAAATTTGGAATTGATTGTAAATATATCTATAAGCAATATGTACATTTATAGCAGAAGTCTGATAGATTGTAGGTCTTCTACAAGAAAATATTATGTTAGTGGAGCAATTTTTAGATTAATTTATTTATAGGTTGTTAAACATACATTTATATAAATTTTGGTAATGGGACTCCTCTCTTTACTTGCTCAACAAAGGGAATTAAGACTCAACATTGTTAAATACCCTTTACTTTAATTTATTTAATTACTCCATCATATTTTTATTTATTTGGAATATTATTATAAATATGGGGGGAAATGGTTTGAAAATTTACATAGTAAACATTTTATGTTCTTATTTCTTCTTAATTATAACAGACATAAATAACTAAATTAAAAATCCTTCCAAGTTAAGAACTAAGTACTTTTATTCTGTCGCTAACTAAATGATGAAAGAGGGACCTCATAATTTTTTTCAATAAATGGATAAAGACAGAGCTTGAACCTGTTAAAACGTTTTATTACTTAATATAATTTCCTTTGATAATTTAAAGTTTGTCACAAGACATCTTTTAGAGACAAAGTCTTGTATAAAGATAACTGTTGGCTTACAATTTATTTGTTTTTACTTTCAAGAAATTTTAAATAAATAAATTTATATTGAAAATATTATTTAAAAAATAACACCTTACCCAAGCAAGGTATTTTTCAGTGCGCTCACTTATTACTTTGGTTAAAATGTAATAATTTATATGTTGATAAGTTTAAAAATATAATTGGAAATAAGCATTAATTTATCTGACTTTTTTTAAGTTATGAATTTCAACTATCAAAAAAAATCACACTATGTATTCGTCTCAACATTTTAATACCATTATACAGTCAGGTTTATTTTAATAAAATTTTCGGGATAAAAATCATATAGATATTAAAGTCTATATTATAGTTATACCTCTATTTCTGTTTTGAAATAAGCAATACAAAAATTTTTTTCCCCTTTTTGTAGGAAAAATTTGTATTTTAAAGCAGTTATTGATAACCAAATCATCATAGTTTCATTGTAAAATCGTGTCAATTTAAAAAAAAAAAATTCCATTCTGCGAAATGAGGAATGATTTCATTAGTACAGTAAGTCATCTGTAATTTTATCAAAGAACATTTTTTAAAATTTTGTGTTTGTTAAATATAAAATATTTTGGCAGATACAAGTTACTTTATCCTCAAAATGTATTATGCTATAATTGTTAGTAAAATATTTAGGAGCAATCCTTGCGAAATGTTTCAAAGGGTGACAACTGTAAGGTATCAAATGTGATTAAAGGCATTTTAACATTGTTACTATTACAATTGTTAAAGAAATGATGCACACAACGACTGAAAGTGTGATTAGCTCAGGTATGTTTCGAAATGAAATATTAATACATCACAGTAGTATGATCCGTGTATGGGTGTGTGTATATATATATATATATATATATATATATATATATATATATATATATATATATATATATATATATATATATATATATATATATAGATATCTGTACCGCTCTTAAATTTTTATTATACCTTATTTTTTGTCTTATTAATTGATTTTTATGTATTGTATTTTCTTTGGTTAAACTTCTGATTAAATATTCAGTGTGTATACTATCTGTATTTTTTTCTTGTAAAATTTAATTTTACATCTTAAAATATTTTTTTTTGGACCTATTTATGTTTTCCTTTTTTTTTTTTTGTGCAATATTTTGGTGTATTAGCATTTTATATATATCAATATTATGTTAGTCGTAATATTTAAAAAATTGGATTTTATTTATGGATAAAACTCAAATAACAATTTCATGATAAACTTGTTTGCTAAACTAAACATTATTGAATAATTTTAGTTATCTTTAGTATTGTCATTAGGTCTCGGTGGAATCAATTTGATTTGATTTTTAATTAAAATAATTACATTAAAAATTCTAGGCATGGAGTTTTGTATAATTACTAGTGAAATAGCTTAAAAAAAGTAAAAAAAATTTGTTGCCCCTTTATGGTTTAGTTTATAGAAGAAGAAAAAAAGACATTTTTTTACAGCTTAGTTTAAATAAAATTGGTTAAATATGAAATATCCACATACCTAAAATTTAGAGACTGGATTTTTTATGGTGTAAATATCCAACCCCCAAGTTAAATATCTAATGCGTCAGATGCTCTTTTAAAGGGTTCTATAACTTATAATCTGCATTTATTATGCTATCCATTTATATTTATACCATCCATTACATTTATAATTACATTTTTTTTATGAAAACTATATTAATGGACACTTTTAGTAACAATTATTAAAATAATTGTTTTCCATATTTAGTAAGATACATATTTGTTATTATATTTGAACTGAATTATTGGTATTATTTATGAATTATGTTATATTTCTGCGTGTTTAAGTTAAAAAGAGAGATAGATTTGTCATTTGAGCTTATTATTAACCAAGTAAGTTTGGATTTATTAATACTTGATTGCAAACAAATTAAGATAATTATTTTCTTAATAAAATCATATATGTATATACGCTACAGCAATAAATATAATGTTGTTCTAATACTACTTTAAACACAGTGAAATTAGCCTTTAATATTGAGTTATAGTTAAGTAATTATGAAGAATTCTTTCAATAAAAGGACTTTAAATTATGAACCATTCTAAATTTAATATAAATTCACAACTCTGTCAATTTGTTGCTATGTATAATTAGTTTTTATCACATAAGTTAAATACAAATTGAATTGTGCTAGGTTTACCTTATACAATAATCAAGTTTGCTTTATTAAAATATCTTTTTTATTTTGGATTTATTGATTTATAACTCCAAAATGTTTTTTCTTTTAAAAACATTATTATTTCATTCTGTATTGAATGAATACCTTGAATTTCAAACTTTTTCCTGGAATGTATTTGATATCACAGTCTGAAAACGAAATCTGGGCCAAGTAGGGCTTTTTTATTTTTTATTTCGTGAAAATGTTATTATTTCAAGAATTAAAGAACATAAAATTCCCTGAGTAACTAATTTTGAGGCAAATAAAGGGGATTTTCTAAACTTTTTGTTAGTTCCTACACTGACTTAATCAGAGGAATTTTTTTTTATTGAATCATTCCATTGAATGAACCTGTTGATGGATTGCGATGTGCATGAGATAAGATATGACTTATTTGATTCAAGCGGGATGCTAACTCTAAGTAGGTAACTAGTAATTTTCTTGACTTATCATTGATTTCATCAATGGTATTTAACGATATTCTGATTTGATATCTTAATGTGCGTTAATTCACATGAAAAGTTAATTAAGAGGTAACTACTATAAAAAATTTAACTTGATATTGGGAGATCACAAAGGAAAACAATTTCTTGTGACTACTTACTGGCTTTTATACCAGTAATTAGTTTTAAAAACTAATAACCACACGGGTATTGCTATTATTATTATGAAGACTGATTGATATCAAAGAGTGTAGAAACTTGTCCTTTTATCGATTTATAATGCTTTTTACTGATAACGGTATTTTTCAAAAATTGAATGATTATTAAGTTTTGTTTTGAAGAGTATCGATTGTTATAAATCTAATTCCGAATTGTAGACGGAATACGTTATTGTTTTGACCAAATTTATCGTTTTGTTTTCTGGAGGTTCATCCAGCCATCCCAACCAGACACTTCGGCATCTCGCGAATGGCCTCTCATATGAGCCACTAAAATATATTTGTCTGAATAGATTAGGGTGGAAGATTTTTAAACCATTATATTTTGTATTCAGGGAGAATCTTATATTTCAAATCGTGTCAACTATGCATCCAGAAATTAAAATTGTTATATTAGCGAAAAAGTTTGCCTGCATGTTATATATTCGACGCATGTCGAAGTTTTAGTTTTCCCAGAATACAAAATTTGACGGTTGAAACTCGTAATCTTTTTTTTATTCAGTAATCTCGTAATATATTTTTTTACAATAAAAAAAAAACAATCGTTTTCATGGTACATGCTTTAGGGAGTCGCTAGTTAGCATATTTTGGCACAGGCTCTAAAAATAGTCAAGTATTTCGCTCATAGCCCAGAACCAAATTTATAATATTATAGAAGTGAAATTTAATGTTTTTAGATCCTTGAAAGATATTGTCGCCAGGTTCGGTGTTTTAAATAAAAATCTAATAAAGTCCCTATATTTGCTCTCATTCCATTATATTTTTTTGGAGCAAAAATTGACGTTAGGAACTCACTCGGCACAGAATTGTATGTTCTTTAAATCTTCAACTAATAAAGGTTTTCACGGGAAGAATCATTCCGAAGCTATAAATCATTACTAAAAAACTGCTTTTATCACACATTTCCTCTAAAATTCTTACTTTACTTATCTAGTTCATCGTCAGTTTGACGCGCTTTGTTGTTTGTTTGTTCATTTAACGTCACTTTATGCAGCTATGGCTTATCGGACGATGCTACATTGGGATCTCTAAATTTTGCCTATCCAGGTTTAATTAGGATAGCGATTTAAGATACCTGACATCGTACAGAATCGGGACGTCCATTTAACTTCCCTTCCGAAGGACGCGACGCGCTTTCAGTTGCCCGCATAACCGAATATGCAGTCTTTTACAATAATATAAGAAAAATAGTAAGTTTTCTAGTTAACCTAAGCGCTAAATTTCATGGTTTCAATTTTGAATTAATGTTCAAGGAAAATGCCTGTCAACCGGAAAGCCAATGTGTTTTTATGATAATGAGGATTATCAAGAATTCAAAATAGTTTTTATTTTAAGTCCTTGTACTGAATGAGTCCGTCGCTAGCCTCTAAACTACTTAAGTTAATCAATTGGTATTTTCATTGTGTGCACAATGAGATCACTTATGTCTTATTTATTTGTAAATATATAAATGTGGAAGTACGTTGGGAATATTTATTCTTATTAATACATGAAATTTATATGCCTAAAAGTGTAATATAAATGTTTATGTGATTTTGATATCGATTTTTTTTGTAAATGTTAGTTGGAATTGATTTTTTTTTTGTTTCTATTTTGTTTTAATATGTAATATTTGTGATTACCTTTATTTTAAATACATTTAATTTATTTTGTAGAATTCTTAATTAATATTAAAGGAATGTATTAGTTTATTTAGTTAATGTAATGTATATTTTAAAAAAAATACTAATTTCATGTATGCCGATTGATATTGTGTGATACAAACTGTATTGTAAATAAATTTAGTTTAAAAAAATTAAAAAAAAAAATTATGAATAGTGTTCTATTATGTGAATAAAATTGCATTGTATATATTTATGTACACACAACACAAATGTGTGTTTCAGTGCTAGAATATTTATTTTTAAATGATATTATTTTATTTATATGTACAGGAATAATCTTACAAGAAAATGTTAATAGTTATTAATGTAAGTAACTTATTTGATAGTGAAGTCTATTAAAACGGTACGATTTGGAAATACACTTATTACTTTCTCTTTTATAAAATTAAATATTTTAATAATTTTTTTCGTTGATTTGACAATTGTTCTCTTATTTGCACAAGAATTTTTTGTAATCAAAATTACTTTTCAATTATAAGTTAACTAGTATACCAAATATAGTTTTAGGCGGCATTATAAAATGTGTGATAAGATCTTATAGAATTATGTAATAAACATGAAAAACTAGTCACACTTTTACACTCTCCTTGAGTATGTATTTGGATAGTTATTTCCTTTTTCTTACCTTATCCTACCGATCTCATTTACATAGCAGTTCCCCTGACCTTAACAGGAAGCCAGAGCCTTTTGTCAGTGTTTTTATTATTAGACTGTTTAATTATTTCATTAAATATGTAAATGAAATGGTCATCATTAAATTTTTTGTTGTAAATCCAAGACTGGATCAACAAAAGAATTGTAATTTTTTAATTTAATAAAAATAAAAATAATATTCCTTAAATTTGATGGCCACTGTATTATGATAATAAACTGCGTAAATATGGACAGGGATATTGGCGCTTCATTTATCGTATTATGATTTAGTCTTGTCAGAACCTGAAGTTTTATGAGCAAGGAGCATTGCTTGGCAAATCCTGTAAAAAAATCAGTTTTTGAAATTTGGAGTTATCCGCTTTTGATCTTGAACGCCTCATATATGTTTGTATAATAAGTCTAAGCGAACCAGAAGGTTCGATGCCCATATCACCAATCACTGCTTACAAACTTCCGTCCACGGCTACTACTCAAACCACAATCCATTAGATTACTCTTATGGCAGGCCTAGACGTCTACTAGTAAGCACAGTGGTCATTATTTTTTTTTTGAATTCGTTCATTACTCAGCTTAACAAGAAAATCTTAAACTTAAATTATAATAACCGGGTAACTGCTCAGCAATTATGGGTTATGTGGTATAATTTTCAGACGTCCACCCTTCAGCGTTAACGACAACGTTTCATATCCGTGAATAAAAGTCGAGATAGAAAAATTTCATCTTGACTTTCGTTTTATCTAGTTATCATAGACCCTATGTTCTTAAACTTCTCAACATGTTCAAACTTATTCCATTCTAAAACAAAATCCCCCAATTTTCTCCCGCTAATCATATACTTAATCCTATTCGAATTCACTTGCAGCTCTATTTCCTTAACTGGATTTATCAACGTTTTTGTATTTAGAAATATAGTTTCTGCGTCTTCACCCAGTAGTAACAAATCGTACGGGTATTTAACTATTCAGATTAAAATTCAAACCTTTTTCGGTATGTAACACCTTTTTAATAACGTAGTCAATTATATTAAATTACTAGTTTTGCTCGCGTGGAATTTGGTCTGCCACATAAAGTTTTGTGACCGATCATTTTTAATAATGTTAATTTTTTTTAAACTATAGTTACTCAGTTAAATTTCAGATGTCTAACTTCAAAACTGACGGATTCCATACAATCTTGTGTGGAGTGTTGATAAAAAGTAGCCTATGTCCTTCCCGAGGCTTGAGATTATCCATATCAAATTTCAGCACAGCCGTGAAACATACATTGACACTGATTAACAAACGGGACGGACAGAAGTTTACTTCTGTTCGTGTCAGTAAAGGATTAGTATATAATGTTATTGAATTTATTGAAAAGAATTACTTAGGGTGAAAACATAGTGGAGCGGAGAGCGTAGCTGAGAGGGTAAGAAATAATACATGTAGCCAGCCACGCCAAAACATAGTGGAGAGGAGAGCGGCGCCGGTACCTGCGCTGTTTATTTCTTACCCTATAGCCTTGCCGCTCCACTATGTTTTCACCCTTACTTAGTATAACGGTTTCACTTGTCGTACGGCAGCAGTGAAGAGTGAACTATGGCGCTTGATTCGTTTTTTTAAGCGAAAATATGTAGATTTTGCGAGTAAAAAACACGTGAGCAAGCATACAAACTTTGCCCCCCTTAGGGGTAGAATTTCGGAAAATCCTTTCTTATCGGATGCCTAAGTGATTCAAAGAACACACCCTCCAAGTTTCAGGTCTCTACGATCAGCGATTTAGGCTGTGATTTGATACGTCATAGATTAATTGTAATAAATCGAAAAGAGTTAGCAGACGCCGGAAAGATTTTAGATTCGGAATGTGGAACACACTTAGCCTTTATCGACCTGGAGCAATGAAAGTGCTCCTCGAACAACTGGACATTTATGCGATAGACTTGGCTGCGATCCAGGAGATTCGTTGTACAGGCAATGGTGTTATAGAGAGAGGGCACACAGTATACTATAGCTGCCATGAGAAACACCACCAGTTCGGAACAGGATTTGTTTTTGGCAAGAGATTTCGAAGCCTAGTCATAGATTTCAAGGCAATCAGTCCGGGCATATGCTACCTACGCTTTAGAGGTAGGTTCGGAAATTACTCTGCATTTACTGGCCATGCCCCAACTGAAATAGCCCCAGAGGAGGATAAAGATGAATTTTACGCTCTCCTTGACATATCGATGCCCCAAGCATGATGTGATGGTGGTGGCGGGAGACTTCAATGCAAAAGTTGGCAAAGTACAATGTTATCGGCCAACCATTGGTAAACATAGCCTTCATGAAGTCACTAATGGCAATGTCGAGCGATTGGTAAGTTTTACGGCGGCCCGGGACCTTATCAACGGTGGAACTATGTTTCCACATAGAGTAAAGCACCAAGGAACCTGGGTAACGGCAGATGGAGGCACTGTCAATCAGATAGACCCCTTCGTCATCAGTTCAAAGTGCAAGTCTAACCTATTAGATGTTCGAACCTACAGAGGAACAAACGTGGACTCTGATCACCATCTAGCTGTGGCCCTGCTTCGTGATAAAATATCCCTAATGAGGACACATCAACCAAGAAGAGTAAGGAAATTAAATATTGAGAAGCTAAAGGAGGAGGGTGTCCAGATATCCTTTTCTAACAGCTCGACCAAAAATTATCAAATTGTATACTGCTCGAGAACTGTACGCTGGACGATAGGTGGAACTACATAGCTGACGCAGTGTCTCAGAGTGCCGAAGAAGTGATAGGATGGGAGAATAGAACCAGAGCTAAATCGTTTACAAAGTCTAGGCTAACAAAGCTCCCGGAACTTCCTGTGTTAACAGGGGACAGCTCTATACAGCTTTAGAATTATATAATATTCCCAAGAAGCTCATCAGAATGTGCCAAGTGACAATAGATGGTGGAAACTGTCGAGTTAGAGTACGGAATGAGTACTCCGCTTCATTCCCAGTGACAGTTGTTGTTAGACAGGGCGGCGCATTAACCTGCCTCCTCTTCAATCTGGTGCTGGAGAAAGCCGTCAGGGCTTCAGAAATCCAGACCTCAAGCACTATTTACAATAGGAGTGTGCAGCTGAAGGGGTATGCGGACATTATCGGAAGGTCCAAAAAAGCAGCTGAGGAACCCTTTGTACGTCTGGAAGCAGAAGCAAGAAGATTAGGATTGCTGGGCAATGAAGGTAAGACCAAGTACATGGTTACACAGCAACCTGCAGTTCCTGGAGAGAGCGTGAAATTTGGGGAATATTCCTTCGAGGTCAGCGAATTCACATATCTCGGTTCGGTTCTAAATACGACGTCTCATCCGAGATTAGGAAGAGAATAACAGATGCTACTTTGGACTAAGCCCCCAGCTTAGAAGCAACCTCGTCACTAGGTCAACAAAAAAGCTGTAGCATAAAACTCTTATACCCCCAATATTGTGTTATGGGTCTGAAGCATGGACGATAACAAGAAGCGATATGCAAGCGATCCTCATGTTTGAGAGACGTGTCCTTCGGTGTATCTATGGGGGAGTGCAGGAAGGCGGAGTCTGTAGACGGAGAACAAATAGAGATGTGGCTCACCTTTACAAGGATGTGGACGCCGTGAACTTCATTAGGCTGGCTAGGCTCCGCTGGGCAGGCCATGTTATAAGAATGGAGGACTCTGCCATCCCCAAGAAGGTACTGGGAGAGGTACTACATGGGGCGAGGCGGTGGGGAAGACCGAAGCTGAGGTGGTTGTATGGAGTGTTACACGACGCCAGAGAGCTCCTTGGAACTCGAAACTGGAAAGCGCCCGCACTTTACCGGCACAATTGGCGGAAACTGATCGAAGAGGCCTCGACTCGCTGTACGGGTTGTTGAGCAGAGGAAGAAGAAGAAGAAGTTGAAACGTCAGTCAGTCATTCAGGACAAAACATTTTAAATTCATAGATTATGACGAAATTACACAAAATCATTACAAATTGTAGCCTATGTGTTATTCTGATGTATAACCTATATTACTGTTAAGTTTCATCCAAATCCGTTCAGTAGTTTTTGCGCGAAAGAGTAACAAACATACAACAAATTTTCTCATTTATAATATTAGTAGGATGTGGATGTTCACTCATCTAGTATGATATTAAAAAAAAAAAAGTGTAAATCACTGAAGGTATTGTTTGAATTTTTCTTCATTATTTTTTTTTTTTGCTTGGCATAAATTTGAGATATACGTAACTATAAATTGTTTCTCTACAGTCCTATAATTAAACAAACAAAAAAAAAACAATTTTAGTACGTCGCAGTACTACTTACCTACTGCAATATTGCAATATAGTCTTGTAAACTATGTAACTTGACCTGTTTCGTTCAGCGAAAATTTATAGATTTTGCGAGTAAGAAACACGTGAGAAAGCTATTCAGGGGGGAGCCCTGTAGCTATGCTAACAATATTTATCAATTAAATTAAATAACCACGATTACCTACTGACCATCTGTGGGACGTAATATTGAGAATGTGTTATAACCTAGTACTTTTTAATAATTTATCGTTATTGTGATGAAAATGAAGGACGAATGATTTAGAAAATCATAAAACCTTTAGCTTTAATTCTAATAAAAACCTTAGAAAGGTTTTTATTAGCTTAAAACATCAACTATACAAGAATAGTGAGTTTACAAAACATATAAGTGGTTATCTGCCAGGTTAGACAATAGTAGGGAAAGTTTCCCTCACACGAGTGGGATTAAAAATCACCACATTCACCCTGAGTTTTTCTTAAAACATTTGGCAAAATTTAAGTACAATATTTGAGATACATAGAAAGATTTAAGAAAACATTTGGCAAAATTTAAGTACAATATTTGAGATACAAAAGAAAGATTTAAAACTTCATTCAAGATTTGTAACACCAGGATTGGTTTTCAATTAGTAACATAGTCTTTGAGGTAATGTTGTTTCAAGGATTCAATTCTCTAGTGTTTCAAGGATTCAAGAGTTGCCGCAGCCTCCTTTTCGATTGGTAGATGTCCACTGATTTCAGATCTGCTCAGTGATTGTGAGAAAAATGCAACCGGCCGTCCATCTTGACTAAGGGACTAAGTGCAAACTTAGAGGCATCGGTTTCTACTACAAACGGGCGAGATTCATCGATGGTTGTGACGACTGAGTTGGCAATATCCTTTTTTAGATTTTCGAAAGCAGGAGCAGGAGATGGATTCAGCGGAAATGATGTGGCATCAATCAAGACCCGGATTTTATCTGAAAATTTAGGTATCCACTTCGAGTAATGAGCATATAAAGCAAGAGGCCGCTTCAGTGATTCAGAGTTATGTGGCAGTGGCATATTAAACAACGGGGCAATCCGTGCTGGGTCTGGCTTGATTGCGTGGAATGAAACACGATTTCCCAGAAGTTTTACGCTTGTGAGGTCAAATTTACTTTACTTTTTGTTGATTTCAATGCCGAGCTTATCGAGTGTCAATATAAGCTTGTTTAGATTTAGGTCATGGTCAGATTTATTCATGCCACATACAGTGATGTCATCGAGGTATGAATACACTCCGGTGAGGTCAACATTTGGTAAGGGGTAGGCATCAAGTAGAGTGTACATATTTATCGTTTGAGAATAGTCTACCACCAGTCTATTTTTTTCATTGATATTTACAACCAATACCTGAGCTCTCCAGGGTGAATTGCTGGGCTCAATCACTCCTTCGGAAAGCAATCGGGTGATTTCTGTCTTAATAAACTGATTGTCTTCATTACAGTCTTTGCGGGACCTCGTGGCAATTGGATGACAGTTAATAGAGAGATGATCAAAGAGACGTACAGGGCCAGTCTTAGCTACAGTATGCGAACAGATTGTGAGAGGTGCCTTGTCACCACCAAGTTTTAGCAGAATTTTTGAGTGTGCTTTGAGTATGTCATGTCCGATGAGAATATCGGAACAGAGTTCTTTCAGAACAGTCAACCTACATTTAGTGTAAGTGTGTTCAGCAATTTCTAGCTTTACACGAATAAATCCTTCAACTTTGGTCCATAACGACGTAGATGTCATTGATACTCGTCCCTCCTGAGGCATAACTTGAATGTTGTGTTCACAAACAAAGTCAAGGCTGACAAAGCTACCAGAACTCCCAGTGTCCACGAGGCAGTTACAGGGGATTCCATTTACAAGAGCAGAGGTAACATCATGGCTTAACTGAGGCAGAAACCCATCATTCAGTGATGGTAAAATAGCTGCAGACACAGGTTTGGTTTTCTGAGTATTTTTCTTAGCTTTCCGAGATACACGGGCATAGTGGCCCTTGATTTTGCAATTGGCACACTCTGATTCAAGAGGGGGACAAGCCGAGCGCGGATGACGACTAAATCCGCCAAGGAAACAATGGCTGCCCCTCTTCTGACTCGTTGCGGCACAAAGATTCTTCGGATCATCTGATCTGGGGTCAACGCATCATGCACTAGGGTGGGAAATACCAGGAATTGAAAGTGATGAATTCGAATCACTGCCAATTCCCGCGCAAGAGAAATCATTTGCACCGTTTAAGTATCCTTCAGCTTGTTTATGGGCCAGCTCGAAAGCTTGGGCTAGTTGGATGACGTCATCGAGGCTCAATGTCTTAGACTCTTCAAGTATTCGTTGGCGGATTTGAGAAGACGGTAGTCCGTTAATAAGAGAATCGCGAATGTACTGATTTCTATTATCAGAAACAGCCTTGAAATTGCAATCCTTTGCTAACAGCCTTAGAGCCTGAACGTATTGGTCAACACTTTCGTTTTGCTGTTGTTTACGTATAGCCAAAATGTGACGTGCAAATATTTCCCCTTTTCCTTAACATAGATTTTAGTCAGGGTTTCAACTGCTTCAACATATGTTGTGGTCTCTGAAATCAGATCATAAACACTAAATGAATGAAAATTTTGGAGTACCTTCAATTTGTCAACGTCTTCCAATGGTTCAGTACATAATGAGATGAAATTTTCGAATGTTTTAAGCCAATGTGAGAACTCCTTTCCACTAGATGGTGAATCTTGACTTGCGCAGAATTTGTCGGGCTTTAAATACTTGTCCATCGTGGATTACAAGATTTTTTTTTAATGGTTAAAAACAATTCACATCCACGAAATAAATATAACAACGGCACCCCCGTGATTGAATCTCCGAACCGAAATTTAAAATTTTAAATGCCATGACGAACGAAAGATGTTTTAAGCTAATAAAATTGTGATGAAAATGAAGGACGAATGATTTACCTTTAGAAAGGTTTTTATTAGCTTAAAACAACCACTGTAGAAGAATAGTGAGTTTACAAACATTTAACTGGTTATCTGCCAGGTTAGACAATAGTAGGGAAAGTTTCCCACACATGAGTGGGATTAAAAATCACCACAATACATGTTATCAGTTAAAGCAAATAAAGGATTAAATAGATACTTCAACATAAAATCCAACAAGATATTTACTAAAGGTATATATATATCAACAACATCATATCCACTGGCTTAATGACTTAAGGTTGGCACGCCAAAAAAAAAAAAAGTAGAAGTAGAAGCTAATGTACAGGTCATTATCCAAGCTAAACAGGAATAATGAAAAGATGGGCAACTGAAGATTTGCTATTTCATCTGTAGTACTCGAAAATACAATTTAAGATTTTTGTTACAATACACAGGGGCATTTTTTGTATCAGAAAATGCCAACATCTGCCTGTAATTTAAGAGGAATTTCCTTAAGCACACTTAGTGCAGAACTTTTTGGAAAAAACAGGCAAAAAAATCAGGGGTTCACATTATTGATGGTTCAAATGCACTGAGCTATGGTCTATTGTGATAAATGAGGCGTGGAGATGCAAAAAGGGATAAATCCATATTTAATCATTTTTTTCCACAAATTTAGCGTCCTCTATGCAGTGGTATATGGTTCACCATTCAAAACATGCCAAAGCCAATCTAATATTTCTAAAAATAATTGTCTCGAAAAAAAATCATTTCATAATAACCTGAATTATGCATATGTTTGTGTTTCCTGAAAAAATTTCAAATTTGAATTTATCCCCTTTTGCATCTCAAAGCTTCAAATGATGTATGTTATTGCCATTCCTAAAATGGCACCTAAATTAATTTCACATTCTGAAAAATCTTATATGAAAGCTGATCTATGTTCTCAGGTCATGGAATCGAAAACGTAAAGAGTAGGAATGGAAGCTAACAATTTAAAATTCAGAAAAAATAAAATATAATATCTCGCTGAAGTTAATATCAGAAAAAAAATGTATGCCAAAGGAATCAAGGAAATTATTTTCTCAATAATTGTAGTTTCCATTCACTACTTATGCTTTATTAAGAAAAGAAAGAAGTCTAGTGCCCTCAATTAGAAGTAATGATATGGATAGGCAAAGAATTGACCATAAGCTAGAATTAGACATCTTCGAAGCTGTGATATTGAAGATCAGTATCTACTATATTGGAAAATGATTATTGACCATCTTCAATGATATTCCTGAAAAGCGGTACCTTACAAGAGTTAAAAATCACACCCTTGAGAGTGCTCTAAGCCCCATCCCAAGTGATATAGACCAGTCTTTCTTTTACGATGAGCAAAGTCATCTTAGTGGCAAAGTCCTGAAGCAACTCATACTTGATAGAGCCAGCCATAGAGTATAGTATGACTTCACTGCTGAGAATTCATAGCAAGTGTACATTTCTGTTCAATATGCACAAGGAGTATAGTGTTTAATCTAACAGAAGCAGAAATATGAGCCCCTTGGCAACTATTATGCTTTAATAGAAAGTGCTGTAGAGGATCAAAGAGTGAGGATATATGAGAAATTGTAAAAAGTCAAGAAGAGTATGAAGAGGTGTCCACAGGGCTCTGTCCTTGATTCTGCATTCTGAAGTTAATCTTTAATGAGTTGCTAGGGGTGTGTGATGAAAAGCATTATCCTGCCACAGCCTAGCTTGATGATTTAGGAGCAGTCTAGCTAGTCCAAACAAAAGCAGAAAGATGTGCCAAGCTCTAAGCGGGATTGTGCTAGATGAAAAAAATAAGAATGGCTACTGCTAAAAACCAGACTATTCTTTGAAAGAAACAATAGTTGGGGCTTGATCTTTTATTATAAATATTCAAGGAATGTGACCTAACTCAGTTTGAGGTTCGGTAGAATGTTCAATGTTATTCCTCACTTGGATTGCTTGAGCAGTTTCTCGTCGGTCAAGAAAGTTTCATGCGAGATAATAGAATTAGTAGTATCAATACTTAAGCTCAATGAATTAATAGAAGGGCATTAATTCCAGATACCTAGTGTAATGTTCAGGAACTGCTAAGTACATTGTCTCTTCTTTCAATATAATAAGACTCAAATTACAAAGAAAAACCTGCACTGAAATTACAGACAAATCTTTCATGGACAGCTTGAAAGAAATAATAAGCCAATGGCACCTAAACCAATTACAATAAAAAAAGTGATAGAAAGAAAACCTAATGGAAGTTGTGGCAGTTAATGGTACCAAAACCCGTAAGCAAGGGTAGTTGAGAAATAAATAATTAGAGCTGAACTAACTTTTATCATTGAAAAAATAGGATACCCTTTTTTTGTTTCTTTTCTGTTTTGATCACAAACAAAAATAATATAATGTCAATATTTATTGAGATATTTTAAAAAGAAATATTTTACAAATGGTTTGAGCAAGTGCTTGGAAATAAGAATTCATAAGAGGTAGTGTACAAAAAATTAAACATTCAAATCACCTTCACTCAATGAAATACAATTATAAATAAGATAGAGTACATTTACAATTTGTGAATTATAACAGTGTTATAAAATTTATATATACCTATTAAATTTTAACTAATCATAAATATTTTATATAAATAAATAGTTCACTAAAAAATTGTATAAAAATTAATTATCACACTTTTTTCTTCTTCAAAATTTTAAATATATTACACAGAAAAACTAAAATATTTATTGTTTGACTGTTACTAATACATCTATTGAAGCGCTTATGATGTATGATAATATACAAAATAACTAAGTATTAATTTATGGTGATTTTGGTTAGATCATTTCCTCCTTTATCAGTTTCTTGACAAATATCTTATGGTTATGTAGGCATTGTAGTTTGAAAATTTAATCATAGTTTACACTCTAGGGAAAAGTATAATTTTTTATGCTCTACACTTATACAAGAAAAAATGAAATATATATTTATTTTATTCTTATACTCCGTTGTTTATTCATATTGCTTAACATAAGTGAGATATAAGAGGTTAGAAGATCATCCATTTTATAGCCCAGGGATGTTTCACACAGTAGTTTTGATCCTCTGACGAGATTACCAATTGTCATGTGAAAATATGTATTACCGGAAGACCAATTAGATATTCTTGTAAATGGATGAGTTACGAGAATTTCCTGAAAAAAATCTTACTGTACAAAAAGATAAATGAAAAATCAAAATGCATGCATTATGTTAACTATAATTTTAAAATAAAGCAAGAACCCCCAATATAATAATAAATTAATATAGAAAGAGAAAAAAAAAACATTGGAAGACAGAATTTTGACAGCTAAATTTTGAATACCTATGTGTGAAAGTGAAGATGGGGCTCTTAGATTTTTAAATCCTCCTTAATGTTTATGTTCTGTCTTTAATATAAAAAACAAATATTTTACTCAAAGAAACATTTAGATATTACTTTTCATTTTTTAACTATTATTTTGATATTATGGGGAACTGCTATACTATAAAAAATATGGATACCCAGATGGATTAAGAAGTATGGTAAGTATCAAGTAGAGTCCATTCCCATTTTCTCTGTGTTAATTAGGCTTTACCATGTAATATACATTTCTATTTTATAAATCTATAAAATAATATTATTCATCCAGGAATAATAAATTTACACATGACTACACCCTGATTAAATAATAATTAAAATATGAAAAGCATAGTTTTAATTATAAACATATAACGATTTAATGAAAAAATTCAACAAAACTCTGAAAAAATTGAAGTTTATAACAAAACTGTTTTTAAAGAAATAAAGCATTAATTATATAGGACTTACTTTAGTGTTAGGATGAATCAAACTGATGCCATGTTTATTAATGGCAATTAAAAGCATTTCTGGGTAATTAGGTTCTGATGTTTGTTTCACTTCAAAGAACGCTGAACCAAATGTTGGCCAGCGATAAATGATTTTCAAGAAAGTAATTTTTGCATCTTCAGGACTCATACCTAAGACAGAAGAGTAAAATATTAAATTTATGTTTCCAACTATTTTATTAATCCATCAAATATTAATAAAAAGTAGTTTAATTACATAGTAATCATATTTTTTACAATTTCGACATATTAATGAAATATATGAAAAATATGTGTTATGATATGGGGAGAGCGGAGGGAGAGGGAGAGAGAGAATTGAAGATCAATGGGATGAAGATTGTAATACTTATTACAATCATATAGAATTAAAATAATACACAATATAAATAGCTATTTTTTTTAGTATGCTAATTCTTATAAGATGAATAAATAGGCATAAGAAAACGTAAAATTTTCTAAAATATAATACCAGCATCTTGATTGTAAGCAGAAATTATACCCCTCTTCCAATCAGCGGCTGACTGAACTTTCACAACATCAGTGGGTATAAGCTCTCTTATTCTTTGCCTGCAAAATGATAATCATTCTACAAAAATACTCTTTATGAGTCCCAAACAACCAATTGTTAGCTATATAAATATTCCTTATCAACTATTATTTAAGATTTTTTAAATGAAATCAGTTACAACCAAAAACTTTTTTACATAAATTATTGATTAGTTTCGAATAAAGAGTTTTCAAGGAGATTCTCCTTGAAAATTAATTGTTCAAAACAATATAATGCAATTGCCTAAGGTGATCAACTGCAGTTTGATATTCCCAGATCGTTTGACTTGTTGGATCCAATAGTCCAGTATTTTGTAAAGCTATAGATTCAAAGAGTATATTTTTCCAAAGAGATGAAGACAACCCATAAAGAGCTTTTGAAGCAAACAAAAGACAATCAATTTCAGCATATACCTTTTGCAGTAACCAACTGAACAGCTAGTTTTCAAAGAACAATTGATATAATATATTAATAGAAACTGATGAACTATAGAACACATTTGTATACCTATATGATATAATTCAGTACATGCTTACGTTTTCATCTATTGTTGATTATTTGAAATTATTTTTTGCTGATTTAATACTTTAAAATTATTTATTTTATTGTTCTGATTCGCATTTTACATTGTTTTTTTTTATATTTCTAAGAGTTTTTTTTTTTTTTACTTACTTATATATTACTTATCTAAGAACCAAAAGCTGTAAGAATAAAATAATCTAAGCACAGAACGGTATCTATATATTTTCCTAATGGAAATGGGTAAATAAGTTGCTAATACATATTTTTACAACTAAATACTCACGGAAGTGACTGTAATTCCTGTTTATTTTCTCCAAAACGCACTCTATAAACCAAAGCAGCAAGTTTAGCTGCTTCTTCCTTGGTGCATTTATGATAGCCTTGATTAAAACAAATTGTTAAGAAAAAATAATAAAAGGAACTTTATGTAAAAAGGGAAAAGTGTTATTATGGTATTATTTCCCCAATTGGTTTTTCTTTACCTCAAAATTAAAATTAAAAAATAAATATATAAACTTTTGGAACAAAATTTGATCTGGAAAATAAATATAAAAAATGTCTCAAAGCAAATGGTTGATGGCCTTGCTCTGAAGAGGTATAACAATCAAAGAGGCCTCTTCAGTGATTTAGCTTCCCCTCAACATAACAGATCTTGGCAAGAAGAAAAATTCAAGACAGGTAAATGTCTTTAAATCATTATAGAAACAAAACATAGAATAAGCAAATAAAAGATAGAAAAAGTTGTATAATACCCATTATTGCAAAAGAATATTCAAAATCTAATATAAATATACCTCGCAAAAGTTTAGGAAGCTCTTGGTGAAAATGAAATATTAAGTCGGCATTTCTGTCTTTTCCTGGAACTGTATTAGTCCATAATTTCTTCATGAAAAACACCTGATATGTGAATTGTGGCACTGCTCCTAGATGAAGAATCAAAGAGAGACATGTAAATCTTAAAATTTTAGATTTTACCAATAAATAGATACTTTATAGCTTACCATCTCTGGACGGCCTTGCTTTTTTTATCCAATCAGTCAAATGCCTAACGAAATCAAAAAAGAAATCTGCTTCAGGAACTGATATTACTTTGTCTGCTATTTTTACAAAAAGGCTGAATCCTTCACATGATCTTAAATTTAACCTCTGTGCTATATTAGCACAAAAATCTTTGGCACGAGTTGAAGAGTCCACTTCAAAGGCCTGAAATTATAACAGATTTAGTTGTTACTCTTGAAAGTTGACATTTTATTATTATTGAGAATACTCTATGACATACTTCATCAGTATCATCAGGAAAATAAACTTTATGAAATATCTGAGTTGTTTTATGCTGAATAGCTTCAACCTCAACCTGATGAGGGGGGTATTTTCTTTGTCCGTTTCGAAGAGTTTTTTGTAACCTCTGGAAAGAATCTTGAGCGATAGGATGCCTTCTTGTTCTTAAAAACATGGTAAGTTCCTAAAATTGAGAATGGTCATTAGTATTCTGCAGGTATGATATTAAAATTTGATATAGAATACAACAGAGTAGTTCATTAGCTTTATATTGATTAATTACCAAGCAACCAGTGAAATTTATTTCCTGTGCTAATTATAAGTTGTAATAATATAAAATATAAAATAGCTGTGTGCTGGGTGAACTATCACAAATTTAAATAGACTAAATTAAAAATTATATACACTAGCATGTTCACATGAGATCCTTATAACAGTAAATGATACAGTCTGGACAAGTTTTTTATTGATTTATTCTATTTATTTTTAAATTTATTTCTAATTTTCTAGTTTTATTTACTCTGGTAAGGTGTGTGCTGAAAAGTTTTATTCTAAAACAAGTTTTCATCTAAGAAGGAAGGATGAAAGAACTAGTGTTTTATTGGATAGATATTGACTGAGATAGGAGTACAAGTTAGTGTTTTGTTGGGTTGATCTTGGAATGAGTAGATCCTGGTGGTTTAATCTGTCACGGTGGGAATTGAACCCTTTTTTGGGTACAGAGTGTAGATTCTGAATTTAATGGCAATAAAAGCAATATTAAATTGAATAATATTGGGAGGTAACTAAATGTATGTAAAAATAAATATTATTTTTAAACAATAACAGAATACAGTTGAACGAAGCTTACTTTTAATAAGCTCTGACTGCAAGCAAAAAGTCCTGTAGCCAACCACATCAATTCCCAGCCACGTTCTTCACTAAGTCTGTTCCTGTTATCCGTTAACTGCCTCATGAGCTGGCAGTATATTTCATCACGGAGTATTTCCTGAAATTATGCATTTAGTAATGAAAAGGAAATAAATACTTACTGAATAAAACTAAAGAAAAAATAATTACATGTTTCAAAGGACCATCAAAAATGTGATCGGTATATTCATTCCCAGGTCTTCTTTTAGCTGGAAGATCGCCACAGTACTTCAGTATGGCAGTAAATGCGTAACAAGCCTCTTCAGCAAGTTCTTCTTTTCCAACAAGTTTTCTTAAAAGTGGCTGCTTTAATGGTTCACGAGAATGCCTCCACAGTTCATCTGGGCTACCTCTACGAGCAGCTGATAAGGTGAGTGCTTTTGACATTGTCCTCTTTGGAGGGGGTCTGCCAACACAGTTAAGCATAAATATTCCCAAAATAGTATCACTTATCGAGTTAAAAACATTCTATAAGGCTTAATTTATTGATAAATATACAAATACATATATTTACCTGAAATGGTCAATAGAATATTCCATTAAGGTATAAGGTTTTTCTCTAGTTTCAGTACCATTCATATGTTGTGGATTTAATTTACGACCACGATCAGCTTCCTCCATATTAAACAAAGCCTGCCAATATAGCACAATTTTAAATAAATTAAAAGTAAGAACCGTAATATATATCACATTTTTAAGTTTCTAAATAACTTTGATAAATTCCAAAATTTAGGGATTAATGTGGTTAAGACAAAAACTTTCAAATGTAATGTTATTTATTCATATAGAAAATTGTATTAGGCTTTGATTCCAAAGATGATAATTTATAAAACAAAATCATAATTCTATAACTGGGGAAGGTAGTAAATATATTATTAAAAATAATAATAACTTAATATAAGTTTAATACAATATAAACCTAATAATTTAATGTTTAATTGTAACAAAAATATTAATACAATTACCAAAATATCAGGAGGTGGCTGAGAGAGAGCTGGTAAGACATAAACTGCTTCAGCCGGGAAGTCTCCTTTTTGATTTGTTCTTTCGCATCTTCCAACACACCACCCTGAATTCATAACTGTTTCACCAGTGCTGTCATCATCCAACACAATAAGATCTCCTTTTTGAAACGTTAAAAATGATGACCCTTCTCCTGAAAATTTATAATGTGGTTAGTAAATTTTATAGGATAACTTAAAAAAGAGATCAAAAGGCTATACAGTATTGGAAGCATATTGGAAATATTTAAACATATTTTTTGTTGCTCACTCTTTGTGCGACCCAGATATACAAAAGAATCAACTACCATTAGTTCCCTTTAAGCTTTTTTTGATCTAAAAAAGATAACATGGCAAAATGTAAGGCTTCTGTTTTCAAATGGTTCATGGATTTTTCAGATTGATCTTTTATTAATAATTTCATTATATTGGTAGAAATTATAAATTTAAGTATTACAACATCGGAAACTATCAACATAGTCTACAGTTGGCTCTACGTCCCAACATTAAATTAGAACCAATCTTTGTTTTGGGGGTTCGTTTTTGTTTGATATATCAGGAGGTCTCTAAATTCTTAATTTGAATACATACTAAATTATCTAAATCACTCTACACTTTTCTTTCTTAGCCCTGAAGATGACCTACAAAGTAGGTCGAAACGTAGGCACATATAAAAAATAAGTAACCACTTATTTAGTCTTTAAATGCAGCCCCAACTATTTCCTTCCTTACTCAATCTTCCAGTCAACTATCTTCTCTCTAACACTCGACAAGAAATTTACTTGGCTAATTATATGAATGGTTAAAGACTAAGCTGGATATGTTATTAAGTTAACAACGCAGAAGACAGTAATAATAATAAGTTGGAAAATACAGGACTGCTTTAGACGAGGAGAGCCAGATAACCAGTTTCTTTTTTAAATTTAAAAAAACAAAAAACATTTTGTGGAAATTTTGGTAGAAAACATGGTGTTCAAATTTGATATAGTTCACAAATTTCTACCTGATGCCATTGTCATTTCTTATAGAATTTATTGTATGTCAAGAGGCTAATAATAATAGTAATAATAAACATTAAGAACATATAACATAACACAAATAGGTTTTTATGTTCAAGGAGAAATAATATTTTTTACTGTACATTAAAAGTAAAATTACCAGGAGACTTATAATCTTGAAGAGCAATAACATAGCTAGAACGCTTTTTAAGACCTTCCAAGAAGTATACAACAAGGTCTCTAATGTCTTCAGCATTCGGACTTTGAAAAGTGAATTCTTCACCACGAACTGTAGACAATGTAAATGTCTGAGTAAACACTTTGTTTGTCCTGAAAAATTATTTGTTAGTTAATAATTCTCATTAAAATTATAAATCTTTTTTTTAAATATTCAGTTGGTATTTTTCACTTTGTAAAAAACCCATATTTAACAATGGACCAATTGTATGAATTTTTCAAGAATCATTATAATTCAAGAAATACTTTTATTACTAAATTGTTTTTTAATTTACCTTTGAAAAAGGTAACTTACTTTTGACTAGAAACAGTAGTTATTTCAGGAAAAGAAAGTTCTAGTAAAACTTGTTCTTGATCATCAACAACATAAACTCCAGTCCAATTTACAGCTATTATTACATCATTTTTAGGTAGATTAGGTCCTGAAAAAAAAAAAATACAAATAAATGTTTTTATAGAGTTTAATGGAACAATGAGTATAAGGTGGTACAATTTAAATGCTAAGTATATTATTTATAACAGCTATTCAAGTATGCCTGTTAAAATGTATGAGATATCAAGAGGTTGGTTACAAGAGTATGCACAATTTTTTTTCTCCTTTCCTTTTCTGAGACACAGTAAAACTAATTTCTAGTTGCTAATAAAATGAATCAAAACTTTTTAAAATGATTTCTTGAACATTCATCTCATATGTCCTTAAGTAAAGCAAACCAAGTATTACACTTTTTATATTAATTTAACTATTAAACATATAGCTTATTATATTATAATTAAGCTATATATTATAGTCGACTAAAATAAATTATTAGAATGGGATCATAAAATTAACTTGAAGAAGAAACTACTAATTAATGTAAAATATACCTGAATTCCTATAAGCTTCATAAAATCGGGAAAAAAGAAGAGGCCACTTAAATTTTGCATAGCTGACTATATCTTCCTTAACTCTCAAAGTTAATACCATATCTTTAACATAATAACTCTGTAACAACAAAAAATAAAGTTTAGTCACATATAAACTAAAAGTACGTTTTTAGATTTTATTTTATAGAACTATTCATTTTTATTTTTATTAATAAAATAATGCACAAAAAAGTGGAAAAGGTAGATGCCTTCTTGAATGCTTGAAGAATTAAAGCAGCCCAGCGCTCAATTGATTTATCACCATTTGTCAAGCAATAATCAGGAATATAGCTAGGTAAGAGGCCAAGTAGCCGTTCTGTATTCAGATCTGATCCATATTCTATGTAATATTGCTGAGCAGCAATCATAGCAAGATCTTCTTCCTAAAATATTAAAATAAACATTAAATTTTGAACAAATTTGTAATAGTCTTGAAATATATAATAATACTGATTGATAATAGACAAAAGCGAAAATATAACAATTTTTATGTTTTAAAGTGTAATCGAAACATAATAATATGCATTTTGAGTGTCAATATACAAATCATGTTAAGAATTATAATTTATGGTAGGCAGGAATATTACAAATTTGTATCTGAACACTAGAACTACGAAGATTTACCATATAACTATTTCTACCAATCAAAATGACCGGTTTGTTTGTTTAATTAAACAAAATAGTAGAAGTCAAGAAATAAAACTATAAATTCATAAGATAATTTAATTTTAAATAAAATAAAATATATTTCATTCAAATATTGTAATTACATAACATAAGGAGTAGTCATAACATAGCATAAAGAGTAGTGCGTGTTGCATCTTGGAACTATACACGGCAAGCAAGAGTACTAAATTGAAATTTTATTTATTATATATACACAAATTTACGCATAATAAATTGAAATGGTAGAACTTTTGAATTCCAGGAATTTTCCGAAATTATAGATGTATAAAAATTCCGGGAATACACAACGTGTATTCATGATATTTTCATGACCGGTTCTTATATTTAGGCATAACACATAGATAGCTCTGAAAATTAGAAGTGTAAGAACGAAATAATTTATGATATTTGTATACACAAATTTAATAAAAATTATGACATTATTGTAAAATATTAAATAAGACTTAAAGAGGAAATGTTACAAATAAATGATGCAAGCGGTCATTTAGACCGGTTCGTAGTTCTAGTGTTAAGGTTGGATGAAGTTCCCATGTATCAATATTATAAATTGAACAAAATTGATGATTTATGTAAGTTTTGGTATCATATACACAATTTACAATTTTTGTATTCTTACTGGAGGATTTTGTACATTTCGAGTTTTTACTACATGTTTTCAGAGAAACAAAATTTGGTCTCTACTTATTTCTTATTATACAAGATTGCTTTTAAAATAAAACAGTCAACAAACCTTATCACACCTATATTCACCAAATTTTACTCCACGAACAACTTGCTGATAGATAAGGTTTGTTGCAACTTGATCCTCGGTTGGATCATGCCACGGGGCGAAAATTTCTTTTCGAAAAAAAAGCCTCCAAGGAGCATTTCTTTCTTGAGCACCTTGTTCTTTTGCATATTGTTCACACTGAGAAATAGCATCCATAACGTGGTCTCCTCCACTTCCTAAAGAAGATACCTAGTCAACAATAAAAGTAATTTAATATTTATTATTGTAGTAGTTTTATAACAGTATTTTACTTAAAAAATAGAAAATCACCTTATCAAATAATGCAATATACAAAGAAAAACCAAATTGATCCTTGAGGGCTATTTTATCTGAAAGTTGATTGCAAAGTTCTCTTGCAGTTGTAGCTGAATCAGCAAGTAATGTTTTTGTATTCCCATCCATAAAGGTTATTGGAAGCATGATTGGTTTTTTTGATTTAGTAGCCTGGAAAAAATTTGTATTTAATAATTTAATATTTTTATTTAACTTTTGAAATTGTTTTATTTCCAGCATGTATGCATGTATTAATCTTTCAGTCATTAAAACAAAAAATAAAAAATCTAAGAAAATAAACAAAGCAGTGTAAATGTGTAATGTTTTTGTTGGGAAATGTAACAAACCTGTAACTCGAGCCAACTTGGGGGTTGATTTCTTGTCCCATTATTAAATGTTCTTTTCAATCGATCTTCACAGTATGGAGCGTAACCTGGAGGACCTTCCCGAATAAAAGCTCTTAAGTAACTTACAAACCTTTCAGAAGGTGCAAAACAGCCAACACAGAGAGAAAGTAAAATCCAACCACGGGCATGAGATGATTTTGAAGGGTTGTTTGTTAGTTGTTTGCAAATTTGACAATATATTTCATCTCTGAAAATAAATCAAATGCAAGAACATTATAAATGCAAAAGCATTAACAAAGGAGAAAACATTAGTAGATATTAAAATAAAAATTACCTTAATTCAGCTCTTAGGATTCCGTGACCAATTATAAAATGGAGCTTTTCCAAATTGGAAGTTGGCCTAGCTTCTAACCAAGACTGATAGCTATCTGCAGTATATTCTTCATCTTGTAGTTTTCTTCTTACATCTTCACCAAGTTTATTCTTTCTTTTCAAGGTTAATGATACTAATTTATGTCGTATTGATCGTGGCTTCTGTTTCAAAATGGATTCCTAAAACAGTTCATACACAGTCATTGTCAATTGGATTGAGAAGGGGGTTGGTAAAAATGTACCAGCAGCTTATATTATTGTTATGTCTTAATATATGATTTTAAAGGGAGTGAGAGAGGGAAGGATGAAGAGGGGGTGGTAATGGGTGAGGGATAGGACAAGGGATGCGGAAGAAGGCAATATACACTCTTCTTTCAAGATGTATTTTTTTAAATGTCTTTTTAATTTATTTTGGCTTTAGCACCTTTTTGTCGGCTTGAATTAAGACTGCTTACAGGATGTGAAAACAGATAGAAACAACGGAAAGGACAACCATGACTTTATATCAATGTTTAAGCCAATCAAATACCTGATCCTCTTTACAAATTCTAGAATATATATATATATATATTGAGTTCTGAAATTCATTATCATCTAAAATCTTTGGATTTTAATGAAGAAAAGATTTCAGTATGTGCTCATATTAGTGCTTAGTGCTAAATTAAAGTTCAAATGACTTTAAAAAAAAAGAAATTTACAAAAAAAATGGGTCATATTTAATTTTACAAAATTATACATTTTCATTCACATATAAATGAATATAAATAATAAATTAAGATCTATTGGTACTTACTGGATCCATGCCCATTAACTGTGCTTCTTGAAATTCCTTACTCCGAATAAAGTTTCTTCCTAATGTTGCTGTTACCTTTGACATAACTGAAATATTATCTCTGTCCATCGTATGATATCTTGGTTCTGGTAGGTCTCCAGTGAATCTTAAAATAGTTACCCACAGCGCTTGAGCTGCCTATAATAACATTTAGCATAAATAATAATCTAACAAACACTTATTTCATTATAAATTAGCATTATATAATTTACCAACTGATCGCCTTGTGTATGCAAGGGCAGCAGTGGGTGTTTTAAAGGTTTCCTAGAATACTGATGGGTCACATTGCCTTGGAAATAGGTTGCAGCAAACTTTTGAAATTTAAATTCTGATAAGTCTTCTTCATCTTCAGTAGAAAGCTGAATTTGACTGATAACTTCATGTTGGTCGGCTTTAGCTGTAGGTAAATCCTAAAAAATAGGTTGTTTAAAGTAGTTTTAGGTTTATTTTGAAAAAAGGTATAAATAATAAACAGCTATAGTTAACTATTATTAACTTCTAATGCACCTATTTAAGAAATTATCCATTAGAATATCAATGATAACATCTTCATGAAAATATCTAAGTTTTAACTCAAATATATGTTATACAAACCATGAAAACAGATGTTTCTCTAGTAGGCAAAGGCGCTTCGCTACTTGAATCAGGAAGAAAGTCGAACATGGCCTCAACTAATTTACTGTCATCAACTGGTTCATCTTGTTTTTTTGCTGCATCATTTATAATATTTTTCTTTATTTCCATCAGCCTCCTTTCTTCATTTTCTTGTTCAAGCTCTCGCCTTTCAAGTTCTTCAAGGCGATCCTAATGGAATAAATATATCAAGAAACTATATGTTAATAAGGAAAAAAAAACAGTTAATAAATCAATTCTACAAAATTAAATGGTTTTTACCCTATAATGTCGCTCAGCAATTTCTTTGGCCCTTTTGTTACCAGCTTCTTTCAACTCTTTCTCTTCTATTTTTTTTAGTTTTAAAGCTTCTATTTGCTGACGATATTCCATCTATAAAAGAAAAAGTTATCATCTATTACACAATGATAATGATTCTATGTGATATTAAAATAAAAACGAAGTACCATTCTATACTATTACGATGACGCTGATTAGAAAAATCACATTCATAGAAAATCATATTCTTGGTACCGTTTTAGAAGTTAAGAGTAATCAGTTTCATGAAAAGCTTAAAATATGGTTTCTTTCATTGGGAACTGACTGATAACATTTTTGCAACAGAGCTTGGAGGGGAGGGTGAGGGGATAACCTGTGGTTAGCATAACAATCTCCTATTCCCAAGATCGTGGGTTCACAGCACAGCAGCTGGTATTAGGATTTTTGAAAAGGGATTAAGCAAATCCTTGGTTATGCTATAGTTTGGTAAGAATGTAAAGTGAAGTCCGTAGCCTGTATGGTGTCAGGTACTCGTTAAAGATCCCTATACTAATTATATCTGGATTGGAAAAATTTAAAGCTCCCACAGTACCATCGCCGAATCAGCCGTACTAGCATAAAGAGACGTTAAATAAAACAAACAAGAGGTTGGCATTGATATATGTTTTTATTGCAACACATTGATATTAAGATACGCCTCTAAAGTACTCAGAGATAATGAGAAAATCCTGTTCAGCAATCTCAAGTAACCGTATTTACCATAATGAAAATTATGGTAAACTGCATTCCTTAACTCAGATTCAAGAAGGAAGAATGATTTGTACACTTACTGGAGTTCATAAACTTGAACTCTCCACATAAATCCCATATATCAAGAGGAAGTTTTAAGATAACTGATTTTTAGCCAATATGTTTTATTTTATCAGTCATAAAATTTTAAGCGTTATTAATTGGTTGCATAAAAAAATACAACTATTAATTTGTTCTTAGCTTTGGATTTTTAACATCCATTAACAGAATTAGATTAGACCATACCAAATTACATTTAAAAAAGCAACAAAAATAGGTTAGAAAATACTTACTTTCATTTTTGCAAATCTTCTTTGTGCAATCACTCGCCTTACATGAGACTGAATTTTTAAAATAGCATTCATCTTTTTAATATATGCTTCTCTCACAAGTTTACCTCTAGCTCTAGCTTGTAGGGAAACAATGTGACCTCTTAAATGCCTAAACCTATGAGAGAGTACTCTGGATCTTATCAGAGCTTGTAACCTCATGTAGCCAACACGCATTCTAAGGTAGCGTCTTCTTTGTGCCCAACCTGACCAATATTTCTGAATTATCATTGCTGCAGCACGCATCCTTTGGTATCTAAACAACAAAAGTAATAATAATACTATAAATTAATTAATAGAATAAAAGAACAGATAAATATTGAATATCAATTAAGGTGTGCTTTGAATAAACAAAATGATATTTAGATGTTTTTTTATATACCTTCTTCTATACACCCATCCTCTGATATTCTTTTGAAGGACAACTATATTTCTAGTTAAAACTCGATCTCTTTCTTGTTCCAAGAACAGATCATGAGCATCCTTTAAAAAAACTTTGGTGCTACCCAGCTGATAATCTGATTTCCCAAGAGCTGCTTGGCAAATACGAGCTGTGGCATGTTTGCAATCAGTCTAGAATGAAATTTATATTAAAGAATAATTATCACAACTTAAGAAAAACTTTGATCATAAGAAAAAAACTGTATATACTGATATGAATTATATACTTTATGTGAAGGTGGGATACCAGGGATGAGAAATCTGTATCGTTCAACGAAATCCTTGAATGAGTGACGGATAGGATAGCCTGCACGTCTTATTCGAATAGTTTCCATCATTCCTGAGTATCTCAATTGCCGACAGCAAAGTCCACGGTCAAACAGCTGTTGCATAAAAAAAATTTTAGGTTAGACTACTTGAAAAGACTATGATCAACCTTATCAAAACATATCAGGTACTTAAATAAATTACAAAATAAAAACTTAGTGATTAGGTTTAATAACTGGATATATGAGGCATTCAGAATCAAAAGTGCATAACTCCAAAATTTTAAAAATTGGCTTTTTCACTTGTTTAGTCAAGCAATTTTGTCTTCTAAGACACTCATTTCTTATGGTTTTAGCCCGGTTCTGAACCTGAAGTTATGGGAACAAAAAAACCTTGGTTGATTAAACGAGCAAAAAATATGAAGAAGTCAATTTTTTAAACTTGGAGTGATCCTGAGTGTCCCATAAATACTTTAACCAGGGAAGCAAGAGAAGATTATCCACCTGATTACTAACTTATTTTAGCCAATGTGTAAAGGTCAAGATTTGTTTGACAGCTTCAGAAAAAAAATAATTTCAATATTGATTAGTATTTTTTGAATTAAATGTAACAGAGTACTGTAACAACAGATCTGTGATTTATACTGTAATTAGTACTGGTAGGCAGACCCAGGACCGCATTTTCTCTCTCCGAATGATTGTGGAAAAAGCATGGGCAAAGCGGTCTATTATCTTGGATTTCTTGATTTGAGGGTGGCTTTTGAAACTATTCAGAGAAAGGAGATATGGAATGCACTGATTATAAAAAGAGTGTCAGCACAAATCTAGTCTGTACAATTAAATCAGTGTAACAGGACTTGAAAGGCATTTTAAGCCTAAATAGTCAGGCATACCAACCCTTCCATTTTTATAGAGGAGTGAAACAGGGTAATAGCCTTAGTCCTTTGCTTTTGCCTTCTTCCTCTTGTGGAGGAAGTTCGGAAGGTATGTGAACACCAACAACTATAGTGGGAATTTGGAACTGGGAGCAGCAAGAGGATGTATCATCCTGGAGGATGTGAAGACTATCATGGGACAGAGACTGGTGGTCTGAGTGGACCAAGGCTGCAACTCTTTATGCTTAGTGGCACACAGAAGTTAGGGAAAGTAGAAGAAGAAGAGAAGATTATAGGAAATATAAAATAAAAGTACTTACCATTGGTTTTTTGAATTCATTAGGTTTTATACATCTAATGAAAAAAGGTTGGCAGTTACTGAGAGTTCTCATTAATAGATCTAAAGACTTTTTAAACTGGGTGGACAATGTTGGTGTTCTTTTCCTGGTTTCAGCTCCCATTCCAATGTCTTCATTAAACAAGCTTTTCAAGAATTTGTTATGGCTTATATGAATCAATTGTAATAAATCTGCATTAAATGTGTCTCTATTCTTTTCAAGAAAGCCTAAAATATAACATTTATATATAAATTAATTTATCACATTGAAGTCTCGAGTACAATTAATCACAAATGCATAAAGTTACGATGGAGATGATGCCTAATCAACTTAAGAGGTTATTCAGGAAGAAAAGAACGAAACCTAGTATCTTCACTAATCAGTATCAATTTCAGAACAGTGATCTTACTTAATATTATTTTACACATACACAGAGAAGTAACCACATACTAGTCTGTTAAATGGCCATAAACCAATTTTGTAATTACAATTAAGTTCATGGTGAAAGAGTGGGTAAGCATTCTGAATAAAAAAGTTTAGACTATCAACATGGATTTACATAAAACTGATCACACATAGGGTGTGCCAGAAGCCTGCCTCTCCATCTAAATTTTAGAATTTTTAAATATTTATATTTTGAAGAGAAAACCCTGGCTCAAATGAAGAGGAGCTGTCGGGACTGGGAAGAATGGCTCCGATGGATTGAGGCCCCTCTACGCTAAATGGCACAAAAGAGGTAGCGAAAGAAGAAGAAGAAGAGAAAAGATTTGTCCAGGGGCGGATCTTTTCTCTTCAACATAAAAATATTTAAGAATTATAACAATTAATAAAAAAATTAAAAAAAATAAATTATAAATTTTAGAATGTTTAGTAGATCAGAATTTGGGGATTTCAATTAGAATACCTGAAGTTAGGCCAAGATTTATTACCGATTAATGGTAACTTTTTTATAAGGAGGAATGAGAAAATGGTAGAAGTCATAGTAAATTTTCAAATAGTAAAGAAACAAATTTTCCTTCAGAGAAATTTTTAATAGATTAAATCTATAAACCAAGAGCCCAAAGGAACAGTCAGGCTGAACGAAAATTGTTTAGAATCAAATTGTTTCAATTTGCAAAGAGGATTAAACAAGGAGACAGCCTAAGCATTTTGTTATTCTTGCTGTTCATGGATGAAGTGGCATCCGTTTGTAAGAGAAGAATGGACAGGATATTCCTGGGGCATAGGAATCTTAATCCTGTAGTGATAAAGCTTTTCCTCAATGCCCACGACGTGGTATTGATTACGGACTCTGTGGAAAAGTTGCAGCTGACAGTATAGAATGGTATGAAGAGCTTTATTGAAAACGGATGCCTATAAATACCAACAAAAGTAATGTCCCCCAATGTGGAAGTAATAAAGAAGATATCCATATATACTGTAATAGAGAAGAATTAGAGGTGGTGACAGACTTTACATACCTGGGTACAGTAGACGCAGAAATATCAAACAGAATTAACAAGGCGAATACAGTTTACAACCAGATATGTAACACTGTGGTGGGGAAGAGAGAGGTAGGCAAGGATGTCAAGCTCCACATCTTTAAGACAGTGTATCTGCCCATACTTTTGTATGGAGCGGAGAGTTAGATATTAACAGATAGACAGGAGAGCAGAATCACCACTGCCGAAATGAAATTTCTGCGGAGAATGATTTGGAAAACAAGGAGAGACTGAATTCGAAATGAAAGGATTCGTCAGTAACTGGGGATATCCTCAAACAGCTCCTAGAAATTCGCCAGCTGAAGTAGTTTGGCCATGTTATAAGGATGGACGATCACAGGGATCCTCTAAAGGCCATGGAATATGTCCCAGATGGTAGAAGACCTAGGGGTCGCTCTGGGATGTCCTATTTTGATTTCATTGAGCGACTCTGTAGGGCGAGGGGGAAGGACCTCCGACAGGCCAGGAACCTAGCTAAAAATAGGGAAAAATGGAATTCCTGCCTGGATGCTCCATATATGAAGAAGAAAAAGAAGAAATTTGTAACTTTAGCTAAGTAAAACAATGTTTTATGCAATCAGCGTTATCAGCGTCAAAAATATGCCTGATATGAATTTTTCTTCAAACTTAATTTCCTATCAAAATCTTTCTAAAAATTATCCTATTACATTGGGAACTCCAGAGTTAAGAATTGCTATACAACGACGGAGACAGGGGGCACGTTATCTGGGTCACCTTATCCTTATATTGTTCACCTGATTTCTAAAAAATATTTTTTTTTATAGTAAATAAATATAAATCCTATATAGTACAGTATGTAGAAAAATAGATAACAGTAGTCATAAACGTTTAGAGAGAACCTTATCTCTGGTCCGCTATTTTTTACAGATCTAAAACCTCCTCCTGTTTTTTTTATGCAAGCTAATTGGAAATTGTGTGTTAGAAAATAATGGCATCCATGATTGTGATTAATTATCATGAAAAATAAGACCTTTAAACCCCACACACACACACAAAAAATGAAAAATTATGATAACAAATTTTTTTGTCAGTTTTTCATTTCAAAATTTTCTTTTGAATTATGAAAACATTTTTTCTTTCCAGCTGATGAAAAATCCAGCTGGTTATGAAAGATTTAGATAAAGATATGATGTTCCGATCTAAAAATAAAAATGACTACTTCATACTATTTTACTATAATTTTACCTCTGGTATCATAAAAAACGATTCCAGCAAAGTGGTTCAGACCAAATGAAGTATTTATATCAGATTTTGGCTTTAGATAATTTCTATGAGATCCATGTGTCTTATGCAATTTAGCCAGCATAGTTTGATCAGTACCCTGAAACAGTAAAATAATATTAATAGATCAAAATACCCACAGATATCTATTTTTAAAACACTGAAGCAGTAAGCTACATTTTTTTTTTATTAATGACAATTGGAGCTGTGCATCATCCAATTCTTTAGCAGTAATCAAACTGGATTATTTAATCATCCAATCCTAAGAGAATTTTTATTCAATATAGTCTGATGGTTGGACGATTAAAAGTTGCAGTTCAATCAAAAAAATTAATTATGCAAAACTTATTTTTTTTTAATTTGAGGGCATTTCCCTAAACACCCTAGATATATATGGTAACAGAACTCAACAAATTACAAAAAGTTTAACAATTACATCAATAACTACTGTTAACAAATGAGCTATATAACTGAATGGTGAAAATATTGTTGACCAAATGTAATTCAAAATTAAATATTTAGTAATACAAAATAGTTGGAGGTGACCAAAGAAGAAAGTATAAATATAAGTTTAAACTTATTTTTATTGTGTTCCACAAATCTTGATACAAAGAAAATAATAAGATGTAACATTTCTAAAAAACGCTGTCTAATCATTCTATACATTAAAACTAAGATGATGTCATAACAGCCTTAGAAAAGCTAAAAGACTGAGCACATTCAAATGAAATGGTAGGGAATTGTGTTACAGCTGTTCACACTCACAAAGAAAGGGTCAGACATCTGCCCTAAAATATAAAGCCAAATGCATAAAGGAACAAAGGAGCCAACGTAGAAAACTAAATTGGAAAAAAGATAATGCCAAGAACATAGACCAAGCTTCTAGGCAGATGGGATTATTGAAAGGGTAGCTGGTGTAAAGTGAGTAACAAATATTCTTGCATACACATACAAGACCTTACGTTTCTTGTTCCAGTTTCTCTCGGCCTGCTTCAGACCATATACAGCTTTCTTGAGTCTCCAAACCTTGTCTTTTGTTTTTGAAATGAAAGTGTATTCCTCCAGTGGAGTCACATATATGGTGTCATCTAAATCGCCGTATAAATAAGCTGTAGTGACGTCCATATGTTCAATTTCAAAATCTTTCTGAGCTGCCAGTACTAATAGATATCTGATGGATGAGTGTTTCACGACGGGTGAGTATGTTTAAAAAAAGTTGACACCTTCGATCTGACTACATCCCTTCACCACCAGTCTCACTTTGAATGTTGGTGTGTTTGTATATTTTCCAGGCTTGATCCTTAGAACCCACTTTGAAGGTTTCACCCCCTTGGGTAGATCAGCCTCTTCAAAACTTTCATTCTTTATGAGAGATCCGAATTCTGACTAAATGGCTTCTTGCCACTGTTCCGCATCAGAGCCACTTAACGCTTCCTTCACACAAATGGAGTCGGATGAATCAAATCCTTCTGTGTAATATGTGACATGGTCCTGCCAAATTTTAGGTTTTGGTGGACGGGTAGAACGACGAGGGGCATCTGGTATTTTTTCAATACCTGTGTCGTCAAATCCGTGAAAAGGTTCATCCTCACTGTCAGGGGCTTCTTGTTGAGTGTCTTCATCATCTTTATGCTCTTGATCCTGAAGCTCTGATTCTTCAAAGGTTTCTCCTTTGGTGTCGTCAACGATAGCTTCGGTAGTAGTTGGTTTTTCGTTCTCTCCATCACCTTCTTTCAGAAATATGACATCTCTACTTATGGTGACTATGTTAGTATTCAGGTCGAGAAAACGATATCCTTAGGTAGCATCACAATAGCCCATAAACACGAGTTTTTCTGACTTTGAATCCCAATTTTTTGTTCGTTCCCTTGGAACGTGTACCATCGCCTTACACCCAAAAACACGCAGATGAGACAGGTTTGGTTTCCGACCATACCATCTCTCATATGGTGTTATATCCTTCAGGGTCGATAATGTAGATCTGTTCAGGAGATAGGCAGCCGTGGATACGGCCTCCGCCCAATACTCTTTTGGGAGATCCGCGTCCAACAACATTGTCCTGGCTTTTTCAACAATAGTCCTGTTGGCCCTTTCAGCAACACCGTTTTGTTGAGGGGTATACCTCACAGTCAACTGGTGAATTATTCCCTCTGATTTTAGATAATCCTGTAGAGTATTATTGATGGACTCTCTTCCATTATCTGAACGAATCTTTTTAATCTTTTTTCCTGTTTGCTTCTCAACTATGGCCTTGAACTGTTTAAACAATGTGAAAACCTCACTCTTGTTCCTAAGGAAATAGACAAACATCATCCGGGAATAATCTTCAATAAATGTTAATAAATACCTCCTGCCACCAGCCAATACCTGCTCCATTGGACCACACAGGTCGGTGTGGATAAGCTCTAAGATATTTTCTGAGCTTATCTTACTTCTTTTAAATGGAAGACGACATTGTTTTCCCATGATGCAGATTTTGGAGGGATCCTGGACCACTACATTTTTTTCCAAACCGAAGGATGAGCCCTAGAGTTTGGCCATAGCCTTACGGTTCCTTTGCCATAGAAAACCCTTACTTTGAGCTGTATAAAAACATCTGTTAGACTGTAAAGTTTTCATGCCACCAGCTCACCTGTCTTATCATGAATGTAACCTCCTGACCTATCAAAGGTGACTGAATAACCTTTTTGAGCGATTTTGCTAACAGAAAGTAGGTTGACTGCGGAGTCCTTCATAAAGAACACATCATTAGCTTCCGCTTCTACCGTTTTGTCACCATTGTGCAGTTTTAAGTCCACACTGCCACTGATGTCAGCACTAAGATTAGAACCATTTGCTGCCAATACTGAGAATGTGCAGGGTTTAGAGTCCTTAAGTTTTGTTTTATCATTTGTAATGTGTGCAGAAGCACAAGAATCAAGATACCAAAAATCGTTTGCTGGATTCGCTGCTAAAAAGGCCTTTTTTACATGATCATTACTTACAGGTCTTGTCTCCTGGTGATTATCATTTTGATTTAAACGGCAGTCTTTTGCGAAATTGCCCACTTGATTGCACCTAAAACACTTGAAAGTTTTTTGCTGACGCTTATTGTTCCCAACACTTGCCAGAACAGAGCCATCCGATTCATTGTAGTCAGAATTCCTGACGTCTTGCATTAACTTTACTTTCATGAAATCACCGGTTATCGGGGTTCCAGAACTCTCAAGGGCCATGATCATAGGCATATAATAGTCTAGGAGGCCTGCTAGCAAAAGGGTACCAATCCATTCGTCGCTCACAGCAAATTTGAGCTTGTGGGCAGTTGACATAATCCTGTCGCAGTAGTCTTCGATGTTTCGGCAGGTTCAAGTCTTGTTATTATTGCTAACAGTCCCAGCCTGCTTGACCTCATATAAACACAAATATTACATTCATTCTTATATTGTCCTAAGCAAATTAAATCTGATTGTTTGTAAATATTGTATTAATTATCTTAAATTAAAAAAAGGGGGCAAGTATCGGATTAAGAATTATGAAAATAATTGGCTAAATATTAATAAAGAAGTATAAAATAGTTGGAGGAGGTAAATTAAAACAAAGCATGTACATGTACTATATTAATAATTAACATAAAAATAAATACCTTAGGAAATTTTGATTCTTCATCTATAAGTGCCATAATGTTTAACTGTTTTACAGCAATTAAATCCAGTGCATCTTGGTTATCAACAAACTCTATATGTTGCCAGTTTATATTCTCTAAATTATATTCTTCTTGTTCTAACTTGAATATATGTTGAACAAAAAATTGTTGTAAATTTTCATTTGCAAAATTTATGCAAAACTGTTCAAAGCTACAAATAAAATCTATTTAATAATAATGCATTATAAAGCTATTAATTAAGTAATAATAAAAAACATACCTGTTCATATCGAAATTTTCAAATCCAAAAATATCCAAAACCCCAATTGAATTCCTGGCTGCGTTTTTCGGTTTATATATAGCATTGTTGATCTTATTAACTATGTAAATAAATAAACGACCATAAATTCCTTTAACAAAAGCATCACGAACATCAACTGACTGGTCCCTTGACAGTGTTGAAATCTACAAAATATTTAACAAATGAATTAAATTGAATAAACAACTTAAAAAAAAGTAAATTGTAGATCAGTAAATTCAAAAAGCAATAACTGAGGACTATGTGGTTATACACATGTGTGCTTATAATCTCTTTTTATAATATTATTATATATATATATATATATATATATATATATATATATATATAATTTTATAATATAACCCTACTATAATACATATTTTTTATTTAGAATTTTTCTTTTTCATAATTCAATAACAAATCTTCATTATTGAAAATAATAAAAATAATATTGTTTTATATTTTAAATAAAAAGATAGAAACTTACCACTGTCTCACCATGAGCAAATAATGTTTTCCTAGTTAAAGCATCGATTAGAGGTTGTTTTGGAACACCCAACAAACCAGCAACACGAGCGACATTTGAATGATCAGGAATTTCAGTCGCATCTAAATTGTCGATGACAGCAGCTCTGTAATTAATGTTACCAGTGTGTAACAATGCTGCTAAGAGTGTCATAATGTCCCAAATTTCACTGTCAGTAAATAAAAGAACCTTCATCGCTGATCTTATATCTGCAAACTCTGCAGCATCATCCCTTCCTTCACAAGTAATACCTCCACCCTGAAACCCAAATTAAAACTAAGAATTTTTTTTTAGTCCTAAAACAAAAGAAATTTGTGTAATAGTCCAAAAAAGTGATTAACTAAAGTCAATAATAAATAATAAAATAAATGACATGCATCAATAACATTGAAAAATAATTTTGACAATACAAGTTAGATAAACCTCTGAGCATTATGCTAACATAATTGGAACATCCCTATAATTAATATATTAACTTCATAATTATATTAATATTAATATAGTTTATAAATTTCATTGTTTGTACTATATGTTTATAATTATGGAGGGGAGGAGGTAGCCAGGGTAATAGTTGAAATAATTATGGACGTGTGGCAAATGGAACAAATGCTGGATGAATGGAACCAGACAATTAAATGTCCCATCCACGAGAAAGGGGATGTTTTGGACTGTCAAAACTATCGAGGAATATCCTTGCTACCAAGTACACATAAAATTTTCTGAAGGATTATCTTCTTAAGAATTCCCCCTTTTGCAGAACAGGAAATAGGACACTACCAGACAGGATTCATAAAAAGCAATAAAGGCCTCAGACAAGTTGAGTGCCTGGCTTGTCTTTTGTTTAATTTAGCCTTCCAGGGTGCGATCAGAAGGTCGGGAATACAAATCGGAGGCACTGTATTTAATGCTGCAAATTCTTGAGTTTGCCGATGATAAATACATCACAGGGGGAAGTTTCAATGCCATAAGGGGTGAGCTCCTGGCTTTAACAAATGTAGTCACTAAAATAGGGCTCATTGTCAACAAATCCAAAACAAAATACATGTGAAACGAGGCAAAGAAATGAGCAAGAACACAGGGAAAGAACCATCAAAATAGGAAACTACACCTTCTACAACGTGAACGAATTTGATTATCTTGGTACCCAGATAAATGCCAACAATGAAATGCTACCTCCAAAGAAGAATTATGGCAGCAAAGAGATGGTTCTTTGGGTTGTTAAAGCACCTCAAAGTAATGCCCTATCCCGGACCACAAGCATAAGAATATACAAAACCCTGATAAGGACCGTTCTGACATATGCTTCAGAAAGCTGGACTCTCACAAAAGCACAAGAGCTTGCTGTCATGAGGTTTGAGCAAAACATATTATGGAGAATCTTTGGAGCAGTATTTCACAGTAACTCGTGGAGGCAAGGGTCGAACATAGAAATAATAAGACTATATAAGATGCCGACATTATTAGAATTATAAAAGTAAATAGGCTACGATGGGCAGGACACATTGCACATATGGGAACAAATGAAATCCCTAAAAAACTCCTAGAAGAAAAATGCAAGGCTTCGAAAGTCCGAGGTTGGAAGACTGAGGCTTCGACGGGCAGATGGTGTGGCTGAAGACCCTTGGACTACCCATAACTGGAGAGCAGCAGCAATGAACAGAGATGATATTACATGAGGCCTTGTCCCCACGTGAGATGTAGAGCCATCTATATATGTATTGTTTATACTAGATTACTTAGTCTGATGTAAGGGCTATGCCTAGCAAAAAAAAATTTAAATAATGATATTTTATTAACAAAATACTTACTCCAACCAAATATTTGTAATGCGAAGCATCAGTTAACTCAAGTTTTGACTTATCATCTTTTGACAAACCAGCTAACATACAGTAAAATACATGGTAATTTCTTTCATCTCTTGACTGGAAAACTATTCTCGATTTCTCTAACAGATACTGCTCAATTTTTGCACCTTCAATAACACCAGATGCGTTAAAATGAATATCTATATATTTTCCAAATCTTGATGAATTGTCATTACGTACGGTCTTTGCATTCCCAAATGCTAAAAAAAAATATTTAAAAAATAGCATTAATAAATTGTTGCCAAGTAAAAGAAAAAAAGAAAGAAAGAAAGAAAAAACCTTCAAGGATTGGATTTGCTTCCAAGATTTGTTGCTCGATCCATGAATGCTTGCCGCTTATAGCAGCTAAATATTGGAGAATTAACTTTGTACTTTCAGTCTTTCCAGCTCCACTCTCTCCACTATAAATTTATGTTATTTTAATCATTTTACAAACCTTTATTAAATATTTTTTGTAATTTGTTTTTACCTTATTACTATACATTGATCTTGACCAAAACGTTTCATCTGACTATAACAGTTATCCCCAATGGCAAATATGTGAGGAGGAAGTTCACCGATTTTTTTATCCTTATAAAGCTTAATTTGTTCGGCCGTATATATTGGTAATATCTGGTAAGGATTAACTGCTACCAATATTGATCCAGTGTAAGTCTAATCAAAATTTGAAAAAAAATCAATAATCATCATAGAAGTTACTTAATAGATTTAAAGTGAAGAAATAATTTAGTAATAAGAATAAAAAGAAGTACACTTACATAAATAAGATTTTCATTATATCGAATGAGAAGATTTCTTAAGATACCAGCTTCATGAAGATCTCCAAGAGATATCATGTCTTCCACTCCTTGAACGGATGTGGCATGCATAGCCTTAATCTTCCTCTCGGGAGTGAGCCAAACTTCCTTCAAACAAAGTTAAAAAGGTTATAAAAAATTATGGAGTAGAAATTTCGTTTTTGAACTGTAAAGTATGGAACAGTTTTCAGCAATGACCTCTCAAAGGAATAATGTAAAATTGAATACATGAAATTTAGAGGTTGAAATGAGATTTTCAAATACAATACCTTGCCATCGTCATCTTTGATGAGTATCCTTTTTCCTTCGGCAGAAATCACACGGGCTCCAATGGCAACATCAAATTCTCGATCTGATATAGGTTCAATCCATATATAGTCTCCCTACAAAGAAATTAAAATAATTAATACACTGGATAATACTAAAACTGGCAAGGTAGTTAATATCTAAAACTTGTCCATTTTTTTCCGGTAACTAGAACAAGTGAACCAGAACAATGGAAAATTTGTTTTAAAATAACAGGCAATAGAATATAAGGGAAAGAGAGAGTATATATAATTTTGCTGAATAAATCAAATTAATTTTCTTTGTAAAACTTTATTATTCTTTTCAAATTAATCAATGCTTCATCACTCTATTAACAGTTCTGAGAGCTACAGCAGTAACTAAATAAGTCCTTCTAAAGGAGCTAAGTCTGAGGTTGGGATAGTGACTGGCTGTCTTCCTCACATAAACAGGATAATTACACCAATAAAAAAGGGTAAATAGTATAATATAATCTTCAAGGATTTAATTAAAATAGAGCTATTCAATTAGGAATTCATCTGCAAGGCCTCAACTTGCTCCTTTTCTAATATACAGAGCAAAAGGGCATTCACTTAGAGAAATAACGCATATCAAAAATTGGACGCCAAGCGCAACAGAAACAAGTGGAGATAGCTCTAGGGGCTAAACAAACTTGTGATTTTTCATTTTTAGAAAATGGCCCTGTGATGTTCCTTTAACAGGTATTATTATGCATCAGATAATTAAAATTGTTTTAAAACTGAATTAGATGCTAACAAGAGAGAGATTTTTATTTTCTTCACAATGGATAACTACTGACACAATTAATCAAAACTTGATATTTTTATTCTATGAGAAGGTAAGCAATAAGGTAAAGTGAAAGTAAGGAGAATCAGAAAAATTGTCGTAAGAGCAACAAGAGGATGAAGGTGAACCAGAAGACAGGGGAGAAATGGAAGTAAGCATGAAGATGGTCAAGAAGTAGGAAAACGAAGAGGAAGAAGCAGAACAAGAGATTAAAAACTCAATATTTATGAGAAAAGATATTATATTGCTGACGTAACATAAATAAAAATAATTGTACACAGGAGATGTATTATATCATAAAGCACATTGAAAAAGGGGTCACAGAGGGTGAAATAGTTGTTACACATATAAAAAGGGAGAAAAAAGTGTTGTTACACTTTGTTCCAAAAATCAATTACGGACAAAGCAACTTAAAAAAACAATTTTTTTTTTATTGTAGCACTACAGTTTCTGACTCTAATCCATTTATTGTTAAAGTGTAAAAATACAAATAAGAAATAATTAATCAACAAACAATTAATGAAAACAAATGATTTAATGAATAGATTTAACGAATTGTTGTTTTTATTGTTTAAACATTTTTTATTGGTTCCTGAAAAGAGTAAGAGAAATTATAAATGGCAATATAAAGCAAATTGCTGTTTAATTAGGCCACTGTTAGTATCAACGAAAGTTCTTGTAGACGAAACTGTACTTAAATTTTACACGTTCAGCATTAGCGCCCTAAAATTAGGAGGACCGACGTCCAAAACCGAAACATCTAATTTTTTTTTTAATGCATTGCTATAGTGACTGGTTTTACAACCTTCAGAAAAAGATTTAATTTGTATTAAAGGCACGTAAGTTGAAATACACGGCCATTTTTAACATTAAATAACGACTCGCTACAAATTGTGTCATTCCTTCCTAAGTCTCAGAAATTCACAAAAAAGAAATCTATTAATAATGCTATTGTAGAGGTAAAAAATCAGATTTGAAATAAATAAACAAGCAATGAAATATTACAATATCTATAAGCCCTGATAAGAATCGGTCTATTTTCACGGGATCTTTATTTTGCATAATTAAAATAATGGCCTAACATTGGATTTTCATCAGGGTGTCGTTAAAAACAGAAAAAACGTTTAATAGTACACATCTCAAATAAAACCAAAAATGCTATAAATACAATCAATTCGTATACAATATTTACATTTGTGACTGCAGATTTACAACATTTTATTATTTATTATTTTAAAAAATACAAAAAAAAAAAATGTTAATAATTTAAGCAGCTGCTAATGAAAGCCTCGCCTGTAAAGCTGAACGAAACAAAGGGCAAAATCAATAATTATAGAACCAATATAAGGATTCTTTGTCAATTGAAACCTGAAAAGTTTTAACTTGTGCCAAATATGATTTCGAAGATTATAAATACGGAAGATGATCATGTATTTTTTTTATTCTCATTAATAAATAACAATTAAATGGAAGTTTCAGTTTTAATGAGTTATAGAATGTATTAATATAAAAGATTTATATATGTTCATAAAATTGATGTTTTTGAAATAAATGTTTTTTTCTAATGAAAATCATTCCAGCAGAACTAAACAATGTTCAGGATTAGTAGACTGAGTTAGTGCTGAATGTATTTTGTCAAGTACGTTTTGACTCATATTAAAAAAATGTTTCATAAAAATAACCGAAACCAATACAGTACTGTTATACTTTATGGAAAAGATTCCAAATATCTCCTTATTGTATAAATTGAACAAAGGAGAATATTAAGAAATTCCTACAATTAAACCAATTATATCATTCAGATTTTCTTACCAGTTTCATAGTAATCTGCTGGTGATCATATTACTGTGAGCAGGCAAAGCATGACATGTGAAAACAGTTTGTAAACCGCACATTTTAAAATAATAATCGTAAAAAGGAAGGGCCACCTGCAAGGTTATAACTAGAAGTACTCATCGCGTTATCTCGTTTCATTTACTGATTACTTCAACGAAATCTAACGAGCTAAAATATCTTCAAACCTGATAACCAGTATCCTATATCAGGAAAATGGTTTAGAAAAGAGGAATTTTTGTCTAAAATGGATTTAGTTATTGCTGAAATGTGTTAATTTTTTTATTAAGTCAATAATAATAAATCTAATTTAAAAAAAAAATCATTACTACTCAATTTTAGAAGTCGTATTTTCAATTTCAACTTATTAGACACAAAGGGAAGAAAGAAAGCACGAATGTTTCAACAGTTGAAAGAAAATTTGGAAAGGTTGCAGTTATACTTAAAACCTTTATAATCAGCAAAAACCGTGAGGAGATGAAAGAAAAAGTTTCTATTTCGAGAAAAATGCAGCTTTCAAATAAAATAACAAATGCAGTGAGTAAGGATGGGAACACACTCTCATTTTGTAGACAAACGTTAACTAAGCCTTAATTTTATAAACCAAACCTTCCAAGATCACGTCGGAGTGATAAATTGTAATTAACGAAGTCGTAGATAATTAAATATACAATCGACCTTGGGCTCTCAAAGTTGTCTTGCAGCCTACCGATGAAAAACTACAGCTTTTTCAAAACTCGGAGAAGAGACAATTTTTTTTGGAAAATCCTAATGGACCTTCAGGTAAAGCGCAACTCCTACTAATCACGTGGTGACTAACGTGCACAACTGGATGTTACACCAACCTCAAATACATTATTTAGTTTTACATATTTATTTGTATGTGTCTTTTATTTCTAAATCTAAAAATCAGAATTTATACAACTGTCATCCTTCTAAATCTTACTTAAGGAGGTGAAATGTAGGCGCTAACGCTGAAGAATTAACAATGTCTTAAGGCATTAGAAAATAAAGTATTCATAGAATATTCGATCCAAAAAATGATGAGACCACTGAAGGGTATAGATGATTACCCGACGCGAAATTGCGGAACATGCACCCGATTAATATTATTGAAGAGATAGGGTCATGAAGGTTAAGTTGGGCTTTTAAAGATGCTGGGGTTAGTGAAGAACGGATTCCTAAAAAATTAATAAGCGTTGCCGACTGGTAAACGTCTGAGGGGTAGACCGAGGCGTAGGTGGGAGGCTTGCGTTAAGAGTGATCAGGCGGATTTGGGTTTGGGTAGCGGTCCGTGGACGGAAGATTGTAAGCAGATATTGGTGGAATCGGCATCGAGCTTTCAGGTTCGTTAATCCCTAATAATATTAACACATTCGTTATCTGTTCCGCAGGTTGTCGCTTCGAGTTTAGTTACAAGTGTTTACTGTTTATTCATTTCATTTTTAATATTTTTCAAAAAAATGTTATACTGAGCTTAATTATGTAAAAGTAAAAGTAGTAATGGGTAATGAGTAGATTTCGCTAATCATTTCATCAAGTAATAAGAGTTTCAACTAACATTTCGAAGTACAGATAATATATCCTTGTTGAAACGTCCATTTCTAGATGAAATTATTACCGAAGAATAAACATTTCCCATATTTCTTTATATACTCTTTTCCATACTAAACCTCATGATAAATGGTATTTTTTGAAAATATTAAAAGGGAAATGAATGAAATGTTTTTTAATAAATAAATTTAAAAAACAATTTTGGAAAATAAATCGATTAAAACATTAATATAATGGGAAAATGTCATCCAATACAACTCTATTACTATGTAAAATCAATAATAGTTTTACAATTTAATGCCATTCTGAACAATAAAATTAAGTATATTTTAACATTCATGGATTGGATATTGGGGAAGGTAATATCATAAGTGACAAATTGTTAACGCGTAAGAGACGTAACTTCAAATATGTCGATGTACGATAGGGCTCATACAGACTAAATTTGACTAAACATTATCAAAGATCTTGAAAAAAATCATGTATTTCCAATAATAATTTATTCCAATTAATATATAAAGGCTTTTAAAGGTTATTTCTAGATATATAATTTACTTGAATTAAAGGTCTTGCCAATGTTCACTCATTAGTAACAACTGCAGTAGCTATTATATAAAATAATTTCATCTGTAATGTTACCTGAGGAATAAGACCCACACATTTTTATACCTATAAATGATGGATGCGCATAACGAGTCCTATATAAACGAATATGTGACTATAATGATCAATGTGATGAAAAAGTTGAATACAAAATACATATTGATCGGGGTGGCAGTGAACGGGAAGTAAGGTACCGTAGTTCCGCTTCCTCTGGAGACTGGGTCACCGCCCCACTAATTAGCTCTACACAACTAGCACACACTTACCCTCGTGACGATAACCATAGCTGGTCCCTGCAGAACGGTCCCTCGTTGTTGAAGATCATAGCCCTGCAACAGAAAGAGCAACTTCGTTAAGAAATGTTTTCTCAAGTGACACTCGTTCAAAAACCAATAATGTATATTGTTAACAAATAACGAAGAAAAATAACTTGTACAAGATATATCGCTACTTTAAAAGAACGACGTCTTACCCCTCCAAAACAATTTTTCAATAGACCTATTTGCAAGTTCCATGTGAGTTAGAAAAATAAGAATGGTTGGTACTGGTAAAGCAAAGCATTACCCTTGTAATAATAGTAATGAAATTCTTTTATTGCCCATTAGAAAATTATTAAAAGCTTGAAACTTTTTTATTTTAACTTATGTCATTATTCCCATAAATATTCAAGCTCAAACATGATATAAATCAAAATATGACTTTATTTAAAAAATGTTGGAAATGGAATATCAGATGTGGTGTTTCTAAATTAAAAATCTTCAACCAATAAAATTGCTATTGAAGTCTTAACTCAAAACTGCCAAATTTTGAGTTATGTCATTGTTCAACTGAAGGCGACAGGTAACTCGATTTTTTCCTTAGAAATTGGCGACAGCTGTTTCTGATTGATTTTCCCATGGTGAACACGATAGTGTGGTCAAAAGTGATTAAAAAAGAGTGTAAACTCCTCAAAAAGGCTGAAATAGTATGTCCGGGCAAGGGAAAGCTAGGTGTTGCGGAAGAACGAGGAAGCATGGCTTCCTCGAGTTGGGCTTGGGTCATCTCCAACATCCTAATCAATGTCAGTTTCCCGTTTCAGATTTACAAGACCACCAATCTGCATGGACTTTAACAAACATAATGATGATAATGATACCGATAGGTTTGAGGTTTATTATGCTCTGCAGAACATTTAGAAAAAACGAATTACCTCACATGTAAGTTGTACATAGAAATATTCATAGTTAAAAACACGATTTTTGGTATTTTTCGTAAAACAATATCATGCATCGCATTTGAATTATAAAAACATTTCCAAAACTAACCTCTAAAATCCTACTGGAGACATGATTCAGTGTTTAAATGCTTACCTGTATAATTAAAACCCATGAAGGGTCTTGGGCTCAGTACGTGGTAGAGACTGTACTGTTTCAGGGAGCTGGAGGTGATTTGTGCTAGCTCGCGCTCAACCGCCAGGTTTTCGCCGAATTAAGGGTACCCAGTTTAGCTGAGTGAGTCCCAGGTGGGTATTCAAATCCCACAGGGTCAATTGCCGGTTAATAGATTAAATGAATTAACTGCCACAGGCGGATTTGAACCCAGGACCTTCAGCATCGCAACTCAGCGCTCTACTATTGAACTACCCCGCTACCTTAAGAATTTAAACTGAATATTATTTTCCCACATAAGTAGAAGCGAAATGGGTTAAAAGAAACGATTTAAATATGCAATCAAAACATGCATAACAATTATAATAAATATATTTTTTAATCCTTTAATCACTCCAAGTGTCATCATGTTAAATAGATGTAACAAAAATGTAAATGTATACTCGAAAATAAAAAAATTGAAATGAAGTGACTCAGAATTAATATTAATATTAATAATAGTAGTTAACAGTTTGAGACCATTACACCCTCGGGAGAGAACATACACGTCAACTATTATACAATAATAAAATTTAAATAAATAGGCATTTTGAAAGAGTTGGGATTTAGGTGTTATGGTTTTTTTCTCATTTTTTACTACTGCTCGGCGCTTATATAACTAATGCTGCAAAAGTACAATGGAACGCTGCGCAGACTCTGACCAAGCTAGATGCGAAAAATTATTTTTCGATATTATTACATTTACATCGATCGGTTTGATGACATAATATGAAAAAAACGAAAAGCAATACCTTAGTAAACAGCCCCTGAGCACCAATAAAAAAAAATCCAATAGTGAACCTTTGTTGTAAGTTTTTGTCCAGGGAAGAAATTCTATGCTCTCCAATTTATAAAGTTTACATTTTTAAGGTACAATGAAATTGAATTTTTAAAAACTCCGTTCCTCGGACGTCCGAAGTCCACGGTTTTTCGCTGAGACTACAAAATTTTCGCGAAATCAGGCACCAGTCACCAGTCACACGGGATGATCTTTGAAACTTGTCATTACTAATTCGTTTATAAATAAGAGATCCAATAAAATTCCCCACAAAACAAAAAGTAATCATCGAAATCGGAGCAATATTAGTTGGGTTACAGCGTGTCATAGTTAACAGAATATTTCAAGCGATACGATCTGAGTGAGTGTCTAGTTAGAAAATATCAAAATCGATTTCTGTTTGTCCAAGTTAATTTTAATTTTTAATTTTAATTTTGTGGAGTTTTCGCTAGGGAGAAAAAAACCTGAAATAGAAATGTATCTTTCTACCTATTTTTACTTACATGTTTTTATTATTTAAGTTTAACATTTCTTCAACTTCCATAGCCAAAGGATTGGTTGGTTCTTCATCGGACGCCGAACTACCCAATAAAAGCCTATAACTGTAACTTAGGCCGCAACTTTGCTGGACAAAGTATGTTTCATTTATTTATATTAGAATTTTTTATTAAGTCCACATCTACCTACATAAATATAAATTAAATTGCATTGATGAATGAACTTAATTTCAAATATACCTTCAACCTTCAAAGAACTTTCACATTATTGATAATAAAATTTTACTTTACCCATCACATTGGAATGATTAACGACAAATCAGCGAAATATAAGCAACATGATGGATGAAATCTTTTCTCCATCATTAACATATTGAAAAAGTTAATGCCATTTCGTTATTATAAACTGCAGGCATGATGTACGTTTTCAATTCAATTGCAAATCGCTACATAATGCACATTAGAGTGGTTAATTAGTATTTTACGTACCTCGCCCATTTATCGGATCGCTCAAAAGAATTGCTACCATTCCTCCAAACATGGCGTTAGCAAAGAAGAATACGATCACATAATCAGAATAGCCGTTAATGTAACTAAGTCCTTGCTTTTAAAAATTAAGTTTTTTACTATCTTAACAGATGCTACCTACTTCCTTTCGAATCATTTAGAGTGAGATCCACAATGAACCATTTAAAAAGAAGTTCATCTTTGACAATAGATAATTAGCATATGAAATAGGAGTAATTAAGTCTTACACTAGACGAGAGCTGGTCTGGGGAATGAAAAAGTGAAAAAAAAAGTTATTACTTTTAAAACTTTAGCGTTACTCTTATGATTCACCCAGCTTAAACTCTTATAGAGTAACACGTAGAATGTCATATGAGTCACAGGTACTGATACTGAACTAGTCTGCGGCTCCATGATGGGCACCGGTGACCGTCGATTGACAGCACTATGTATAATTTAAACAAATGTCATTACTTAAATTTCCATTATTATCCTCGTTAAAGGACATGCATTCAGTCGCAATTAACATGTCAAGTATGATTATATACTGTGATTTATCTATTGCATATAATATTTCAACATTATTAGTAACATTTTCTACTATACATAACATTATAATGCGTTATGCAATAGAAAATTCATCGCGGCGCCATGGGCAGTCCCTGTAAAATTAGCGTGGCATTCTACGTGCCAATGTCTATAGTACAATTTACCTTTCACGAAATCTTTAGTAGAGTTATAATTTATTTTTATTAATTGTTATTTTTATGGTAATTATTTTTAAATATTTTTGTTTTGAAGAGAAAATATTTGCCCTGGCCGGGATTCGAACCCGGGTCGTCTTCTTCTCCGTACCAGTGCTCTAAGCCACTGATCTATCAGGGGCCGTATCCAAGTCAGACAAATCCGTTCTCTTCACCGATCCTATATCCCCGTGTTCTCGCAATTTTTTTGTGATGTGTCACGGCCAGGGGAAATCTTTTCTGTTCAAAACAAAAATAATTATCATAAAAATAAATACATCGCAAAAATTGCGAGAACACTGATATAAGATCGGTGAAGAGAACGGATTTGTCTGACTTGGATACGACCCCTGGTAGCTTCTTGGTCTATTTTTAGACCCAACTCCCTAGTTCCCTCATCGAATTCTTGGAAAGGACATGATATTACTGCATTTTTTCTGGTTGACATAAAACATCGTCTGCGCCTGATAGATGTTGAGTTTATCTGTTATAAATGTAACCATTAGGATTTGTCCTTACCTTCCTTATGGCTACTTCCAACATATGATTGAACAAAAGTTGGTATATGGGGTCTCTCTTTCTAAGAACTCTTCAACTAAATTCGCTTCAAACTCCTCAGAGATATTTCCATGCATTCTTACCCAGTCCTTTGTAACTTGTAGGGTCATGTGTTACAGCCTTATTAATTCCCAAGGCATTCCCAGCTCATTTATTCTATTCAGCAACTTTACTCTGTCACTCTTTATTATTCTTCTCAATCTTATTACCACTGTTATCTTCGGTAGTTCTTCTACACTTTTCAATTATTTTTTAGTTATACTGATTTCAAATAAACTTGATTAATGATTCAATAAAGGTAGCCATTTTGAAAATCCCGTATTTATGCAATGTCAGTCTATTTCAATGAAGATGGTGAATTAGTGCATAATCAATTATTGAAATTTGATGACATTTGCAAATAAGTTCAATACCCATTAATACCCACTAACTTTGTTAATATCGTTCGGATTTCAATTGTTTTTCTTTCTTCATTTTATATAGTTACATCCTAAACTCTAAAGGCTCCTGAGGCAGTCCATTGAAAGAAGACTTTTTGATTTCTAGATTTGTTATCAGAGCCGGTATTGTATGTACCGGCCATAATCTGTAAGTCAGTCATAGGCGTGTGCACGAGGAGAAATTGTGGGCCACAGGTGCATAGACATCCGCACCAAGTCAGAAAGCTTAAAGATTTAAATAACTTAATATTTACATGTTGCTTAAAACTAAAGTTTAAAAAAAAAGATTTTTTCAGCAAAGAAATTAGGACGAATATGTAATCATAGGTTTAATTTTAGAACGAAAAATAATATTTTATACAGGGCATACTTATAAACAATTTAATACCCCTAGACACCTAGCCCGATTGCTAGTATAGGACATCCCAAGAACCGAAAGATAATATATAATAAAAGGACGCAGCCCTTTAACCAAGGATGCTGCTCACCCTTATGAAAACAGAATAGTACCGTTTCCGATGCCACTTCAACAAATCTTTTTCTGTGCAAATGCTAGGTAACGTCAACAACCTTAATTAACCTGCGGTGACCTGGGATTCATTTTTGTTCAATAAATCAATAAATTCAAGGTCAACTATTATTATTCAAGAAAAATATTTAAACAAGTCTTCTATTTGGAAGTAATCATGAAAGCAACTGGAGGTATAACAAATAAAAGTTCATCAAAGAATAAATTATGTTGCCAGAAGAAATACATTATTCGGTTCTTAATTCTGGTGAATAAGTGGTTAAGTCGAACTTCGTCCAAAATGATTTAACTGCACTGAGGCAAGCGGAATCGTGTCATTCTCGGATTCTTTGTCTTGGAATGTAGCTGTAAAATGAGCAATAACTCCATTTCAAGCCAAGGTCTGACTTCACCATTTGTGCACTATGAGAATGACACAGTTCTGCTTCCCTCAGTACAATTAACCCATTTGGAAAAGAATTCAACTTATCCACTTATTCATCGGGGTTGCAGGATTATTATGTAGTAAAAGCTGAATTGATACGGGTCCATGTAAACGACGAATGAAAATTTCACTTATTTCACCCGCTAAATATTCTCAATTAATAGAAAATTTGTGAAAATTAATTTTAGATTAAATGATTTCATTCAAATGATGATTTCATCGCAATAAATACAAGAGAAATCTTAATCAGTATTAGCTTTTTAATAATTTACTACTACTACTAATTCAATCTTAAAAATTGTTTCGATATACTTTTGTTTACATTTCATACGGAAAAAAAGGAAACTTGACGCGTGAATCAGATGATCCAACCTGTTTCAACCACTGGCGGATCTAGGAGAATTTTTAGGGGGGGCATGGGTCAATGTCAGTTAGTTATCAATGTATAAGATCCATATATGAATGAAGATACATAAAATATCAATTTGTAATTCATGACAACTGAGGCCAGAAAACAATAACATGGATAAAACGAAACAAACGAAAATACGATCATCAAATTCTAATAAATAATAAACTCTGAAAAATGGAACATATAGCTATCTAGAGGTGAATGAAAAAAATAAAAGGGTACGGAATCGCCGATTTTGGATGCACCCATTGAGGAAACATTCGATACAATGAATAATTTTGGTGTGCAAAACGTGTTTTTTTTTTATTTAAAACCAACTAAAATTATCAACTAATGAGAACTCTAGGGGGGGGGGGCATGCCTCCCTCCCCCTTCAAATCCGCCAATGGTTTCAACATGATAACAGGATCTAGAACTACCACATCTTCAGGAGCGGGCGACACGTATCAGTAGAGAGATTATATCTTGTTATAAGACATGTTATATCTTAACAGCCGAGCAGTGCAAACCAAATATTACCCGTTTTGTACCCTTAACATTCAACTGCTGTCGTACTGGGAAATTCCAGCGAACAGAAGCAACCATTAACACATAAAAATATTTATCTATGAAAAAAATTACTATGGAAGTCTTGGAAACAGAGTTAAAGGAAGCACTTAAGAATAGAACCAATATTTACAGTACCACTTTTATCACTTGAATCTGCCTTGCGGTAGATAAGATTCCCTCCCTCTTGTGCTTATTCTTGTAAGAGCTTTTTTCTCTAACTTCCAATTTTAAAGAATTAACGACAAATTGTTATGTAGTTTATTTCTAGTGACATATTTGCTAATAGAACAAATACTCCAATCTTAAAGTGTCTATGTTTACTAGGAAAATTCCAGGTACTACAAGGATAAGTTATAAAAAAAAAAAAAAAAAGGCAAACTTATGACCAACTCCTCAAATTATCAAATTACAAGAACATTAAAAATAATTAACATTATTAAACTTTTTTTTTCATTAAAAGAAAGACAGAAGGCGTGAGAATGTGAGAGCCGGTGAGGTACGAGAAGCGGTTACCGTTGGCCTAGGAAGTGTTCCGAACCGGTTCAGCGGCACACTTAGGGCACTGCCCTTGGCCTTATAACTTACTTCGCTACATTTTTCAACTATGTCCACCTAATACTTTAAATCTTCGTAATTAATAATGTTAAGTTATATTTATATTAATATTTATTTTTATATTCATTCACAAATTATTAATTTGTTGAAATTTGCAACTGCATTATAACAATACAACAAGTAAATATAATGGCATGGATAAAGGAAAGTAGAGAAACTACCCAGTGGTAGTACTCAAATAATAGATTTAACTTTTTAAAAAAGTCGAGAGGCCATCTTTTTTAGACGTCTCGGAGGATTATCGAGAATTGAAGAAGTAGCTAGGTTTGAAACTAGTGGGAATAAATCAATAAACTAGAGCCAAAAAATATAAAAATAGTGGGAATAAAGTTTGCCGTGAAAGGACTGGTATCGTGTTCTGGCCAAATCAGCAACAAATTGGACAATTAGTTCATTATGGATGACTATTCGTAACAAAGTAAGGAGCATTCAGGATTTTGGTTTTAAGGATTATATACGAGAGGAATTCGATGGCTTAGTGGAGCCCCAAAACTCTATTCCATAAGCAGGCCTTATAATAGTCATATATATGAGTATTTTGTAAAAAATTGAGAGTTTAGAGAGTCTGTCAAGTAAGTGTTGAACTAGCCTGAAACGGCAACTCAACAAACTTAAATTTAAAAGAGAAAAAAGGTACTTATAACTCAGGTAAACAGGTGTAGAGCACTTAGTCTTCCGGGAATAGGGGTCAAAAATCAAGCGCAAAAAAATTATACAAACGTAGGTTTGTAGGTCAAAGTAATCAACTGCAATTTTTGCGAAGAAGTTTGGTAGCTTTCTACCTGTCCCTGTGTCAAACTAACGCTCCATTTTTTCACAAACAATAAACTAATATATGAACAAGATTTATACAAAGAACTAAAGTGAATTTAGTTTCATATCACTTTATACGAGACTTATATGATTAATCAAATAAGGTTCTGAAGAAAATTCTGGAAGATATAAGCATTACCATATAGTTAATAACTGTTCCTTTATATTCTGTTAAAAAACTCAAGCAAGTAATTCACGGTTAGTGAATATAAATATTTGTATAATGGACATAATATAACATAATATAAATATTTGTATATTCGCGATATGCCTTACGCTCTACAGTGTCCTGGTAAACATTTATTTGTTATGTTTTCAGTAAATACAATAGTAAATTTTAATCAATAAATTATAAAACAAGAGTTTAAAATCTTAAAAGTGAGTTATTATACCAAGATGATGGTTTGAAGATTTTCTGTCTAATCTTGTCTTGTTTAGAACTTCGGAACCATTTAATTATGAATTACTTGATCTCATTTTTTAAACAATTTTAATTAAAGTATAAAAGAGCCCAAATCTGTTAAAATGTTCCATGTAGCTTTCTCACCGGACTCCCGAGTTCATTACACGGCTACACACAACAAAACAGTACACTCGACAATTATTCTGACTTAAAGTCATGTACAGTACACACCTCAGGGCCACCTTCCCTGAGAAGACTAAAGTTGGGAGAGTACAACCAAACAACCAGTTGTCCCGATGTTACGGGGCTTTTCTTGCCGGGCTGATCACCCGTAAGAGAGTAAATTTGATTCAAATAAATTCAGTGAATAGCTTCCAAATGGCTAAACGCTCCCCAACGCTGAGAGGCACAAAAGGGTATTGCGAAAGAAGAAGTAGTTTTCTCAAAACTCTAATAAGTACTGGCAAAGCATACTCGATGGAAGAGTGTGGCAACGCAACTACGAAAATAACGCAAGAAATTAAATCTAGTTAGCGTCTATCAAATCAAGAACCAACAAGAACATTACCAATTAATAAATCGTTTTCACATAAGGTTTCTGAGAAAATTAAACAAATAAGATAATTTAAATAGTTATGCATATAAAAGATTACATAGTATAACATAATAATTTAGATAGAAACAATCATGAAGAAGGAAATGGCCTTTGATTTGATAATTTCATTGATTGATAAATTATTGATGGACGGAGATATTTTTAGGCCTTCGCCCGAATCATTGAATTATATATATTTATTAGTTCAACTAATAATTATTCAAGAAGCATATTATGACTTTTTAAATTAATTAATTTAATTTTTTAATACTAAGTTATATTACTACGGCGTTTATTATTAATCCGAGATCCGGACATTCTCAGCAACATACGCTGACTAAAAAAGTAGCATGCCTGCTCGCTAACGTTCAACTTGGCCACTAAAGTTGGGGTCGGTTTGTGAGCACGACGAGCAAAATAGGCAGTAGGGAGGTCTGGTGATACACCTGTTAAGGAAAGTTTTGTTACAAAGCTAACACACAAGATGGTTCGGCTGTTTATAGAATGAAAATAAGATGAAGTAAACTGAGAAGTATCTCGGTATCATATTTACAAGAATCAACACGAGCCAAAAGCTTAGATTTTCTTCCAGGTTCATTTTTGTCTGTTTGTTTATTTATTTAATGTCATTTTATGCAGCTATGACTAATCAGATTATGCTGCAAGAGCTCCAAAATTTTCTTATCAAGGTTTAATTAGGATAGGGATTTTTAACGAGCACCTGACATCGTACAGGCTCGGGAGCCCAGTTTAGCGTCCGGCATAACTATGAATTTTTTTCTCCCTTTACAAAATCCTAGGGCCACCTGCCGTGCTACGAACCCGCGATCTTGGGGCATAGTAACCACTAGGAACACAGGTCACCTTTCCAGGATCAATTTTTTTCGAGCCTATGCGAACTGAAAATCGTATTGAACATGTAAACGCGATGTAGAACAGCTTTAGATCCCACGGACATGAACATTAAGATGTGCTATTAACACCACCAGTGTTTCATTAAATTTTAGACTGTTTTTTCTAAAAAGTAAGGAAAAATAAATGAGGAACAAGTCGAAAGGTTTCAACATGACATTTAACTATGGAGGACCGTTAACGAGGAAAATTAGATAATTATATGATAGATTATTTTTTTTAAACTTCCAAAATGATGTCAAGAATGACATAGAAAACTATCTTTCCAAGTGTTCAGAGACTAATTGCCTACAACCTCTTCTTATTGTTTCTATCCTATTTTATGTTATGTTTTACATATTTATTGGGTTGTCACACATGAAAAGTCCAATTTTTTAAATCTTAATCTTTATAGAGGATTAAAGCGTTGCCTGTTGATTACTAGCAAAATATTTACTGTCTTTAATAAGCACTTGTTAATCCTCTATTTGCAAACTGTGTTTGTTTTTTCCCAGGTAGGCACACAGATTTTAGTATAATTTTAACCGTGGCCAAGGAAACACATGATTTCCAAGACTTTTTTTTTTATGAGTACAAACTCGGTCATTCCACTGCCCTGGCAAGAAGTATTAATCATGCGTTTGGTGAAGGAAATGCTAATGAAAGAACCATCCGTTGTTGGTTTACAAAATTTTCCTCAGGAGATACGACATTAGAATATCTACCCCGTGGACGGCCTCAAACACCAATAGAGGACGAAGATGCTTAAGAATTAAGAATGCTGTGGAAGAAGAAGCTCATAAAACAGTAAGAGAATATGCTTCCGAGCTAGGCAATATGCTTGCTTGCTCGTCAAAGAAACGAACCATTTCTCGGCCGCTTAATAACTTGTGAAGAAAAGTGGATCATGTATGACAATCGACGCCGATCTGGCCAATGGTTAGCATTCATTTTTCTTTTCTACCAAAGGGAAAAACAATTGATTCAACATCATACTGCCAAGAAATTGGCCAACTGCATCAAAATTCGATCAAGCAACAGCCGGTACTGGTAAACAGGAAAGGACCTATTCTCCTTCATGATAACGCCCGACCTCATGTTTCAATACAGACAGTGAATAAATTAAAGGAGTTGGCCTATGAAGCCTTACCACACCCCCGTATTCCCACAGATCTACAGATGGTAGTGGTAACTTTTTTCGGAGGAAAATTGTGTACCAATGATTTAGACATTAAAAATGCATTTTCTGAATTCCTTTCATCAAGTGACTCAACGTTTTTCAAATCTGGGATAGAAAACTTGGTAAGCAGTCGGCAGAAGTGTATCGAAAATGATGGTAAATACTTTGAATAAAAAATATGTTAGATTTGATCTCAAATTTTTATTTTCTTCCTGGTTCTAAAAAAGGTCATTTCATGAGTGACAACCCAATATTTATAATCTTTTAAAATATAATAATAATAATAATAAAAACAAACCCTATATATGTTTATCTATATTATCATGAACTGCGCTAAAAACAGTGTCAACATTTGAGCTCCAATGCCATATGAATCAGCTCCGGATACCGCCTATAATACATAGTAATAATCATTGCTTATAATAATTGAGGTGCTCTATGAATTATTACTAGAAATGATACAATAAATGGTATTATACTTTTTATTTTAATAATACTTTAAAAATGCACAGTCGTTTAATGATTAAATGAATATAGTGATTTAAATGAAGTAAAACTGCTGATTACTTCTCGCTAAAAACTGGAGGATTATAATAAATAGGATAATAATCATAAAATACAATATAGCCACTTGATAACATGACTATTGTAACAGAGCGACATCCGCTCGTCACACTCACTGTAGCGTGGATTAAATAACCTTCGGAGGCAGAAATCGGAATTGAGATAAATGTCCTTTGAATAAAGCCAATTTATTACTAGCTCTCGTTTAAAAGAGGATATAAATATTTATGATCATCAACGATTGCTCGACTAAACTTTTATTCTTGGGAGCCCCGTTATACAGGATGCCCATCCCAAACCGGTAACTCCAAGCTTGTTAAAATGTTTGCCCACTTAAATCAGTTTTCTCAGCGAAAAATAAATATATCTAATTCGAAAAATATTGTATAATATCAGAAAAAAGAATGTATTCTTAGAATGAAAAAAACGGCGAAAATTACTTTAAAAATTTTTCAGGACAAATCAAATTAATTTTAATTAACATGGGTGGAGACAAACTAAAAGCGGCAATTCTACTTGTTTTTCATATTAGTAAATCTCGAATAGAAGAAATTAGTTATTAATAAATATAATGGAAATTTAACTAATATTGTTCAGTTCACTTATCTAGTTCGTTTATAAATTACGCAAACATTTTTCTATGTAATTAGACACTGGCACTTATTCATGAAATATTATCGCACAAGAAATTCTAACACCCTACCTATATAGTTTTAGCTTGATATGCCAAAAGAGGCCGCTCAAATAATCTGAGGAGTAAATATAATCACACACATTAAACCTAATTGTATTCCCTACCAAATGGTGTATTTACATTTATCCCTACATGTCCCGTCTTAGAGATTTGAGACGGTTGAAATGGAATATTAGAAAACAAAGTTTAACGTTTCAACCTTTCTCATTAAACGTAGACAAAACAAGAAGGAAGCAGAGTCAAAATTCGAGAATATATTTATTATATTGTTACTAATATATCTTCAAACAATCAAAAGTTAAAAGAGTCTTATTAATACGCGATGGATTTCGAGATTCCTCGTCATATAATGATGTATAGTTATCGATGATGATAACTATACATCATTCTGTTTCAATTTAACATGTTATCAATCATCATCTGTGTTCTATGATGGAAAATATGCTTCCAAACAACACTGTCAATAGTTAAACAAATAATGATTTCAATACGCAAGGCTATAAAAAATGGATCTTATACTTAATTCATACAGAGATTAGAGGTCTAAAAGACGAATTCAAAAAACCTAACTTAAATCTTGACAAATATTCACACCTATTTCATCCATTATTTTAAACGATAAAATTGGAGGTTTGGTAATCTTAAAGTGCAAAATGAAAAGAAAACTGAGAAAAAATAATCGTTTTCTAATCACCATAATGTTCCAGCGTTAATAACCCCATTTTAATCAATAAAATCTGCGATCCTGATCGTTATCATGTTGATAAAGAGTGTACGCATCGTAAGGGAGAATTATTACACCATTTTAGTCTCACCACCTGGCACCTTTCTTTGCATTTCAACGCATGCTTAATTGGTTAAATATTTTCTGTAACATCTAAACTTACGGAAAGTATGTTGGGAGGAATAAAAAGAACCATTCGAGCTTTTTTATACTGGCTCGAACTTATATCGACATATATCTTCTGGTTGAGATGCAGGGCCGGCTTTACCTTATGTGCAGGGTGTGCGGGGCACACGGCGCCGGTCTCAAGGGGCGCCGCGAAGCGTCTTAGTGTCTCAAAAAATTTCATTTCCTGTTGATCCCATAGCAAAATTTGTTTAGTTTCATGGGCACATTCACCTCCATAAGGGATTTGCCGGTTTTTGTAACACCTTGTATAACTTTAAGTGTTCAATTTTAATCGGGTGCCTACTAGACGGCGCCTAGGTCGCGATTGCACACGGGCTAGAGCCGGTGCTGTGGAGATGGCTTTATTTGCTATTTTACTGAACAACGATTCCATATCACAGCCTGCAGGTTTGCTGGTTGAAGAGTTCCTTATTTGCTGGAAGTAAACGTCCATCTTGAAACTACTTTATGGCAAAATACACCATTCAAAGTTTTAGATGTTTAAATGGTCACCAACGGATCCGGAGAGTAAAGACGCAAGTTTTTGACGTCTTCATTTAAACACAATGAAGAATTATTTTGATATATGCTTATTCTTGATTTCATTCCAAAATAGATTCAACCTCATCTTTTAAAATAAATTTCTAACGAAACAATAAATAAATAAAAAATAAGTTTCTTCTTATGTTCTTTAACAAATTCAAAGAAACATTTTGCTTACAATGTTTAAAGTCATAGTCAACTCGTCTTTTCATGTTTTATGTCGAAATGCTTTTTCGTTGTAAGGAACCTCTTGTGCCGGTTCACCTGTCATCTGGCGCTGGTCTCTAATAAGTATTTCAATGATCTGACTGCCATACAACGAGAGCTTCTGTATGCTGCGGAATGGCTCATTATGAATAAGAATAGCCTGGAAGAAAGATTGGAGATAAAGGGGACCGTCTCAGAATGAAACTAAATGCCAATATAGGTTTTCAAGAAAAACCAAAGCTAACAGCGGGAAAGAAATGGACGAAAGAAAGGAGAAACGCCGGCAGCGTTAGGCTACACCTACATTGGATCCGATTCTGTGCGACGTGATTCTATCACATACGATGCTGGGGTATATACATTATACATATTTTACTATACATTATAGTAAAATATAAATGTATTAAAAATAATCTTAAATTTATAAATTTAAAGAACCAAATGTTATAACTCTCGATATATTTCAGTCATTTGGTTTGCTAGCTACGTTTCATCGTATCGCACCGGATCCAATGTAGGTCTAGCCTAAGAAGGAGCCCTGGCAAAGATCTCAAGGCTAAGGCAGGACAGTTGAAATGATTTGGTCCTAGTGAGCCAAAAAAATTACAACAAAAAAAAGTTTAAATATTGCAAAAAAAAAAAGTCTAAAACTAACTTGAAGATAAATAATTGTTTGTATACGCGGCCCTCCAAACTATGAAGCAATCTCCAAGTGGCCCGCAAGATTATTTGAGTTGGCCACCCCCAACAGTTTACACTATAGTGCCCTCCATTATATTTTGCTAGGCAGTGTTTCATGCTTTCTATAATCCACATCTGCCGACCGAAATCCATTTTTGGAGTTTTTTTAGGGTTTTATGGCATCGTAAAGTTTGAGTTTTTTCCTTACTGTTTATAGCCAAAAAAACAAGAAACATATTTGGTTAGGCTGACGAAGAACGCATTTTTCTTGGAAAGGAACAAATAAAAAAGTGTGCGAAAGACAGAAATTCTTAAAGACCTTTCAAGAAATAGCTAAAAAATTACATTCTGAACAGAAAAAAAGCCAAATAAAGTTGCGTGGACAGAGGGTACCCCCACTGATGATTAAAAATTTATTAGGTACTGTCTTAACTAAATGCCAATAATATTAATTATTGTTCCTTAATTAGCAATAATGACAATGTAATTATTGAATCTTATAACCAATTAAATAAATTGTAAATTAAAATATTTGATCCCATATTATTGAACTTTTGCTTTTTTAAAAATAAATAAATATATTACCTTTTTTGTTTAAATAACCTTATAGATAAATGTGAGAAATGGAATGAAAATTTAGATTAGACCTAATACTCTTCTGCACAAACACCTTACAGTCAATTTAATTTTCAAAAATCAAGATGACGTTCCTTGTAACTTACCTCCTGCCCTTTACAGTGAAACAGTAATGGATTAGGGCTTAGTATGGCCCTGACGATACGTGATTGTGGAGCCTCCCTGTATTTTAGATCGTACAATCCCCCCCCCCCCCAAGCAGGAACTACAGGAGTCCAAAGGTTCCCTAAAACTGTAAACTTGTCTATAAGACACGACTTTATAATTAAAATTTAATTTTTCAATACTCTGTGGGCCCCCAAGGTGGCAAGGTTCTGGTGGGTTGCTCCCTTGGGCTATTCCTCGTTTAATCACTGAATTCACCGCATTTTTCACAATTATTTCAAACCATCATAATATTTCCCTCTTCTACCGCTGTGCGTTGTGAAGATAATATTTATGATATTCAAATATTGAAACAAATGTTAAAAGTAAAATAGTTTCAAGTAAAATAGTGGGTAGCTAACAATTGATTAATTACCCACAGCTAGTTTTGATAACAAATAAATAAACTTTGAAGATCAATGTTGTTATGGTCATTTAAAAGCTTTAAATGTTAGCGGCAAACTTTTTATTTTAATAACATAAAATTATTAATATAATTGTATTATATTAGGGTAGGTTAAGATTAAGAATTGAATTAATATAGGATTAATATGGCATTGATTTAATTTATCTTTTACGAACAATCTTCCAATTTTCACTTATCCTTAAAGGAAGGGGACTAAGGGATTTTAATGGGGGTATAGTCAGTATCAAATTTTTATCATCACTCTTAGTAAGCAGAAAATGAAACAATATTTATCTCTTTTGTTTATAAATTATAAAACACGATTTAAAGAACATAACAAATCCACTACTGTAAAAACAATAGAGAAGAATATATATTGAATAGGTAGTGAACTCAAACCTTTTTAATAGCACTATGCAATCCGTGTTTTTGTCGCATATACTGAATTTTATAGTTATATTTTTATCAGTTATCAAACATATTATGATTATATCAAATTATTAATTATACTTTCAATAATAAATACTTAACTTGGGAACTACAGCTGTTAAGCTGGGGATCAATGCCCTTCGGCAGGTAGACATGAGACCTTCTCTTTTCAAGGTAAAAAGGAACATCTCTGGTTAGAATATATCTTAAACGAGATAAAAAATAGACTTACCTCGTAATGGACTAATTTAATTGATGTTTATATCCAAAGGCACAATGCGGTAAGTCATTCGGCAAACATAATACAGAACATCACTGAACCGAAAGGTATAGATGACTGACTAGAACGGGTAGTTTATTTTGCTGCGTGTCAAATACCTGCTTCATGGCTGCCATCTGCTGGAACTGTAATTCACTACAGCCAATGTGGGCTATCATTTTCTGAGAAGTCAAAATTTCTTAAACAATAATAAAACTATTTTTGTATAGTTTACTTAAAGGTCGATATTTGTTAAACATGAAATAAATATTTTTTTATTTTCTGTAAATAAAAATCAAACCAAAATCCAATTAAATCTGTCTACATAATTATGTTTCTTAAAAACTATCTTCAAGTAATTTATATTCTCTCTTGACAACCAGGACTTGGCACTCATATAGCTCAAGAGTTTTATAGAAAAATAAGTCTTGTTTTAATTATTTTTAAAGGAAGGTATGGAATAATTACCAATTAAAATGTTAGTTATTTGCTATTGAAAATGAAAACTTATCATTTTCTATTATAAAAATAACTTTTTAAATAGAATAATCGCTCAATTTTAATTTTTTTAGGAAACAAAACAGTTCTACTTCTTTCTTCAAATCATCACAAAAACTAGTTTTTATTTATTCAATATGTGCATTTATATATAAGTAATTTTTCTTCTTCTTAAGATTTTCCTCTTCCACCATGATCAGGGTTGAGGAATTCTGATCCATGTATCCGGTAGCTAACTGCCGGCTCCAAGCTATCCCACTTCTTTCGAAAGCCTTGCTGACTTCACCTTTCATATTTTTCTGGGCCTTCCTCTTGCCTCGTTGACTACTCTGGCTATCCTTTTACCCTGCATTCTTTTCACATGGCCAAAACAGCGTTACCTTGTTTCTTCTACCATATTTTCAGTTTTAGCCCAATGTTGCTCCTGATCATGGTATTTCTGATCCTGTCATTGTTTTTTCATTTTATACTCTTCAGAAATTTCCACTGCTTGGTGCTGGCTTTGATGTAGTTATAAAAAAGTAATAATTCAGCGCAAAAACTTTGAAAGCTTTCAATAAAATATGGTATATAACAAATATATATTATTCATGCATTTTAGTGTTCTAATAAATAATCGTTTTATTTGTTAATCATTATAAAAAAAAAACACTATCACTGTTCCCTCCATTAAACTTTTATTATCTCAGCTGTTTTATTTTCCATTCCAACTTCTTTTTTAACATTTTCTATTATCTGAATAGGCTTTGATTATTTTAAAATTTAAAAAATAACATTTGCATAACTCACAAACCCAATGTTTAATGTTTTTTTTAATATATTTTTTTCTTTGCCTTATACATTGCATAAAATTCATTTTTATATTAATGATTATGCTAAAATTAAAGTTAAAAGATTATTACTTAAGTTTTGAGAGAAATTTAAAACACCTGCATGGAATACAGTGCTTCAATTCAATTAAATACTAATTTTTTTTAAATTATTCCAAAACATCTCATTTAGTATAATCAGAGTGGTGGCCCATCATCCAGATATTTTTTCTCTTGGCTTTAAAATCTATCATACAGCTAATAATGAGGAGTCCTTAGCAGTAGCTTATCAGCCTTTTTAAAAACCTAGGCAAGAAATAGAATAAATCTATGGGACAGAGGAATTAAAGAACTACTCCTGCTCCTCCCCATAAAAATTCAGAATTTCAATTTAATATTTAAGAGAACCACTAGTAAAATAAGCAAGTTGGTCATTGAAGAAACAGAAAATTTATTCGTTATCAAAGTATGTCATATAGTATGCTTTGACAATTTGAATTCAAGGTTAATTATCAAAACAAATTGATATTCTGAGAAAAAATACCTTATACTTATACTTGAGATACCATTTTCAATAATAGACATGGTGGAAATTCAATTTATACAGAAATATATGACAAAGAAACTTGGTTGGCGGCCGATTCAACAGTTATTTATACACACAAAAAACTTTATTGTATATAGATAACATAAAATGCTTGATGAAGCTACAGCCTAAGGTTTAGGGCTAATAAAAGCAAGATAACAACAGAGACAGGAGATGAATACTTGTGATATAATCTTTCATCACTATCACTGTTATTATGTTTTTCTAAGCACTGATGATGGCTTAAAACTTAGACCAAAATTGACACAATAAATAAGTTCCTTATTAAATGGTGTTCTTCAGGGAGGGAGCTCTTCCCCCTAAATTATTTCTAATATTTATAAATCACATAATACTAGACTGGCCAAATAATGTCAAAGCGTCAGATGACATCACCCTCTGGAGTAGATCTACACTCACTTCTATATTCGTAAAAAAATACTAGATGCAAATGTTACTGGATAATATTGGACAGTGGACTGAAAAACGGGGCATGACCGTTAACCTGACCAAAACTAAATATTCAATCTTAAGCTTCACAACAAAAATACCGAATGACCTGAACCTAAATTTTAAGCTAGTGAAGCTAGCCAAAGATGAAAACCTCACTTACCAGGGTACTAAGTTTTTATTCAAGGCTCACATGGAAACCTCATATCGAGCAGTCTATTTATAAGGCAATGACAAAAATTGTCCCTATGAAGAAAATGGCCAGGTCTAACCAGGGTGCAGATCTTGGAATAGGTCATCAAAGACTGTAGGTCATTAAATCACAAGCTGTGGAACCGCTGCTGCCTCCAACCTCCAGAAAGTCTCATTAATGTAAAATCAGGGACTAAGGATCATGACAGAGGCAATGAAATCCACACTAATGAACAAAATAGATACCATGACGAGCCTTCCTTTCCAAAAAAAGGGTTGAATAGAATATGAACCGATTAAAACGTCCACATCACATTAAAGTTAGTAGTTTATAAAATCCATGAAAAGAAGATGGGCATAGAACGGTCAACAGTGGTAGGAAACAACCCTAACTGGCTTGAATCTCCAAATCTCTCCGGAAACGAGAGGACAGATCAACTGGTCAAGAATAGAACTTTGAATCCCCAGTTCAAATTCGCTGTCAGCCTCGAAGAAGTTTAAACCCTAAACAACGCTGCAGTTACCCTATGATGGATCGGAAGACACATTACAGCCCAGGATATACTGTCTACAAATTAAATTAACGTGAACAGGTCCTCATCTCCCACTTGCAAACGGGGCACAACTGGTTCAGAGCTCACCACTTCAGAAAATTGCATATTGACCACATTCCCCAGAGATGCAGTTTTTTTTCTGAGCAATGTTGGTGTGGCCCTCTCTGACTGAGGTGCGGAAAAAGCTTTAGGAAGCCTTGAGGACCTTATGAGGAGCATTGAACTCATCATTTTAACCCCTGACCTGACCATCTAAGAGAAGAATGGCAAAAAACAAGAATTTTCTTATTTTTATGTTTTTTCTCATTCAAATTCCTTTTCGTGCTTTTCAGCATAGAGTGGCATATAAAGATATTATGTCAAACAAAAAAATAAAAAATAATAAAAGGAGAATCAGTTTTAATAAATATTTAAAGATTTTTTTTTAGATTTAAAAAGCAAAAGGTAAATTTATTCCATTTATAAGGAGCTTAAAAACATTTACCAAACAAAATTTAAATTAACAAGGATTTTTATTCATGTATTTCAGCTAACATTTATAATTTATAATAAACTTTGTTATATGCTTTTATAGTAATAATAAAACAAATTACATTATTTACAAATAAATTGACATTGAAGAAATATTAACAATTTCTGTTTTATGGATCAGAAATTATTCAAAATATCCATATTTTAACATAAATAAATATATTTTATATACATTTAATCCTATATGTACTCATAATTTAATTCCTACAGACAACAGAAAATTATTAGGTATTTTTATTTTTAAAAATAGTGATACCAGGATTTCCCAATTGTAAAAAATGCAATATATTCAACAGTTATTTTATATATGACATTAACCAGAACCAGCAATATTTTTAGAACCAAATGGTCCCATGACTTTTATCATAAAGGAATTATTTAATTGACGAAGAATGAAATTCTTATTTTAATTAAGTTAGTTTTTTATTTAATACACTGTATTCAATACACTGTTCAAGTGAAAATTTATTACAACTAATTTACTTATAATAAATTTTACCTTAATTAAACTTAATCATTCAAACAAAATATTCAACCCACATTAGAAAGACTTGTAACAAGGAACCAAGAAAATGTATAAAAAACAAAAATTTCACTTCTTTTTTTTACAAAAAACCGTAAGAACATAAATAAAAATAATTTTTTGTAAAGTAAGCTCCTTAACAGATCTCTTCTTTTGATTACCCATTATCAATAAACAGTATATTACTAAACTAGTCTTTTTGAATATTCACATAACAATAAGTATTATTAATAAAAAGCAAAGCTCAAACATTCATTGCTCGATCTAACATTTACAGTTTTCTGAATAATAATTTTTCAGTCAAATTACCAACAAACAATATCTGGATATGTACAAGGTAAATACAAGGAAATCACTTAGGCCTATAATAGTTGAGAAGCATCCCAGAGCTTAATCATTCGGTCTTGTCCAATAGTAAGAAGTCGTTTTTGGCTTTCATCCAAATCCATCCATGCAATAGAATGTTTAGCTTCATGAAAGCTAGCTAATGAGACATTCCTGGGGAAAAAACAACGGAACAATTAATCTATGGTTAACAAACTTGGTATTTATATCAATACAGAAATAAATTACCATCGGATATATTGACAGTTCTCTAAATAAAACAAGTTGTACTTGACAGAGAAAATACTCAAGTTTATAAATATTTGAATAAAATATTTTAAATTAATAAAAGCAGTAAATAAACTGATGGAAAACATAAAAACCTAATTTAAGTAACCTTAATTTAATGGAAGTTTAACTTCCAGTAAGATAAACTTAATTCTGAATATCCCTAAAGAGTTATTAATGGACATAATGATTAAATAGCTTTTCCAACATTGTTGCTTGATCAATGTGGATACAAAAGTGTGCAATATGCATAAATTATCACAATTAGTAAATTTAGCATTAAAAAAGTTAAGTGAAAGATATACTTACAATTACTTAATATATTTATACAAGTTCCAGGGCCTTGGTATAAAGATTCTTAAACCGTTTACATCTTCCTTCAAACTTTACAAATGCCCAAGTTATAGCCTTATTATAATCTCTATTTTTGAAAAGAAGGATTGTAATGCTGGGGTTCAAGCATCTACCTGGTGTGACCAGCCAATAACTTTGCTTCCAAATTTCAAGGGAATCGCATCATTGATGTCAAAGAAAAACTTTGGTTAGAGTAACCCTACCATCACAATTCTTACCATTACCATCATGTATTTCTAACACTGAAATGGTGATATTAACTTGATTAATCTGGCATTAAGACATCACTTAATGTCATAGACTTCTGGCTTATGGATCACGAGTGATTTCTATTGACGGCCCTTAGTTTTCAAGTTTCTTGAACCAAATAGTTTTTGTAATGGTAGCCGCTTAAACCTTCTAGTAAAGCTTAGGGAGTTTAACTAGGCTAGAACAAATGTTTGGTTCTAGCCTAGTTAAATCTTTTCTTTTTTTTCAAATGAGGCACTTGGCCCAGTAGTTACCAACACCGGATGAAACTTTTCCTAGAGCATGTTATTGATATCTTTTTTCTAAGTATTCCTCGCAGTCCCTTCTAATTAATTTTTCTTAAAATTTCCTTCCTCCCAAAATGGAAAGGCCTGGCTTCGAATTTATAAAATATTATCTTAGGATCTCGCATGTTGCGATTGTGTTCACACTCACAATATTTTCAAAACTTACTCAATTGATACTGCAAGTGGCTAAAGGAACAGCAAATGACCAATCAAATATTGCTTCTCCTGGTAAGTTCCTTTACACTATTGCTTTTTGTTATATTGTGTAACTTATATTTACATTACTTTCATTTTCTAATATTTAGAGTCAAGCCCTCCACCTTCTATTCCTGAGGAATTCATGAAACTGCTTTCAAACTCCGACGATTCGGATGTCGATGCTGATTTTGATTTTGAAAAAGTGAAAGATCGAAATCCTTTTTCCAACGATGGTGACACACCTTCCCATCCAAAAAGAATCATAAGAAAACAAGAAACTGAGAATACAACTCGTAATAGGAAGTCATTAATTTATAATTAGATTATAGGTTTTTCGGAAAGTTATTTAATGATACAATTTTATTAATAGCACCTACTTACCTATACACTTATGCCTAAAATATTAATATTTTGTGAGACAAAAAACAAAATCAACTAGTTTCCGAACTAGCAATATTTCTTGATAGCTGATGGGTAACGGTGTTAATTCTTTTTAAAGAATTGAGCAGCTCTGCAAATCTAGAGACCGAAAATGCCAATGATAGAAATGACAACCGCAATGAGGTCGAAAGTGACTCCGATTCTCTCCCAGGTAACCCATCCAACAGTAATTTAACAAAAAAGGGGACTTTGAGAAAACGAGAGGAACGAAAAAGGAAGCGTAACACGGGAAAGGAATATACCACTAAGTCCGGGAAAACAGTAAAGAACAGAGAAAGAAAAGACCTGGACGAGTGCCGGAACAAATGTTCAAGTTTAATCGATGTTAAAAAAAGTTAACAATTATTTCAGGAATATTGGAGATTTTCACAGAAGGCTGAACTATATTGCGGAACTTCTAAACTTTCAAGGGCCTAAGATCAAGATCACCGGCCAGGAGACAGATCTCGGTTGAATATAACGTTGAAATTGACGGCACACGGATAAAGATTTGCAGGAAATGCTTTTTAAATTTTTTTGGAGAAACTAAACGATTCATTTCAACTATAAACAACATTCTTTATCAGGAATCATATGCCTGTTGTATCACTATTTCAATTCCAAACTTGATTCTTCTGTGAAGTCAGTAACTATGTACTCGGACTCTTGCCCGGGGTCAAAAACAGTCATATCGCATCTGTGTGCTGAGTAGCCCTTGAAAATTCTAATGCGCTACAACAGATAAATCACAAGTTTTTAATACCTGGCCATATGCACATGGAGTGCAACACCTCCCATGCATTAATTGGGAAGAAACAAAAATCTTTCAAAGGCCCTATTGGTTTGGCTCAATTAATCCGGGACACTGGAAAGAAAAATAAATTTATTGTTAGTAGAGATGGAGATTTCCAACTTTTATCATTTTTCATCCCATTTAAAAATCACCTTAGTTAATAAAAAAAAGATAATGAAAAGGGTACTCTGGATTGAGGGAAGGTAAGATGATTTAACTATAACAAATTAGAGCCAGCAATCAGATATGTTGAATCACTTCCGATAGCAGCAGAAAAGAAGAAAGATCTGTTAGATCTTCTTCCCTACATAAGTCCAGAATTTAGACGATTCTATGAAGAGCTGAAATCTACATCTAAGCAGGATGTGTACCCAGAATTAGGGGAAGAAGAAGACGAATGAAAGAAAATTATAAGTGATTTTTTTGTTCCATGTTTTAAAAACTACCAATAAAACAATTATTTTTTCTTCATAATTACAAATTATTACATTTAATTACATTATAATTACAAAAATACAGTAAAGGGCGAGGCGACCTGTGGTCTAGTGGTTAGCATGACAACCTACAAAGCCGAAGATCGCAGGTTCGTAGCCCAGCAGGTGGCCCTAGGAGTAAAGGAAGTAAAAAAATCCTTAGTTATGGCGGACGCTAAACGGGGGACCTGAGCATGTACGATTTCAGGTACTCATTAAAAATCCCTATCCTTATTAAATCTGAATAGGCAAAATTTTGAGCTCCCACTGTAGCATCATCCGATTAGCCATAGCAGGATAAAGTGACATTAAAGAAACAAACAAACAGTAATAGATAAATGATGGATTGAATTGTCAGGGGGTGCAGTCAATGATAACACAAAATAAGTTCTGCTTATTTCGTGTTATCGTTGACTGCACCCCCTGACCAGTTTAATCCATCATTAGAATTATCCAGTCAACTATTTTCCACTCAAGTAATAGAAAAAGGTCGATCCTAATACACACCTATCGTTTTTCATTTTGACATAAATAATTTCATTATAGTTCAAAAACTTCACAACTTACTAATCAGAAAATATTTCAGCGAGGAGATAGTTGACTGGAAGATCTGAGTAAGGATGGAAATAAAAATTATAGGCATAAAATTAAAATAGAAACTCACTCCTGAGCTTTTAAATGAAGATGACAGGGTCCACAAACCCTGACTGGAAATTCAAATCCCAAGCTGGGTATGGCTATCGTGGGATTAGAACAGGAGTCACACACAGCACGCCCACAGGCACGGCAATGATGCTGCCTTATGCCTAATGTATGAGTCTCAACCATAGCCCTTAAATTCCAGAAAAAAGGCTTCATACAAATTTGGCAGGAATCTGACTCAACCCATTCTGGAGTCTAAACAAATAAACAAACATGTAAGTAAAAAAAAAAAATATCACTAGAGGCAAAATCTATTCCAAAATGAATAGAAATCAATACAAATCAAATCAATAACCAATAACATTGATACCTCTTTCCTTTGAGATGTCATATCCCAAAAAATAATCACGGCATCTTCTCCACCAGAAATTAACTGCTTCTTAACAGATGCATAGCACAGTGAAGTAACCTTGTTTCTGAACAGAAAAAATAAATACATCATAAAAACAAGAGACAGATATATATCCATAAAAAACATAAGAATAAACGGTGAAATAAATAATGAAATATAATTCGAATGATAGATACAATCATTAATCTAAAGAATATTCAAAATAATAAAAAGCTGTTAATATAAGATAAACAGATTCTGAAAGGCTAGGTACGAGCATTTTGAAGTAGTTCAGATCAATTTAACATTGATACATTTCTTTTGTAGTACCAGCCATAAAAATATAGTGATAGAGTTTATTTTCAGAACTATGCTTCAAATGGACAAATAAAATACTGCTACCATCACTCAATCTGCAGATTTAAAATTAACTACTCTCTCAATATTTCTATGCTAAATTATTATAACTAAGCTCTAATTGGGAGTTGAAGTGCTAACATAAATATACTGGTATAGCACTTAAGTATTTTTCTATTTAAATTTGTTTTTAAGAAAACTACAACTAAAGCATTAAACTCTGTATTCATTTATTTTATAAATAATTTTAAAATATTCTTGTTTCTAAATAAAACAAAATTATCTATTTTGAAGGCATCAATAACAATTTTTTTTAAATATTTAAACAAGTGTAAATAAAATATGAAAAAAATTCTCACCTGTGCCCTTGTAGTTCATAAGCTGTACCCTGCTGCCCACCTATATCCCAAACAATCACAACCTGATCAAAGCTACCTGAAAATAACCTCTGTTCTGCAGGATCCCATTCAAGAGCTCTAATGCTTCCTGAATGACCTTTTAACTTGGTAATTTCTTGAACACCATTCTCAGAGAGTTTTAGCATAGTTATACATCCAGAATAGTCACCAACAAAAGCATGTTTAGATTGTGAATCAAATCTACATCTATTGTCAAGGGCATTATAAAGTAGATATTAAAATAAAATAATTTTCAACTTCTTATTTTTATTTGAAACAAGGAAATGGCGATTCATTTTTATTATATAGATTAAACCATTAGTTCCCAAAATATATTCCCTATAACGACCAAAACTCCCTAAAATGTTTTTTCTCGTATAAAGCATTATTTACTTCCATAAGGATGAAAGCATAAAGACAGGATGTTGTGGAACTGTTCAGTAAAAATTATTCCTTGGTTAAAACCAAATATTTCATTAGATCTTTTTTGTTTGCCAAAAACATTTTAAATTAAACACAAAGTAAAAACTTCAAAGATAGCAAAAAAATAAAAAAATGTGGGTAATGTTCAAAAAAGAATAAAAGTCGAAATAGGGATAGAGTTGAAAAGAAAGGGGAAGCAGAAAAAGTTAAAGCATTAATGGACAGATTAAAGTTGAGCATATTTGAGGCGAAAAGTTGAATATTTGGCAGTCAAAATATGGAATTTTTTTTTAAATCCTCTATGAATCTATACCTGCTACTATTAGAAAAAACAATGCTGGTTCACCAATGAAAAAGGCCTTGATGCCCACCACTGACTAGCTTCTGCCAGGCAATAGTCAGTTCTACAGAAATTTAGTCGTAACAACAGCTTTAGATGTGAAACAATCTTTTTTAAAAATATTTAAATGTAAATAATTATCATTTATTTTTAAAAACATTTTTTCTAGCAGCCTTTTATTGAGTTACAGTGGAGTCTCAGTTATCAAAATTTCCAATAATAAAAGTATTTTAATCATTGTAAGTGAAATATGTATTCAATTCACAAAATAAATTATACAGTTAGCATCGATAAATCATAGTTCCTTATGAAATATCTGAGCATATGTTACTCAAGAAATTTTACAGAGATTATATTTAATTATCTTAAAACCATCCTTTAGATATTATTAGAAGGAAGCAACACAATGCAGTGAAGAACTGGATAATGATATTAACAATGAAGACAATAAGCTTTAATCACCAAGATATTGAACTTATCCATCAATGAAGAAGACTCAAACAGTGGTTTGCAAGTAATGATATTGAGGAACCATTTGATAAAATAGTATTTGTATTAGTATATCAAGAAGTCAGTAATGAAACATAAAAATGTAAAAGAAGGTAGCATAACCAAGAGCAATTGGACAGGAGAATTTCATCAACTGGAAATAGCATTATAATATATACAATGTAATTCAAAAGTTTGTAATCATTAAGACAAATGTTTCTGTAATATATAAATATATATAAAATACTACAATATATAATATACTACTTCTGACTTAATAGTAACTGAGTACAGATACTACCAGGGCAATTCAGAAAGTAAGGAACATTTCCACCTGATGCAGCAAGGCGTGCGCCAATTGTGTATACATTGGTGTGCTTGTGCTGGGCACCTCAGTCAGCATCCAGCTGTGACAACGGAAACATCTCAGTGTTACTCCTTTTTTTTATAATCAAATTTGTGCTGCAATCCAAAATCATGCCAGTTGTGAGGTGCAGTCTGTGATTCGTTTTTTGGTGGCAAAAAACTTATCACCAATAGAAATTCATCAGGAGCTGTGTTAAGTGTACGGGGACAACATAATGAGTCACAGTTCTGTCAGGAAGTGGTGCATTTAGTTTAAAACTGGCTGAACAAATGTTCATAATGTAGAGAAGAGTGGATATCCGAGCATTGTAACTTATGATCTGGTCGCCAAAGTTGACAAAAAGATTCGTGAAAACCAGTTTCACAGAAGCTAGGCTACCACAAATTTTGAACAAGATGGGTGCAAAAAATGCTTACAGATCACCATAAAGAACAACGAAGGGGGGGCAGCTTGACGTCTTTGGAGGCCTACTACAGTCATGGTGATGCACTACTGGATTGAATCGTAACAGAAGACGAATAAAATAATCAAAACTAAATCCTTAAATAAGCCATAACAACATTTTCTTCCAATAAAAACTATTTACAGATAGTGAATGCACCGACCTCAAAATCTTGTGCTGTTCAAGTAAATCTTTTTAAATTAAAAAAAAAAATCATTTTATTAATATAATTCATTGACCTGTGAATAGTGAGACAAAATTAAAGTCCATGGAGTGGGGGCACACAAGTTAACCCTAAAAAAAAATAAGTTTTCTGCAAACTTTGTCGGCAAAGAAGATCATGGCAACAGTGTTCTGGGACAGGCAAGGAGTTCTTCTTATTGATTTTCTCGAGCATGGTGCAACAATAAATTCTGAGCGGTACTGCCAAACCTTGCAAAACCATAGGAGTGCTGTCTAAAATTTTGCTTTTGCATGACAATGCCAAACCTCACACGACAAACCGTATGCAAAAACTCCTGAACTCGTTCAACTGGGAAGTTTTCCTCATCCCACCTACAGTCCTGATCTCGCTCCAAGTGATTTTCACTTGTTCCCGAAAATGAAGACCTGGCTAGCAACACAGTGTTTTGACGACGATGAGGAGCTCCACGTACTATCACAAAGTGGCTGAGATCACAGGAATTTCAAAGCTTGTCCACCGCTATGATAAGTGCCTGAATTTTAATGATGAATATGTTGAAAAGTAGTATTTTAGTCCCTCTTTCACATTTATATAATAAAATGTTTTTCTTGTACTTGTTTTTTTTAAATTCCAAAACGTTCCTTACTTTCTGAATAGCCCTTGTATTATGTCGTTATTTTATGTTGTGCAATACCAAGGGATGATAAATATTGAATTGATGCATTGTCATACACCACTAAACTTTTCTGAAAAAAACTTTTTATTAACCATTAACTGAAAGGATGATGTTTTTAATAAATAAACTTATAAGTTATAAAGGATACACAAGAGCTGTACACCAAGCTGAAGTCGAGTAGGAACCAAGATTACGAACAGACTCACTACAGTATAATTGAAACATCTTATCTCTTGCTATTGAAAGGATCCATTCACAGTCAAGGGCAAAATGTAAATGTGTAACTCGAGCTTGATGAGCCAGTATATCCCGAACATGATTTAATCTATTATAATCATCAGCAAGCTTGTATTCCTATCAACCAAGTAATAAAAATTGCAATTTAATTAAAAGTTTCCAACTGGTAAATTCTTAAATGTGATAAAAAAAAAAACTTTAGAAATATTTCTGTTTCTCACAAATGGTGTTAATTAAGTTTCAAGTATTTAAACATTGCATTTCGAAATTTGAAATAACATGAATGATTTTACAAAATAACAATTAATACAAGAATTGATATGTTTTATAAATTATATTACAGTTTGGATTTTGTCTACGGGATAAAGGTAAACGATAAATAAATCAACAACTATTAGCTTAATAAAAATTCACTATAAAATACAAACCATAATAATATAATCAATTTTGGCACGGAATTGAAAGTATACTACTTAAATAGTAAAATATTACATTAAATTAAGATTCTAAAATTAGGGTCAGGGTAGTCATTACTCAACCAAAAAAATAAAATAAAAACCCTTTAATAAAAGCCCTACATGGTCAAGACTTTTTGTATTTGTCGTTATTTAATTAGTTACTAATATTACTAACAATAATTAATACAAATTTAAAGACCTACAGGATTACTAATGATAGGGTTTTGAGGACAAAATTAGTTTAAGAATCACTGGAATACAGTATTCGTTTCATAGGATGAAATGGAAGAACTAAAACAATCAAATATTGAAGCTACTAAATGAGATGAGCCTAATACAATATATAAAGGGGATATTAATATATAAAAAAATATGAAATAAGAAACATTTAAAAAACAGTTTGTTTAATAAGAATTCTATGGGGATTAATTAATTGCTGAGCAGGATATTTAAATTAAATTAATTCAAATTAGAGGAAATGGTTGTAGAAATAAAGTATAAATTTAAAGATGTGGTAAACATAATGTCTTTTATAATTTTTTGTTAATTGTTTTAATTCCCGGCCAGGGCCAAATCTTTTCTCTTCAAAATAAAAATATTTAATAATGTCTTTTAGGTTGCTAAAATAAACAATGCCAAGTGAATTAGTAGCCAGTTCATAGGTGGTATATTTAAGTATTGTAAGTTCAGTCAATCATACATAGAAATAATTCTTGATAACCTTTTTATTTTTTCAATTATTCTTTTCTTGAGTAGCTACTTGAAAATTAAAACATAACCAAAAGTCAGTCTCTGGGTTAATTAGAAAAATTGATGCTAATCTTCAGTACAATAAATGATAAAAATGGGGAATCAGACCAGATTTTTCTAACTGGTTAAGTATAATGTAATCAATAAAATATAAGTTTTCATACAATAAATTAGACAGCATAATGGTCATATTTTTAGAAAGAATTACATATGGTTATTATGGAACACACAATATCTTAGAGGTAATAATGAGTTAATGGCATCAATTTGTAACTCATTAACTCTTTACAATATTGGATCCAACTAAGGATAAAGACCAAATCCATCACAGCATCACTTCTTTTGGTGATGTTTAAGCATAACTCTTGAGTTATATAGATGAATAACATAAATAAAGTGGATTTATAAGACTTAAAGATGGAACATACCGAAATAGTCCCATTTTCTAATCCAACAAAGAGTTGCCTAGTTTCTTGTCTGAAATACAATGCACTGGCTGCAGCAGCCATGTAATGGCATATGCTTGGCCAATACTGACCTGTATCCCTCTTAAGCCACACTCTAACAGAACTAGAATAAAAAGGAAACAAAATAATTAAACATTACAAAAAAGTATTACAATTAAAATAAAGAGTCTTACATTATGGAATTCAATCTGTTATATACTCTTTAATCAATAGTTTGTTTCTACTGTTTCATTTAGTGCCACTTTATGCTGCTATTGCTAATCGTACAATGGGAGTCCTAAATTTTTCCTGTCTAAGTTTAATTGGGATAGGGATTTTTAACAAGTACCTGACACTGCATAATCTTGGGGCCCCCTATTTTACATCCCTTCCGAAAGGCGGCACAACGAAGGATTTTTAAAAAAATTCTTTGTTATGCCGTCCTTCAGAAAGGACGTAAAATGGGGGTCCGGAGCCTGGGATGTCAGGTACTTGTTAAAAAATCCCTAATCGACTATGACGATGCCTTAGTTCACAAATGTGTTAAGTGCAAATTTTTCAAAAATGGGTTTTGTTATATAAATAATATTGTAAACTTGTGATCAGGAAGTCCTAGATCATATGTTGATATAAAATTAATAGAGAAGCTGTAAAGATTACAAAAATATATTGTGTGCTTAAACTTGAACTGTATTTTTTGTGTTAAATTATTATCAAAGTTGACTCATGTAAAATCTTGTTTTCGGCACTTAACACATATGTGAACTAAGGCATTGCTAATTGTATACTAATTATTTAACCAATTAACGATTATACATCAATGCAAAAGAACTTAAGCACAAAAAAATTTGGTTTAGATTTATTTCATTTTCCCCTAAATATTATGCAAAACAAATTTAATAATTAGTTTTTTTAAATACTTTATTAAATACACATTTCAGGTTTTTACTTCTTTATTTTTTAAATCCATATGATGGAAATTTAGATTTTTTTTCTGTACTTATGTATTAGCAGGTCAATTACCTGCCATTGTTTATAATTTGATACAGATAACAACAACCTTCTTAATCATAAAAAAGGAAATTGAAATATAGAAAATGTAATAATAAAATTCCGCTTCTGGACCCATTTAGCAACGCTCCTCTTCTTATATAAATGTTTTCCCAACACTTCCGGTGGAAACATCTCCATTTCTATTCTTGTCAAGATCCATTTGATGACCTTTTTCAAATCATTTCTTCTTTGGAATTATGCCGAATTTCTAGAACCATTTCACAGCTAAATACTTTAAAGAAGGCTATTCCCAAAGTGTTATTATATTCATTTTAAATAAGCATTAACAAAAGGAATAAGATAAAAACACCAAATTAAATATAATGGACAACACAGAAATTTAAATAGACAATAAACAAAATTAACAAGACAAAAATAATTTAATAATGCACACATGAATAACTGAAATAAGAGGTGGTATAAGATGAGGTAACAGGAGGTGAAGACGTAGGTTTCATCCAGACCAGCTAATACATAAGTACCATTTTTTTCTTTGATCTGGAAAGTTGGAATTTAATAGTAACATGGTTTCATAGATTAACCATTATTATGCAGGTAATTGAGTATAAACGCTGACTATATTGTCTAATTGTATAGCAATTGGTCAAGAAATAGTACTTTCCAATGTTTCCTGATGATAGGTTGAGTGTAGCTACAAAAATTATATCAGTAATGTTACTAAACATCAGGCTATTAATTCAATTACTATAAATGCTAAAAATAGAAAAGAAGCACTAATGCAGGCTAATTGTAAACAGTTAGTCATAAATATTCATAGGTCCTTGAAAAATAAGATAACTTATTCAACTAATGCTTACTAACGCCTTTACTTAGCCTTCCTTCTTCGGTTTCTTCTATTTAGCCCTTAAAAAAGCTTTTAATTTATAGCTTAGGCTAAGATTGCCAACATCTACTAATAGATTTAACTCTAATCGTGGGTTTAGATGACTGAGAAATAAAATAAAAATAATTAAGTGCCGTGCAAACTCTGAAAAAAATACCGCTTTTCTATTCAGTCTAAATTATGGTAAAATTAAGAAACAAATTCAGAATTAAGTATTAACTAGATAAAGAGGATCTTACACTTATAACGCCTTGCCTTATTTTTATTTAAACCTAACACACACAACGTTTATGAAGTATAGTGTTTGAGGGAAACCATTAAAAAAATAGCAAGACATTCACTCAAAAATTGGAGAGGTCCACATTGTGACATCAAAAATAAAAGAGATCAAATAAAATATTTTGAATAACAAAATAACAACAACAATATCACAGAGTCAATACAAGTGATTATCAAAAAATACATTCTTAGAATTCTTAGCAATCTAATCCAATAAAATTCCTATTATATTTAATAATAATGACTAATAAAATAAAAATAACTATTATGAAATATTTTCAAAATAATTAAATTTTGCAATAGCTCAAAAAAAATGCTGGTTGCACAAAACTGTATTAAGACTCAATTAATGACAAAAATGAGTCAATTACACAATATATGAAAAAAATGAATCAGAGTCAGCAATGGGTTTCATAAGCTAATATCTAATAGCTATAATCAGAAATATTGATTGAGAGGTATTGCTGCTTCAAATGGCAACATTACTGTCATTGAACTATATTGAAAAGTACTTATGTTAAACTTAAACCCTATTAAATAATGCTCATTAGGCCTTTATTAATTTTGAGAGCTTTGGTAGTATAATTACTGAGAGGAAAAACATATATGCTACTAGCAAGTTACATAAACATTTATAGAAAATAATACATCTATTCAGAACTGAAACGTCACCAGTTTTATTAATATTTATCGATACTAATATATGGATGTCAGGTATAACAGTAGGGAACTATTAGATTGATTTTCAATCATAAAACAGAATATCCTGAAATAAAATATTGATATATGATAAACTGGTAACATCCCTTATTTACTTTACTTTAAATGTTTGATCATTACATAATAACAATTTCAGTTAAGCTTGGTACTAATTATCAGGGATGTAAACATGTTGACAACTGTCATAATGTAACAACCTTGTAAAATAAAAAAATAAAAATACTATTTGATGAACTCACTATTCATAATTTCTAACAACATGACCTATGTTAGGTCAAACAAATTATAAAATTCTAAAGGCAAAATTACCGGTCATCTGAAACACTAATAACACCTTCTTGCCCTGGAATAATAATAGCCTGGTTAACATCATCAGCAGATCCTTCTAGTTTTGATAATAATGTAAGCTTCTTGGCAGAATTAAATCTATCGCCAGGAGCTCCTACAGCAGCTTTTATTTCAGCTGCCATTCTACTGATTATAACTTAAAATACAATTATATCACAAAAACATTCCAATAATAATTGAATACAGCTACCAAACTGATAAAAATATCACTAAGGATTAATAACCTTCCAATCTAGGCCTATTCCTTTGGAGGTTATGAATATAATCATTCTTTTTTTTTTAATTACAGCAGTCGTTTAAAAAATATGTAACTAATAAAATATTTAAAAAATAAAGTTTTATAAACAACGTTATGTCTTATTAATATATTTTTAATGTATATATGTTTAAAGTTAGTGCACAAAATTAATATTTTTTTTAATTCGACAGATATAAATGTTATTTTAATTTCTTCTTTTACTAATTAATTTAAAATACTAACTGTATAAGAAATAAATATATGTAATCGCCAAAAAAACAAAAATAAAAAAAACACATGCTGCTAGTTATCTAGATGTTTCCGAGGAACCGGTGTTTAGAGGCGTGCTAAAGCTTTGGCTGTTTTTTGTTGAACATTATTTTGTGTTATTGTGTCTGGTGTGTAATTGTATAATTCTAAAAAGCAAAAATGGTAGGTTTCATTTTAAAATATTTTTATTATACTGATATGCGTAGTATTAACTATCATATATGTTGTTGTCTGTTACTTATTTCGTATTTTCTTTTCTTTTTAGACGGTCGGTAAGAACAATAAAATGCTTCAACACATCAATTACAGGGTTAGAATAATTTTGCAAGATTCCAGGACATTTATTGGCACATTCAAAGGTTTTTTTTTATTAATTTTATCTTTTGAGTCTGCACATATCATTATAAGCTAACTTTTTGTTTTATTTATTGTAGCATTTGATAAACACATGAATCTTATTCTTGGAGACTGTGAAGAATTTAGAAAAATAAAACCTAAAAATACTAAACAGCCGGAGCGAGAAGAAAAGAGAGTACTAGGATTTGTATTGCTGAGAGGTGAAAATATCGTTTCTCTAACCGTTGAAGGCCCTCCACCACCAGAAGAAGGATTACCCAGAGTACCTCTTCCTGGAGCAGGAGGTGGAATTGGCACAGCAAGACCTGCTGGACGTGGAGTTCCAGCTCCTGGTACACCAGCTGCTCCAGGTAAGTTCTAATTACGGTTTAACAGTATTATTATGAGGAATATGATTTATATGAAGGATATCCTTAAGATTGTGAGAAATTTAATAAGGACTCAAAAATGAAGTAGCAGAATCATGAATATTTCTCAAGTAACGATCAAGTTCCAGTATAGGTAATAAGCGTGGTAATTATTCCGCAGGTTGTCACTTCGAGTTGAGTCACAACATGTTTTAACTGTTTCTTCGTTTTATTTTTAATATTTTCCATAAATACAAGTTATCATGAGCTTTAGCATGGGAAATGTGTGTACTTCATTAATCATTTCATCTAGAAATGAACATTTCTACAAACATATATCATCTATACTTCGAAATGTTAGTCAAAACTTTTATTTCTTGAGGAAATGATTACCAAAATCTACTCATTACCCATATTTACATTCTCTTTTCCATACTAAAGCTCATGATAACTTTTAACTCAACTCGAAGCAACAAACTTTGGAACAGATACCGTAACCACTTAATTGACTGTTAGATATCCAAGGCATGGGGCGGTTTTACGTCTTTGATTTATGCAGTAATTCGTGTATAAGAGTTTGGAAACATCTTGGCAGTGTTGGCATCAAGCCTTTAGGTTCTGCAAGCCTATTTTATTTATAAATTAGCTTCTCATAATTATTTTCCTTATTAACGGAATTGTTTTTTTGTTTTTTTCAAATGTAATTTTAACTAATTTGTTTAGATCATCCAGTTACTTGTTTGTATTGTTAAAATTATTGTTATTTTATATCAAATTTGACGAAAAATAAAATGATTTTTCCATGAACGTCAATAAGGGGGCCATAATCATTTCTCACAAACAGCAAAAAAATGAACTTAGACTTCAATAGGTATTTGTTTACTAATAACTGTAAACCTAATTAGGAAATCTCATTTGTTTCTCTGAATCCCTTCCTATTCATTTGGTTGGTATTTATTTTTTAGTGAATTTCGATTATCTGAACCACCCCTGACAACATTAGTTCCGATAATCCACATTCCACTGTAATTTTTAGGAAATTTGGAATCGTAATAAAATTTCTTATAAACTTGTAAACTTTTTTGTCCTTTGTTCATCGGTTAAACATCTCAGCTCCTGAATACATTTTAATTTGGATATAATGTAATAAAAAATAAAAATATAATGTTTTAAATATTTTTATTTGAAAAGAAAGATATGTCCAGGACCGGGACTCGAAACAAATAAAATAAAATAAATTATAATAATATATATGACATAAGTCAACAAGATACAAATTAAAATAATGTTCAAAGAACATTCTTCCCCTCGTATATATCGCAAATTGCGAGAATCTGGGGACATGGGATCAGTGAAAAGAAAGGATATGTCTATGGCCGAGAGGCGAACCAGAATAGCTCAATTGGCAGAACTCCAGGCTGGTGACCTGGGCGACCCTGGTTCGAGTCCCGGTCCTGGACATGTCGTTTCTTTTCAAATAAAAATATTATAATACTATAATATAATACAATCAATAACAAATAAAATAAAATAAATAATATAATGAATTATAATTATCTAAGAAGAGGAAAAAAAGGCCAAGTTGAAATCTTATTGTGGTACTTCTAGTTTATCTTGTTGCCTATTTATTACTCCTCAATCTAATTATTTTGTCAAAAAATATTCAAATAAGTATCCTCTTCAATAAAGAATTTACTAGAATGTTATTTTATATTTTGCTATGATTTTTTCCATAAATATATATTTTTTTACATAATTTATTTTTAAAGCTCTTAACATCTTCCAATCTTCCTGATAAAGTTATAAATGACAGTAATATTGTGAAAATAAAATAATTTTATTGGTGTGCATTTGGATACATTATCTTATGTTATAGTTGTGACATAATAAAAATAATGATATAATAAAAAAAATATGTGTTTTCATAAGTTAGATTGATGCCATTTAAAGCTACCTTAATTCAGTATGTTATCTATTTTATTTACTAGTAACTTTATTTTATCATGTACCTAGGTCTCCAAGGACCAGTTCGTGGTGTTGGTGGCCCATCTGCACAAGTTATGACCCCAGCTGGTCGTGGCGGACAAGTTTCTGCACCTCCTCAGATGCGTGCTCCACCTCCAGGAATGCCTCCAATGATGGGAGCTCCGCCTATGATGAGTGAGTAAAATTTTAAGCATTACTTATTTTATTTTTTCACTTCATTGCTTCCTTCGAATTTTTTACCCAACACAGCATTTTAATTACACTTCATCCTTCATATTTCCTGGGTATGGATAGAATAGAACCATGTGACTTTGATCAAGTGAAGTGAGAATTAATTGTCTTGATCCAGAACTTAGAACCTTCAATATTGTTTTATTAAGAAGAAATAATTTCTAATTCTTATAATTAAATTGAGATTGTTATTAATGATTTTATAATTCGAAGTATTCATCCTGTGTCGAAATTGACACGATCTTTGTACACTGTGTCCGTTGCTGATTCATTATTGTTGGTTTGAAGTCTGATCGGCTGTAACCCGAGACCTGTGACTATATATGATTTTTCTTTGTTTGTGACTTTTTTTTCTTATGTATTTTAAAACCTGAATAGTAATAAAATTCCTCATTTTCAGACATGGCACCTGGAATGGCAATGGGTAGGGGTGGACCACCTCCTCAAATGGGTGCTCCTCCTGCTCCACCTATGCGGGGTCCCCCACCTGGAATGATGAGAGGTAAAATATTTATTCATTTGTTACTTTTTATCTGATACTTATTTTGTGTATATTTTACAAGTTTTAATTATCTCTCAAAACAATGAACAAATAAAATGAGTAACGTGGAGGGAAATGAACCTAGACCTTACTACTTAAGTCCCAAGGCCAGAGGTTTTATATGCATTCTTCTTTTCATCAAAATAATCCACTTTTTATATTTATTTGTTAATAGTTAGTTTAAAAAAAGAAAGTATTACTGATAAGGATACTCAGAACCTTATTTGATCAATGCAGTATGAATAGCAAAATCATTGAGGATCACAAACTCTCCAGTATAAGTACTATTATATCCTGTAAAGTAAATAATGTATGGATGTTTTTGGTAAGATGATATAAATACTTTCTATAAATCATTCGTGATAGGCAGGACTAATATCTATATTATCACTTATTATTATTTATTTCCATCCTGCACAAGAGTGTTAAGTAGTTAGTTATCTTGGAGGATTAAAACACTTTTAATGTATTATTTTTCAACTAATTATTGTTAATCACTTTTCAAGTTAATATAAACATGCACCCAGACCTGTCTAATAGAATAGATGACCTGTTATTGTTTAGTTAATATTAACTTTCTATTTTTTCGTGTCTGGATTATTTTATTTTATTGTTACAGGTCCCCCACCTTTTTAAGAAGAAAGACACTTCGTTACCTTCCTGCTCTACTTTTTAAGCATGAAATTTATAAGCCAGTGGATGGCATATACCAGTTTCTGACTTTATTTTGTATACTATACATACTTGTCTATTTATGTATATGTACACATGTATGTATATATTTATATCTGTATTTGAAACAAAAGATTTGTATTGATTATTTGATAAATAATTGAAGTAATTTCTTTTTCACTCTTATTATTTAATATAAACTATTGTTTTTCTTTATTTTTATTGTGATCATAATTATTTTAAATTAAAATGAGCTACATTTTTACTATTGGTAAAGAAAGAATTTTATATAAATTTAAGTTTAATTAAACTTAAGAAACAAAGGTAGCTTAGTGAGTATAAAACTGAGAACTTCACTCCTAGACCCCCACTTTTGAGCCTGGCTACGTCATGTAAAAATGAGCAAAAACTCAAAAAGAGGCATAAAATAATTACTAGAGTGTAATTGGTAAAATCACATTCTAATAATTATTTATTCAGTTAAATCACCTGTTAGAACTCAGGGGTTATAAGTCTCTTGTTTGTTTTTATGTGGGTAAAAACACAACTGTCCTCCATGTGCAGGTAGATGTTAAATTTTTTATATATAAGCTTACTTAAATTGTTGAAATCAGGCTATTTTACTTTTGTGTCTTCATACCTAATTAAGTATTTGCCTGGTAAGCTTGAAGAACTAAGGTAATACATAAAAGTGCCATCCAACTCCTTATATAGTTCTCAAGGAGGTAAATGCTAATTACTGTGGTCGACCATTGAGCTCAAAGATAAGAAAGATTTAATCATTACCTGCTAATTAGAAACGGCAGTAAGTTAATGGCCTATTATTCTTTAATGTCATGATTCTATGACTAAGATAATACTCCGGGAAGTCCTTATCACAACCTAAGAATTTCAAGATTTCTCATTTATTGCAAGTCTTTACAGACTTTGAGTGCCTCTATTATTGCATGATCAATGTGCATTAGGAAATTTTTTTCATTTGGTATGCTGCCAATATATGATCAACCTCACCACCAAGGGAAGTGATTTGTCCTAGAGCACGCTCAACCATCAGATTTTCCCCCCTTATTTAGGGTACCCACTTCATAGCACCTGGATAAAGCTCCCAGCAGGGTCCTAGTCATGATACTTAAAATAATACAAGATCAGCTCATTTTGCTGGGTTGGCCTGATATGGTATTAGACATGAAGCCACATTCAAGCTATTAGTAAGATGGATAACAACAGATAGGGAGAGTTCCAAGCAGGGTGAATTAATTTTCTTTAATACATATTTGCCAAATTATAATAAAATGAAGTATCTTTTGTTTTAAAATTATAACAATCTACAACTCCATTGTATGTTTTCATAAAACCCATTCGACCAAGAGCCTTCAGATTAAAAAAGAAAAATGATAAAACAAGTCAGCTTTCGAGTTATGTAAAGTGTACTCTGGCAATTATACAGCCGAAAATAAGTTAACTGAAGGCATGGCTTTGAAAATTAATTTACCAATTATTATCAAAGATTTCTCAATCTTAACCTCAGCCAAAAAGCCTGCCTTGTGTAAATCAGACTGGATAACCTCCTTTTCTGAAGACAGTTGAAAAATAGAAATAAATTATTTATTCTAATAGGATATTTTTTAAATAATTCAATGATAATATATATATTTTTTTTATTTTTTACAATTAAAATAACTTTATACATAATTTTACATTCATGTTATATAATATTGATCACTGCGTTCATCGTCCTAGCTACTAAATATACTTCGAGTTCCAAATGGATTGGCTAAAATACTTTTTGAATTAAGCAAATTATATTTAGCTGCATTTATTTGTACGCTAGAAACTACTTCTTCAGCTGTTTTGTTTTGACCATAGTAGTCTACAAAATCACCATCTGGGCTAACTAGATATATTATGATTGTGTGATCAACCTGAAAAACAAATTTTTTATAACAATGGGATTTCATACTCGCATACAATATTGTTCACTAGATAAAAAACCTCTGAATTTTCTCATAATTTTAAATTGGAACAAGTGTAAAATCTTAATTTAAAACACAACATTTATAAAAATAATAAATGTTAATTTATTATAGTTTTTAAAAAATCCAACATTGATTTTCATTCATTATTTTTATTTTTACAGTATTATTTTGTTTAGTCAATTAATTATTTTTATCTACAGCTAGTATGTATTTTTATTTTTTCACATTTGTAATATATTAATAGTTTTTTGTGATGTCATTTAATTATTGCAATTAAAACTATTAGGGATCAAGCACTTGTAAATTTATATTTCTATGTATTTCAATTCAGGAGGTCAGGGTGGCTGAGCCAATTAACAAGCTGGCAGAGATGCACTTGCTTACAAACAATTGTGAGTTTGAATCCCAGTTTTGGGAATCCTCAAGCATCCTCCGCACCTTGGGTTTTTGAGGCTCATGAGCCTACTTACTGGAGGCAATTGGCAAAGATCGGTCACAGTAGTGATTTCCCTGCCCCGTGTACAACTATCGAGAATAGCATTGTGGTTACTCAGGATATCCAAGAGAGAGTTTTAGTCCAGGAACAATTGGAGAAAGAAATATGTAGGTCCTTGTGTGCCTGCTGACTTCGAAAAGCCATAATCCTCAAAACTATCCGGTTTGTAACTGTCCTTGAACCCAGGTGTATGTTGGCAGAAAGAACAATGATGAATCATTCCTAAAGGGGTGGACTATGGAGACATACCTCCCCTTTTTCTTCTAATTTCTAAGAAATATCAATATATGTCATAAATATACTGAATTACAATTTAAATACAACCACTGTAGATAGTAATAAGAGCACATACCCTCACATTTTTTTTTGTTCTTCATTAGTGTCAAACCTATTTTTAATTATCTTGTTTTTTTTTGTATTGGTCTATTAAAGACCACATCATTTCAACTATCTTTCTTTTTCTTGCCCATCCAGTTTCATCCTGAGATGGTTGCCAGAACATCGCCGTAGGTAATCCCCATCTCCTGTAATTCTCTTTCTACCTCTTCGAACCAGGCAGGTTTGGTCTTCTTTTCTTTTAACTACATAAAAATCCGGTTCGATAGTCTTGTGGGTTTCATTCTTAACAGGTGAGGTGGGCATAAAATGTTATTCTCCTGTTTCTCATAACATCCAATATTTTTGGAACATGAGTGTACAGCTCACTGTTATTTCGCCGTAACATAATTGTTGTCTTGTTAAATTATTACTATCTACCTTATTTATTACTTTTATTTTAATATTGGTATAACTATGTTATGGGTCATTATCACTAAGGTATGTTAAAAAAAGTATTGGAGAAAAATATCTATTAATATATTCTAAATCTATTGATACAATATAGTTTTGTATATTTCAAACAAACACTCGATGTTCCCATTTTGTTACAAAGGCATCAATCAGCATAACTTTGCCACAAAATATCAATAACTTGCAGTTACTATGATCCGTTATTTGTTGAGATGGCAGAATATGTTTTAAACAGGGAGTTTTGTCTCTCCCTCTAACACACGATACATCTTTCTGTCTGTCCTTTTTCCTCCTTGTGATGTTGCCACTAAATATTAACTTTGTCCAATCTTTTAATAAAAACTTTTTGTTACATAAATATGCTTTTATTTGCAAATCCTGACCATTTTCTCCATTATGTTTCTATTCTTAATTGATTTACTAATACTAAAAAAAAATGTTTTTAGAAATTATTTAAAAAAATATTTTCCCCTCCTTTCTATACATTGATCATCTAATAATAATAGCCTGATCTCATATGTGAAAGCGCAAAAAATATATGTGACTATCTTAGTTATAAAATATTATCTTCATTTAGTAGTCTGCTCGCATACAGTGACTTCAGACCGGTAGGCAAGGGCGCTCAACTATATTTAAAACATAATGACACGTAGTTGAAGAAAAAGATGCCTTCTTTAATGACCTTCATAGAGAAGTGGATGACTGTGAAGGTGTACCCATAGTTTTAGGGGATCTGAATGGCCGGGTAGGCTGTAGCTACAGGAGGTGGCACAGAACCTTAGGAAGATATAGAGAAGAGTTCCTCAACGACAACGGGGAAAGGATCTTAAACTTCTGTATGTCAAACGACCTGGTTATAACGAATACACTCTTTCCGTATAAAGAATGTCATAAATTTACCAGAGAAGAGCAAGGAAGGAATGGGAAATCTATTATAGATTATATTTTGGTTAAAAGAGGATTTGAGATCGGAAGTGATCATTATCTTCTAATAGCAAACATAACATGGAAAGATGGAAAGTCAAGGAAAAGACGCAATCACCTTAAAAAAAAGGGTTATCACATTGTACCGCTTAAAGCAGGATGAAATGGTGACCTATTTCCAAGAAGAGGTAGAAAGATGGCCTTATACCATAGCAGACCTTGGGATAGTGATGAAATTGACACGAGCTGGACAGCTTTCAGGAGGATCCTCATTGACCCCTCGAAATTGGTCTGTGGTGAAGAGCCTAAGATCTGGTCCCTGAAGAACTGCCAGGTGGACAAAAGATGTTAAAAAGGCGATCCAAGAAAAGAAAGCAGCTTGGAAGAATCATGTGAGCCTGAAAACTCCCGAAGTGTACAAGGATCGGAGGAAAGAAGCCAAGATAAAAGTGCTGAAGCCAAAAAGAAATTATGGGAAGATTTTGGCCGGAAGCTCGAGGAAAACCAGAAAGTCTTCTGTAAAGTAAAGTTCCCAAAAGGATGAGAAGGGAACGACCGACTTCTCTGAAGGGAATTAAGGATAGAAATGAAGATATAATCTGGCGTGATAAACTCATCATGGAAAGATGGAAGGAGTACTTCAAAGATCTACTAGAGGGAAGAGATGTAGAGCTTGGTGAGATCCAGAAGGATGCAGAGGTTTGGGTCGAAAACAACTACATCAGTGAAGAAGAACTGCAACAATCTATCAACAAAGTCAAACTAAGCAAAGCAGCAGGTCTTGAAATTACTCCCGAAATGATTAGGTACATGGGTAGTAAAGGCCCAAGAGATGTTCCTCCCTCTTCTGAATCTCATTTGCAAAGAAAAGAGAATTCCTAAGGACTGGGAAGGTGCAGTAACCGTTTCTATTTATAAGAAAGAGGACAATTGAGAGTGTGGCAACCACCATGCAGTATCACTTCTCAGTGAACCCAGCAAAGTGTACTCTAGAATACTGGAGACAAGAATAAGAACAGCGGTCGATAGTCAGCTCAGAGAAGAACAATACGGCTTCAGAGCACAGCGAAGCACGAAAGACCTCATCTTCACAATGAAACTACGGAGAAGACTTTCGAAAAGAACAAAGAACTTTCTGTTTACTTTGTGGACCTCCAAAAGGCTTTTGACAAAGTGAGAAAGGAAGACATAGAACAGGTACGGATCGAGGGACGACCTTGGCAGTGATGAGTATTTATAATAAAACCAGTAATGTTGTTAGAACAAAGAACCACATATCACAGGAAATTGAGACAAAATCAGGTATTCGTCAAGATTGTAGCTTGAGCACGCTACTCTTCATAGTATTCCTGCATAAAGTGATAAAGAAAACTAAACTAAGAATGAGACAGTTTCAGTTAGGACACAGAAACTTACAACCCATAAGATTTTCTGTGTTAGCTTTTACGTATGGCCTGGTCTTGTTGGCTTACAATGACCTAGACCTCCAATACAACATAAATGTTCTTCAAGAGGAAATGGCCACGATAAACATAAGAATTAACACGGAAAAGACCAAATCTATGAGGATAGGGAAGAAACCCTGGAGAATAATGAAGGTGATAAGAGCGAGCGGAGAAAGATTAGAGCAGGTTGATAATTTCAAATATCTAGGTGCTCATCTCAACAAAAGCGGCTACATTGATGTTTCTCAGAGAATCGGTGCTGCTGGCAGAGTATTTAAGTTTGCTTTGAAGGGGTTTCCTGGATAAACGGGAAGTGACGAGAAAAACTAAAATGACGATCTATAAATCTACGATCCTTTCTATTCTTTCCTACTCTTTCGAATCGTGGACCCTCACCTCGAAACACAAGAATCGGATCCAATCCATAGAGATGCGTTATCTTCGTAAAGTGGAAGGAAGGACAGAACGAAATAGGATAGGCAACAAACGGACTGGTCTCGAAGTTAAGCCACTAGAGGAGTACAAGCTAAAGTGGTCCACCTCCTTAGGATTAGGATGGACCAGGAAAGAACTGCCAGAAATACGTACGAAACTCGCGTGGAGGGAAGAAGGCCAAGAGGAAGACCGCACATTTCATGAGAGAAGAGTGTTGAAGAGGCGGGATATGGACTGAATTAAGAAAAGAGAGTTGGCCCGGGAACGAGACATCTGGTCCAGACTATACAAATTGTGACCCCACACTGTGCAGCGGTAAACAGGGATAAAATGATTATGATGATGATGACTTGAGTTGTATGTGTCTCACAATGATCTAACACAGCTTAAAATTAAATTTGAACTGTCCTTATTTATTAGGGTAATGACAAAAATAAAGAGGTTATTATAGGACGAAACTAACTCACAAACTAATCTTTAAAAATAGGAGTTGTCATTTTTTATTTTCAGATCGGGAAAAAATTGGAAGGGAATAACATTAAAAAAAAAATTTGTGGTTATAAATACAGGTAACACATGCTGTCATTCTAAAATTTCACAGCAATATTTCTAAAAATAAGGTCATAATGCCGAGAGAAATAAGAATTTCCATTAAAAATGTTAAGTTAAAAAATGACAGAACATTTATTATTGCAATTGAGGATTTTTTTTTCTATCTTAATAAAGGCTGATAGAGTATTAAATTCCGCAATTTTTAACTGAAGAATACAGTTTTTCAGAATTTCATTGTCAAAATTGGCAGTTTAAATTATTTGGCAACAGCGCGAAAAATTTACTGCCCTATCAACGTGGACAAAAATAAATACCTGTTAGGGAAATGATAAATTATGTGAATTAACCCTTACTATATAATCATTATCTTCATCCTTAGGGCCTTGACTAAAGTAAACTCTGTAACTTTTACATGCTTGAGATACTTGTTCTTTACTTCCTGTAAGACCAATCATTCTAGGGGAAAATTCTTTAATATATTTTGCAACAGCAGGAGGATCATCTCTTTCTGGATCAACTGAGATAAACAGAGGTTGAACTTCTATTTCTTTACCCTGATCTACAATAAAGAATAAATAAAAAACATTATTAGTAATAAAAAGTTAATATTATACAACAATGTATTAATTATCAACAAACCCAATAGTTGCACAATATTGGATAGTTTTTCCATTTCTTCTGGGCAAATATCAGGGCAATGGGTAAATCCAAAATAGATTAGAAGCCATTTTCCCAGAAAGTCTTCACTTGTGGCCGGCTTTCCATTATGATCAATCAGACTGAACCGTCCACCTATTTTGGCTTTTCCTAGCTGTTTTTTTCTTTCATAGGTCAAAGCTAGAAAATATAAAATTGGTTTTCAGAAATTAATATTAAGTGAAATCTTGCTACAGTTGTTAATTAATAACAAGCATCAAAGGATTATAATATTTTGCCAATGGAAGCATCAATAGTAAATTAAGTGAAAAAGAAATAATCCCATTTATCTTTTAAAAACAACACTCCAATAAATTCTGCAGCTTTATCTTTCAAGGAAAATTAATTCTTAATTCAATATTTCTCCTCATTTATACAGAAATAGGGATTCAGTTGAGCTCAAAAATTAATTTAAGAAAGTACTCAATATATTTGGCATGGAAATGTGAGTGATAAGAGGACAACCACAGCAAACAACAGGAAAATATAAAAATCTCTATTAAACCTTGAAGAGAGATTAAAATTAATAACTGCACAAAATTAACCAATGAATGAATTGGACTGTTGGAGAAAATCGGTTACAAGAATTTGGTATGACACAATTGTCTCTCCAAGAAAAGATGGTTGTTTTATATTATTTACCAGAAACACTGGATTTTAATTACATTATATTTATTAACTTTGATCTAAAACATTCTGCCACATGATTCATATCTGCCTTAGTTGTTCATAACCCTTTCATATTCTCTTGTTCACTTCTTACACGGTTTGCAGCAAATCTTTATGAATAATAGTGAATAAAGATCACCCAATTTTATCAATCAAATAAGTAGACGACAGTTAAAATCAAGATGCACATAGCCTGAAATATTCAAAAGTTATTTAACTACCTCCTCTTTTATTTGAGATCCTCGCAGATTTGTTTATTTATTGTACATAATTTTATGCTATTAGGGCTAATCGGATTATGCTACAGATGGAGTCCTAAATTTTTCCTATCCAGGTATAATTAGTATAGTGATTTACCGTTATGTACAGGCTTGAGACCGCCATTTTATTTCTATGAAGGATTTTCTACTTCCTTTAAAAATTCCTAAGGTCGCCTTACATTTAACAATGGGAGATATTATCAAATAAGTAAAATTGTCAAATTATAGATAAGTATTTGTAACAGTATAAATTTAATCGTTTTATATGCTGAGTATACTAGCTACATATATTCCATAACCGTCATATATACCTTTTATCTAGCTCTCTTAAAAATTTAATATCCCCATATCGCATAAAATCTAAAATATCAGCACAAACTCTATTTTAATGTTGAGCTTCTAAAATTAATAACTAGCTAGATTAAACATAATTTTTTTTTAAAAGGGTTAAAAGATCAAAAATGCCATTTTTATTGGTGCACTAATTGAAAATATAGTAGCTGACTATAAATAGGCATTTTCTCCTAATTCCTTTTCATAAAATTTAAAGTAAAAATTCTTTTAAGCTTTATGTAAAAGTCTCTGGACCTAAAAATTTTGTTTTATGGTTTTAACTGCAGGTCAACTACTACAATGGTTTTACTTTGGTTATTTGTGAACAAATATGCTACAATTTCATATTGGTTTAATTAAAAACTAGTATTTTGTACATGGATGATTATTTAATAATTTTATAACCAATTATAAATTTTACTGCACTAAAACATTACATTGGGTTCCAAGAAAAGTATCAACAATAGTAAGGCCTAATAAATAAGGAGTTTCGATAGTGATCATCACCTAAACACCTCCTCCCAGACACCTGCACAAAGACAATGCTCCTAACCAGCCCTACTTCTCAGCCATTTACCTTGTTAGTTCAGCACTTAAAATTTTTGCTGATTCTTTCATTTAATATACTCGGTATACTTAGCGTGAAGGTATTACTTTTGAATAAAGCAAAGAACTTGAACACCATTCTCATGAAAGATACATCTGACTGTTTTTGATCTAAATACCTAACTTAAACAGAATTAAGGCCTACTATCGCAGGTTTTAACAAAACACTGAAAGTTATCTGCTTTGTATAGGTAATAAGTAGGTAAGTTTTCCATAATCTGTAAGGCTTTCTTCAAAGAAAGAAGTTATATTAAAATATTAATTCAGTAGACATTTCCACTAGATTTTTTAACAGATCATTTTAGAAATGGAGGAGTGAGATGCACAGGCTTAACGCTAGGCCAATCCATATTAGGATATTGAACCCATTTAACATTACTAAACTGCGCATAAATGAATAGAGATACCACTAATTTTGTTGTATTTACTTTGCCTAGCATTTTAATATTATTAGAAATTATACTAACTACATTAAATATTGTAAAGTGTAAAAATTTCCATAATAATAGAAAATTACTAATATCCCTATTCATTTTTGCACAGTATATTTTGGAAGTATAAAATTCTCATACAACAGATATTTGCAACCTCTGTTTTAGACAGTAAAAAAAAACCAGGACTGTACTGACTGTATAGCAAGTATTAATATTATTTTAATAAATGATAAATTCAATAAACCGAGAAATCATGAGACTTACCACGGATAAAATAACATATTTTCAATCACAAGTTTTTAAATTAAAGTTTGATCTTTGATGGATAAACACTTGTGAAGTAGTAACTAGAATTACTTACTCATAATAATAAATAATGATTGAATTACAAAACATCAACTTCATAATAGTAGTAATGAGTTGCCTATCTAAATATAATGTATGATATTTCAATAAATAACCTTATCATATAATATATTTATGAGTAGAAATTAATATCACAAAACAAGATTGATTAGTTAAGAGAATAAAAACATTAATTTTAAAAATGGATTAAGTAACATACCTTTTTCCTTTTCCCCTTTTAGATATAACATAAAAGTTAGAAAACCACCACCTAAAATTCCAGTCACAGTCAATGATTTCCATGTTACAGGGCTTTTAAGTGGGCCTTTTGTGCTCAAGGCTCTCAGTGATAACTTTTGAATAGTATTTTGTTTGGTCTAAAAAAAAAATAAAAATCAATGAAGACATTGGATACATGGTTAATTCAAGTCAACAACCAATACTTACTGGTATATTCAATATTTTACATATACCTCTAAGTAAAGACATGTTTGCTCTTTCTGTCTATGCAAAGTCGCAATAATTTAATACTGTGTCTGTGTTGTTTTTTTCACGGTAAATTAAAGATTTCACCCAGGAGATAAACATTTATTAATAGCCCAATTTCTAAGAAGTAAAAATTAAATAAATTGCTAGCAAAACAACTAATAAAACAAATATTCCTTAATCAGAAAGTCAAGTTAACTTGGAGTATTTATCATTCATTACAATCCAAATCAAACATTATCAGCGGCACACATCCCGGTATAATGCAGGAGTTAGTGGTGGGGTCAAAATAATGTCATCTTAAATAACGTGTTATTGAAAAATAACACTCGCCGTGGTAACGTGTTACCAGAACGATCCCGTTATTGGAATAACCCCTTCATCGCTTCACTTGCCAATAACAAACTAGCGCTTCGACATGATTTCAATAAGAGCTGAAGGCCGAGCCGTTATCACAGTAATTGCAATAACTATGTTCTTCAACGTTATACATGTCTTGTTGACATTACAACAAAAGACTTAAGTCAGAAGCGCTATCTACGTTACCCTGATCACTTTATGAAACTAGCATTGTTGTTTGCCCACGGCTTTGCTCGCGTGGAATTTGGTCTACCACATAAAGTTTCGTGACAGATCTTTTTGAATAAATAATTTAATTTTTTTAAACTATAAGTTACTAGTACATCCTAAATTTCAGACGTCTAACTTCAAAACTGACGGATTCCATACAATCGAGCCCCTACTGTATTAAGAGGGAAACCCTTGGGGGTGGAATTGTCCAAATTCCTTTCTTAGTCCTCATTTAAGCTATACAAAGAACCTATATGCGAATTTCAAGACGCTAAGTTCAGTGGTTTCTGCTGTGCGTTGACTGCTGGGTGTGTTAGTCTATCAGGTTTATATTAACATCGCTTGTGTGGTGTGTTGATAAAAAGTAGCCTATGTGCTTCCCCTGACTTGAAATTATCCATACCAATAAATGTAGATTTTGCGAGTAAGAAACACGTGAGCAAGCATACAAACGTTTTCCCCCTTTTTCACCCCCTTAGGAGTAGAATTTCGGAAAATCCTTTCTTATCGGATGCCTACGTCATACATATAACACACCCTTCAAGTTTCAGGTCTCTACGATCAGCGGTTTAAGCTGTGAGTTGATCCCTCTGTCAGTCATTCAGGGCAAAGCATTTTATATATGTATAGATTTCATTCACAATTAATTATTTATAAAAAAATTAAATATTAATACATTGTTGTAAATATGATTATTTGTATGCTTGTCTTCAATGTTTAATCTGGTAAAGGGGTGAAGTCAATAAAGTTTACATAAGTAAACAAAGAATTTACTTCAGTTTTACCGATAAAATGAAAATTATGAAATATGATAAACATAAGATTCAATTGTAAAATAATTGACGAGAAATTAAAAAAATAAAAAGTGGGATGAAACCTATGAGGATAAGAAATAATTTTACAATCTATATTACATAATTTAATTGTTTAATACTTTTTTTAATGAGCCATTATGGACTAGATCTGTTACAATTCTCATATAAATTTATTTATTAGATTTATTATTTCCTTCAATGAAATAAAAAGTTACTCAAATAACGTTTTACTGGAACACGTTATTACCTGTTGCAGTTGTGCATAACGAGTTACTAAGATTTCATTGTTTAGCCCATCACCTCCCAGTAAGGTTGCCAGATGTGTTCGAGAAACAAAACCGGACAACGTTTTAATTTTTTATTAGCTCAAAAATATTACAGAAAAAGACAAAAATAACTTAAAATCTACTTTTGGATTTATTTAGCATTGGATGACACTGCTTTTAACAAAGGTTTATTGCAATAAATGGCATCTTTGACATTCTTTTGTCCGGTTTACCCAGATTTACTTAACCGGACAAATATAAAAAAAACCGGACTGTCCGGACATATAGCAACCCTACCTGCCAGGTGTGGTAGATAATCAAATTATTAATGACTAGAGTCTAAGGACTTTCAAAGCAAGAAGCAAGTTCGCCCGAGATCGGCTCCCTTAAGATTCCCGAACCCCTGTCCGCCAACTAGTCGCTAGTGTCAATACACACCTTGTGTTTACTATCTTTTAAGAAATTACTCTTATATTAGTATAATCTTAATAGAAAATAAAATAACTAATAATTCCTAACCAAATAAAAAGAATGATTAAACGTACGAATTAAAATTACCTTAAAAGAAGAGTAGAAACAAATAGATGATATAATATATGTGTTACGCTAAATGTACACTCTTGGGAAATGTAGACTTTTACCATAAAATGTGTACATTTCCCAAAAAGTAAGGTATATGTGAACGGAATATAATGTATATGTACATTTCCCGGCAAATGTGTACTCTTGCCTTCACGTTTTGGTAAATGTATACTCTTACCTTCATGTTTTAAGAAAAGTTGGAATACAAATAAATTAAAAATGTTGTTGCAGTAAAAAAATATTTATTTAAATAAACATAATACAAAAGACTTTTATAACGGAAATTATTATAATTAAAAAATAAAATGACAAACAAAACATACTTTTCTTTGCATATTATATAATATGTCGTAGGTTATGGTCCCAATATTCATAAATACAATTTTCGTCCTAGTTTTTCAGGACTGATACGATGGGAATCAAACAAATAATAATAATAACATACTTTTCTTTATTATAACAGTTAAATTTTATAAAACTATAAAGGAACATATAGAAATTTCATAATGAAAAAAGTTTTATTTATTTGAGCAAGAATTGCTATTGTGGCACTTGGAATTACATAATATTCCAGCATTTTACAACTGCTCATTTACAACATGCTCCTTTACAAATGCATCTTTTAAAACCTTGTCCACCAGTAAGGGACTGCATTCCTATAATTTCTCTTACCGATTTCTCAACATTTTGAGGAACATCTTCGTATGATATAAACTTTTGTTCGCAAATGGCGAATTCATGCCTAGAATAAGATTGTTTTAAAACTCCCTGTTTATTTCCTAATTTATATAAATTTTTATCGTCATCTCTAGACAAAACAACGCAAATCAAATTTTTTGGATCCGTTTTACCACGTTCAACGTCTGGCATGGAAACTCTAGCATTGTCACCAATCACATCAGCAGGAAATTTTTCTTTCGAAAGATTACATTTTGATATTTTGATTTTCTAAATTTTCCCTTGCTTTCTTTCGAGCATTATCAATTTTATGCTCATTTCGTCGTATTTTGTATGCTCACATTTACCCAAACGACATGGTCATTGTGAATTCAATGTACAATTCCCTTCTTTGAAATTGTAAATGTTAGTTGAATGCACATTACCCAAACGAGGAGGCAAAAGTGCATTTACCGTTACATATGTTTGTGAATACATATTATATATTGTCATGTTAGACAAAATTATTTGACTGCACAAGGGAAAATGTGAAATAGCGAATGTTCCAAATTTCAGAGCAATCCGCTTTTGATCTTGAACCCTTCATATATTGATAATTATTTTTCTCGAATGTTTATAAATAAATATTTGTAAAATTAACTGAAATATGAGAAATCGAGACTTGCAAGTGGTTATGCTTCTGTTGGTGGTCGTTTATTTATTTCTATCCAGGGAACACCAGGAGGATGCGACCTTCTTCATTCCAGATTTTATTTTTTTATTTTGTTTATTTTAAAAAAAATCTAAATAATCAAGGAACTTTATAGTTGCATTGATGTAATTTAATTCTTCTTCCTAAGTGAAAGTGTTAGAGCTATTTGATCTTTTTCTACTTGAGTTGGTAAATTAATTTTTTGTCCTTGTTATTTTATCTTTTTTTTAAGAAAAGTAATTCCTTTGTTTTTCTGTTTAATTCCCCTTTGAAACGTCTTTAATATTTTAAAACGTTTGTTTTCACCTAATTTTATTTGCCTTCATGGTTGCCGCAACTGTTTTTAAATTTTGGGCTAGTAATAAAAAATCCTCATCCTTAAGTATTCGATTGAATTCGCTTTGTGAATTTAACCTCTTTTTCATTTTCTATATTAAACTAAATTTTGTCATTTGCTCTGTTGTTTTTTTCAAATGCTCTATAAGTGAGTACTTTTTGATTGGAAATATTTTCAGTAATTATCAGTTCTGATCTATCATCATCATTCAAAATATCGGGTCCGTATTTTTGAATGATGATGCATTCAGCTGCATACATTTCATGCACTGACCTGATGCATGCATATGCTCACACATATTCCCTTTTTATCGCATTGTGTTTCACGAGAAATAAAATACTGCATGTACATTTCGCAGTCGGTACGTTTTAAGGAGCAGTTACAACTAGTATTGTGCTGCTTAATCGTATAAATGTCTGCATTTTTGGATGTCGCAATGACCGACCCAGCAATCGTTGCATTTTGTGATGTGGTCATAAATAAATAAGATGCTTCGTGTCGTTTCCTAACTTCTGCCTATTTCGTCAGTTTTCAAGCGACATGAGATCAGATTCTAAATTCAGAGTTGAAGAACCATAGAAGAATGTTTCACCGACACTCATTCATTCATCAGTGGCGCAACAACTCATTATTGAGTCAGGGTCTCAATAAGGGTCCGATCTGTCCTTAATTGGCCCTCTGTATCCTAGTCTTGGGGTGAAGCTCTCAGAGTCTTCAGACTTGCCCTCCCCTTCCTAGGTGGCTGCCTATGGAAGGTAACTCTTCGGTAGTAATGTTGACCTCCGTCTTTAAGTATATAGTTTACTGTCTGGGTGTCATAGCTATTGGCTCACCATTCTGAAGGACCAGTGGCTGATTGCAGTCAGAAGACTAGGGGATGGGATAGCAAATCTCCAACGTCATCACCGAAACTGATCAGCCAATTTCTAATGATTTGCAGGCAAGAATGTTTGAATGAAGAAGGTCATCTCTTCGTATCAATCCATTATGGCTCTTCTATACAACAATAAATTTCATATCAGTGGCCATATGACCACTAAAGGGATTGATAGAATCGAGAATAGATGCGGCAGAGCAGTAAGTTGCAGACTCTAAATCAACGGCCCAATGTTGACAGACAAGTGGGGGAAGGATATTTCATGCAGCCAATTATGAGGAAGTACTAATCAAATTGGGAAAACAGAAAGACGGGTGAAAATACTATTTGTGAATTTGAAGAATCACAACCCAACTACTACTTTTTTTACTCACTATTGCTCTATTTTATAACCTCTCGTTGCTATCTCCAAGCCAGAATTTGTTGATGTGGCGTTGGTGTTTTAGCAGTCTCCGGTCAACGTTTTAGTTGTTAATATTAAGTAGTTAAATATCTAATATTGAGATTATGACTGAATTAAACAAATATTTGTGCTTAATAACAATCTGTTCTGTGATTACGATTGGATTGTGTGAAGTTCCAGTTACAAATGTACAAATAAAAAATATTGACCGGTCCATAGATGTATCAACGCAATTATGTAAAGTAATATGTAAACTTCAATTAGAAAATGTTGGTAAAACGCCAGTCAGCTCATTTTTGTTTTCTATTGAGCCATCATTTGCTTCCAAAGTGTCTTTTATTAATGCAAGACTATCTGACTCCAGTAAAAGTGTGATAAAGGTCAGTGTTTCAGATATCAAAGGCACCAAGGAGTCCATACACTGGAAAATTGATTTAAAAGAAAATCTAAATCATGGTAAAACTGTAAATGTTGAAGTGGAATATATTCTTATTGATGCTGTGTCTCCCTTTCCAACATCCATTACTCAAAAAGAAAAGCAATTGGTCAGGTATATTGGCAGTCATTATATTTACTCACCTTACCTTGTATTAAAGCAAACAACCACCATTAACGTTGGTACTAAAAATATTGAGTCCTTCTCTAAGCTACAACCATTCTCTAATGCTGATACAACTATTACATATGGACCATATTTGAAAATTGCTCCTTACACTGTTGATATTTTAGTTGTCCATTATGAAAATAACTCTCCTTTTCTGAAAGTTTTGAAGCTTGAAAGACAGATTGAAGTTTCTCATTGGGGTAATATTGCTGTAGAAGAAACAATTGATTTGTTACATACAGGTGCAGTACTAAAAGGACCTTTCTCCCGCTATGATTTTCAGAGAGAGGCACAAAGTGGCTTATCAAGTGTTAAATCATTCAGAACAGTCCTTCCTGCTGCTGCTACTGATGCTTATTACAGAGATGAAATAGGTAATATATCAACTTCTCATATGAAAGTTTTGACTGATTCTGTTGAACTTGACTTACGTCCACGGTTTCCATTATTTGGTGGTTGGAGAACACATTATGTACTTGGCTACAATGTTCCCAGTTACGAGTATTTGTATCATTCTGGGGATAACTATAAACTTAAGATGCGCCTAATGGATCATGTTTTTGATGATATGGTTGTTGAGGAACTGGTTACAAGAATCATTTTGCCAGAAGGTTCTGATAATGTCAAGATGACTACACCTTACGCTATGGTTCGCCTTCCTAACACGAGGCATAGCACTTATCTAGACACCAAAGGGCGCCCAGTAATCTCCGTAACCAAAAGAAATTTGGTAGAGAATCATATCCAAGATTTTGAGTTGGATTATGTTTTTCCTAAAATTTTAATGCTTCAAGAACCACTTTTGGTTACCGTTGCTCTTTATATTCTGTTCTTATTAGTGATTATTTATGTCCGAATTGATTTGTCCATCAGCAAGGATGAATTAGGAGAAAGTAAATTGCGTGTTTCTGGTATTATTGATAAGTTATTGCACCATCTTGACAAAAGAGCCAGTATATATTGTCAGATTGAAGATCAGCTATCAAAACTTAAATCTTCTAAAGATGTGAATCCTTTTAATTCAGCTATGAAAAGCATTAATCTGGATTATAAAAATACTACTACTCATATTTCTGAACTTGCTACAAAAATTAAACCAGATGCTGCAGATGTAGCAGAAAAGTTGTCTGAGTTGCAGAAATTAGACCGAGACTTAAAGGAAATTTATGCCAAGAAGCAAACTTTGTATGTTGAAAAACTTGCTTCAGGGAAAATTGGTCGGAATGCTTTTGTAGAAGCAGAATCAGTTATCAACAAGAAGAAAGATGAATTAATTGATAGAATGAATTCTATTATCAAAAATTTACATTAGAATAAGTTAGAGTTTGTTTTATTTATAGTAAGAAATGATTTACAGAATTTTAAGCTCAAACCTTTTTCATTGTTGCATATTTTTTTTTCTTTTGAAGAGATCATTCCATTTATTTGATAAATGGTGTATAAACTGTTATTATTATTTTTAGATTTTATCAATTTATTTTGGTTCAAATAATATTTAGTTATAATTTCTTTCTGTTTGATGTTATTTTTGTAATATCATGTTTTAAGATTCATTATTTATATTACTTAATGGTATTAAGTAAAAATTCACTTTAATTGATTATTTTCAGTTATTTTCCAACCCTTTAATTGTCATAATTTAGTCCATCTCCTTGGAATTTTATTAACCAGAATTCCTATTGGTACCAAATTAGTGAGTGATGAATAATGATGGGGAGGGGAGGAGCTCAGTTCATGATGAGTTACTGGTCTCTAGGTCCCGAGTTCAAATCTGATATTGGCAGATAAATTATTTATTCTTTTAACAGCCTCGAATCAACTCTCTGGGATCTGAGCTATTGTGGAGCTCACCCGGGCTCTATAAAACACATAGCAGTTGAGCATAATTTCAGACTAATCTGCTACAGTTTCTAAAATGAACTTGGTACAATACTCTCCTACTTGTAATGGCGCATGTATTATTTTTATTTTAATTAATGATGATAAAATTTAATAACCATGCCTGTCTTAGATGAGTAGCTGTTAAAGTCATAATTATTATAATAGGCAATCCATAAAACAAATGAGGGCAGGAGAGTGTAATCAAGGAAGAAAAACTAAGTAAATCGTAGACAAAATTATTTATAACTTATGAATTTACTGCTACAAAATCATATCAGAGTATTTATTATATTTTACTTATTTACCCCCGCAATCTTCGTGATCAGTGTAAATGTACATTAATATTATATCAACCATCATATTGCATACTGCAATCATATATGTTGCTCCTACACTGTTTCTTCTCCCATTGCTGAAATTTTCTGTTTTTTAAGTACTTAAGAAAATAGAGAAAATGCCAGCATTGGGAGAAGAAATAGTTGCTTTACTTGACACAGCAACTCATCAATAGTTAAGGGAACTACTATTTGTCTCAAAATAAATTTATTTCAATGAAATCCTCAAAAAATTTATTTCTATGATTAAATAGTATGGTTTTATTCTTCTCTGTAGCTGAACTTACATGAAAGGGGTGGAATCCTCAGGGACCAAAAGCGACGAGTTTGCCAATGGCAATCTATTTAGTCAAAAATGTATTTAGATATATTCATCTTAATATAGTACATTGAGTTTGTTTCTTTTTGTATTAAAAACGAAACTCAGGTTAATATCATTTTCATAATACCTCTACCCATACTTATTGAGTGAGATGGCCTGCTGTTTTATTGTGCACCAGGCTTAGGCACATTTGACAAAGGCCTTAAGAAGAAGTGTACATTTTAAAGATAAATGTAAGGAATGTTATTTGTATAAAAAATTATTGATTAATAAAAATTTGTACAAATATATTTATATACAGATATACTGACGTTATTTATCAGAAAAATAGCACAAGAAATATTTTACAATCTTAGATCTATTTAAAATGAAATAATTGGACAAGATGCTTACTATGGTAAAATTATAATACAAATTAAACCAGAATTTTGTTTTTTTAATAAAGCTGATTTCAAAATTTATAATAAAATGTCACAACTAACACAGGATTTATGTCATTATCATGACTTGACAGATGAATAATAAATTCATTAAATAATCACTAAGATTAATGGAAGAAAAATAAAATCAAAATCATATCAATCAATTTAAAAATTTAACTGGCAATTGGACATTGAAGCTAAGGCTAAATCATCTTGCTCCCTTTGTCCAGTTAAACTACTTTCAGGAGGAAGGTGCAACTTTTGAATAATAAGTTTCTTCTTCACCACTTTAAAAGCCCAATCAATATCTTCAGGGACATGAATTGAGAAGGAATTGACAGCAGATATTTTAGAAAACTTTATGAGACCACTAAATTCCTTCAAAGAGGGGTCATTCAAATTAATGAGAGCCTTCAATGAAATGACTATGTCACTTAATTGCATGCACCTATTAAATTCCTGATCACACAAAAGGCCAGATGGAATAGTGACAAAGGCGACTGAGCTCGAATTATGCACAATTGTTCTTAATTTAAACATAAATTTATAAATTGATTTACTTTCAATGTTCCAAAATGGTGAACCCAAGCTCTGTATAACCAATCTCATTATTTTCCTACTTTTCATTGAGTCTTTCACAGATTTCCAAGATGAAGTATACTTTAAAATTTCATCAAGCAGTCCACATAAAGTAGTCCCTGCATCAGTGCTTTTAGGCCAAATAGTTACATCCGCACCTTCAATTTTATTCAATGGAATTTTAGATGAAAAATCAAATTCATGACTAATCGAGGAATTCTTTAATAATCCAGGCTCAGATAAAACTTGCTGATTGTTTTTGTATCTCCAAGCTATCTGCAGTTCCTCTGTAGAAGTAACTTTGATCTCATCCTTTTTAGGAATGGGTTGTGGTAGCTCCTTAATTACACTTTCTGGATTTTCATCTTTAGATGCAAGAAAAACAGAGTCCTGACAAGTGATTCCCTCAGATAAAAAGCACTTTGTAAATATTCTTGAATAGAACCCATATTCATCTTCTTCAATTAAAACTAGTGATCCCAGGGGTATTCCACTTCCTAATATAGCATCCAATGAGGAAATTCCTGTCGCTATGTTAATTAATGTTTTGGGCGTTACATGAGGCATTGATAGCCTTTCGTCCGCATTTCTCAACATTGAATACATCGTTAAAAGTAAATGTGTACATAATCCACGTTCCGTTAAATAATTGAAAATCTGGAGGTTAGTTTTCTGAGGTTATAAACATTTCTTTCAAGGAGCTACTCTGCTACATATCCAACCAGGTACAAAACCAAGATTAGAGCCAAATGAAACGAGTTAACAACTTATAGAAAAACATTTTGATGTACCTTCGCCTAGCAATAACCAATTGTTATTAGAATGACAATCAACTTACATTTAGTGCATATGATTGAAAGAGTTTCAATAAAACTCAAGATATGCTTGACAAAGTATCTGAAGCAGAGAAGTGGCTTGCCCTCTTACCAAAACTTGTAACCATTCATTTTATTGAAACTATAAACAAGCTATAAAAGTTATAGATATTATTTCCAGTAATTTTGTTCATAACGTTATTTATAAAAAGTTTCCTTTTTCCCGAATATCAGCATATTAAACTAATACACGAAGGTGTTTGTAGTATGGATGTCATGATGCATTGACTTATTAAAAACAGAAACCAAATATTAAGTTTAATAAAATCATTTTTAATATTGAAAATAGGGAAAGGTCAACAGAGACATTTAACAAATGTTAATACATTAGTGGAAAAATTCCAACTAAAAACCTTAAGTCTCTAAACTAAAACAGGAAATTGAAAATACCTGTCCTATATTCAGTAGTTGCATTTGAGCCTTAGAGGTGGTGGGATGTGTGTTTTGGGGTGCATTATTCATGTTTTGCTTTGCTGTTATTCTCTTTCTGCCCTGAGGATGCCTGAATTGGCGAAATATAGGACAGGTATTTTCAATTTCCTGTTTTAGTTTAGAGACTTAAGGTTTTTAGTTGGAATTTTTCCACTAATGTATTATCATTTTTAATAGTTTCGTAAATTTCAGTATTTTTTTAACCCTTCAGTGGTAACGTTGGGTCTGACAGACCCATAGAATTCTTTGTCACCATATTACACAATAACAAATTGTATTATCGTTATTATCTCTCATATAGCCTCTTTGGGATTCCAGTCAAAACCTGTCGTGGTTCTATTTATTTTTTATCTTCATTCAGTATTTAGGAATCATCTTGGTATAGTGTGCCTGGGTCCCTCAGACCCAACGTTACCACTGAGGAGACTATTTTAAAAATGGCTTCATCATCGAAACAACAGGTTTTTCATCTGAATAAAGAAGAAGACGTTAGCAAAATTCATGATATGTTAAATGATGAACTGGATTTGAATGAAATTTTATCTAGTGATGATGAGGATGCTGATCCTAATTTTTGTGAAGTTTCTGATCACGATTCTGAAAGTGAAGAGGAGTATCAAGTAAGTTTTTATATTTATTTGCATTTTATACAATTACAATTTTTTAATAATATTATTTTGTAGCTATTTATTATAATATTATACTATTTTTCACTGGCTAATTGAAGATTTTAATAATTTTATTTGCTCCAGGACGAGACTGAAATTAATTTACAACCTGAAAAAGAAAATATTTATATTGGAAAGGATAATAAAACAAAATGGAGGAAAGATAATCCATCTTCACGCGTGCGGACAAGAAGGCACAATATCGTTACACATTTGCCAGGTGTTATTGAGGCAGCTAAAGCAGCCAAAACTGAATTTGATTGTTGGAGCTTATTTCTTACACCAGGTATGCTCAAAACAATTGAGGATAATACTAATATTTACATTGATATACAAAAGAAAAATTATTCAAATATAAGAAAAGTTAAGCCGGTGGATCAAGCTGAAATAAAATGTGTGCTGGGCCTTCTTTACTTGGCAGGCGTTCACAAAGAGGGCCGAACTAATATCGAAGAATTTTGGGATGAAGACGGAACTGGCATGGACTTGTTCATTGCCAGTATGTCAATCCAAAGATTTAGATTTATCCTTCGGATGCTAAGGTTTGACGATAAAGCTACACGAAAATATAGATCCTCTAAAGATAATTTAGCTCCAATTAGGGAGATATTTGATAAATTTGTCGGCAACTGCAAAAGTTCATATTCAATTGGTGAATACGCTACTTTAGATGAGATGCTCCCTGCCTTTAGAGGAAAATGTCCATTTAGAGTTTACATGCCCAATAAGCCCAGTAAATATGGCATAAAAATATATGCCGTGGTTGACTCCAGGATGAATTACGCCCTCAACCTTGAAGTATACACTGGAAAACAGCCGTCAGAAGAATTTAACTTGAGCAACAAACCTGATGACGTAGTGGAAAGATTATGCCAGCCCATTTATTATACTGGAAGGAATGTTACAATTGATAACTGGTTTTCAAGTTATCCCATTACACAAAAAATGTTATCAAATTATAACTTAACAGTTGTCGGGACTCTAAAAAAAAATAAGAGAGAGCTACCGACCGAATTTAGTGTTCCCAAAAAGAGACCCGTATATTCAAGTTTGTTTGTGTTTCAAGAATCTGCTACTATTGTATCATATATTCCAAAGAAATATAGGGTGGTCAATGTAATTTCTACCATGCATAATGATAGTAAAATTGATGAAGAGACAGGTGAGAAACGAAAACCTGAAATAATTACATTTTACAACACCACAAAAGGAGGAGTTGACGTGGCCGATAAATTGTGTTCAGCATATGATGTGTCGAGAAACTCCAGACGGTGGCGTCTCACTATATTTTTTACGCTGATGAATTTAGCGTCTATCAATTCTCATATAATATATAAAAACAACAATAATTCACTTGCGGAACGAAGAATCTTCATAAAGAAGCTAGGTATTATATTTTTATACTATTTACGAGAGTTTTCAATTAATTTTTCTTTTATTATACTTATACCACATAGTAATATTTTCATTTTCCAATGTTTTTAGCCAAGACATTAATATTGGACAATTTAAAGGAAAGAGGAAAAAATATGTACCTGAAGAAGAGCACTAGGGCACTTGCTGTGAAATATAGTGGTTCAACAGCGCCGATATTACAACCACCTGAACCAAACAAGCGAGGGAGATGTGCTTATTGCAAAGACACCAAAAGCAAATATTTTTGCTCTGTGTGCAATGTATTTATATGTCTAAAACATGCAGCTATGATTTGCTCTGATTGTAATAAAGATAACTGATCATTTATTGTTTAAGAATACTATTTATTAAATTTTGCATTTGTATGAATTTCATTCATTTAATTTACTTTTAAATAATCATTTTAGGAAAATAGCATAGAATATTAAAATAGTTACTCCAAAACTTGAAAGTTTTTTAATATATCTACATCCATTCCATACTTAGGAAACATTTTATGGCTTGAGTCTCATGGACCCAACGTTACCACTGCCGGGATTTTTTTTCATGTTACCACTGAAGGGTTAATTAATGGTTTATTAAACTAGTATATTGATTTTATTGAAATAAAATAAAATAATAATTAAAGTTTATATTTTTTAATTTTTAAATATTTTTATTTTGAAGAGAAAAGATTTGCCCTGGCCGGGATTCGAACGCGGGTAGTCCGCCTCTCCGTGGCAGCGCTCTTACCAATTGAGTTACCAGGGGTCGCCTCACAGTTCAAAATAACAATATTTCTCTTCAAAATAAAAATATTATAATTAACATTATATGTGGAAATAATTGCTTATTTAGAAGAGAATATAACAATGATTTAAACACAGACTGAAGGTCTTTCTTTATTCCTTCCGAGAATTTTATTAGTTTCTGTAATTGAAATTAGTGAAGATTAAACTTCAGAATACTGCCACGTTATTCTATTTAACTAGTGGAATTCGTAGTGGCTATCTGCTTTGTATTCATTCAAATCTTTTCAATGTTATTAATACAAGTTCAAAACTTTGATTTAAAAAAAAAGTATCTAATGAATACATTTAACTATGATTCTACAGATGTTGTAACCATGGATATAATTAATACATTGATAATCACATGTTAATAATTTCTCCATTTAAGCGCCACATGTCAGTCTAAAGACTTATATATGTTGTCATGCAATATGTCATATGACATTTATGTTGTCGTCCTTCCATATCTTGAGTAGGTTTTCGCAATCTTGACCCTGGACCCGTTTCCTCGAATGTTGTATCCGATGACGCTGAGTAGTTGTATTTCCATGATTTGGCAAAAGCAGAAAATTCTATCCCGACGATAGGTTTTGCATTGTCGGTCTCCAAAACTAATGGAATTTTATGACGAGCAAAGATGTGCTTGTAAATAGCAATGCTGGTTTCCGCCTTGATGTTAGGGGTCTGCTCAACCTCAAAATAATCTGTATAGGAGTCAGCCATCACTGGAAATGGAGTCGAACTGGAATCCGTCCAAATTTATCTTTCCAATCGTAGAGGTGTAAACTGTGCGACTTCATGGGTTTCTCCTGTTGTGCAGTGTCCAGTTCTAGACATGTCGGGCAGCAATTCACGGTGTTACACTTCTTTAAACTGCTGTCCAGATTCTTTCAGTAGCTGTATGCGAGACCCTTCAGAAACTGAAACTTCACATTGTATGTGATAGCTGTATGTGTAGCAGCATCCGCTGGAGTCGAGTAGGTGCTTTGAGAATCGAACGGTTGAATTTTACTTCGTGTGGACTATGATCTGCTTGAACAGTGACTTCCTTAAATCTGAATATGTACTGCTCAAAACACAATGCTTTAGCAATCGCGTTCTATTTGAGCCTAGTTTTTTTCATTTTACGACAGACTCCTTGAAGCGAAAGCGACGGGTCGACCTTCATGTATGAGAACAACTTCGTGTCCGATCTCCAAGTTTAGATAATGCGTCTACTTGGGGATTTTGGTATTCGTTTTTAACTTCTTTGACGACTTATTAAATTTTAAAAAATTGCCGTTTTTCTTCAACGGTAAAAGCATGACTGCTTTGGCCTGAAGATAAATTTGTATCCTCCCATTCATTTTCCTCATTCAGATGTCTTACATCAGCTCGTTGGCTTGGGATCTTCTTGACTTCCTCCGTGAACTGCCTTTCAGACGTTCATGATTCTGCTTACTCTGGCACAAAGACCCAAAGTGATTTGGAGTCTTGCAGAAATTACATGTCTTGTTGTAAGCCGAGCATGACAGTTTATCATGTGCATGAACTCTTCCAAAGTATATGAATAGGGTTGATTACATACCATTGTGGGAGGACATTTTTTCCCGATAAAAATCAATCTAATTTACATCTTACGTTTTCTCGCCTAGTCTGACAAATTTAATTTGTTTATCCGCTAATTCATTGGCCCTGCAAACGTCTATTGAGAGCTTACTCTCAACTACGCTAGGCTCACTAGGCTTACCTAGTGTCGCTTTTTAGCTGCTTCTTTGTATCTTCATCTCGTATGGCCAACACGAGTCGGTCTCGAATCATATCTGGTTCAAAAGCTTTGTACTTCTAATCGGTACTTAATTTGTGTAGTCTGGCGACATAATCGTCTATGGATTCAGATATTTTTTGCACTGCTGAACCAAAGGCATAGCGTTCATAGATTATGAATAAAATCGGTTTGTGGAATGAGAAATTTATCCTATTCCTTAATGACTTTATCGACGGTGTCCTTTTTTTTCATTCCCAGCTTCATGTTTTCCAACACTTGCCGAGTGTCTTGGCCCAAAGGTACCGCAAAAGTAGCTAATCGAACATCCTCATTTTTAACTATAAGACCCTATGCTGCATAGTAATGTTCCTACCCTAACTTGAAATAATTAAAAATGACAGTCGCATTTCTTCTTAAAGTCATCTTATCGGGTATAGGAATGTGAGTATTCGAAACCCTGACTATATGTTTTACACTGAATGTATTCGTTAATTAGCATTAGACTCGAGTTGAAATATCGACCAATTCCGTTGAAGAAATTAAAGGGTTTAATTCACTCGCGAATTTTCTAAACGGTTACACCTGACACTATTTTTTGTTTTTTTATTAGAATCTGCGGATGAGAAATCAAATCACCTGCACATGTCTCCATTTCTAATAATAATGAATATATTTAACTATGACTGTGTAGATATCGTAATCATGGGGATAATTAATATATTGATAATCACATGTTAATAGATATAATGAACAATGATAATAATTTAATAATATGAAACAATTGTAACTAAAAATAATTGTTGCTCTCGATTTCAACTTACTTGGGAAGTTGATACTTAGTGGTAATAAATTTAATTGCAGTAAGGATCCAGGCATTGTGTGAATAGAATCCGTTGGTGGTTTGTACATCTTGTATAATTATAGAGCTTATATCTAAAGAACGGTTGTTTTTTTCTTTATAGTAGTGATAATTTAAATTACATTATAATTAAGAAACCAACATCATCTAAAAGCATCCGTAACTCAAATTATCTGTTTATCTTGTGAGTGATCGTTAAGAGGTGAAGTCGGCAGTAGTAATAGCTTTTGTAAACTAAACCTTAGTGAACCCGAACTTTCGATATCCATACCACCAATCACTGTTTATAAACTTCCGTTTATGGATTATCGGCTAAATCAAAATCCATAAAATAATGCTCTAGACATCACTAGTTCACTCCTTACATTTATAGGTAACGTGGTTATGACATGGAGCTGTACCTAAAATATTACTGCATTGGGTAAAACTTTTCTTGATATGGTTTCAAAAACAACAATAGTTTTAAATTATTAATCCGTTCATCACGTCTTTTTTCCGAATCCAACCGTGTCGTCTAGTTCTTTGCCGACGTTTCGTTGGCCATGCTGCTGGTTCCCTCAGGGCTTAATCGATCCTATTCTTTCAGTGATCTGATTGTCTGTGGTTGGTCTTGCCTGGCTGCCTTCTGATTGGTTTGTCTTTTTTTTCAGGTTTTTAGGTTTCTTCTTAGCCTCTGGTATCTTTTGTTAGCCATAATTGGCTAAATTTATATCCATCTCTGTTGAAATTTTCGGGTACTTTAGTCGTTCGATTGCTGCTAATATCCGATGATTCATTTGTAATACTGCATTATTGTGTTAATACTAATTTGTATATGTTATTTTCTTTTTGAGAAAATAGTAAAAAGAACAAGCCCTAGTTTGTTGTCTGTTTAAACATATGCGAAGAATTCTCAATAGTGCTAACAATAACAACATAATTATCCTCATACCATTAAAAAATGAAACATCTAAATTCCTTTTAAAAGAAACTATTTTAAAAGGTTTGTCGGAAAATTGAAATTGTATAAAAAAGTATTGGAGCTTGATATTATTCCTAGTGAATTCAGAAAGGCGTGCGGTAAAGCTGGAGTTTCGATAGTTCACGTTTTGGTTAAAAAGCTCTGGGAAATGAAAGTAGTTCATTATTTATATCTGACTTTATGGAATAAACCAATGCCATATAGGGGAAAAAATTAATTTCTATAAAGGATATTGATTCCATCGACTACAGGGTGCTGTATTACATGTAGTTCGAATTGGGTATGTTAAAGAAAATAAAGGAAGCATGTGCATTATCGAAACATTTATTAAAGTTAGCATTAATAATTGTTTTGGAGGAAAGTTCGATGTCCGCTTTAAAACCAGTAATGTACACCAAATGAAATTTAAGACTGAGTAGTAGAATACCAGTTCTTGGATTTGCGGATGATTTGGTTCTCTTGGAAGAAGATGAAAAACTAAACATGGTGACGTTAATGAAATCCTGTAATGAAGTAGGGATGATGTAAATTCGGATAAAATAAAATATACGGTTATTACAATAGTACGGTTAGTGGGTGATTTTGATATAGGATGGCATAAGTTTGTATATGTCGAGAAGAACTAAAAGGCTATGGTTACTAGGAAAAACGAAATTCAAAAGGAAATAAAGGAATGGGTTTTTGCTTATTACTTAACTTAAATATTTTGGCCCTAAAATTAAAAATTATAATTTACAGCACTATTATACATCCTATTGTTTAATATGGGTATTAAACGTGGCCATGAAGATACTTAAGGTATTAAATCAAGAATAGGTTTTGAGTAAAATATTCGGTCCAAAAAAGGTCACGCAACGTGGAATTGTAGAACATGCAGTCGGTTGATATATTTGTAGTTATCGCATCCTGAAAACTGAAATTGGCGTGTAAAGTAAATAACTTGTACGCAGCTTGTAGATGTTTTGGTTTATTCATTTAAGGCCTATTTACGCTACAATGGCTAATCGGACAATGCTACAGTGAGAGTCCTAAATTTTGGCTATCCAGGTATAATTTAACGAATACTTGCCACAGGATAGGGTCGGGACCCTCATTTTATATAACAGGCATACCAAGGGTTTTTTTCTCCCTTTTAAAAAATAGCCACCTGCCGGTCTGCGAATCTGTTATCTTGGTGCAGAGCTTAGTTACGAATAAATTATTAAAAAGATAATTAGCACTAAGTCGATTACATTTAGTCATACAGTATGAAAATATCTTTTATATTTTAGGTATTATAGAATCAACTACCCCAATCGTTGTGAAGTACTTACAATATAGTTGTATACCGATTTAGATACATTGATTGCCTGAGTGAAATTGACCTCTATCAACAAAAAAACATTGTGATGTTAAATGTATAACGCACTCCAACAACAGTCGAAACTGTCCTTTTACACAGAAATGTGGAACATCTACAGGAAGTTCAGCAAAAGGGAATAATGTCTATAATCCATTCCTTGAATCTTTTCATATTACCGCAAGGATTCTTTAATCTTAAAAAATCTATCTATATGGCTTGTATATCGTTGCGTCAATTGAAAGGTTGTATGGTCTATCTAGTTCTCTTTGCAAGTGGGCGTGTGCTCTTTTAGGAATATTTGTGAAAATGAAGTTTTGTGGCCCCAAATTTTCCCTCTGTGGGGTTATTATCAGTATATGGGGGATAATACAACTTGCTAGTATGGGCATATTCTATTATTTTAAGAGTGTAGCCCTTTTAGAAGATTTACCAATTGAGGAATCCTTCAGCTCTCCTCATGAGTTTTATGAAGCTGCTGAAGCTGGATACAAGATGAATGCTATGAATTGCTGGATCGCTGCTTGTCTCTACGTTTTTACTCTGGCTTTCAGTAGCTATCAATTTTATGTGAACAGCCGCACTCATGTTTAATTTTGATTGAAATAGGAGCCACACCTGTCATGGGCAACTGGTTTCATCTGAACTTATCAATTTAATAGTAACATTCCCATTTTCTGTTTTTATTGTATAAATAGTATTTCATATTTTAATGTATCTTATTTTAAGTGTTATTAGTTTGAACAAGTTACTATTATTCCTTCTCAATGAGGAATAATACAATTCTCTCGTAATAGCAATTTTAACATTACTTATCCATTTTCTGGTTAAACTTTTAAATGTATGATTTGAATAGTTATTTTTGTGTGGCCAACATCTGGTTATTGAAGTTCTTTGTATGATTTGAAGTGGATTCTATCATTAAAATATTGTTAATTTGAAAGTATGAGTTTTATATATATCAGATGTTTTATTTATTCCTTCATGTGCTGTATCAATTCAGCTTTAGTTTTTTGTTTTAGCTACATTTTATGATGTTAGATTAAACTGAGGAACTTGTTATTTTTATTGTTTGGTTATGATGTATATTTCTTGTTGTGTATTGGTCAAATATTATATTGTAATATATTGTGGTTTCTCACTTATTAATGCACTTTGAATTCAATTTTAAAAAAAATATATATGGTGTTCCCAATTTTTTTTTAATTTAGTGGATGGAAATTTTGTTTGTAATGTATATTACTTTCAATGTAAATATTGCAGTCATAAAGATTTGTAAAAAGTATTAAACTAGTTTAATAAATTGTTTTCCATGTATGAAATTTGTTATTCTTGTTCCTGCATTCCTGTAATTTTGATTAATTTTTAGACATATGTTTTTATTTGTCACTATAAACTCACTATAGGTATTAAGAATATAATTATCAAGTTCTATTGAAGAAAGTTTTACTGTTTACTATGCATTAGTTTTTAAGAGAAATAAAAGTTAACATTATTGGTTTTATTCCACAGGTTGTCGCTTCGAGTCGAGTTTCAAATTTTTTTAAACTATTTATTTGTTTCATTTTTCCAAAAATACATGTTATCGTAAACTTTAGTATGGAAAAGAGAATGTCTTTATAGACTTCGATAATCATTTCAACTAACATATATCATCTATACTTTGAAATGTTAGTATAATTATATTAGAAATGAAATACTAAATATTAAACAAAATATTGAAAGTGAAATGTATTAACAGTTAAAACTTTTTGCTATGCATTACTTTTTCTGAGAAGAAAAAGTTAACATTATTTCATTACTAATTGTCTTGGTTGTTTTATAATTAAAATATTAACATTTTGTAATAAAATTAAAACATATAAATGTTTAAACATATATACTAAATATAATTTGTAAAACTAAAGAAAATTTTAACATCTGATTTGCCTAACATTACATTCAGGTAGTTTTCTCTGTAATTGAAGAACAAGACATTCTGAAGATTGAGGTACTTATTCAGTAACAAGTTTTTCACATTCTGGATGCCCTTCTGAACAACTTCTGGAGGATACAACTCTTAATAACAATATAATTGGAGAAGTTGGAGTCTGTCTAATCTTAATACATCTTCTAATTGAAAACTAACTGACTGGTCAAGACTAAAGACTTAAAGACCTTTCTTAAAATCAATTAAACCTGAAATTAAATTGATATCAGTTCTGCAGGTTGTCCTTTCCAGTTGTCACATGTTTTAACTTTTCATTATTTTCCTTTTTAATATACTTGAAAAAAAATCATGAGTTATAAGTAAAAGATTGTAATTATGGGAAATGTATACATTTCAGTAATTTAATAGGAGATTAAATTAGCTATATATTTGTTTCTGCAAATAGTCAATTCATCATGGTAAGTACTTTAGGTGAATCCATAGTGCCATTGCTAGTTCTGTAATTTGCCATATTTGCTTCCTCTTGATTTTCTCATATGCAAAACCATATTACTTACTTAAGCCCCATTTATATTTCTTGAAGTTTATTGAAACTGGAAACATAAATTAATTTTCAAAATGCCTCATTTTTGTAAACAGTACTTAAAATTTCCAGTCAGACTTCTGTCCTGACTACTTCATTGTATCTATGAAATATATTTATTCCTCTACTAATTACCTCAGACCTTATTCTCTTTGACTTTTCATAAGTTTTTTATTCCATTAATTATTCATTTCTAATAAACAGACTAAACTTCCCCTATCCTGACGTATTTCAAACTGGTTCAATAACTTCCAGTCTGTTTGTTTGCTATCTCATTATTATATTATTATTATTATTATTGTTTGCTACATGAATAATTCTTTTCTCTCTTTCTATTCTAACACTAATAGAAAAAAAAAGTCCTTCCAATGTTAATCACCACCCTCCATTAGGATCCACCTATTAAATACAAGATACAAACTTACCAACCTGAATATCTCCACTTATAGAGAAACTTATTTTAAAAAATTTTTTCATATAATTATCCTTTCATATTTTAAAAATACTTCATTGTGTATTTCCATTCACTCTAATCCAATGGTAAAGAATCTTTTGTAACTTCTTTATTATTTTTATTTCTCCACCTTTTTAATTAAATGTATATTGTCCAAGCATTTTTTTATTTTGTTTCTATGAATTTATTTTTATCAATAATAAAAGCATCAACACAAGTGTATACTTTGTGTTAATTGTTGGGAAACAATTTTTCAATTACATTCCCACTCTATGAAGCAATTTTAGGGTAAGCATTTCAATTCTATAAATTGCATGTAAAGAGAAGGGAGCATGAGTCATAGAGACTACTTAACTTACTAGTGTAATCTCATGGTTCACGACTGAAACCTTTTCTTACAGTATTAAACATTTTGAATACATTCCCCCTAAACAAACACTATTACGGGACCTGCACAATGTATAGCCGGACTGAACTCAAGGAAGCAACATAACGCGCGTCATAAGGATCTTAAATTAGCCACCTGGAACATTTTAACTTTACATAGACCGGGAGCCTTGCATAGGCCTATTACTGAATTAGACAACTACAATATTGACCTAGCTGCTATCCAGGAAGTTAGATGGGCTGGCTAAGGTACCTTCAGTAAAAGAGGACACACGATTTACTACAGATGTGATAACAGGCATCATATCTATGTCACAAGCTTCATTGTTGATAAGAAAATGTCCCAGCTCATCATTGGCTTCAAACCAGTCAGCCCACGAATATGTTACCTAAGAGTAAAAGGTAAATTCTACAATTATAGTATGATGAGCATACACGCACCCACGGACCATCTGACACTGAAGAGAAGGACCTATTTTACAGCGACCTGGAAAAATGCATTGATGACTGCCCCCGAGCGGATATAAAAGTAGTAATCAGTGACTGCAATGCTAAAATAGGCAAGGAACAAATATTTAGAGCTACCATAGGGAAGCATAGCATCCATGATGTGACAAATGATAATGGCCAAAGACTCCTAAACTTCGCTATGCTCAAGGGATTGGTAGTCGGAAGTATACTCTTCCCTCACAGAAGAATTCATCTGGCAACATGGCGCTCTAACGATGGTTTTACCACAAATCAGATTGATCATGTTTTAATGAGTGCCAGACATATATCTAGTTTAATGGATGTTAGAGTGTATAGAGGAGCAAACATGGATTCCGACCATTACCTCACTGTAGCCCGCATAAGAGCAAGAATCTCTGTAGTAAGAAACCATCGAAGAGCTTGTGGAGACTAGTTCAATATCCAAAAGCTCAAGGATACTGATGCAAGAGCACAATATGAGGCTCGAATGGATCCAACAATAAGGGAAATGGACCAGACTGGCGAAATTGACCAGAGATGGGCTGCTTGTAGGGAAGCCATGTCAACAGTGAGTGGTGAGTTCTTGGACAAGTAGAAACGATTAGAAATGACCCATGGTTTGATAATGAATGTCAGGAGGCCACAGAGCAGAAGAACATGCATACCGTCTTATGGTGCAAGAGAGACATACGCAAAACTCTGTGGAAGAGTATAGGATCTGGAGAAGAGAAGTGTGTCCACAGGAGAAAAAAAAAGAAAAAGGACATGTACCAATTCAGACACCAAGGTGAAATAAGGAAGTTCTTTCAGCTAGTGAATAAAAGTCGAGCTCCTTTCAAGCCCTTAGTGAGTGCCTGCAAAGATGTGGATGGTTTGTTTATAAAAGACAGAAGCGATATTCTCAGAAGATGGAGGAATCACTTAGACACCCTATTGAAAGAGGGGGAATGCACGAGGCGACAATCCAAGAGGGAGACCTGGAACCACCTGATGACGAAGAGATTGCTGAGGCTATCGAAAACTTAAAAAACAACAAGCCCCCAGGTATTGATGGTCTGCCAGCTGAGCTGAGGAAAGGCCACCACCGACCAGATCTTTTCTCTGCGGACTATTCTTAAAAAAATGAGGGAACACTCAATCCCAACCCACCACCTTTTCATTGATTTTAAGGGAGCCTATGATAGCGTGCTAAGTGACGAGCAATTCAAGGCCATGATAGAGTTAGGTGTTCCAGCAAAATTAGTTCGCCTCGTTAAAGCAACAATGAGAAGGGTGAAATGCATGGTAAAGATTCAGGGGGATGTATCTGAGTGCTTCATGACTCATAAGGGACTTAGGCAGGGTGATTGCCTGGCATGCTTCCTATTTAACTTTGGATAAGAGATTGCAGTGAGGAGATCTGGAGTGTATGTGGGAGCCACCATTATCAACAAGACTACACAAATCCTGGGGTTTGCTGACAATGTAGATATTATAGGTAGGTCTTTTGTAGCCATGAGGGAGGCTTTTATTGCCCTTAAAGAAGCTACAGCAAAGATTGGTCTGGTTGTAAACCAAGACAAAACAAAATACATGATGGCAGGGTGTCAAGGCGCAGCAAGAAGAGGAGCATTGTAGTGTTGCATTTTGTGGTATATAATGGGGCTATCCTAGAAAGGTATAATAAACAGTTGTGGGGAATACATCCAGGGAAAAAAATATTGGATGAAATATACAGCATTTGATTATTTTTCAAAACATCAGCCAATACTTAGATGGTTTCAAGTCATGTCCACAAATAGAGAGAGAAAGGCAAAGTGCTACTGAATGACCTGAGTCAAGCAAGCTATGCTTTAAATTTATATATTACTGGGATTGGTTCAAGCAATGGAAAATCAAAGTAAATACAAGTATTCACTCAATCATTCGTTAATATACCCATCGCCTTCAGGCCACCCTCCACATCCTCGAGCCACCTGAGCCTTCCTCTTAAGCTTAAACCATCATTCGGTATTTCATAAAGCATCCTTCTTGGAATTCTCATTGGGTCCATCATCTCCTCATGCCCCAACCACTGCAGTCTCTTGAGCTGGATGACTCAAAATATTGGGCTCATCGTGAATTATTATTATTTGTGTATGACTCTTAAATGTTACCATCCACTTCGGCCTGAAAAGCCCCATTGTGCTCGAGTCCTAACAATCCCTAGCCTAGGTCTAGACTTCTGAGAAATTTTAGATTGTCGTTAAAGCTCAGTTCTTGAAATTCCTTGTGACCACCAGGGCCAAGGTCAAATGTTCTCTTTCGACTTAGTGCTTTGCATTCAAACAAAACGTGCCAGGGGGTTTCGTCCTCCTCTGTGCACCATCTGCACCGAGGTTCTTGTTCAATACCCAAGCGATGCACATGTTTCCTGAGTTTACAGTGCCCAGTAATGATTTCAACCATACTTTTGAGGTCGGTTCTCGACATATGAGCGGCTTCTTTCTTGATTTTCTCAGAAAGATTGTGATTGGGATCCTTTATAAAAAGTTTAGTATGCCTTATATTGGCCCTATCCCAACGCGATTTTATCTTACTCTTGGGTAATTTATTAATTGTATCCTTAGCCAGGGAGAGAGGAACCCCGCACCATGAAACCGGAGATCGCCCAGGTGTCCGGAGTTCGCCTAGTAGGACTGAATCACCCTCAGGCATCCATCCAATAGCCTATGCAGTTCTGCCTGGATTGGGGTATATTTATCGACTTCCCAGTCTAGTTCCGATGGGTTTCGTCAGTAAGGAGGAACTCCCCACTGTGCAGGACGAGGCTCTTCACCTCGCTTGGGTTCTGGTACTAATAATAATTCTCAGAAGCCAAGACCCAATCGGACTGAGAGATGCCTATCTCCCTGGGTGCTTTGTAGTCATCCTTCACCCCTGGCTCATCGTGTAGGTCCCTTAATTCTTTATTGGACCTGATTCTCCACTTGTCCTCCAATCTATTAGGTCCAAAAATTTTATGTAGAACTTTTCTTTCCCATACTTGAAGGATCCTTTAGCTATCTTTTGTCAGTGAACAGGCTTCACATCCATTAAGTCACAGTTGGTCTCACAATTGTTTGATATAAAGGATCTTCCATTTATCATTACTCTACTGTGTGTATTTGTCAGTGTCATTTTAACCAGCTGATACTTTTATATTAACCAGATCATACTTTTAATTAATCTGACAAAAAATTTTGCAGTAGTGAGAAAAATCATAATTTCCTTGGGTTTCTATGACAAAATAAAAATATTTTCAGGTTAAAGTGGACTAACTTATTAATAAAAGAATCCAAGAGATAAAAAACACATTTTTAAAATATGAATTCAATTGTTATTGCAAATAATTTTTAACAAAGGATATTAGGCATGAAAAAAATGAAGTCACTTCTAAAAATTTTAAAAATTTTTTATTTTTATTTTTGTATTTGTACCATAGATGGTCTTAACTATGTTATAAAAACTGTTAAATGAGCTTCATAAATTATTAACAGTATTATTGTTAATCACACGATTGATTACATTGTGTAAATTATACAATGAATATTGATATACAATAGGCCATGGAAATGAGCACTTAAACATTGAGAATAGCCCAAAAGTTAAGTCAAACTGAGAATGGTCAAAAGTTAATTTTTCATTACTTGACTTTCTATTCTATTTACAGTTTTTATCTGAAAGCTGTATTGCATTTTTTTTCTTACAGAATTTATTAAAAAAATATATACAATTGCTAAACAATAAAACCTTATGAATTTACTTTATAGACATAAATTTAACAGATATACAAGCATACTACATTATTTCCATTGTTAGAAAAAATTATATGAAATTCACAAGGCTTCAATTTGAGCTAATTTGTTCAGCAATACATTCTAACATAATTCCAATATTGATTCAAACAATGAAGAAAAAAAGCCATTTCCAGGTAACTTGAAACAATTGAGTAATCGTTTTATTTATTTCCCTATCCCTCTTTAAAATCAATAAAGGTAAACTTTAAATAAATAAAGAAGTTATTTTCCTTTTTACATAAGTTACATAGAAAATCGATATATTTAAAATAAAAACTCAACAATACTCTAAAACAATACCATTGGTTAAAAATACATTAATATATTGTAAAACAAATACATAAAAAGTGGTATTCTAGCAGTAACTCAAAAAAGAAATATTACATATATTTAAAATGTAACGAATCTTTTTATTTCCTATAATATAACAACATTACTTGTAAGTAATAAAACGCATTCGTGGAAAGGAATGTGATTCAACAGAACACTAAACAAAGTTTCCATTTTTTTTTGTTAGTAATTAAATCAGTCTCATTGTTGCTAATGCAGTTCCTACTTCCCATTCAGCAGTTGCATATGAACTGTGTAATTGAACAATTTTTGATGGGTTAGGAAAAACCTTTGGCACGTGATAATCCTACAACAATTTGAAATTCATTTCAAAAAATTATCTTACATGCTATAATAATTACAAAGCATTGAATTCATTTAAGATTAATACAATTAGTCGTTTGTACAAAATATTAACAATAAAAAATACATTAATAACAAATAGCACTAAGTGTAGTAGATAATTTCCTTTCTAGACAAAAACTTAAATTAAATTCAGTTAATATAAATACAGCATTGGGAAGGTGAAATATAGAAAATCTGTACTCGACTATTTTCTAAATGAAAACAGGAATACAATTTCTTCCTATATCTTATTTTAATTGAACTATTGAACATACTATTAGCGATATAAATAGTAATTTGATATTCGATCAATAGTCACTAATCACATATAAACATGAATATTTTGATGTACTTATAAAGATTAAAAGGTTCTAGAGAATAGGAATAATAAATTGTCATCAATAAGTCCATATTTTAACCAAATAATTTCATAATAAACTGACTGTATCAACTGTTATTTGGAAATTACAATACTTAAAACAACTGTACAAACATGTAATACCTGGCAGTGGCCCATTATAACGACAAATGGTCCAGTAACAGACATCACATTTAACAACAGACCAAAATATCACAAATGGACTAGGGCACAGACATACAAAGTGAAACAGAACAAATAACATTTAGTTTTTTAAACATAACTATAACAAATATTTTTCTTATTGCTGCTGCTTTGGGAGAACAAGACCAAGTGCTTTTTGTGCTTCACCTAAAGCACCGGACAAACCTCCGAGCAGGGCATCACGCTCCTCTGGATTTACTGATTGCAACCTTGAATGGAGTTGCACAACACTTTCTGCAGCCCTTTGTAGCTGTTCTGCCATTGTAGATATCAACTGTTCTGATACTAAAACCATTAAATAATTACTTTATTTTTTAACATATTTATCCAAATTAAAAATAAGTCAGGAGGAATTATGTAAATCTACATCTTAAAAGTAACTTAATTTAAAAATGCATTACCTATTTATTCAGGAATACTTATTTTGGCAAGAGAGTGGTATTTAATTAGGGGTTCAATTAAAAAAATATTAAATTTGAATTTGTAAATAATAAATTAATTATTATTATTAAAATATAATTTAATAATAGTTATTAATTTATTATCATAAATTAAAAAAAATGGTGTGATCATTTACCACAGTGATTTAATAATCAATCACAACCAATTTCGGCACATAATTTATAATAATGTACTAAAATTGGCCTAATTCTCCTCTGTTTTTGTAGTTAGAAGTGATAGTAAGGCATACCAGTTTTACCACTTTATAAATAACATTTTGCAAAATCGATGATGAGGCTAGGGAGGTGTAGTGGGGAGTTGCTATTGGCTAGCAATGTTATTATATTATAACATTGGTATAATATGATAACATTATTATATTTAATATAATATTATTGGTTATTAAGGTTATATTCCTGTAACAAAAAGTGGATGCCAATAGCCTACTCACGGGCGTCAAATTGATTTGGGTATAATTATACCTTTATAATTTTTAGCAACATAATATTATACCCTATTATAATATAATTATAGGCATAATGGAGTACAAAGGGCAAGTGAAGCAGGTAAGGGCAAGGACGTGGCTCCTGTAGTCATGGAAGATATGAAGCTTTTTATCCTTACAAAATTTAAAATTGGATAAAACAAATTTGTTGCTAGCTTAAATAGTTGACCTGTAAGGACACAAGCAGACTCATCCTCATGGTTTCACTGATGGTGTCACTTACATTATTCTGCAGAAGGATGATGTAAGACCTTCATGCTGAAGTGTTCAGGTCGAATAATTTCAGTTTATTGGCCAATAACTTAGATGATTTTTATTTAATGGTCATTATAAAATTATCATTTTTATTTTGACAACAAAGGAACTAAAGGCAGTGACAATTGGTACAATGATTTTTAGCTATATGCATAAAATAAGCAACAATTAAAGAATATATAGTTAAAACTGTACTATCCTTTACTAGTTATATACGTATTTCCTTTGACCTTAAAAATTTGTAGTGCTATACATAAACAAGGCATGCAGCTGCACTTCAAAGTGAGGTTACAAAAAGTACTTCAGACTCAGCTTTGAAATGGCTACGTCAAAGCTACCCTTAACACAATGTTTAGAAATGCACAATGAGCAAGAGTTCAAAAGATGAAATGGAAATCATTTAGTAGAGCCTACTCATTTCTTAAAATAAAGTGCATAGAAATATAAATTAATAAATAAAGAAACTATTTTACTCAACTAGAAACTTACAAGGAGCTGATGAGATATCTTTAACTGGAAGCTCATAAGGACTGGGATCGAGATTTGAAGTCCTCACAAGACCTGAAGCTGAGCGCTGAACTTTCACTCCACTTCCTCTATTCAAATCTCGTTCAGAACCACTCCTTCCCAATCCTGGCCTCTTACTAATATTACAATATAAAAAGAATAGTGATTACAAATCAGCAAAATTAATTTGTGTACAAAATATGTTTTTTTTCTATCAGTGTTAGTTAGGTACAAAGCATTAAAGAAAAAGTACAGAGGGTTTAGTCAAGATTATCCCAAATTCATTGGCTATTATCATTATTAATTTTCAGCTCAATGATGATCACTTCCATATAACTGTTTGGAACCATTAGATTACTTAATCATATCAATTAGATCATTAAAGTAAGAGCCAAAACTTTACCAGAAAGATGGAGATGTGCATGAATAACAAAAGTTGACAAGGAAAACTTGAAAGTATAAATACTTTATATTAATATAAATAATAAAAAAGGAGGATAAGTGAAAGATGTTTTGGGAGATCAATATTATTAAAGTTGCTGAACACAAAAATTAAGTAAATTAGATATTTTCAAATTTAACAACAATAAAATAGCGATCTCATTATAGACTTAAAAGTTTAAAGATGGGATCAACGAAACAATCATAAAAAGAAGCACTCACCCCATCCTGTCTAAATTGGAAACACTTTTAGGTCGTGGAGGTGGGGTAGGTTTAGAATTAACTTGTGCTGGAGGTTGATTTTCTTCAGAACTTGAATCTTCTGTATTTCCACCTTGGTTTAAGGCAACTAAACAATCAACAATAATAATATTACTGAATAGATATATTAGATATATATCCTTAGATATATTATTGAAAGCATGAAACAATGATGACTGATTAATTAAACTAATTTTAAAGACTTCTACCTTATTTAAATATATATATATATATATATATATATATATATATATATATATATATATATATATATATATTATATTATCTATACATATAAATATGAAGTTAAAATTTTGTGTAGATAAAAGTGTATCATGCAATATTTGATATAAAAAAAATGTCCAATCTGCAAGAAGAAATTTAATCCAAACTTACTGGCAGAATATGCTCCAGACAATGCCCTCCTTCTAGCGGCTAATGCTTTGTTGGAAGCGGTAGCAGACATTTTATTTTGTGATGATATAGTTGGTCGCATTACCCTAAGAGATACAAGACTTCTCTGCCCAACACCTGCAGTTTGACTGATGTCGCTCTCAGAATCACTCTATCAAATTTAAACAACATACTGGTTTTAAAATTTGTATAACTTCTCTATTATAGTAAAATATTATAACCATATTTGCAAATTTTAAACAATAAATACATATATCCAAGTCATGGTTCCAGTGCACAGAGGAGCAAAGCTCTCACATGTTGAGACGAAAGTATAGGCTGACCAGGAGGCATTTTTTCAGGCATTAGAATTAGATATAAATTTCAAGAAAAATTTTATTTTTCGTATACCAAACTCAAAGCTCGTGGCTTTTTCCCTGGTGGGCAGTCACCCATACGAGTGCTTGACTTTGATTACTTATTGCAGGTGTCTTAACTTGCTTGGCCCCCATATTTATAAAAACACTCACATACACATACATATCAATACTTAATAAGGATCTGCCTAGGGATGGGAGGTAAAGACATATTTTTATTAGTTAATATCACTACCATAAGTCCTTGTATTTCTAAATGAAAAACAAAATTACCTGGTTTAATACTCCAACTGAACTACTTCTCATCATATTGCTTTTAGGCCCGCTATGCCTCGAATTAGAGTGAGCTTTAGTTGTCGATGGCTTTGATGCAACTGAAATTTTAAAAAATAATTTTAATTAAAAAAATAAACAGGAAACTAATGTAAGCTACTTCTTGTTACAAAAGACAAGATTAGTAAGTCATTATGATCATAAAATTTCAATTAAAAGAGAGGAAGGATAATACAATTAACCCTAGAAATACCTCTTTTTAGTGTAGAAAAGACTTAACAGGAAGGGAAGAATCCCACTTGGATTTTGATGAATTTTTTTCAGTAAATCTTCTTTTAATTGGCACCATCTACTGCCCTGGAGTTCGAGAGGCTTGCATGTAGGACCTAATCCAATTTTTGCTGTCCCGAACCAGTTCTCTTATTTACCTCCAGTTTATCTTCCTGTTCTTATGAGCCTCCTCGACTCCTACCTCCCATGCCTTCAAAGGTTTTTACCTCACTCTCTTTCCTTCCAATTCTTCCTCATATGTTGATCCTACCTAGCATTCTATAGACGTCTTTGAGGCATGATTAAGCAACTTGAGCCAATGTTTCTTAACAAGCTCCTCGACTCATCTTATATCTAGGTTGGTCCTTGTCATGCTGTTTTTAGTTTTATCTTACCACTTTTCAGTCTCAATTTTTCTCAAGTAGCACATTGCCATAGCCTGGAGTGGCTTTTATCGTTGGAAGTCAGGGCCCAAAATTTGTTGGCATTTGTTAATAAAGCAAGGAACTTATTCTTTTTTTAATCAAATAATAAAAAAATATGGAAATATTTAAAAAAAGACATTTTATATGAAACAAACCAAATTATTATTTTTTTGCACTTAGAGACCATTCTTTTACTTTAAATATTTTCTTGAGAGACTTGAATCACCTTCCTGCACCGCCTTAGATTCAGCCCTGCTCATTTAGTTGAGTGCATAGATATTTGAAGAGCTTAAGCTCATTGACCCTTTAATATCCCGAATACAATGATCGACATATGATGTCATATGTCGTCATATACAATGTTATGGATCCATATCACAAGACATATCTACATGAACTGCATATCAGGACATATTGCCGTAGATAAACATCTAATTCCTTCATGATTGTTTCCAAAGGTCGTCTCATTCTTGATTTGGCCTTTTTAAAAATGAACAGCAACAAGCTTGGACTGGATGAGGAAAGAGTGGCAGTCATGGTTAAAAGCTGTAAGGTACTAAAGAGGGCAATTGGTTTGGTTTTTTATTTTTGAATGGATTTTTTAGAATGAAAAAATAAATGTAACATACTTATTTTCTTTGTTATAGTCTAAATTTTTAAATTTGAGCAAACCAGTGAGTTTATTAAACAAATTAAATACTATCTACTCTTCAATTAATTCAACTACAAACCTGCTTTCATCAAAGTGATAAAAAAAAAGAAAAAAAGAAAAAAAAGAAACCCGAAATGTTAAAAAATTGGAATTTTTGTACAAAGGGCTTCATAATGTACAAATGGCTACATAATCTAATTGTATAATTATTAATTTTATCTTAATTCTTTTCAACACTTCCTTGTTTGAAAAATAAATGAGTTGTATTATCTACAAGTTTGATTTGAAGTTTGAAGGTGTATTATATACCTGTGAATGTTTTTTTGGAAATAAATTAAAGTTTGTTTGTGATCTTGTATTTAAAGTAAATCATCTAAACCACTTGCATACAAAATTATTTTCAATATTTTTACAAAACATATAGTTATATAAATATTATTTAAAAAAAGATTATAATAAATAAATAAAATAAAATAATAAAATCAAAATAAAGGAGACAACATAACATTTTGTGATCACGCCAGAATAGATAAAAGGAAAATATTTGCTGATCCTGTCTAGGTAAACATAATGAAAAAATAAAAATATATAGAAAACGATTTTCTTTGAAATTAATTTTTTTAACTCGAAGAAATAAATATTTACAAAGACAAAAACTTTTTTTTTTTCACATAAGAACCATTTGTATAAAGTATTGTCACATCATTAAATTAAAAACAAAAACTTGACAAGGAGTAAGAAAAGCTGGTCAATCTACAGAAACCAGATGAACACTGACAAACAATAAGTGTAAAAAAACAAACAAAACACTAATGTTATAAGATTTTAACAAATACACACTGTTACACTGTGTTCAATATACATATAAAAAAATCTCTTCTATTCTATGGATGTCAAACAGGAAAAACAAAAACCATGCAAAATTATTATTAATGATAATTTGGAGTCAATTAAAAAATACCTTATGAAAAAATGTAGTAACAATTTTTGTAATATCAAATAAGTTATTACTCATCAGAAATTTATGTAAAAGTCAGAAAAGAATATTTTATCAACTACCTTTCTCATTTTATTTCCCCCACAAAATCTAAGGTAAAAGAAATATGGTAAGAGGTCAAACATATGCTTTGGAGATTACGCTCAATTTAAAAATGTAAGGAGCACCTAGAGAGCAGCGATTAAGTTTAAAGTTAGATCACTTGCATAATGATAACTAAAAACTTGAAAATCATAAGTTACTTTTGTAGTATCTTTTATTGTAGCATTAAAAGAACTGTAACCTGTTGGGAATGGGACAGATGAACATTTTTACTGGCGAGGAGGGAGGGAGGGAGGTGTGGGAGGGTCTGAAACATTGCCAATTCGACTCCAATCTGAGTCAGTGTATATTTATTTCATGCTGGTCCGGAGAAATTAATTTTGATACTGTCGTTCTGGTTAGAGAGGACAGTCGACAAATGTAGGCTAAAAGAACATAAGACCCATTTACTATAATGTTCTTGCAGGTATTTTAATAATTTAAAAAACACGTTTCCATACATAAGTTGTATAATACCTTATTTCTATCAACTATCCTTGGAAAGGGCTCAATGTCCTAACATAAATAGATCCTAGACCAGTTATATCCTTTTAAAAATTTTCCTCCACTTTTACTTAAAGGAAAATCTATAAACTGCTTTCCATTGATGTTACGAAAATGTGACATTGTATTCTATACTGTGAGGTTATTTGTTTTTTTATTTAATGTGACTTTATGCTGGTATGGCTAATCGGACGATGCTACAGTGGGAGCTCTAAATTTTTCCTATTGAAGTCTAATTAGGATAGGGATTTTTAACGAGTTCCTGATACTGTACAGGCTTGGGACCCCCATTTAACGTAATTTTCGTTTTGAAACATTACATTATATTGGAATATAAATTTATTCAGTTGAAACATAGAAAGCTCACATACCTGAAAACGTATTCCTTGAACGTGGGGATGGATTGGCAAGATCACTCAATGAACAGGCTCTTCGAATCCCTCCTGTTTCTTCTTGAACTAAGCAAACATAACATGCAATATCAAGCATAAAAGCTCAAACATTCTCTACAAAGTAAACAAAAAGTTAATAATTCATGCTAAATAAAATAAAATCACTTATTGTCACAGACTATTAAAAAACACACAAAAATTGCATATTCATAAACCAAATTAGTTTAAAGAAAAATTAAATCTAACATTTACTTTTTAATCTGAATATTTATGCAAGTGATGAAAGAAACTTACAATTGAAAAACTTATTTTAAATTAAAAAATTTTAAGCATGGACCTTAAAAAATTTTTTACTAACATACCTATTTAGGCTGGGATAGGATTGTAATAACTTTTAGAGAAGTTTGACGTTGACGAGTTTAAAAAAAAAAATATACTTTCACCTGTACTATTTATTTAATTAACCAATAGGGCTCAATGCAAATTCAGAAAAGATAAAAAATACAGTTAGCAGCAGAAACTGCAGTGATGTTTGGTGATATAGAGATAAATGAGATCAAATCTGAACGTATAATAGTTTATTAAGGTCTGCGAGAACCAGAAAAAATTTAAGAGAAATGTAGATGCAGTTAAAGGCAGAAAATGCTTGTTATTCTTTGTTGTAGTAGTTTTATAAAATGATCAGTTCCAAAAAAGGACAAGTCCACTGAAGATTTTAGGAGGTTAAACAATTTGTAATTGCGAAGCATGTTAATGTAATTGGAGCATGTAGCCATGCTTTGGTTGAGATTGGGTTATAAACAAACTACTTCCTAAAAAGTTAATAATTGCTGGGCCGACCAGTAACAGCCTAAGGAATAGGACCACATGAGGTTTTTGGTAACTGATAAGCAGTTCAGTTCAAAGATGAAGTCAGATAAGATTCTTTACTTTGGAGCCCTCAAATGTCAGTTAGTTAATTATACAAATTATTATAAACTAATTAATAGGCAATATCTGTAGTATTTAGGTAGTCACAGTCTCTCAATTGAATAGCAATCTATAAGGTGCTCATTATGACATAAATAAATAAATCTAATCTATTTTCTAAACTAAATAAAATCATTTAATAAATATATCATAAAAAAATTCAATACAATCTCTAAAAAATAATGAATGCTCATATCTTAATATTTAATAACATAAACAAATAAATAAAAAAATGGTAAGAGTGCACTGCAAACAATTACATGCTGAGCTATAGTAATAACAAAAAACTACAGAAAATAGTTTTAAAAACTTGTGATGATGAAGAAGCGATTGTGGTCTAAGGTTTCCATATTTTGAAAATTATTCGAATATTACTGAAAATATTAAACCAAAATTTAAATCCAATTAAAATTGACATACATATTCATGTATAAACACATACATATCAGCATTCCTGCCCCGGAAAAGATTATTGTAGGATGGAATTCCTTAGATACAATCATGTGCAGAGTAGGCAGTAACTACCTGCAGAACATTTGTCTGGAAGAAGCTGACCATTTGCTATTCTACGTGCAAGCTGATTTCCTATTGAAGGTTTCCATTTCCTTTTTGGTGAATTAGCACAAGAAGAAGATGTACCCGGGGTAGAGGATCCTGAGTCACAAGAAACTTCTTCCCTCGCTGAAATACGTTCAAAATTTTGGGATAATAGTTTGACACGTCCGCCATTATATTGTGGAAGATCTGGTATAGCATTAAGACCTGGATCTTTTACAGGAGCTTCCCATAAATCTTTTCGAAAAACAACGTCAAATGATTTTGTGTCTTTGTTCTTTTCTGATAACAGTTTATTGATTCTTTTTTGTGTAGTTTTCACCCTAGACATGGTCATGTTGACTTTTGGTTTGGGCGGCTTATGCGCTACTACTGGATGACTTTCATTATTCGAGTTGATTTTCTTTGAATCTCTACTTTGGTATTTCTTCATCAGAGTATTTGGAGGATTCGGCTTAACAGGACCATCACCCATAGGAATAAAAAACGATTCGTTTTTTTTAATATCTAAATCACATAAAGCATAAGGAGTTTCTGGACGACTTTTGGAAGCACTAACTCCAACCAACTCTTTCATACCTGCTTCTTGAAGGCTACGAGTCCTTGAAACAGTTTGCTTCATTGGTACTTCGTCTAAGGCATCATCAGGAAGTTCTTTTAAATCTCCAGCATCAGTCAATATACTTTCTGTGCTGCGGAATACTTCCTTATTTCCGAACAAATATTGATACTCACTCTCATCTGTGAGAATACTTTCTGTACTACGACAATTGTTTTTAGATAAAAAGAAACTAGCACTTGAATGACGATCCCAATTTTCATTGGAATTATCAGCTAAAATATTCTCTTCACTGTGGAACCTGTTTTTTTCCCTAGATGAATCTTTAAAACCAAAGGCACTAGCTGATCTTTCTAAAATTTGATATTCACTAATACAACGTCTAGGTTTCGAACCGAAACCTGAACACTCTTCTAAAGAATCTGAACTATACTCACTTACATCAGATTTATCTGAATTTTGATTAGTTGAAGGTAAGAAAATATCACTTTTAAAAATTTCATTTAAATCATCACAGGATTTGGACTCACGGCCATTGTCAGTACATTGTTCATTAATATTTACATAAAAGCTACAAGAATAACGTTTGTACCTATTTGCTTCATGAGCTGCAAATTGCATATTGATTTCTGTATCAGTAAAGTTAGTAGGGGAAAGTTTATCATAAATAGGAGAGCCAGTTAAAGAAGTTTCCATTGATTTGGACCCGGATCTGTGCGGGTTTACTGATAGCTGGGATAGGTTAAGGCTGATGGGGCGTTCAGATCTATTGTTAGTCGAGTTAGTAGGTTTAGGCCTCCTAGTAAATGTGCTGGAGTCAATCTTTTTACCTTGCTCAACTGCACGGTGGCGTGGAGTAGGTTTAGGATGGTCACCTCCTCCACCACCACTACTACTATAAACCCCTTGTAAGCTTAAATCCTGTATACTTTGACTCATTTTCAAGTTAGAGCGATAGCCAACCTAAAAAATATTAAGTTTATGTATATCAAATTTGAAAATCAACATATATATTTTTCTTGATAGGAAAACTTACACTTTGTAGTTGCCTTCTAGTCTCCTGTATTCTCCTTTGTAGTTCTTCTCTTTTACTTAAAGCTTCCGAATCATTTTTAGCCACTTTTGTAGCTTGTATCACATTACTATTCCTAACTCCTGTGTTTAAACTAACATGATGTTGTGATGATAAACTTCTTTTTCCTAAAATTAAGTATTGAGTAAATATACATTATTGCATGATTTAAAGCAAGATTAAGATAATTCTAAATACCTATTCTCACTGGAGCCAATGATTCTTCTGCTCCACTTAAGGATTCAAATGTATTTTTCAGGTATTTCTCTCTATGACCTATTACATCTAACGTGTCAGAGCTGAAATTTCAATAAAAGGTTTAATATTTAAGAGAATGATAGGAACAGATTTCTAATACCATTGTCTACAGATAAACATAAAAAATAATATCTGGTGCATCCAAGAACCAGGTTAGGTTTAGAATGAAGGACCAAAATAAAAATTGTTTACTGAACCTCACCAATATTAGTCAAATTAGGTTTTTTTTCTTTGCTTTTATTAATGGTTATTTAACTCTTTTATAAGAATACTAGCTTTTGCCCACGGCTTCGCTCGTGTGGAATTTGGTCTGCCACATAAAGTTTTGTGACAGATCATTTTAAATAAATAATTTAAGGTTTTTTAACTATAAGTTACTCGACATTCAAAATTTCAGATGTCTAACTTCAAAACTGACGGATTCCATACAATCTTTGAACCTCAATTATAATAAGGGGGAAACCCTTGGGGGGGTGGATTGTTCAAATTCCTTTCTTAGTCCTCATTTAAGCTATACAAAGAACCTATATGTGAATTTCAAGACGCTAAGTTCAGTGGTTTCTGCTGTGCGTTGACTGCTGGGTGTGTTAGTCTATCAGGTTACAGTTTTATATAAACTTCGCTTGTGTGGTGTGTTGATAAAAAGTAGCCTATGTCCTTCCCCAGACTTGAAATTATCCATACCAATTTCATCACAGACCGATCAGCACAGCCGTGAAACATACATTGACACTGATTAACAAACGGGATGGACAGAAGTTTACTGTTGTTCGTGTCAGTTTTAAAATATATAAACTGTAATCATAAACAATAAACAATGTCCTTCCCCAGGCTTGAGATTATCCATGTCAAATTTCATCACATACCAATCAGCACAGCCATGAAACATACATTGACACTGATTAACAAACGGGATGAACAGAAGTTTACTGTTGTTCGTGTCAGTAAAGGATTAGAATGCAATGTTATTGAAAAGGATTACTTAGTTGTTATATCCCCACGAGTTGCACGCGCATGAGATGAGTTGTGATCATGTGTATATGTAACCATATATAATTTAATAAACCAGATATTGTGCCACATTGTGTTCTTAATATTATTAATACCTAAACGGAGACACAACAGAATTGGCGACGAGGATAAAAGAAGTCAAGTGAAGAGGAAAGAGGAAATAAATTAACATTATTCAATAGCCGAGAATACTGAAGGCCGCCATCGATACCAGTTAAAGGCAAGTTAACCTTTCTACTACAAAATGATAACAATTAATGAATACACACTCTATAAAAATAATATAAGAGATATTATTTTATAATAATAGAAATATTGAAAGTGATTAATTTATAGTCAACAGAAGGAATAATTTAAAATTGAAATGGATCCAACACAATTCCAACAACTCCTAACAGCATTTAACCAACAACAGGCTACACTAATCAAATCGGTACAAGCATTGTTGAAACCCCAAGTAACACCAGCACCAACGGAGGCAACACAGATGATCTTGCCATCATTCGAATCATTTAATTCATCGAAGGAGACATTTAAAATATATAGGAAACGGTTTGAAAATTACCTCAAGATGAAAGGGGTAATAGATAATAAAATGCTCTGTACACAGATGTTTCTCAATTCAATAGGGACGGAATCTTACCAACTCATAACGTTACTGGTAGCTCCGAAAGGACCGGGCGAGATGGCTTACGAAGAGCTGGTCAAAATATTAGAAAAACATTTGTGCCCCAAACAAAACACACTGGTAGCTCAACATCGATTCCTGTCGCTATACCAAAAAGACGGTCAAAGGATATCGGAGTTCATCACAGATTTACGCCGGGGACTCACTGAATGTGCATTTAATTGTGCGGCAGCAGATTGTGGAAAAAGTGTTGCTGACTTATTTCTGCGAGCACAATTCATCAGGGGTATCCAAGACAACTCGATCAGAGAAAAACTCTTAGAAAACGACGGAGAAAATACAAACTTTGAGGAAATAAAAGACAAAGCTCTGGCACTCGAAGCATGTAAAATTGACAGTCGGGAAATTGCAAATCGCAGCCACGTAACATACTCCCCTTGCGTGGAAGGAAGCGATATAAATAAAATTACACAGAAAAGAGATAACAAAACACCACGACAATGTTCATCGACCTGGAACACTAAAGGCAAGGCATCCTATAATAAAAACAAGACGCTGAACTACCAGCAGTTAGGAATCGAAAATCGCTGCCTACGATGCAGGCGAAGCAATCATGTGACAAGGGAATGCCTAATTGACCAATCAAAATTGAGATGCGACGATTGTAAGAAGGTAGGACACCTCGCGTCAGTATGCATCTCAAGTCGTTTGAAAAACCTTAGGCAGATCACAACACAGGACACTAATTGGACTGATTTTACTACCATTGACGAGCTAAATTCAATTAATAACGTAGTAGATATTCATCGGAACGAAACTATCCCGGGAAAATACTCTTGCGAAAAATATTTCGCAGAAATCAAAATAAACGGGACGCTACAACGATTCGAAGTTGTCTCGGGGGCCGGATATACACTAATACCGGAATGTGAGTTTAAAAAACTAAAGACAGCGAAAACAAAAATAAGCAAAACGGAAGTTATCTTTAGGTCATATACACTAGGCATTATTAAGCCAATAGGAGTAGCCGAAGTCAAAGTAGAATACAAAGGAAATGAATCAAAGGAAATATTATTCATCGTTCCGGACCAATTGGCACCGATATTAGGAAGGACATGGATTAGGCACCTAGGCATACGGCTTGAAGAAATAGATCTCAATCCACCAGTCAACTCAATTAAAATAGACCCCGAATACACAGACATTTTTCATGAATACGCAGAAATTTTTGAACCAAAAATCGGTTGCGTTCCAGGGTTTACATGCTCTCTCGAATTACGCGAAAAGGCGAAACCCGTCTTCATCAAAGAACGGCCGATACCGTATGCTCTTCTTGAGAAAGTAAATAGTGAACTCGATAACCTAGAGGAGGCGGGTATCATATCTAAAGTAGAGACAAGCGATTGGGGGTCACCTCTTGTCGTAATACCGAAGCCAGATGGAACGTTGCGATTATGCGTGGACTACAAGATAGCAGTAAACAAACAATTAAAATCTGCACATTACCCCATAAGGAAGATTGATGATATTCTAAATAACTTAAGGAACTCAAAATATTTCTGTAACCTTGAATTATACAAAGCATATTTACATATTAAAGTCTGTGACGAAAGCAAAATGATACAAACCATCTCAACACACCGAGGAACTTACCTAATGGAAAGATTGTCATTTGGAATCAAATCGGCGCCTAGCCTATTCAATAGGATTGTGGATCAAATATTGGCAGGTCTGGAAGGAGTTATGTCATACTTTGATGACATAATCATCCATGGAAAGACCATGGAAGAATGTAAAGAACGACTAATTGCCTGCCTAGCAAGACTAAAAAAGTATGACCTACACCTTAACAAAAACAAATGCGCATTTTTTCAAACCCAAGTACGTTACCTGGGTTACTGCGTTAGCCACAATACTATTTCAAAATGTCCAACCAAAGTAAATACGATCAAAAATATGGAGGAACCAAAAAACGCAGACGAGCTACACCGGTTTCTTGGGATGGTAACATATTATGGTAGATTTATACCTAACCTATCCAGCATCACATACCCACTCAGAAAATTACTACAGCAAGGAAATGAATGGAAATGGACAGAAAAATGCAAAACATCCATAGAAAAACTAAAAGCGGAAATCGCAAGTGACAGGGTGCTCACCCCTTATGACCCATCCCTGCCGGTCACTTTGGCTTGCGATGCCAGCCCAACAGGCATTGCGGGGGTCCTGTCGCATGTGATGGGAAATGTGGAGCGTCCAATCACGTTTGTCTCGAGAGCATTGACGAAAACCGAAAGGAACTACTCGCAACTGGACAGAGAAGCGCTCGCCATCGTCTTCTGCATCTCAAAATTATCTATGTACCTGACAGGACGGCCATTCACACTGATAACGGATAATCAGCCCTTAACACGGATATTTCATCCGGATACAAAATTGCCTGCACTCACATCGGCAAGACTACTGCGATATGCCACATACCTTCAAGAATTTGATTACAAAGTATTACATCGAAAGGCTGAAAATCATGTCCACGTCGACTGCTTTTCACGTGCAGAATACATCACATCGGAAAACAGGAAAGAGAGGACTGGATGTATGATGAGTTTGGAAGCGGAAACAATGGAAGATCAAACCGTAAATCAGATATCGACGGAGATCGTGACAAGCACAAAAATCGCTGAAGAGACATTAAAAGACCCGATCCTAAAAACAATACTTCAAGACCTCATCTCCGGAAAACTGCGCGATCCAGAATATAGCACATCAAAAGGAATTATTTTCAAAAACGATCGCGTCTATATTCCAACAGCACTGAAAGAACCGGTTCTACAAGAGTTACACCACACGCATGTGGGGATTGTCAGAATGAAACAGCTCGCCAGACGACATTGTTTTTGGGTAAACATCGACAGGGACATTGAAGAGATCGTAAAAAATTGTAAGGAATGCTCCCTAGTTCAAAAAAGTCCGGCTAAGGTCCCCTTGCATCAATGGGATGAACCAAGAAACAACTTCGAACACGTACACATCGATTACGCAGGACCACTGTTGAATCACCATTTCCTAGTGTTGGTTGATGCGAAATCAAAATGGGCCGAAGCCAGGATGACAAAAGACGCCCCAACAACAGCGGTAACCATAGAACTGCTAATGGATATTTTTAGTACACATGGGTTTCCAGAAATAATCGTCTCAGATAACGCGACAATATTCTGCAGTGAGCAGTTCAAGGAATTTTGCAAAAACAGTGGCATAATCCAGAAGTACATAGCACCTGGACATCCGGCGACAAATGGACTGGAGGAAAGATACGTCCAGACATTAAAATCAAAGTTACAACGCATGAACGGATCGGGGCTAATACGTCATAAATTAAGGGAAATATTATTTAGGTATCGAGCTACACCACTGCAGAACGGAAAAACACCGGCGGAGATGTATTTACAGAGAAACATAAGATGCCGACTAGATAGTTTTAAACCCCCAAGAACGAGGCTCAGTAAGACGGACGCTACAATCCCTTTACCGAAAGCCAGACAATTCGACATCGGAGAAACTGTAATGGCGAGATGGTATCAAAACAACAAGCCAACATGGAAAATTGGTAAAATTACACAGAAATTCGGCCGATTACACTACCAAGTAACGTTACAAGGGGGTTACAGCCTAAAACGACACGTAAATCAGTTGAGGAAGGGTGGCTTAGCAGATGAAGAACCGGACAAAACACCAACGGCAAATAAAGAAATAGAAGAACCAACCCTGTTATGGTCGACTAACCCAGCTACAACAGAGACAACGGAGTTGCCTGAGGCACAAGAGACACAAGAGATACCACCTGAAGTACCACTCCGTCGCTCAACAAGACAGCGTCGTCACCCGGACCGCCTAAATTTGTAAGCTCAAAAAAAAAAAAAAAAAAAAAAATTATTACATTTGTTTAATGTATTTCATTAATTAATTCAAGTAAAGGAATTCTTTTTTTTATTTCAAAAGTATTTAAAAAAAAAAAAAATTTGTTTAATATTTTCATTAATTAATTTCATGTCAAAGACATTTATTTCAAATGTAAATTGTCCAGCATCATCTTATGCGGGGGGAGAGTGTTATATCCCCACGAGTTGCGCGCGCATGAGATGAGTTGTGATCATGTGTATATGTAACCATATATAATTTAATAAACCAGATATTGTGCCACATTGTGTTCTTAATATTATTAATACCTAAACGGAGACACAACATTAGTATAACGGTTTCACTTGTCGTACGGCAGCAGCGAGAAGTGAACTATGTTACTTGATTTGTTTTGTTCAGCGAAAATTTGTAGATTTTGTGAGTAAGAAACACGTGAGCAAGCATACAAACTTTGGCCCCCTCAGGGGTAGAGTTTCGGAAAATCCTTTCTAATTGGATGCCTACACCATTCAAAGAACACACTCTCCACATTTCAGGTCTCTACGATCAGCGGTTTAGGCTGTGCATTGATCCGTCAGTCAGTCATTCAGGACAAAGCATTTCATATCTATAGATAGATAGATAAGATTCCAGTTATTTATTATATGATAGGGACCGAACTCAGAATATTAGACCTACAGACCTTTTGTTGGACTCAAATTGTAGCAAATTTAATCTAATTTAAAAATGGTTACCTATGCTTTTTTTTCAAAAACTTCCTAACTGGCCAATTAGGAGATATAGGCCAAAAACTGAAATAACTCCGAAAATTTCAAGGTTCTTCGGCCACCTAAGGTTTCCCTCGTCATTTTTACGGGGTTTCTCTCCATAAGAACCTTTTTTGCACCTTAGCAAAAATATGAAAAAAAAAATTAGCCCAATTGTTCGAGCCGTTCTTGAGTTTTGCGGTTAGCAAGAAATTTGGCGATTCATTTTTATTATATAGATAGATTGTTCCAGGAAATTAATTAATATTGAGGTATAAAAAAACAAATCAAACCAATTTCTATAGAAAATGTACAGAATACTTCATAAAAAAAAAGTGTATATTAATACACTGTATGTTTGTAAATACTAAACTGATCTGGATGGTTTTTTATTCATTTTGTAGAGAATATAATCAGTTATTGAATAGATATGAAAAAAATATTTTTTTAGACTAGCAGGAATGTGAAATATAGACCTGTAGAAAATGGCACAAATTTGAAAGTTGAAAATGGAAGAAATTTTAACGCTATTACACTTTCATTACACTTATAAGACCTACCTCACAGAATGATGAAGATGATCTGATGTTGGAGTTTGTTCATCATCATCACTCTGGCTGCCTGACACAGATCTACTGGCACTTGATATTTCACTTGTTACCATCAAAAGGTCAGGCCTTTTTGACTTTTTCATGGATTTTCGTAATTCAATGGCATCCATATTGGTAATGGGAAATTCCCTGTAAAAAGTAATTAATTATCAGAAATTGATCAACACATTAAAATGAGATTTACAAAATGGTCTCATTGTTAAATTTGTAAAGTGAATAATCAATCAAGTACAGATTACAAGAACAGCGACGATATATAGCCTTATAATGGTAGCATAAAGCAAAAATGAGTAGATCCAGAACTAAACTTTAGAATCTAAAAAAGGTTGGCCGAAATGTCCGCACATAATTAATAATATGTAATAATTATTAATCTTGAATGATAATAGTTGACCTTGATAATATATGTGGAAGAAAATGGTTCGGGTAGAGGTCAATAAATTTCTCTTAGATGTGGAGAAAAGTTTATGAATTAGCTTCGACCTACTTTGCAGGTCTTCTTCAGGGCTAAATATTTAAACTTTGATATTTTGATTTAAATATTTAGCCCTAAAGAAGACCTGCAAAGTAGGTCGAAACGTTGGCTAATTAATAAACTTTTCTCCACATCTAAGAGAAATTTATTGACCTCTACCCGAACGATTTTCTTCCATATATAATTATTAATGTGTTGAAATACATTGATTGCCCAAATGACCAGTTCCTAGATATTTTTTAGATCTATGGTCGACCATTTCTACATCATGCAATTTTTTTTTACCATCACAACTCCTTTTCATATTAAATTTCTTTTATTAATTTTTAATAAATCTACAAGTTATAATTTCAATGAAAATCTCTTTAATTGACACTGGAATTGAAATATTAGATGTAGGGTAATGCTTCCTAGTTCTTGAAATGTTTTCAATACTTATTTGGTAAACACATGATGCTATTTCCCCTGGTATGCTTTTGTTATTGTTCTATATTTTTTATCCTTCATCTTCCTCCTTTTTTTTCTTCTATTTATTTGACATTTCCTAGGGTCCACCACTAGATAAGGGAGAAGTCAGCCCTCTACTCCAAGGAGATTGAAAGCTGCACCTGCACATGTAGGCTCTGCCCCAACATTGCTAAGCCCACAAAGCCGCGTAAAGACAATTTGTCTGGTTTTAAATCACAAAAACTATTAGGTTAAATTTCAATAATACAAAACCACTTGATTTTGATTCACTTTTAAAAACTTGTCACACTGCATGAGGAGTATACAAAAAGATATAATCAGAGTTAAGTATTTAAAAAAAATTACTTCTGGTTTGTGAATTTAGTCAGTGAATAAGTACCTAATAGGTTCATCATGTGGAGGAATATAGAGAGGTCTTCTAGTATCACTTGATTCACCTTCAGAACAATCCTCAACATCTCCATCATGTTCAGTACTTTCAATATCCTAAAAATAATAAAATATTTAAAATTATATTGTTTAAACATGAAAAAATTATATTAATCTTTTTTTACAAAATTAATATTTCATAAATACCTCATACTTAAAACTACCAAGGGAACTATCGTCTGTATGTGGCCTCTGGTTGAGTTCTGTGATTCCATCCCCTCTTGTCATGGTCACTTTACTGCTGTTAATCACCTGGGAAAAATTGGTTCATAAGTAAATATCGATAAAAGTTAATAAAAGTAATCTGTTTAGTCATGAAAAAGATTTGATGATTATTTTATTTAACTCTCAAAATAAATAAATGATAGATTGCAATAGTTTAAAGACTATTTTTTCTAATTGACATACTTAAGCTGATTGTAATATTTAATGAATAATTGCCAATAAACCTTAAAATATAGAGTGGTTGTTTTGACAAATAAACCATATAAGGTCTGAGCCTCCTCAGAAATTAAACTTTTCACAATTATTTTTAAAAGCATTTTTACATACTATCTCTAGTATATTTTTTAATGATAGAAACTGTATTACATTAACTTCTGGGCACAGTATATTTTAATCCCAAAACACTTAAATCATGATGACAGTTGTCTGATTAATAGAACATCTGATAATTTTTTCTGAAAGAGTAAGATGTACGATCGAACCTGGATAAGTGGAATACCTTTATAAGTGGTACAAAACTTGTTGTCCCATGATTTTACCCTAAAATAAACTCTATAACTGGAATGGTTTCACCTCTATAAGTAGAATCAATTTTTGTGGCAAATTGCCTCTGTAAATGAGACAATTTTTGTATTTACCTCTATAAGTGGAATTTCCATTACTACATACTAAGGAAATGTGAAGGGATAGATGGGTTTGATTTGTTTTGATTGGTATGTAAAGTGTAAACATTAAGCACATGTTTACATTTTAAAACACGGCTGATGATGATGAAGTGCAAATTGAATCGGAAACAGATGCTTTTGGAATACAGCCACAGGATTGGGGAAAAGTGTTAGGAGATACCTATGAGAAGCTTCCAACATTTAAACAGTATGTTCACATGGATGATGAAATTATAACAGCAGGAGAATTGAATGATGAAGAAATCCTAGAAAGATCGAAAATGCCAGGGGACAATGAAAATTTGGACAATCCCAACCAAGAAGAAGAAGCCAAGAAAATGCAGAAGAGTTAGAGAGGCTACTAATCACCAAAAATGATGCACTAAATTGTACAAGGGCGGATCCAGGATTTTTTTCTGGGGGAAGACGGGAAACAAAATCAACAAAAATTACAAATAAACTTTTAGTATCTATAGAAAGATTTCAAAGGTTTATTAAAATATCAAAACAATAGTTTCACTCATGTTCTTTCTGTTATTTTAACAACAATGATCATGTGATTTGCCTATAATTATGTACTGTAATGGATTCTCCACAGTACACAAAAAACAAAAATACACGTGCCCCCCCCTGAATCCTCCCTTGAAATTGTATTGAGAAGTTGCAGAGGTTTTTGGAAATGAATAAAGGAGCTGATGGTTATATGACATAGAAAAAAAAAATTTAAGTGCCAAAGTGAAGTGCTGATAAAGTGCTGAGAGTAAATAATGCTGAGAAATTGTACATATAAGTGTAACCCGCATAGTTTTATTTTCATATTACAAAATTATATATATATATTATAGATTATGATGATTGTTTAAATATTTTATGTATGTATGTTTTTTTCTGTGTACTACATACACAGGTAATAAATTTGTACATTTATAAAAATTACCAGTTGTTTGAGAACCTCTTTTAATGGTACATGCAACCTTAATGACCAGGATAAGTGAAATCATGTTTAAGTGGAATACCTCTATAAGTGGAATTGAAATCCTGTCACCAAGAGATTCCACTTATCCAGGTTTAACTGTAGTATGTCTTTTTGTGGTTACATTTAAGGATATTAACAAAATTAGATATAAGCATGTTAACAATGTTTTTCACTGATTACATGGAAAAAAATAACAATATTATGAATATTAAGCAATTCATTTTATACAAAATGAAATGAGAACCTAAATGATCAAGCATAATAACTGCCAATAATTTTCTGAAGTACTCGATATCATATCCTGAAAAGACTAAGTAAAGCTAACACTTTAAATTATATACCCATTAATATAAAACTATTGGTTAATGGTATATAAACAACTATTAAAACAAAATCAGCATTTGTTTCTATCTGATCGAAGATTCGAAGATCTGATCATGTTTCGGCTCCAAGATTGGATGATATATGAACCGAAACTTCATTATATCTTTTCTGTTCTACAGAATAAACAAACAAAATGTCAAAATTTAATGACAAACAAAATGTTACAAAAATTAATGACAAACATATTAAGTGAGAGTATCTCCATACTTCAATCAAAATAATGATTTTGTCGACTAAGTAATACAAACATGTTTCTATGAAATTGACATTTTGAAGATATGTGTAGGATGTAACATTATTTTTCATGTTCTTTATGGGTCACCAATAATTATGTTACATAAGTTACAAGATCTTAAGTCTGTGTTCCCTGGATATAAGCTTTTTTTTTTTTTTTACTATTACATTTATTTTTGAAAAATGTCAAATTTGTAGAATCGTTTTTGTGTCACTAAGGCAATAATTTATCAATATCTCTTTATAATGTCTCAACATCAAAAAATAACTTGGAGAGAGGATAAACCACTCAAAAGAACGATGTTCAAGCTTTTTCTAGTAGAAAAAAAGTCACGAGTTCTGATTGCAGTGTGTGGCATGGCATTACAATCAAGAAAAAAACCCCCTATAATTATGGTTTATTGGTTACTAAGAAAAGCAAAATAAGTGGCAAGGGCCAAAAGTGGTCATTAAAAATGTTGGCATAAGGAAATAGTTTTGATTCACCATCTTTTGGCCATTCCATATTTGTAAGGATATCAGTGAAAACAATGTAGTACGATGTGCAAGAGCTCGCCACCCTCCCAAATATCAACTTTTTATTCCTTACTCTTTTTTCTACTCTTTCTGGAACCGAATGGTTAAATTCTCATCTATATTTGATCAACCTTTGTACTACAAATGACTGACTTACAGATTTGGTTTCTTGCTCCAATATTTCGTGTAAACTATCTGGACAGGCCATAAAATCTATATTTGATTCATGAGTAACCTAAAAATAAGTATTAAATCTTTAAGATCATAAAAATATGAGGAAAATTTAATCAATCAATCATTTAGAAAAAATTCATTTAATTTTTAAAATAATTATTTTTTAAAAATATAGTTCCTTATATTCATCAACTGAAATTAGCAAATACATGCAAGTTAATAAAATTATATGAACCAATAACTAAATTCAATCTATAGTAAATAAAAAAAATAAATTCTGAGCTTAACATCCTTAAAGAAACACGTCATTTTTTGATGCCATGTTACAACTTGATAGATGTTTAATTGTACGGGGATTCAATAAATGTTTAATGAAACAGTTAACTCCTAAATGATTTCCCTATTTCCCCAAAACATTCCTGATTATCATTTGAAAGATGATCTAGTTGTAATAACTCTAAATCAAAGTGATAAGGAAAGTATCGTCAAAACTACAATATTTTTTTAATATATAACTATTTGAATGTAATTATTTTATAGAAACATACTCCCCCTATGGATCTATGTAGATGTTTATAATGAAAGATGCTACGATGATAAGAAAATTTGATTAAGTATGAACAATAAAAAATTGAACAAACAATAAAAATTCATAGGAGGTGTTATTATTTTTATTTAGACGTGGCTTGTTTTTATTTGGACCCTTTTCGATTTTTAGTTTTAAGTTTATTATTACGTAAGTAGAGTTATAATTACTATATCATTATTAATTATGGTCTAGTTATATTAAATCATATTAATGAGTAAGGAGTAATATTCCTACAGGGGACACAACCATAAAAAAAAGTGCCTTATCACTAACAGACAGATGTAGCTCAGGTCCCCCATGACCCTAAGTCCTTCCTTCTCCTAACCCCTCCTCAGGTTCTGCAAACGGTCATTTAAATACCAGATTACCATAGTTTAGTAACTTTAAAGGCTGATATAACCTTGAAATGCCTAATCATGGTTTCAGCACCATTTTCTGCAAATTGATCAGTTCACTCTTATATGATTCTCTCAAGACCAAGAAACCAAACTAATGGCCCAATGTCTGATTGGACTCTTACCAGTGAGGAAATACCTTAACAGATATTAAATACTATAGGTAATCCTAATGTTAGTTGATCACCAGTGAAACTTTTTTTATAAACTATTAACATTTGAAATCTTCATTAAAATTGTCTCTTATGAATTTTGATATCTGCTACCTTCTTTTTCATGTCGCTGTGATTTAACCCATTGTATTCTTCATTAAATTAAGAAGTATCCAGATATTCTTAGTATGCTAAAGTTAGTATGCTGATCTGTTTCTCAAAGTCATACTTTGTTCCGACCAATAGCATTGCGCTCATCAGATAATTCAAATTTCAAGTGTATTTATTGTATTATTTTATAATTAAAAATTATAATTAGCAATGATTCCTACATGAATCTTTTTAAATATTAATCGAAAGCGAACCAAAAAATTCTCTAAATATATTTTTTATGCATACACCCTAACAATTTTCTTAATAAATCAATATATTTGAAAACAAATCTTATATAATTTACTCTTTATGTATAGTTTAGCTTGAAAGGGTTTAAGATAAATTTATTCAATTATTTAAAATAAATTATTACTATTTACTTTAGAATAAAAAAGAGATTCTCTCTTCAAAATGGATTTTCCCATCTCTGCACCACTGTCAACTGAACTGTCTTCTTTACTACCATCAGAATCTAATCGCTTATCTGAAAAATAATATTAGCGTTTATGAAATATAATATAATAACTAAAAGGTAGTTTAAAGTTTCATTTTCTTAAACTTTGTTCAATTTAGAAACATTCAATACAGAATCAAAGAATTCCAACGCTTTCATTCATTCAACTAATTAATAGATTCAACCCATATGATTTTAAACAATCCATATAAAGGTCCATTGTCCTAAATAGATGATTAATTTGAGTATTTTAAAAGTCGATATTGAAATATGAGATATAATTAGCAGTAATCGATAATATTAAGAGGCATTAGTAGCAATAATTATCTTTCTTACCCTTAGGCAGAATGACTGGGTCATCAATAACAGACTTAATAGTTAACCCGGACTGTCCAACACGTTGAGCCCATCGACCTCTAGGGCCTGATGGTGTTCTACCCAAACCAGAACCAACTTCGGTAACATCAAGTTCCTTCTTTGCCCACACAGGGAGCTGTCCAAAACTGTACCTGAACAAAAGTAAAACTTTCTCATTAAAATCTTCAATTAATCTGAATCTTTAAATACATAAACAATTTTGAAGTAAATCTTAAGTAAATAATGGTTATGATCGATTTGATAAAATACATTCCATTTTATTACCTGATCTATTTTTTGACTACACTTCTAATCAGATCAGAACTATAAAGAGCAGCTCTGGAAATAATAATGATAAACTAACACCATCATACAATACAATACAACATGGCTCTACAACCCTATGTGGGTCTTAGCCTCCTCAAGGAGCCTTCGCCAGGCGCCTCAATCTAATGGAGTTACGGACCTTTAAGATGCATCTGGCATCCTGTGCCACTCCATCTTCCCATCGGAGCCTTGGTCTTCCTCTGCCTCTGGCACGGTCTACCTTTCTCTCCTGCAGCTTCTTCGCAGCATCCACCTCACTCATTCTGGCCCACCTTAACTATTAATTTTTATCCAGGTAATGATGTCAGGCTCCCCAAACAACTAGTAAACTCCTCGGTTGGTTTGCCTTCTCCATTGACCATTTACACAAATAGATCCGAAAACTCTGTGGAGCAGCATTCTTTCGAAAACACCCAGCTCTTTTTCCTTGGCCTTAGATAAAGTCCATGTTTCATAGGCATAGCTCAGGACTGGCCTAATAAGGGTCTTATACAGCATGACGTTTGTTTTCCGTGTTTGAGGTGAGGTCCTTAGATGATTCCTCAGCCCAAAATAATATCTATTAGCGTTGATGGATCTCTTTTTTATTTCCTGAGAAATATCGTTTGACGAGGTAACAACACTTCTGAGATAAGTAAAGCTATGAACCTTCTGGAACTTGTAAGGACCTATTTCTACAAACTCCTGTACTACATTGCTTGTAGATTCATCTGTCCTCATATATTCAGTTTTTTCTTTGTTGATGCTTAGACCCATCTTTTCTGCCGCCTCCATCAGTGATGAGAATGTTGTCTTCGGTGTTTCGAATGAGTGAGCGACAATATCTAGATCATCCACATAGCCTAATAATTGAACTAGCCAGTTATAAATTGTGTTGTTGGTCTGGATTTTTGATTCTCTTCAATCTATATCGAAAGTATAATTCATATAATTCTTTTTGCAGGGTTTCTGTTCCGTTCTTGTATAATTCACCAGGAATTCCATCATCACCAGGCGACTTATTATTCTCCAGCCCTCCGATAGCCTCCCTCATATCCTCAAATTCTGGTGGATCTAGTTCATTATTTTCCTCAAAAAATGTTGCTCCACCTTCATCCTGTGACTTTTCGTTCAGAATTGTTTCAAAATGCCGGCTCCATCTTGCAACACCATTATATAAATAATTAAAGATTAAAATTATAAAGGCTGATTAATATAATGATGACGTAAACACAATGTCTAAAAGCCAAAAATAAAATTGTAGTTGTGATTTTTCTTCTTTTTGTTATTAATTCATCGTATTCTATTAGAGAGTGTAGATTATACTGGTTATTATTGATGTTGATTTATAATAACCCTAACCCTAACCTCAGCTCTTGGATGGCTAATAAGTCAAAATGTAAAATCTTTTTTAACAAGAAACAATATTATGTTGACTGCACCTTAATTATCCTGGTAGTTGTATCGGTTTAACTAAGATGTAGAACATTAAGTTTACTAAAGACAAGTGATAATGATTAATATTAAATAAAATTATTATAAATAAAATAAACAAATAAATAGAATGAATTCAAATATATATAATGCTAAGTATTTTCAAATGTTAAAAAATATTAATATAAATACATGATATATACCAAATAAGAAAGATATTTTTAAGTGAACTATGTAACATACATAAAATCTTCTTATGCGATATTTATTTTAACTTGATGCTAATTCCAGACAGAAATATCCAGAAAACATAGAAACTGGTACATGTACAACTATAATAACGACTACGAGAAAAGTTTTAGAAAATTAGCACAAAATTAAAGAAAAACATTAAAACCTTTAAGGTTAACTAGAACTAACAAAACTAAGTTTACAGAAATTATTGATTATATTGCGAGTTTAAAAAGAAATGACATTAAAAGTAAAACATTAATATCTCAATTACCTGTAATCAGGTTGGTTCGCATTAGAATCAAAAGTATCCAAGGTACCAGGGACAAAATCATCATTGTCAATATGGAGACCATTTAATATTTTAGTGGTGGGTTTTCTGAAATAAATTTGATTTATAATGGAAACTAATATACAATTAAATTAGGTATAAGTTCCACAGGTAGCTGCTTCGTGATAAGTATCAAGTTTTAACTTTTCATTTGTTTTTTTTTAATATTCTTTAAAAAAAAGAAATTGTGAGTTTTGGTATTAAAAAAATAGTGAAATTTTATGAAATGTAATTATTACCCATGAAATGTGCACATTTGGGTAATCATTTCATTGAGAAATGAAGGTCTCAACAAACATATTGAAGTGTAGATAATAATATAACCTAAGTTGGTTCTTTAATCTATATACAGTATATGTTAGTTACTATTTCCTGTCAGTAGTAAAATTATTTTTAAATTTCGAGAGTATTATAACAATGAAAAGTTAAAATTTGGTGTGACAATTTGAAGCGACAACCTGCAGAACTGATACCTTAAATTAAAAAAAAAATAGAACCACCTTTAGATCGACAATTTTTTAAAAATAAATAAACAGTTTATTTAACTTTTTTAAAATAATAATATAACTTACTTAGCTCTGGCTTGCTGCTGTGATAACCTTGCTTGCATTGTCACTACCATATCATGCGGAACTGTCCAAACAAGTACACACCCATCACCAGAAGCAGATACCAATCTAGTGCAATCAGGACTGAACCTTAGACCAGTAACCAGTTCTGAATGCCCAGACATAGTAGCCATGCATTCTCCAGAGTAATAGTCATATATACAAAGGGTTTTGTCAGTACATGAAGTAGCAACAAAAATACCACTTGCATCTAAGGTGACCTAAAATGTTAAGAATAATAAAAAACACTGCTGAAAAAATCAAAAATACTTATTCTGTTATAAAATGGCATCTTGTAAGACAATAAAAGTAAAACAAAATAATCTTGATTAATGATCAAACAAATTATAACAACCCAATTTACTATATGGAGTAATGTACTAGCTGTTCAAATTACTTTACCTTTATTAAAGAACCATCTTCACCAATGGAACCTTTAAATGTTTTACTATGCTTCCCTGAAGACACATTATACACCCTGATATTTCTATCCTGGCAAGCAGTTATTACATGTTTGTGGGACACATCAACTTCCATGTCATAGAGAGTAGTTTTTCCAGCTGCATTGCAAATTCGATTAAACTGAACCTGTCCATCTGCACCCTGAGGAAAATAGTAAGTTTATGAAAAATACCCTAAACATAACTATTAATGAAATTAATTACATAGTAAAGATAATTTTAGAAATAAGAAATAAACTTAGTAATTGTTTGCCTAATTATCAGTTGTGCAACAACTAACTACAAAACCAATCATTCCTGAATCAACCTAGGTCATTATACCATTGAGAAATAATAAGCATTACTAGCTTTAGAACTAGACTTCATCATCTTAATTTCTTTTAGTTATTGTGGGCCCTAAATATTCAAATTTGTTTCTGTAATAAGTATAACAGTTTCAACTACAAACCACTTCTGCTTTTGATCAAAATTGTATATTTTTTTAAAATTAATTTTAATATCTCTACATAATCATCTGACAATAACAGATAATCAGAAATTAACAAAAACTTTTTTACAGACAGAATAAAATACTGGTATTCAGTATAATTGTTAGTATATGATAACTAGCATAGGTGTAATATTTATTTTTAAACAAAGAGTCTTGCCTTGAGGGAACATCCAATAATATTGGTGTAGATAATAATGATATATGAACTTACAGTTTGCAGTTGTCGAAAAATGATTGACTTGTCGGCTCCACACGACACCATTTGCAGGTTCTGAAGATTATTCAAAAACCTCACAGCAGTGATTGATGAGGAATGATCATCCAGAGTTTGAAGAAAATTGTATCCCTAAAAATTTTACAAAATTTTTGTTACAGAGAAAATAAATTATAGACACATTCAATAAAAAGAGACACTTACTTGGGAAACATCAAAGACATGTACAAGACGATCCCTAGAAGCAGAAGCTAATAGTCTAACACCAGACTCAGGGCGGGAATATTCTAAACAAAGAACTTCTGCATCATGGGCTTCAATCAAACAGATTTCTTCCAGAGATCTTGTATCATGCACTCTAAAAATAATAATAATAACACAAATTTAAAAATTGAAGAATAGAAACTTATTATTTTAAAAACTACTATAATGAAAAGAAATGAGAAGCACCAGGCCAGGTACAGTGTGTTCCGGGCTGTACAAAAGGAAACCTCACACTGCATGAGCAGTAGAGAGGATGGATTATGGTGATGATGACTATAATGAAACCTCCCAAAAATATTAATATACACATTTAAAGATATTTACAAATCAGTAAATAAAGTTAATATCCATGAATTGATATACACTTTATTAACTTTCCAAAGGTTTTTGGTTGAATTTGCCATCTCTAGTTCAAAATTCAGACTGAAACATACTGAGTTTTAATAAATACGGTTACCAGAGGCAATGTTATTTTTATGAAAATCGTAGAGAAGCTAAGGCATGAGAAGGCACATAAAGTTAACAGCTCATATACACTATTTGAAGAGAAACCAATACAAAAATGTCTTTCCAATTCACTCTTAACAAATCTCTTATTAAACCAGAAGTGAAATTCTATCCCATTGATCCTTACAACCCCTTTTCTATTTTTATAAATTAATTTTATTGGAGTGATCAGTGATCAATGCAAAATTAATGCACTTTGATTTCTCAAATCAATTTCAATGATAGCAAACCTTTTGCTAGTTCAAAACTGTAAAAAACTAAAACAACTAAAAAAGGCCCAACATTTGCTGCAGATCTCGTTTTCCAACTACCAATTTCAGAACCAGATTTATAATATTAGGTATTTATTTGACATGAAATTTTCTGTTCTTCAACTCTTGATATTATGAAGTTATTTTCTAGGAAGAAACACTTTGGAGCTATAAAAAAGAAACTGAAAACAGTTCAAAAATTCAGTATCTTTTATTAAAATGTAACATAACCTCACATCAATGGACTGTTCAAATCTAGCATATCTCTATTTGGGATCAAATAAATTGATCAAAATGATCTACTCTCCGACATTTATTTCCACAAAAAACCTTGTTTTACTTGCCTACTTGATGACATAAGTTTTCAAAACTCCAAGGTACACCGTCAATCAATTCATAAGAATTCTTATTTAGGGACAAAAAATACACATACTGAAAGTTCAACTTTAAGTTTACTAGTTGAATGGAATCGTGAATGTCACCAATTTCTAGTTAAAAATGAATGTAGATTATCTAGAATGTAAAATGGTTTCTTTCTGTAAGTTCTTTGGTTAAATGAATCTGTCATTATTTACTAACTTAGCTTGTTATATTTATAATAATTATAAAATATATCGTCAATACCTAATATTCCCAGCCCTGTCACCAGAAGCAAGGTGCTTCCCATCGGGACTGATCCTTAGAGACCTAACGCCATTTTTACCGTCATAGGCAGCGGTATTATCACTCCTATCTCCTCCTTGCAATTCAATATCATTTAAACAACTTAATTCCGGATCAATATACAACACCTTGAGGAGCTCCTGGAAAGAAAAGTCAAATTATAAACAAAAATTAAAAGAGATGATAAAAATGAGGTGTTACTTATAATATTACTACACTTTTCCATACATCATTATATTTTATTTTTTAATTTATACTGTTAAGGAATTAGACTCACACTAAATTTAATTTTTTTCTATAAATTTCAATGTATCTCAAAAACATCAGAACAATGTTTCAACATTTTCGAACTTAATCAAGTTGGTTTAATTTTATATATTGATCATATATAAATTGCTGTTATTGATCTTATTAAATATTGTAGATATTTTTACCTTGCTATAGATGTTTCTTTGGTAAGCTGAATCAGGTAATGATTTAATATGATGATCAACATTCCAAATACGAATAGTATCATCAGAAGAACATGTTATAAACGATCCAGGTGGTACCAAACCACCTTCTGGAAACATTTCCACTCCCCATATGCATGCTGAGTGGTAAAGGTATGATTGAGATTTTCCTACCTAAGAACACATCATAAATATGTTAACAAAATTGTATGATAAATAAAGGACAGCAATGATTTTCTACCCTTACCAATATTGATTATCTCTTTTTGTACAAGTTTATATAATCAAAATTGAGTCAGGTTATTGATTTATTTTATTTTTTTTTAAATATTTTTTTCCAGACCTTTTTGATATGACTTGGCATTGTGATCTTTGAAATTATTTTAACCTCTAGCATAAATAGATTTTTTTAAAGTGTTTGCTAGCAAGATCAAAATTATCTGAACAAACATGATTTTCTATTCTCCTATTTATACCAAGTTTTTGCAAAAGTCTTACAATTCATAATTCATGATTGGACCTTTATTTTGCTCCAAATTAAATATATTAGTTATCTATATTATACCAACATATGATTAATTTGATTTTACAATTGTGAATCTAATCAATGCTCATATTTACTTAGAGTATTCTTATGTTCAAATATGGTACTTTTGATTATTAGGTGTTCAGAGATAACAAACTTTACTACTAATTTATCAATAATGATCATAAAATTACCATTTTATTAGCCATTAACCATTATCATTGCTTATGGTAAAAAGATCTATGTTTACCAATGCAGTTTAAAACCTATGCTCCAGAAATAGAGCAACTGATATTCAATCACAATAAATAAATAAATCGAAAGCAGCCTATTGCTAATCAGAAAACCAGTATCAAAACAATAATTACCATTTACTCCAAACCAAATAAGTAGTGAGCTTTCCTTCAAGCATTATACTTATCTGAGATCTATTAGTCATATTTTAAGAATTAAAAGATATGTGAGTAGGGAGTTCAAATCTATGCCACACTGTTGCAGCAAGCCAGGGGACTACTCACAATCAGACTGAGCTGAGAGGAAATTTTAATGGGATATTCACCAGCCATCCATAAAATCATTTTGATTGAGATTCGTGCAGGGTATATATTGTATAAAATAATTATGCTTAACCATGGGGATTAAAAGATGGATTTGTGATATATTTTTTTTTCAAGAAGCCTTTTACACAACATATCAATAGTTTAATTAAAACATTTTACAACTTATTTTTATAAATCCACATTATATGTTTGTTATAACTGAATTAATTGGGAAGAAAGATTTAAATTTGTTTTTAAAATTATCTTAGAGTGCTGCCAATGGGTAGTGCCTCTACACGTCCTTTCATGCATTTGTTTATTCATACAGCCTTTGTACTAGATGTATAATATTACAGTTGTACAATTCAATAAAATCATTTAAAAAAAAAAAAAAAAAAAATTATCTCTCCATTAATAGAAAAATATACAATAACAATTATACAACAATGGCAGTATAAGTGATTTGAATAGTTACAAAATTGCAACAAAGGAGTTGGTCTGCTGCTAGGTGGACCAGAGGCACCCCTCTAGTAAAGATAAAAATAAAAATTGTAAGTTAAAAATGAAAACGTTTTCCCCCCAGATAATATTTCTTCAGTTTAAAAGAAAAAGAGTTTAAAAACATAACAAAGTAAAAACAATGGTTATCTTAATGTTATATAGTAAACAATATTGTTTTATTATAATTTTTATTTAAAAGATAAATTAAATTACTTACCCTTTTGATATCTTTCACATCCCAAATGTACAGACTATGATCATTATATACACAGGTTAATTTACAACTTTGTTCATCGTAAGTGACAGCAATTGTATCGGGATACTTGGCATTGCTTGGGTGCGATGCCATATGACTGCAAGTAGTAAACATACAAAAACTCATAAAAACATTTTGATAAAACAAAATACAATCATCACAAAGGTTAATACTACATAAATAATTTACCAGGCTTTAAAATTTATTATTAAAAGAAAAGTGAATGAGATTTAAGCAATACGTAAATAATACTTTCCTGATATAAATACTTCCCAATCCTACAATATTTCCTATTTTTGTGAATGGTATAAACAATTTTATTTATGTATGAGCACTAAAGAATATTGTCAGGGGAGGCTACTTGGGGTGGTGTTCTTGGTGTGTCTAATATGAATGACTTTTGTTGTAAGTAATGTGGATACTGTACTATTGTGTATTTTTGTAATTTTCTTAGCAAATCCCTAAGAATTCAGAGGCTATCTGCACTATTGAGAGGTGTGTTCACTACTTCAAACCTTTCTCTACACTAGTTCCAAAGAAGTTATATTTTAAATTATAATAAGGGCCCATTTTAACTGAAAAGGATACCTTGGTTTTTGTTTAATTAAAGCATTAATTATTCCACTGAATATGCATTTTAAACTTAAATAAAAATCATGAGTAATTATCAATATCCCACTAGATAGCACTAGTGTGACACCCTGAAATGATCCTTATAACTTTGATAAAGGCATTGGTCCCTAAGCTTAGAAATTAAAACACTTCTTACTAAAATCACTATTGAAACTTACCTAATATCCAAGCCCTGAGCAACATCCACACCAAGATAATGGGTCCTAGGAAGAGTTGTGATGAACTGAAGTGTTTGAGGGTCAAAACATCTAACAATGCCATCTGCACAACCAATAAATATTCTTCTCTCCCCAAGAGCCATACAATTTGCACTAGTAGTCTGTAAATTTATAAACCAATTTTTATGAATCTAGCATGTACTTATGCAAGGAACAATAATTTAGAAACTAATTTACTATAAAGGAATAATTACAAATTATGTTACTATAATAATTACATGTAATAAAAAAATATTATTGCAACTACAAATAATTACCATTGTGATAACAATGAAAAAGATCCAGAAAAAATAATAAGTTAACAAACTTACAATACCAAGAATTAGTCATAAGTTGAATAATCAAGACACAGAAGTACCTATCATTTAGGCATTAGAAATTTTAGGAGCCAAAATTTAAAGAAAAATAAAAGCAAAGGAAATAAATTCCAGTAAAGTTTAGGCTATCCCTTTAACTTTTTTTTTGTTTTTTGTATAATTGAAACACTAGTAAATACTTGCTTGGTAAACTACAAGAGTAGTGCTCCATTTGAAATAAAGATAAAACATTTTCAAAATTAATGGTTAAATTAAAAAAACTACTGAGCTTTTAATAGGATATTCACAGGACAAATTCTCATGATTGTAATAAAATCCTATACTCCCTACTAAGTATATGTTTAGCTTTTAATGCTGAAGCTAAAGCCATCCAGTTAGCCAAATAATACAAACAGAAAATGGAACTTCATTAAATTATTAAATTAAACAACTTTTTCGTTCATTTAATAAACATGATAATTGAGTAAATAATTTAAATAAAAAACATACTAATTTCAGGAACTACCAATCCAATACCAGGAAAACGGAAGTTATTTTTGTGGCAGATAAAATATATTTGAGTAAGTTTTAGGCTTTATGAGAATGTGCTAAACAATACAAATGGTGTAAAGATTATTAATGAACTGTTATTTTTAAAAGTGGTATAAGTATATTTGGATCTTTTTTTTTTTTAAATTATTTTATTGAATTGTACAACTGTAATATATACATCTAGAACAAGGGCTATATGACTAACTAGATACATGAAAGGACATGTAGAGGCACTACCCACTGGCAGCACTCTAATAACATTTCTATAATATAAGGTCCCGAGCCATCTTCTCTTCAGACGCCTAGGAGGATTGTCCGGGATGGAATTGGATGCAAGGATGGAAACTAGTGGGTTTGGATGGGCCTGGAGTTTATTATGGAATGACAGGTATCTGGAAAGGACTAAATCGGTAACCTATGGAACGTTAAGGTCTTTATGGATGGTTTTATTTGTGACAAAATAAGGAGCGTTTAGGATTTTGGATTGCAAGGATTGAATACGAGAGGAATTCGATGGTTTGGTGGAGCCCCATAGTTCAATTCCTAAGTCCATATAGGTCTTATAACAGCCACATAAATGAGTCTTTTGTAATTGATCTGAGGCTTTGAGCGTTTGTCTAGTATGAGTTAAAGTAGTCGGAAGCATCTAGCTGTTTCTTGTCTTTTCAGTCTTGTGTGAGGGTTCCAAGTAAGACGTTTGTCTAAGTTGAGTCCTAGGTAGCGAATCTGTTCAACAGGGATAAGTGGAGTACTATTAAAGGATACAGTAGGACAGGAAGTCATGGGTTTTTGGCGAAGGGTAAAGGTAATTTGATGAGACTTGTTGGAATTGATTTTAATTCTCCAATTCCGACACCATTCTTCGAGGCTTGATAAATGTGATTGAAGGGATTGGGGTGCAATATATGGGTCGTTATTAACTGATAACACACATGTGTCATCAGCATACGTGGAGATGAAGGTGTGAGGATGGGTTGGAATGTCAGATGTATATACTGTGTAAAGGATAGGACCGAGGATGCTACCTTGAGGAACACCAGCAGACTGGGAATAGAGGGAAGAGTAGGAACCATTATGATTTACTTCAAATGTTCTGCCAGTTAGAAAGGAGCGAATGATTAAAAAGTATGTAGGAGGAAGGAATGGTCGGATTTTGTAAAGGAGACCTGGGTCCCAGACTCGATCAAAAGCCTGTTCTACATCCAGAAAGGCTCCCGTGGAGTACAATCTACGCTCCAATGCAGAGGAGACAACATCCACCACACCATGACATTGCTGGATAGTGGAGTGGAATCTCCGGAAACCAAACTGGTGGTCTGGGATTATGTGGTTACTATCTAGGATGGGATACAGACGTTTTAGTATGAGTTTTTTGAGGATCTTGCCCATTATGGGTAAGAGGGAGATAGGACGATAGGAGGATGGGAGTTCTGGAGGCTTTTTGGATTTTGGGATCATTTTTACTATAGATAGTTTCCATGTATCAGGAAAATAGGTAGTAGGGATTACAGAATTATATATGTATGTGAGGAATAGGATAGCTTTTCGAGGAAGGAATTTTAGGATGTGAGCTGTAATTAGTGAAACTTAAATGCCCTATATAAAAATTTTTTGTCATTTTAATCATCCTCCTTGAATATATTTGCAATAATTGAGACTGAACAACCAGTTATAGATAATCTCATTAAAAGATATTTTTAATTTCATAAGTTAATCATTACACATTGACATTGCAATGCAAAAAAGGCAAGTTCAGACTGCTTTCAAAACAGTTGGCAAACAATGATTTTTTAATTAGTTAAGATAATTTAACATGTTGACTGCCATCTACAAGTTTTATCATGGTTTGTGTTATTGCCTTGGACACTAACTATAAGCTACTTCGTAGTTTGTTTACTTTCCATATTTATACTGCTACAATTAAATTCGTAATATATCAATGTAAATGTGAATAAATGGCCTCAAGGAAGAGAACGAACAATCAAGATTGGGTTACTCAAAGAGAAAATTTAATAAATGAACTGAAAATATACTGATACAAAGTTTATGCAAGATCAATAGTAAAAGAACATTTTTAATTCCAGAATCTTGAAAAGCACCATGACAGTAAACATGCTAAATTATGATTAAAACACACGCATGTGTTCATCATGCACACACTCGGATTCATGTTGTGTAAATAAGCTATATATGAAACATTTGATATAAAAACTGACCCTGAGTTCAACCCATTTGTCCAATAATCTTCTACTGTTAAATTCACAAAGTAAACCTGATCTAGTTATGGTATATGTTGAATCAGCTGATTCTCCAAGGCCACACGCAACATCAACAAAGTCATTATTCCTCTGTTCTCCAAGTATTGCAGATCTTCCCATCAGTGGAACAGGTTCTTTATACTAAAAAAATAATATTTTCTAAAAAAAATTAACAAATCTTGAACTCACATCATACAGAATTAAACCAAATTTATATCACAAGAATTGGCTTCCCGATGCAACTGCCACCACAAGGAAAAATCTTTTGTTTTCATAGAAGAAAGATTGATAAGTGAAAGTACTGACTGTCTCAACAGAAAATTGTTTTGTTTATAATCGGTAGCATCATAATGACTAAAAACTTATAACAACAACGATAAATGGGTGATTCTATTTTAACTGTTTATTTTAAAATTAATTTTCTTTTAATTCTATAGTTAAACTTTTTTAGTTCATCTCGCTAAAACTTTAAAATATCGAGAATGATAATAAAATTTTCCATGTGGGGATATTGACTCATTAGTCCACATTACTGACTTAAAATAAATTTGGTACATATTAATCTGAAAATTTATTAAATTTATTTATTATTGAGATTTATAGATTAATTAGTTTGGATCATTTAAGGCAACAAGAAAAATAATGAATTCTTAGGTAAATTCAAGAAATGGCCATGACAAATTACTGAAATTTAAGTGATAAAGTGTAAGCTTTCTATATCCTGCAAGTTATATTCTAAGAAATAAGTGATGAAATATGTTCATGAGGGTCACATTAATACAAACATTTAATAAGCAGGTTGTTAATGTATGACTAGTGAGAGCAAACAGTACAGGGCATTAATAAACACTGTTAGAATGGAATCGCCCAAATATTTAATGTGGTGATGGATTGAATTCCACTCAAATAAATATTTATTAGTCTTGTCTAGTCACTATCAATTTAATAAATAAATAAAATCTTTATGTAAAGGAGAATTATTACTAATAAAAAAGTGCAATGAAATAATAACAACAGTTATAATAAAAATAGAAAATACATACTGTACCATTTCATTACTTACTTTAGAGCCACGATGATAATCCAGGTACCAAAACTTTACATGGCGGTTGCCCACAGTAACAAAATATGTTCCATTTTCAGCAAATGAAATGGCTTTTACTTTGGTTGATACTTTATTTGATGCTACTTTTAACCCAGATCTCCAATCCCATACATTTACAATCATATCATGTTGAGAACCAACAGAGACAATGTACTTCTGTGTTGGAGAAAAGGCCTAAAACATATATTTATACATGTAGGTAAATATATGTTGATACAAGATTATATACTGACTTAAACAAAATCAGAGCTCTAGCACCTACTGAAATAATAATTTATTTCTAATTTAATAATTAAAATCAATATTTATACACAAAATCTAAATGGATTGTTTGTTTTTCAATAGGATTAACTCCCATAGAATTATAATCGATTTGATTCCTTCTCAAAATTAAACCAAGAGCAAAAATGATTAGGATTCTGAAGTTATCTACTTTAAAAATTAGTTATTTGATTCTTAAACATTGTATTTTTTATATTCTGAAACACCTGTTGGAACTTACAAGACAGTTGATGGAATATTTGTGGCCCGTCATCTCGGCGATGACAGTACCCTCTTGAAGGTCCCAGAGCCTGAGGGATGGTGCATGGCCACACTCGCCAGTGGCAAGGTACCTGCCATCAGGAGAAAACCTCAAGCAAGTTATGGTCTTCCGGCATGTATTTACTACATGGCTCTGTCTTCCTCGGCTGCTGCTCTCTGTTAGCACTACGGTACAGCTATAAAAATACAAAATTTTAAAACTGAAGTTCAATTTATAAACTTATACAAATGGAAATTTTTAAATGGCTTATGTACTAATTTGAATTTTCAAATTATCATGATATAATGAATTATTGAACTAATGCCTTGGATTGATGGTCTAATTTAATTACACAAACTAATAGTAGAGGGTGGATGTTCAGGTAGAATTCACCGATTCATGACAACTGTTTTTATATATATATATATAAAATTATTAGAATAGTAGTTATTTTTATTTTTATAAAGTTACTAGCGACCCTTAGCTCTGCTTTGCTAGGGTAATAAGGCATATTATGCATACATAATTTGTCTGGTGAATAGCATTGGTTAGGTTTCTTTGGGAGTCTTGATTTTCTTTCTTCCCATCACAGCTAATTATATATATATATAATAACTTTATCACATAGAAATTATAAAAATAAAAACAAAAGCAATTATTTCTTTATATACGAATTTATTATCTTCCACATTAGATAACTGCAGGGGATTAGGCAAGCAGCGTCTTCGGTGAAACCCATCGATATTCCAACCCATTTACACAAAACCTCGACAAATTATATATTTAAACCTTCCTGGTGAATCACTCTATCTATTGGTAAAAACCGCATGAAAATCCGTGCAGTAGTTATTGAGTTTACCGCGAACAAACGCGGCCGAGGACTTTGTTTTATAATATGTATAGATGTAATAGCACAGTAGAAATACATTTCTGAGGGAATAACAGAAGACAAAGTCTGTTTATATTATAATGGATGAATGGCATATTTGTCCTTTGTTTTGGCTTGGGACTCAATCTCTTGGACATGTTACAGGTCAGTTTTCCAATGGCCACCTTAACTTTAAGTATATTTAATGGACCAATGAAATTAATTTAAATTAACAAATCGTCTGCTTATATAATATTCACATATAGTATTTGATTCTCGTCAATTCCTTCATTTACTCATATCAGTCTACTGGAGGCAATTCACAAAGACCAGACATAGGAGTGACGAGATTATTTGACCCAGACTATCTTTGGTCCAAAGATGCCTTACATCAGTGAAAAAAATATAGGGCCCTCCTGTGCTAACTGACCCCTAACAGGAATAATCCTTGGATCTAGGCCGATTTGTCATTGTCCTTGAACACTACGTTAGTGGGAAGGAAAATTGGTTCCAAAGGGTTATGTAGTTGTTATTCCTCTGTACCATCAAAACCATGGCAATGTGAATTTGGGTTACCCTCTTCAGGCTGCCTATGCTACTGCAAGCAAGGTATAACTTAGCTGGACCATGGTATATAGGGCCAACCGAAAAAAATCCTGGCAACTCTAGGTAAGGAAAATATTTTGTTGGCTTGGAGCTCGTCAAAATTCATCTCAGTTCAGTTCGTTGAGCCCTGAATAATAAAACAATGATAGTATTGTAGTCTCGAAAGTGAGTGAGGTTTCCCACGATAAAAGAATATTGGAATTGTTAAAGGATATTGAAGAGTGGATATAATTAAAACAAACTGTATGTTCTCTCTTAGGTCAACAGGTGAAGGTTACAAGAGAGCAGAGTGAAAGTGGTTCTCAACACTCCCCGTCGCTACGGGCTAAGTCCCAGGGAACCTTTTAACTATATATTTAAACATGGCACCGTCTAAAAAGGTACGCATTATATAAATCTAATTAAGATGATTTTAAAATAATAAAGATGATCATTATGGAATTATATGATTGATGTTGACGCAAGTAACAAACCAAATCCTTCAAACATTCATAAAATTAAAACTGGTTAATAATAAATTAGTATGGATTTATGAGATAAGAGAAAACCATCAACTAGTTCTCAAAATTACGTAGCAAACTGTAGCCAACGAGTAGACATAACTAATTCTTGAAAAAAATCAGTGTGAGTGTATGTGTATGCTCTTCAGTATGTTATTAGCAGGGATACTACAGCAAAGTTCGATCAAAAACGTATTTACATACACTTTTGTAGAAAACTGCTGAAACGATTTTTATGAAATGCCAAAAGTCTTCTTTATTTTCTTTAACCGTAGAAAATCGAAGAAAAGATGCAGGGTAATATATCACGCCCAAAAGAAAACAAAACTTCCAAAGCTAAGCATTTTATGGAAATTATGTATGAGAAGATATGAAAAGTGTGTGGAAGGCACAATAAAGTTATCGAAGTCAGATTGGGATTATGAATGCCACAGCGGCCTTCATTAATTGTAACTATAATTTTTTTAAATACATTTTGTAGTGTTCTAAGTGTTAGTTTAGTCGTGTAGTCATGTTAGTAATTAATTTATTTATTTTCTTAAATTGGTAAATATCTTATAATGATTTGTTCTTTTAATTTAATTTTAAAAAAAATCTTTTTTGGGCACTTTTTGATTTTTATTATGTAGCCTTCGGGCCAGATATATATTATGTTTCGTTGTTCTGTTTGTTATTCTAAAGGGACTTAGTCCCAGCATAAATTTACTTTTCTATTCTGTTCAATTCTAGGCATGCTTGATGATGACACTCAGATTTTAATTTGAATCGGCTTCTCTGATTCTCTGATCACTGATTATACATAGAGATATTTTTAACTTGTTTTTTCTAAATAAACATATATTTTTGTTTTGACTTTCCCATAAATTAGGATTTTTTTTTACCGCATTAAAGACTAATTTCATTGATTTTTTCAAGTAATGTGAAAAACATATTTCTACCGCAACATTTCATACAGCTGAAGTCTTTTTATTACTGTTGTAAATGCCTGTGGCTAATTAATGCGAATAAAATGTAATTAACTTAAACTTTTACAAAAGTATTAATATCAGAGCACGAAAATGATACTCACCCAGCTGGATATGCAATAAGTTCAGTGTTGGGATCACAATCCAACCCAGCATTATTAGATACTGTTAATCCAAGGACTCTTTCTAGCTTCACCTAAAGAAATAACATGAATTAGAAAACATAAAACTAACATGTTTGATATAAAACATTATCTTTTATTATTAAATAAGAAAAGTTAAACAAAATTAGAGGAAAAATAATAAAACACCATCTCGGCAATTGTTAATAGAGCTGCACTTTTATAGGTTTAGCATAAATAAAATGAATAGATACTGAAAACGATATTTTTTTCTCTTTTTAATATCATGCTAATGGTGAGGAAGGCGTGGTAAATCACGATCGTCCACACACCAATTTCGAAAATATATTTCTATCTTTCTATTATTATAAATATATTTTCTATAAACTATTCTACACAAAAAATATGGAGTCACTCGAAGCACCTCTCCAGGAGAATTGGTAAGTCTATTAAGTTGGGCATCATGGTGCTATTATACACAAGACATTTCGGCGATACCACGCCACGTCGCAATACCATTTGCCTTCGCACGGATCTGTTCTTTATCAGTTGGGCTTACTACATATTTTTTGGTGATGTTACTTTCTCCTTTCCTCTCCCTCCTTAAGGTCAACTAAAATTATTACATAATATTTACGAGCGATTGGGGCAGAACCTCAGTGACTTAGTAAGATCGATTTTTATTTGTGCCATATCCGTAAAATAATTCTCAACCTCTTCAGCTGGACTAGCAATGTCGGAGAACTGTAGGATAAACCGCCTTTCCTGCGCCAGTTGGAGTAACTCCATGTAGAGCTCAAACAAAAGTGTCATTATCTGAAGAAAAATTTTACAGATAAACTTTAAAAAAATATTACGCTATCTAAACAAAAACAACACTTGAAAATCTAGGCGCAATAACGAAAATGTAAGAAATAGAAAAATATATTTTTTACGAGAGTCAGCAACTGGTTCGGATAATTTCTTGATTCAATCTCTGTAATATATTTATATGGATGACTACAATGCTAACTTATTCTCTAACAGGAAACAAATATGTTATATTAGTTTGTTATCGGGTCCGAGCTTATCAATGATTTATGGATATTATATCAAACTTTTCTTCGACACATGAAATGTAAATAAACTGAATAATAATTTTGCCAATTGTATAATGCTAATTGTCAATAAAATAAAATGCTCCGAAGAGGAATAACGCAAAAATTCAAAATCGAGGTATGCCAATGAATCAAGGATGCTGAAAAAGGAAGTGAGAAGGAATCTTAAAAGAAGTCATTAGAATAATTTTTCGGGAAACACATCAAATTTAAATACTATCTAAAAAGACATGTGCTAAGAGCTTTTAAATGTATAAAGAGAAATTACTAAAAATAAATTATGCAAGAATTGTCTGATGTTCCTGACACCTTCATTTTGGGTCGCTATAAACAAATTTAGAGTAATAATAGCAACAAAAAGCAGCAACATCTCTAATACACAAGAAAGGTGACAAGCTCGAATGTAATAATTACAGAGGCATTTCCCTATTGAGTACGACCTATAAGATATTGGCAGTGCTGCTATACAAAAGGTTGACAGAATTCTCTGAAATATTATAAGAGAATACCAAAGAGGCTTCAGACCAGGAAGGTAGACAATAGACCAGATATCCTCTCTCAGGCAAGCAATGGAAAAGTGCCATGAATACAATATAGACGTGCATCTCCTCTTTGTCTATTTCAAACAAGCATATGCGGAGTGGCCGAAAATGGGGTATGGAGAAGAATAAAGAATGGAAAAGAGCTGATGGAGCTATATGGGTAGCCGGAGATGTGGCGTTGATAAAGAAAGCCAGAAATAGATGGAGGGACACGTGGAAAGAATGTCAGACCACAGGATACCAAAGAGAATGCTCAATGAGACACCAGACGGCAAACGAAGCAGAGGACGCCCTCGGATCACATGGCTGGATGATGTCGAAGAGGACTTGAAACTGCTGGGAGTACAAAACTGGAGGAGGATAGCGCAGGATCGCAGAGATTGGTTGGTTGTGGTGGTAAAGGCCCGGGTTCTTGCAGGACCGTTGAGCCAAAATAATAAAATAAACAAATTTAGTGTAAGCAAAAAGCAGTTCTTCTCTGTTGTCTGCTCTGATTGGGAACCCTTTCCAATAGTATAGAAATATAGTAGAATTGAGAATGAATTTTTTTTATGCAAACTACACTATCTGTGATAATATATAACACAAGCTGAAATTTGACTTCCGTTAAAAAATGTAAATGAAGTAGACCTCCCAGATCTGATAAAATAACTTTCGAATTAAAAAATAAACTACCCGACAGCTGGTTACTGTAAACAGAAGCCTAATTAAATGAAAAACTGCCAACTGAAAAACTTTCAAGATCTTGGACCAATGTTGTTTCTTTACATAAATTTGTGATAAATAAAAAAAAGTAATTTCAATAACCCTGAATATTATATACCTATTTCTTCAACAGATTGTAAGTTTACAATCGTATTGTAGAAAGGACTATTGACCAGGTGTGAGGTAACTGTTACTATACCCGAGTCACGACCCGTATTTCTGAATTGCTGAGGTTGTCTGGACAATGTTTTCGTTTTAAACGCACTATCATTGAAACTGGCCATAATATGTATATACCATATTATGATGTACTAGGAATTTGTAGATTGAAGCCTTCGATTCTGGCTCATATTAAAAACATTTTCCGACGGAACTAACTGTTGAATGACTAAGGAGAATTCAATAACAACGCTAATATGAAGTAAAATGAAAAAAGATTATGTGAGCACGTCAATAGCTATCTTCAACAAAAGGGGGAGATATGTTAAGCCCCCTCTTATTTACTTTATTTATGGCAAATATTGAATCCTTGTTCCAGGAAAATCAGGCAAACGTGAAGTCCAATAACGGAAAATTAAGTCCACTTGATGAAGTTATAAGCATTATTTATGGGGATGAACTTGTTATGATCGGGATTCCATGACTCAACATTATAACTAAACGGAAACACGAAATTTTAAATATGTACTGGATATTTATAAGCTTAAGACTAATATTTCATAATAACGATTGTTAACAAATAGTAGAGAGGGCACAAGGAAGACGGAAATGTGATCTTCAATGGAAATATCATTCTAGAAGTAGTAGCATATAATTATCATACAATATCTGAAAACACTTCCAATATTTCGAATGTACTTGGGCCAATACTAAAATTGTGCAATGGGGTTATATGTGATGCTAAGTTTTTTTATTGATGCTTAGTCTGTTTTGGGCATCAAACACAATACAGAAGTATCCAATGAGCGAATACTATTTTAACAACGGTCAAAATGTAAATAACTTGTCGGATATTATAGTTTAAAGCAGATTTTATAAAAATAATTAAAATGTAGTGTATTCGATTTGATAAGCTAACCTTTTTAAACTGCTATTGCTTGGATTATATCAAATAATTTTTATAAAATCTATACATATAAAATGCTTTGTCCTGAATGACTGAGGTATCAACGCACGGCCTAAACCACTGAACGTAGAGAACTGAAACTTGGAGGGTGTTTTGTGTTCTTTGTATGACGTAGGACTCCGATAAGAAAGGATTTTCCGAAATTCTACCCCTAAGGGGGTGAAAAAGGGGGGCACAAGTTTGTTGTATGCTTGCTCACGTGTTTCTTACTCCCAAAATCTACCTATTTTCGCAGAACAAAACAAATCAAGTAACATTTCACTTCCTCGCTCGTAGACACATTAAATTTTTTGACAGCCCGAAATATTGTACTAACCCTTTTTAGGACACTCACCCCAGCAGGACGGGCACAAACGTAGCATCACGTACAAAGTCTCAGCCTGAACTGAGAAATTAATAAAATAAACAAATAAAATGAAAAGGACACGGTGAGCCCTAATTAAAAATCTAAAGTTAATAAATATAAATAAATAAATTAGAACCTTCCACCTTCTCATCCTCATCTTAAAATGTACATCGTACAGTACAAGAGATACCTCTCCATCCTATCTTCAATTCTACTTAGAAACCTTCAAACCCAAAGGGGATAAGAAAAAAACAAACAAAAAAACATTCACTTCTCGCTGCTGCTGTACAACAAGTAAACCGTTATACTAAGTATTACTTTTTAATAAATTCAATAACATTACATACTAATCCTTTACTAACAAGAACAACAGTTAGCTTCTGTCCATCCCGTTTGTTAATCAGTGTCAATGTATGTTTCACTGCTGTGCTGATCCGTCTGTGATAAAATTTGATATGGATAATCTCAAGCCTGGGGAAGGGCATAGGCTACTTTTTATCAACACACCACACAGGCGAAGTTTATATAAAAATGTAACCTGATTGACTAACATACCCAGCAGTCAACGTACAGCAGAAACCACTGAACTTAGCATCTTGAAATTCGCAGATAGGTTGTTTGTATGTATAGCTTAAATGAGAACTAAGAAAGGAATTTGTACAATTCCACCACCAAGGGTTTCCCCTTTAATATAATAGGGGTTCAAAGATTGTACGGAATCGGTCAGTTTGGAAGTTAGACATCTGAAATTTCGTGTGATTTAAAATTTTTTAGTTTATTTAAAATGATCTGTTATGAAACTTTATGAGGCAGACCAAATTCAATGGGAGCGAAGCCGTGGGCAAAAGCTAGTTTTGTATAAATATTATTTATTTATACAAATGAATTCGTTGTAACTATATAATCGTTTAATAAATAGGGTTGCCACCACTTTACCGCACAAATGGCGACAAATTCAAATCTTGCGTTAATTTTGGGACACCCTTCCTGAGAGTTGAGGAATAATTGAGGGTGTCCCAAAACTAACGCAAGATTTGAATTAAATAGAAAACACAGTTTTTAGTCTTTTGATTATTATTTTTTTATTGAATCATAAAGTACATAGGATAGGGTAATTTATAGAATAACACATCAGGCAAATGGCCTCCACGGCTTTGCATGCACATACGCGCTCGTTTATTATATAGTTTCATTATTTTTGAAATATTGTTCAATAATGAATACTCGTTGTTCTATCGTGTAACGCTGCATTTTTACTAACCCTAAACTGTCAGCTATCGAATTTTTTTTTTTAGGGGTGACAACATTTTACTGCAGAAATGGCGACAAATTCAAATCTTGCGTTAATTTTGAGACGCACTTAAGTTCTTTGCCAACAATGGAACAGCAGTAATGAAAATATAGGCCTTATTTGTATTCGCTTTTCTTTTAAAATGTATCTAAGAGAGAAGAATACATAATGTATTCGCTTGTTCCTGTTGTAATGAGTAATATAATAAAGTTCAGATACAGTTACAGTTCACCAGGGCGCGGTCTCGTCTAACGGGCTTGAATTGTGCCTATTGTTGTAGCTGTCTGGCAACTGTATTTCGGTTTAAGCCATGACGATGAGCCCAGGTGAGAGGAAAGTTTTTAAAATACACTGCAACCTGCCTCCACGGTGAATAAAAATAACTGGCAAATAGTGACAAATAATTAAAGTAAAATATTCCAAGAATTAAATTATGTATCCATTCCAGACCTATTTTCTTACCAAAATAGATGCGAAAATGAATACAAAAATCGTCGGCAGTATCTTAACCAATGGTTGTCACATCAAATTGTTTACTAAGTTAAGCTTTTTAAGCAGTTTAAATATCTTTTAATTCGTCGCACAACCAAACTGAGAATTTACAAAACCCTCGTCTGACCCATCCTGACATGAGCACCGGGAACCTGGGTAATGAGTAAACCATACTGAGTGTATTGACGGGTTCGAAAGAAAAATATTGAGGCGGATTTATGGGCCTGTAATGAAAAATGGCTTGTTTCGACTCGTAAAAATCCAAGAGTTGTACGCACTTTATGAAAACTTAAGTGGCTCACAATTTGTGAGACACCTCGATTCAGATGACTGGGGCACATAATCAGGATGGTTGAGGAGAGAACAATCAGAATACTGCACAATGGAAAACCTAATGGAGTAAGACCTCGTGAAAGACTGAAGGGAATACGGAATGATGCTGCCGCCGAGGATCTGAAGAGACCATATGTATCCATCAGACGTGCTAACGACTCGGAAGACTAGCGAAGAGTGGTTGAACTGGCGAGGACTGCTTCAAGCGTTAATTTCTGAATAATAATAAAAGAACTTAGGCAAGGTGAGAAGGAACAGGCGCTTCAAGATTTGGATCTGAATGAATACAAGCACTTGGGCAGTATAATACATATGAGAACGCAGTAGATAAGGATATCAAGGCCCGTATAGCGGTGGGAAGGAGATGTCAATTCAGAATACAGAAACTACTGTGTTGTAAATGAAAGCCAATGGGACTCATATATACAACGATTGTGAGACCAATTACAAGTTAAGAATGTGATAGAAAAGTCCTACATAAAATGTTTGGCCATATCAGAAAGGAGGACAAGAGGAGAACCAGGCCCAACTGATAAATAAGGGACCTATATGATGAACCCGATATTGTGAGGGTCATCCAGCTCAAGAGACTGCGGTGGTTGGCGCATGTGGAAAGGATGGGCCCAACAAGAATTCCAAGAAGGATGCTGTATGGAATACCGAATGATGGTATGAGATTGAGAGGGAGGTCCTGTCTCAGGTGTCTTAACGATGTGGATGGTGATCTGAGGGCGATGGGTATAAACTACTGGAGGCGCTTTGCGGCGCACAGAGGTGAATGGAGGAATTTTGCAGAGGTCATGGTTCTTCAATGAATACAGACCCCGCCAATGAATGTTTGAAGGAATATTTATGTTTACTTTGATTTTCCATTGCTTGAACCAAGTTCTCCTTCCTTATAAAATAGTAAAGATTAAAATCATTAAATAATTATTATTTTATATACCTTTCTTGGCGGCAATTTCAGCCATACCCTTTAAGAAAATATACATGGATTTATAAAAATTAAGAATGTTTTAAACCTCCTTTGAAAGAATATTTTTAATCAGAACACCTACTCATCTCAGATGAATCTTTTTCCGGTCACCATAGATTTTTACACACATAGAATACAAAATTTATCGTGTCAGTGATTTTAGATGTAAAAATAAAAAAAGTATTTGTTAGACTATCAATTATGTTTAAAAAAAGAAAGAAGACCTCGCACGCTACTTCAACACTAGCCCAGCCTGGGAAGACAACATCAAGCGATTATAAGAATCAATCCGAGAGAATCTTGACTGAGACGTCACAGGACGCTTGTCCCACCTCGCTCCTCATCATGACCTTGTCTTATCTCTTACCTTCCTTAGTAATGATCAAAGCGTCATTAGTTAAAATAGCTACTGATTTATGATACATGCTACATTAAACGGTCTCAGTTACGCGCAGCTCCTAACGCACAAAGATTACCCGAGCATTACACAGGCATCAAGGGGACACAGGAACAGACAAATGAGTTTTTTGGGTTCAGAGAGTTCAGATCTACTGAAAATTGTGAATCGAAATCTCTAGCCGATTACAACATTTTTCTTATCTAACAAGGACAGGGAAGTAAAAAAAGAAGAAGAAGAATAGAAAAAATAACATGCATATATCTAGGATACACATGGCGCCCGTGATATTATTTAAAATTCATCCTCTGTTTTTGACCTCCAGTATCCTTTAATAATACCCCTTGACTCCTAGAACAATTCCGAAACTTAGAACTACATCTGGAGAAACGTTTAACTAGGAACCTTCCTACTACACTGAAAAGACAAGAAATTGCACACCGTAATTTCGGGCTACTTCAACAATTACTAGACAAACGTTCAAACCTCTCAATTAATTATAAAAGATTCATATACATGACTAATTTAAGACCTTTTTAGGTTAATGAAGTTGTGCTTTGGGGCTTCATTATGCCATAGAATTCCTCCCGTATCCAATCCTTACAGTCTAAATTCTTTCGTAAAAACCTAAATCTTCCTTACTCCCCTTGTTGCCTAATGTCCCATTTGTTGCTGATTTGGCCTGAACCCGATATCGATCCTTTCATTGCAAACTTTATTCCCACACCAACCCACCTATTTCAAACATAGCAACCGCTTCAATTCTCGATAATTCTTCGAGACGTCTAAAAAGAAGATGTACTCGTGACCATCTAAGTTGAATTTTTTATTTGAGTACTACCAGTGGATTGTTTCTTTACTTGCCTTTATCTCATGCCAATATGTACCATTAATTCTATTTACTTGTAAGTAGAATGCAGTTGTAAATTTTAATACATACATTTAAAAAAATATATATATTTATTGAAATTTACAACTGTATACAAAATACATCAAGTAAATATAATGAGTGAATACATTGACATGAAAAGACAAGTAGAGAAACTACCCAGTGGTAGTACTCAAATAAAAAGTTCGGCTTAGAAGGTAACGAGGCCATCTTCTTTATACATAAATTAAAACAAAACTATGAAAGTATTTTACTGTGTACAATAGCGCAATAAATTAAGAAAAACAATGAACTAGTTTCGTTATTATGACGATATACAATGAATGTGACCGGACATGCACGTCAAGGAGGCTTAAGCAAGCATCATTTTGTTCTAGGACAATGTTGATTGTTGTTTGTTTGTTCATTTAACGTCACTTTATGCTGCTAGGGCTAATCGGACGATGCTACAGTGGGAGCTCTAAATTTTGCCTATCCAGGTTTTATTAGGATAGGGATTTTTAACGAGTACCTGACATCATACAGGCTCGGGACCCCCGTTTAACGTCCCTTCCGAAGGACGGCGTAACTAAGGATTTTTTACTCCCTTTAAAAAATCCTAGGGCCACCTGCCGGGCTACGAATCCGTGATCTTGGGTTTAGTAGTTTGTTACGCTAACCACTAGACCACAGGTCGCCCCAGGACAATGTTGAGCTCTGATAACAATGCACTCGTTTTGGCTGCTTTTAGTTCTTTTTTTTCTTCACTGACGATAACCCCTTTATTAATGAAATCAGGAGAGATATGCATAGTATCAGAAAAATATATTACATAAATAATGCAGCAATCAAAGATCCAAAAATTTATTGTCAGTGAATTTCGATTATTGAGCTGAACCCGGTTCGTGTATCATGTGTATTATCCTCAATACGTAAGTTAAACTATTTAATCTTTATTAACTAAAACCAGTTGATGTTATATATTATATTGAATCACTTAAAACAATTATAAAGAAAACTATGCGTATCTACTGTTCCGAAACAATTATTTCCAGCTATATGATTGAGGTCCATTTAACGAGATTTTTATTATAATGCTTGAATTGAGTGACAAGATGTTAGGCGGTAGGAGATAAAAATAGTAGGTTCCTTATTTTTCTTATTGGACGAGGACAGGGCTGGCTGGCACGGTGCCTGCCACTGCAGCGTTCCCACGACGATGTAGTGCCTACCGGGAACCGTCGTCTTAACTCTCTTCTTGCATGATCCGGGCTCCCCGAGTTCGACCCCCGCCAAACTTATAAAGACCATTCAGTTCCCGCGTCGGAGATCACGGCAGGAATGCTCCAACTGATTTGAAATGATAGAATTTTTTATTTGAAAACAGAATGACAAATCTAAATGTAACTATATAAACAACGAATGTCATTGAAATATTTTTTTAATAAAATAAAATACTTAAGATTTATCAAAGGAACAATCCAAGACTTTTCTATCTATCCTTTTTTTCAAGGATAGAGATAGAAATAATTGAGTGGAATCCGGTATAGGGATAGTTCTTTTCCTGTGAATGCCTAACTGATTTTGCTTGACCAATTTATAATGGAACGATTTTTGTTATTTGATGCTTATATTGTAACAATGTCCAAAAATAATTATTTCAAACTATATCCCTTCAGGGTTTTTGAATGAATCTTCATTCATTGAAATTATATTAATTTTCTAGAATGAAATCCACGATATACCAGATAGTCGACATAGAGTAGGTAAATAGATCAATCAGTTCATCTTAACTCTCATATTTTTTATATTTTTAACTTTCTTATATTACCACCTATCAATTATCTATAAATAGCGCGCATTGAAAATAATAGTACCTATAGCTCCAATGGTCAGCGAAGCACTAAATCTTTTCAGATTTGTTTTAGGCCTAGCAATAGTAAAAGCCTAAGGGTTAAGCCATTATCAATTAGAGCTCAAGAAACTACAAGCTCTAACGATGGGGACTTCCGATAAAATATAAACATCATCAAAGAAAAAATAACGTCAATAAATATATATGAAAATCAACCTGGAAATGACAAAATGTTTGCAGATAGGAAAGAAACCACGTCAAATAACGAGAACATAGAGATCGAATGTAAGGGGGCTAGAAAACGTTGATAATTTCGAATATCTAGGCCTTCATATATAAGAAAACGGTAACATATAATAGGAAATGACTCGGAGAAGTGTTCGAAACGAGTATTCTGTGAAGTATTCTGCAAGCTCAGGAAAGGTTTCTTGGTTGAGAGACAGGACCGAGAAAACCAAAATGAGCTTCTATAAATTGATGTTTCTAAATATAAGTATTAAAATTTCATGCTGAATAATATTAGTTGACCTTGTATATATGAGTAAGAAAATAGTCCGGGGACAGGTCAAGAAAGTTCTTCCTATATAAGAGAATTTTCTTGACATATAACCGGATCATTTTCTTCCTCATTAAAATTTCATGTTTATTTTTTAAATCTGAAACACAATAACTCGGCAAGAACAATAACAATAACCCAGCATAGATACATTATAATTGGTGTTCAATAATGCGATATATATATATAAATAGGGCCGAAACAATGAAACAGATAACGATCTGAGGTAGTTAGTTCCCGTCAATCAGACAGAAGGGCAGTGGAGCATGGAGAATGATATTTCCTTAAAATATTAAAGAAGCCCTTGGGATCAAGATTAGAATCCTCTTCCTGTGGGGAGGGCCGTTTAAGCCTGAGCTCTATTGTTCTCAACTTCCGTTCTTCTCTCGAGAGTTGTCAATGGCTCCGGGATATGGTAGAGCTACCTAGCATAGTAAATCGAGCAGGCTGTATTAGATGCATTATAATGGCTAGTTTGTGGAAATAATTATTATTATATTATTTATTGGCATACAACCCATTTGTACCTCACACCCTCCCGGATTAGCATCCGCTAGCTGTCCCTATCCAGTGCAGCAGCCACTCATTTTCCAACGCCAAGAAGGGTAATTATTAAAATTACGCAAAGAACGTGCATTAAAAAATGGCAACAATAATTGGAAACAAAAAAACATTGACTAAGATACATGGAACTCAATTTAATGCATTCGCTATTTAAATAAAAAAAATAAGCAACCAAACAAAAATTAAACACGTAAACTTACTAAAACTAATTTGGTATTATTAATTTGTAATACCAATTACAAATTTACGGCATTGCTGAACAGACTCACAGAAAACCACTACAAACTTTTCAATGAAAGATGCATAGACTTATGACAAAAGCATCAAAACTTTGCATATAGACTTCAAAATACGAACGGTCAAAGAATATACTACAAACGCTTTCAAGAAAAACTACACGGACACCCAAACCTATTGATAGATCAAATGGCCACGACTTTCATGTCATTTAGTTTTATTATACTGACAGCCAGTCTGCTGATTGTCAATTGTTTGTTCGTGACGTTAGTGGATACAAGTATAAACAGAAAAAAGGTTAAATGCAAGTTGTAGTTAATCAATGGAATATCAGTTCGAGAATTACTCCATACTTAAAACATACAGTTATATAAATTATCGGTTTATAGCAGATTATCACTAATACACGATCCGAGAGAATAATCCTTCCTGAATTAAATACCCTTTACATAAAAATAATATTTCCTGTTCCTGGGCATTTAACATGCAATTCTTAACTTTCTCCCAACCAAAAGTAAATATAAAATCCTTTCCCACACTCATGATCAGACCATGAATGCCTATTCAATTCTCATAAAATAAAATGAGACAACTGTATTCTCCAATTTTTTTTAAATAGTAAAGAAGTCATGGGAGTGGTGAGGCTCAGTGGTAGAACGTTAAGTTGCCGCTTTAAAGATTCCGGGTTCAAATCCAGCTGTAGCAGATAATTTATTTAATATGTTAACAATCGAGGTTGGACCCTTTGGGATCTGTAGACCATCCTATGGGCTCACTCATCATATATAAAGCGGATACAAAAAATGGGGTAAAAACCTGGCGGTTGAGCATGACCTCTGACAAATCACCTCCATGCACAACAGCAAAAACAGTTTTTTTGTTGTCCTCATTTCAAAATAGTAATAAATAAAAATAATTATTACGTTAAAAACTTATGGCTAGTGTAAAGAACAAAATAAAATCATTTTAACATAATCATATCTTGGAGTTTTAAGGAATGATTTCAGGAAGAGTTGTCTGAACTGATAAGGAATTACCGTCTTGCGATTTATTTTCTTCAAGGATATCTCAAGGTGTTTAAACACCGACCTCATTTTCTGAATAGAAAGAACAGGATCAAAAATGAAAAATCAATGTCATTCTCTGCTGAAATAGTGTTGAGGAAAAGTTAGTTGGAGATTGAGCTAGTTAGTTACATTCGGAGAATCTATCAATAAACCAAAGGATTATCATGTGTAAGCAGCATTGATGAAGTAAATATTAGCGGCTTAGGAGGGCGAATCATTTCCAGGACAAAACTAGGTGAAGGCTGTTCTTGCGAATTCGATAGAGAGCCATTATCTAAAAAGGCCTGAGCCTGAAGAGGATTATAAAATATGAAGACACTGGGATAGGAGTGACAGATGAAACGGAAAGGGAGAGGTATAGGCGTGCGCTACTCACCCACTTGCGGGCCCACGCCAGCCCACCGCATTCTTAGCTCCATCCGATGCCCCATTAAGGCCACATAGACCATATTGCCAATCCAATTTACCACCAACGGTTAGTCAGTTCCAACTTCTTTCAACTAAAACCGAACAATTAGCCCTTTAAGTTCTATGGACGCATATATGTATCCGGCGAAATCATTTGGTGAGGACGATGAGCGAATGTATGCGTCTATTGAAAGCCACCATCCGAGACTGCATTTTTTAATTTTTGGTTTTTTATATGTGGTAATTACAGGAAATTATGAATAAAATATATACGTATGAATAGCCAAGACATTAAAGAAATTCAGACATGTAATCAGGTTTATAGAAAACAAAATTATAAGTAAGTCAAAATATTACTGAGACTAATTACCTAAAATATCCAGATATTTTTATAAATGTTATGGTAAATTTTATTTATATACTGTTCGTAACCGCAGGAGAGGCTAAATGGCATAATAGATTTTAGATTTTTTTAGACGATTGATGCTTGAAAATAACGTTCTGTTATTATACAATCTGGTGCAAAACAAATACAATAATATTATAATTTATTTTATTTTATTTTTTTATTATTTGTTATAATTTTAAAATATTTTTAATTGAAAAGAAAATACATGTCCAGGGACATGTCTTTTCTTTTCAAATAAAAATATTTAGAAATATAATAATAATTTATTAATCTCTCCTTGAACGCTTGGAATGATACTTTGTTCCTATATTAAATAAAAATCGAGATACAACAGAGCTGGCACGAGTGAAAAGTATTCAGTCCACAGCAATGGTAAGCACTCAGCGCTCGTAGTCCCTCTGGACCGCATCGCCCGATAGTTGTCCGTACATAAAGGGTTAAATGAGGTGAGACTTTAATGTAAAAAAAAAAAAAAAATAGATGAATAGGACACTATTTCTAAAACCATAGCTCACCTCCTGTACAATATAAAGGGGCACCACAAAATAATAATAATACGGCTTAGCGAACCTGAAGACTCGATGGCGATGCCAGCAATTTCCGTTATATCAATGAAAAATAAGATACATAAATTTTATTTTTCTTGTCATTACATTACATTAGTTTATCCTTCAAAGTTTTGGAATGATACTATCCATATATTATAACATAATTCGAGATGGAAGAGACGGAAAACAATTGAATTGTGAGTTTCGAAAAGGGATCATCTAATTTGTATTGAAAATATATATGTTAGGAATGAGAATTGGTGATGGCTTTTTAGTTATAACGGAAAATACATAGAGGAAATAAAATCAGTTTTATGTTAACTTTAAAAAATAAATCTTTTTCATGATTACAAAATGATAAAATATAAAAGCAATTGAAGTTTATGCGACGTAGTTAGGCCTTATACATTGTATTTTCTGTTCATTAGTTTGTAATATAAGTTCTTTTCATTGAAAATTTTCAATACTGGACTGCGTCCCTATAATCTCCAACTGGACCAATGTTTGTACTTATTTCTTAAAAGTTAAAAAATAAAACATTATAAAAAACAAATTAGAACTCGTTGACTTATTAGCCTAGCCATCGACTGATTTTTAATGATAAACCTTTGCAATCTAATTAGAAAAAAAATCAGACTCCCTTCTTAATTTCTGGTTTTACGTATCAAAATACGTTGTTTCCAAATAAAGAAGAAAAAAAAAGAAAAATGTCTCCCGTCCGTATTAATTAATTTTTCTCCGATAGTATTTATTTATATTTTAGTAACTTATTCTTTTTTTTTGACCGGAACTCCAAACATTAATATGTAGTATGTCATAAGACAACGAATATATTGTCTTGCTGTTTTCTTTTGACATTTTGCAGTATTTCAGCTTCTCATCTCAGCAGCTATCACGAAAATATTAAAAATATCACACTTATTTCTTATGAGAAATTTAACGTTCTTTAAAATTGGAAATAGAACGTTTCTACTCAGGTAAATCAGAAAAATTAAGAATTCATTGACCTAAAAAATGTGCTTGCGACCAATCTAGGGTGCAAGACATCATATTTACATTCCATTGTCCATATTCCGAACGATTCCTGAGTGACGAAAGACCTATATAACCCTGCATTCTAAAACAATCTCAATCGTATTTCCATATAAATAACCAATATAGTTCATCGAATAAGTAAGAAATGCGTTCATATTTATGTTCGTGAATAAAAAAATTCATTTCAGAGAAGTATCAATGCCCCATTAAAAATATTTAATGGAATGAAAATAGTGTTAAGGGAGTGAAAAAAAAAATCCTGTACAACTACAAGCAATGAAGGGTCTTGGTTTCATTATGCGGTAGAAATTGTACTGCTTCAAGGGCGCCAGTTGTGCAGGTAGGTAATTTGTCCTAGATCACGCTCAACTGCCAGGTTTTCCCCCAACTAAGAGTACCGAGTTAGGGCCTGGTAATTATAGAGACTGGATGAGCCCCAGGAGGATTTTCAGATCCCACAGGATCCATCCCGGGCTGTTAATAGGTTAAATAAATTATCTGCTACAGCCGGATTTGACACATAATTTATGACCTTCGGTGACCTTTCGGGACGGCAACTCAGCGCTCAACCACTGAGCTACCCCCCCTACCCTCACCCTCTTTTTTCTGACTGAGTGAGATAATTAAGATTAAAAATATTATTGAGAGGGTCGTCGACCAATTCAAATATGATTCAGATAGGACAAAAGTGTATGATAGGTTATTCTATTATATGTATTTTCGTACCATTCCGAAATTAAAAATTAGTACATCTTAGCAAAACCGGATAGTAAACAAATAAATAAAATAGTAACAAATGGTATAAATGGTGATTACCATTTATTTAATAGTGTTGATAGCAAGAATATGTTTTAAAAGAAATGAACGATAAAAAAGGATACTTAACGAAAGCATTCCTGACCTCCTAAAAGTCTCTATCCTACCTATTGTTTTCACATAAATTACTTTCTAAGTAGAAAAATATAATGATTAATCGTTTTTTTTTAACTCCCTAAATTGTAAAATTAGTAGTAGGACACAAAAAAACCTAAGAGACTTCTCTTATTTCAAAGCCTGAAAATTTAAGGTTTCAAGTTCACATTTCAGGAGCACCAAAGAAATCCGGTCAGAATAGGATGTCTCAATTCTGTGCATTATGAAGTGAATATTAGCTCATTCAATTTAGAATGACATGAACCTTAAAGTACAAAATAATTTTTTTAATAATGACCTACAAATTAAAACATTTCCAAAGAACATTATCAAATCAACAATAACTGTTATCAAATAAATAATATACATGCGATATACTTAAATAAATTTCATTTCTTTATTCTTCTACCTTATATTTTCTTTATGTTCATGCCTCTCAGCGCAGAGGAGCATAATTTTATATCAAATTGAGGCAGTAATAGTTTGAATAATTCCAATCAGTTAAGAACGGAAAGAAGAAATTTCTCTTCTCCTAGTGAGCCAAACTTCGATTCCAATAAAACTGAAGAGGGGGTTACGGTTAGAAACCTAAGTGGATTTTGGCCAAATACTCCGCTGAATGTTAGCAAAGGTTGAATAGAAAGTTTGGTCACCTTATAAATATCCAGCTCTCACTGATAATGAGAATTTGGTCCGCTCATTTAAACTCAGATATATCTTTGAAAATTCAAAAATAGATAGGGCTGATTGTTCATAATTCTAAACCACTCCCCAATTTCGTTGACCAAAAAAATTTTAATAAACTATATCTTGTTTCAATTTTTTTTTCAGACTCTTAGAGCCCCTTTGGAACGAACGATGGGGCACGTATACTAAATTTTTGAATGTAGAATCTCCATAAAAAAAATATAGTTGTATCAGTGACATATTGGCTATGTTCTCTCCTAATTAGTTATGCTAATTAATATGGTGACTTCATTCACAATTTATATCTCAAAAACATATTTAAAATAAAAATAATAGATTTCCATGGCTTACAGATTTTATAGGTTTATTTTATAAAGATATATGCAACATTTTTTATATTTATAGTCAAATATGTTTTCATTTCGCATTCTAAGAGATTGAAATTAAAACATTCATTAACTGAAAGCTTTTTTCATAAATATGGTAGTTCAGAATAATTTTAATCAAAAGACCTCAGCTTGTATATAGTGAAAAAAATCCAGAAGATAGGGTTGTAGAAACAAAGAACGCTGGCAAACAAAGACTGGTAAGGGTTGAAAATACATCGTTTAACTGCAGAAGTCAATTTTTAATGTTTTGACAATAATTAGTATTCTCTAATACAACGAGATATTTGAACGCTGGCAGAACAACGTTGAAAGCCTCTGCCTTGCGAGACGGTAATTAGTTGCAAAAAAACACCATCATTGCTAATTAAAAATCTATTTTGAAAAATTAGAAGCGTTTTTTTCACAATTTATTGTATTCATTTTCACAAAGCGTTCACCATAAGTATAGCATCATATTTTGGGCGAATCAACCCATCAGTGGTCCAAATAAAGTCATAATACTTTAGTTAAAATCTCTAAGATAAGAAAAATAAATTAAATTTTAAAAATTATATATTTTAACTATAATGCTAAATTAAATTTATTAATGATTTATCAATTGTTTAAGCAAGAAGTAAATAATTATAATCAAATTTTAAGTAAAACCTTTACATATTATTATTATATTTTGAGCTTGCTATTTCGACTTTCTCCTTACTGTATTCATCAATAAACGGTTCAGTGCTCTGGTATGAGGAACGAGTGAAATGGCTATTTTTCCCTAATGGCTATTTATCAAACCATATTTTGGCCTCTACAACAGGGCCAATCAAGGTATTGAAGACCTTTTAATCCAGTTTTAATTGTTCCATCACGTAAGTACTAAAAATGTCAGTCAGTTATAAATCTCTGACAAAGTTTACATACAAAAATTTTAAAAATGGTGTGCCCCAACGCCATCATAATTATTATTTATTAACATCAGCTATAATGTAACTCACGGAATGCTTTAAAAAGCAATAAAATAACAAGTTAATACAATAAGAAGATAAACCAGCTAACTAAACAACTATTTATTTATAGGGGTTTCGAAGATAAAAAGAAAAAATTTTTGTTAAGATTGTTATGGTAATATTTATTGAAGTATATGGTTATTTATCACATTCCTGGGTTGTAGTAGTGTACTCTATAAACGATATAAAAGCCTAATCAGTATCTTTGATATATATCCTACTTATAAAATAGTATACCACTTATTACTATCAGCTATGATTGTTGATCATTCCGTAGCAATTATTACAATAATTGATAACCTTCCCTTCAGTTTACAAGACCTCAACCAGAGGAAGATGAGGCCCTTTACTGATGCATAGATTACTGCCTTAAATATAAAAATAACTCGGACGAGGTCTAAAGATATAGACTTCCTGGTCTCGGTCCGAATCCAAGTGATTAGGCTAGACAAAGCAGCTCGTGATAGGGGGGTGATACAAGGCTCAATTTGACCGTCTCTTACCAATTTATTTTGGAATTCAACTCCTTTCAGGTGAAGATTGAAATTTATCTAATTATATTAATATATTTTTTACTGACTCTAGAACAACTCTTGTGTTTTCCCCACATTAACATTTATCGTAAAGGTTTAACCTCATGAGCGGTACAGAGGAATGATTATGTTGACGATGACTGAAAAAAATTGGTATTTTTATATTCAAGATAGCAGATTTACTTAAGCATAGGGAATAGAACAACCCGAAAAAAATTATGTAAAACTGATATTGTTATAAAAATAGCATCTGGCATTGTTCATGCTTTTATATCTTAAGTAACTTATGGGAGCTATGTAGATACCAACAGATTAAAAAAAAAATCAAAACTTGTATTTCTAGTAGAAGCGGACAAGACTGGTAGTCGCAATCACCAGTTCTCTAGAAAATGCAGATACAAATTTGAAAAACTGAATACTTGTTACTCTGTAACTTCGTATAAACTTAATTAACATATCTATTGTAGGTGATTACAGGAGGGGGGGGGCTCAGTGTGTAAAGCCCGAGTTACTGTGCTTAAGGTTGACAGATACATTATAAAGCTTTTAACATCCAAGGATAAACTCTGTAGAAACTACAAATTCCCAGCCTCTATAAAGAAAAACATGATGATCGAGTGTGATCTTGGCCAAACGCACCAACCTGCAAAACAGTTGGCTTAGAAACAGTACTGTCTCTACTATGTAATGAACTCGAAACCCATCATGGGTTGTGGTAGTACAGATATTTTTTTTAGTTTCACCTTACTTTTGGTACTCTGTATCCATCTATCATCGGTGTTTGACCCGCGATTTTTTCTCCGGCCAGTATCTCTTCATCCTCTCTGATCTTCTACTCCTTTCTCATATGAGATTTTGATCGTCCGATTCGTTTTTGCCTCAAACCTCACTCTCTTGTCATGCGCTATGTTCTTGTGAGTTCCACCCTTAAGCATATCTTCCTTAACACCGAGTTCTCACATGTCCCTCTCTGCTTCCTTAAACCAGTTCGGTACAGGTCTTTATTATTTTTTTTTTTAATATGTGAAATATGCAACGGCTTAATGATAGGAAATTGTTTATAATTTATGTTTATAAAAAAGTTAAATAGATATTAAGATTAGCCTAAAATCATAACAAATTAATGAATGTAGTTAATATAAATGGAACAGTAGTAGCAAGATATAAACCAAAATAAAATCCATTTTGCCGGGGAGTATTGTTTCTCGGTATGGCACAGATACAAAGAGAAACACGTACAGTCGTGAGAGAATGGCAAGATTCTTTTCATTCTTTATCTCCTCTGCTCTCACTCAAGTTACTAAATACAGTATCCATAGTTGTAGAGACTGCCATTATTTCTAGTAGAAATGGTATATGTGAAATGGCCTAAAACTGACAATTTCTGAATTCTAAAAATTATTAATACCAAGTTATTTTCTATACAATACCTAGAGCATAGTTTAATGATGCCAAGTACGTTACGGAAGTCATTGACTGGATAAAGCATTTTATGACGCTATGAAGAAGAATTGGGAACCAATATCCAAAATACGCGAGTTGGAATTTCACTGAAAAAGAGGTCAGTAAAAAAGAAAGGCATCTGATATAATTCTAGAGAAGTGGCTAATGGCAGAGAGGCTGGCTGGCATTGGTCCGTTATGGTTTGCGGTATCCCGATAGACCATGAAAATTCTTTTCTAGCAGAGTAATCCAATTCAGCGCATATCCAGACTTTTTTTTTAACGGTGCAGTTCAGAAGGATGGATTGGACAAAACGGTGCAAGTACAGGGGAATGGCATTACAGTTAGGTGCGATCAATTATTTAGAGACCCAAATGCAAGGTCATTTCTAATGACATAAATCATATCATAAAGAAAGCTCAGTCCAGTTCATTCCGTGTCTTAATATTACCTAATCGCTTGCAGATCCAAATAAGGCATTCTAAAACCCAGGATCAAACTTTATTCGGTAAGCATTTATTTAAATAAGAAAAGTGAAAATAAATCACCTTAAACCCGAGCGTAATTCCATCATTCTACATAAATACAATATTAGCAAAATCCATCCTCGTACCCTTTTTGTGAATTTAAATAAGCATACTTTTTTCATTCATAAGGTATTTTTCTATTTTCCCCACGGAATTAAATGAGTTTTAAATCAGTCACGATAATACGAGTAAATACAGAGGAAAATAGAGAACAGCATAAAGATGAACTTAAAGGGTCAATAGAGTGAGTATAAAGACTCAGATCAATAAAGTGAGTATACGAGTAGAGACTCAGATCAATATAAACATATGGGGCGACCTGTGGACTACTGGTTAGCATAACAAACTACCTAAGCCCAAGATCGCGGCAGGTGGCCCGAACATTTTTTAAAGGGAATAAAAAATCCTTGGTTATGCCGTCCTTCGGAAGGGACGTTAAACTGGGGTCTCGTGGCTCTACTATGTCAGTTACTCGTATCAATCCCTGCCTAGTTAAACCTGGGTACGCAAATTTTGGAGCTCATTCTGTAGCATCATCCGATTAGCCACAGCAACATAAAGTGGCGTTAAATAAACAAACAGCAATGCCAATATACACAGTAGGATTATAGTGAAAGGGATCCTCTCACAAAATCTAAAATATTAACTTTCCTTAAATAAGAGGATCCACTATCTTTTTTATCAGGTTTTTCCAACAATAATTAAGAAACAAAAGAATTAAAATCAAAGGAAGGAGGGTACATTCATGTGACAGGATACAATAACCCAGATGTCCTGAACCAACCCTTAAAACTTACATCTAAGTTTCCTATACGACGAAAAAAAATATTCTGAGAGCCATTCAGCTGAATATACTGCTATGTTCGAGATATGTGATAAGGAAATGTGCTTTTGAAAATACATGAGATATAAGGAGGCGAGAGTAAAGGGATAAAATAATAAGTTTCCTAATTGTTTTTACTGCACGAATAAATTTATAAATTGTATGTAATGCGGTAAAATATTTCATTTCACTTCTTTCAAATAGTGTCTAAGAGCTACCAGGAAATATTAGAATGCACATGGTTTCTGATAAAATTAATGTTATGTTAATTTTTAAAATTTAAATATTTTTATTCTGATAAATGTATTTACTTGAATAGTTATTTGTGTTTGATTACTGATACAGTATGGCAAACATATTATGAGGATATTATACTTTATGGGATTATTAGACTTTCTGGGCTTCTCTTAGACACCAGAAAAGTCGAAAATGTAAAATAGTATAATGGAACGAAAAATTAAAAACCACAATATGACCCATGCTAGTCCAACTGTTATAATTAGTACAAAATAGAGATGGCCAGAAAAATAGACATAATCGTCCAAAGTGAGTTCAACTTGCAATTAGAACCGAAAATATCAGTGGATTTCTTTTAAACTAAGCTCTTAATCACCTAAATAGAGTAACAATAAATTTCGTTAAAAAACATTCTCATAATAAAAAATGAACGGTACAGACATATTTCGCCTCGATCTGAGAAGCTTGAAAAAAGTTCGAACTGCAATCCTGCATGTTACATGCGAAACTGTAGGAAACATTTTACATAAATTATCTTGATCTATAATCCAAGAAGAAGGTAATAAGGATTGTTATAGTTATAATCATCCGCCCAAGGATATTTGGTCATCGCTTGATTTAACTACGGAAACAGGATATCAAATTGATCACGTCAGAGTACAAATACAGATGGAAAAATAGTATAATTAAGATGAGGCTATGCCCTGGAGCAAAATGTGGGGTTGTATCATGATTTAGTAATCGCCAAACTTCGGAAAAAATCTTTATATTTAAAATAAATAATATAAACTATTCTTACGCCGAAAATTTTTATAAGAGTTAACTGAAAAATCTTAAATTAATAATCTGATAGCGATAACAACAAAAGGTACTAAATTTTTTATTATTATTAATACAGTTTGGTACATTGTAATAAGATATCTTCATATAACATTTTCATGAACCTAAACAAAGAAGATTAACCATTAAAAAAAAAAACAATTTAGCTATATTTTTAAAACAAAGTAATACCTTGGAATGAAGGCCAGAACAATAACAGTTATTTAATGAAAGACTTAATAAATTGTAAAGTACCCGCGGAGGGCTGATCTAGACAATATGGTATACCAGCTAATTATGCTGATTTGGTTTAACTTAGCATTTATTTCCCCTTCGCAATTCCACAAGTACCTATCGCAATACGTTAACTTAATAATTAAGACTTCAAAATTTGATCAACCAATTTAGAAATTACCAAGCAACAATTAAGGAACTCTTCTTCATTCTTCGCAATCATGATTGAAACCCAGCTTTCTCATTTCCATAAATTTTTATATGAGTAACTTTGGAACTATGATAGCTCATTATCAATATTGAATAATGCGTAAGGTTTGACTATGGAAGCAAAACTTTTACTGTGAAAAAGCCATTTATTGTTTTAGTTAATAATAATTTACAACAATATTAACTGACGTTTCTTAAAAATAGTTTTATTCTAATATATCAAATATTTTTAGGGTTTTGGACATGCATTATGAACAAAGTTCCTTCAAAAAAAACAAAAAAACAATGGATCGAAATACTTATCCACAATGACTTTTGTCAGGCAACAATAAAATAAGTTTGCTAAGTAAAAAAATAAACTGGGAAACACTAGTTTTAATTAATTTCTGATTTAATAACTTTTGCTAGTACATTATGATGAAAATCCGTGCAGTAGTTATTGAGTTTACCGCGAAGAAACGCGGCTGAGGACTTTGTTTTATAATATATATATTGATAACATATCTTACCAATAAGGAAGTTCCCAATTAACTCACCTGAAAAATAAAATAAAATCATTTATTATTCTTTGAAATAATTCATTATACAATTGTTTATATAGTGACATCACAATTACTTAAAATAAGTAAATAATAGTTTAAATTTAGTTTACTTGGGCTAAAATATTATAAATTATAGGGTTACAGCACACTGTATTACTTTCGGATTACTAAAATATTTATTATTATTACAATCTCAATTTGAGTATTGCGTACAGTGGACAGTTCCATATAAAAAATTAAATAAATAAATAAAACAGAAATAAACATTAGTACCGGTAAAATATTTGTTGTACATATTACTTAGTGTTACCAATTAAACTTCATATGCGAAGATAGTCAGTGTGATTAATTCGATTTGTATCGTACATGAAAATACAAGGAATGGAAATATAATATTCTTTCTTATCTATATATAAGTGAATCTGATGCAATAAAATTGGAAAGATAAAATGACCTCAAGTCAAAATATTGCTTGATCCTTATTTTCAAATACCTTGAGAAGTTGTTCATCTTTCAAAGTTAGCAGCTCAAGTGTCACACTCACACAGTTAGGTTGGAAGGATAATAGTTTTATAAATGCTAATTAATAAATTTCAGGGCAAAAGACGCTAACTAAGCAACGTCAATTAATTTTAACGCGATCCTCCCATCAACGTTAAGCAGATGTCAGGAAACGTAACTTCACCAAATAATTTTAGATAGACGAAATGAAAACTTATTCAAGAGCAGTTTGTTGGCAAAATTTTTACAATATTGAACAAGAATTTTTTATTGTAGACCACAACCAGGTTTAGATAATGAATTATCAAGCGAGATTTCTTTTTCCTTCTCATGGTTTTACCGTCGGGCATTAACATTAACGGCAGTAGAAGTGCCGAATATTTTGTAATGGGAAATCTGAGTTGGTAGCAGCGCAATTTATCTGAAAAGCATATTTTCTCGGTGCATGATTACCGTTGACAATGGTGCATTTGAATACATAATTGCATTTGGATGAGGTAATACTTTTTTGTTTTTGACATTGCCTGGTCTTGTGAGATATGAGGTATGTGTAAACTGCACTTTTCTACGAAGGATATATTCTTGAAAAAATCAATAAAATGATTTTTGTGAATCTAATGTCAATCTGTCAAAACTAGGTTAAGTTCCAGACTTGCACAGCGCCCTCTTATAATTTTATCGTCGAATTATTTCTATGGACATAATCTGGGGAGCAGAATGTTCTACTGCCGCTCATAGTTATATCAGATATTGCCGCTTCTATCTCCAAAAACATATACATCGTTACACTTGATAATAAAATTTAGATAATGTTTATATTAATTTATGCTTTATTGGGCTGGTTTTAATTCTTACAAATTCGCTTAATTAAAATTTTGCCCATGGATAAATATCCTGAAACACAGAGCTAAGGACGTCGACCAGGAAATGTTCGATCCGAGTGGTTCGATAACGCTTAGCTGTCACAACAAAGAAGAATCAGGTTAATTGGAAGATGAATAGCGTCGTACCTGGCGAGATTAAAATTGATAAATGGAGAAGAAGAAGAAATAGAAGCTAGGAAGAAAATAAAATGATAAAATCTTAAAGAAATGGAGGAGGTATTCCAATAATACCCTTCGCAAAAATGTAGAAAAGGGTGCAATTGGCAGTTAGAGGGAGCAAAATCTATTCAAAGTCATACCGCATGAGGGAGAATATGGGACGGTCTTTATGAATTAAAAACATATAAAATATAATATGAATAAATAAATATAAATTAAAAATATTAGTCCCCGGAACTGATCGACATGCAGGCAGAGATGTAGGGAATTAGAGAAACTCACCCCCCTCCCCCAATGCAGAATGTTTGATGGGCGGGTTCTGAGTTCAAAGGTCAACCTTCGGCCATAGACTAGATTACCTTGGAATAATTCGCGAGAAAGCATTGAATAACGTTGATACCAGATTTGATATGGTGTACAATATTAAAAACTGGATGCAAAAAATGAAATCAACGGAATTTCCGCTTCAACCCTCAGCCTCTACATTGTTCTAGACCAATACTTCAGGAGCAGAGCCAAGATCAACCGGCAAACTTTGGCACGTCTAGTTGTTAAACCTGGATCCGAAGCCTGGGCTTAGTATTTCAAACGAAAATTCAAGGAGAACCCTGAAGAAGAAGGGGAAATGTGAAGCCTATAGGATTGTGTCATGATATTCATAAACCTATTAGAACGCTCGCGTGAACCTACAACCTAGCATCTCCAATAATAATAAGGTAGAATGGCTCACAGGAAAATATTAAATGACGCTTATCAAACATAGAATTAAAGCTTGTAACAATTCCCTTTATAATAAAAAGCTTATTATAATCTATGAAAACGTAATTGTTACTCTAAAAAGCATTTGAACAAATTTTTAAAAATCGTCAACGTCATTATTTTCCTCTTTAGAATTAGTGGGAGTTTACTAACATGTAATGATTGGTAGTTAAAATATTTTTCAAAAAAATCATGATTTTTTTTTTAAATCGGCTACCCTGTAAACCTAATACATAGTACATTTTCATCCGCGTTTTAGTATGTGACTATTTTTACAGCTTTTTTAGTAATCAATATCAAGGTCATGTCCGAATAGTGATGCAGATGTTTTGTTTTCTATGAAGTAGAGCTCTATAAAAACTGTTTCTTTTGTTTTCTATAGTGAATTAGATATAATGAAACTCAAACATCATATACTCAAAAAAGGCGCAACAATTGTAAATATTCATATCCTAAGATTTGTTCTTGGTAGCCCGTGGCGGTCTTGCGTGTCCCACCTTTACGATGAGTTAAAGTGGCTCTTAAATAAACTATAAACTACTTCAGATTAGAAACTATTGTATTTATTGGCCATGATAGAACAGTAGAAGGCTGGGTATCTAAGAACTTTGCTCAGGCTGATCCTATACAATACCTCAAAAAAAGAACCTGAAACGATACGAAAAGGATTGTGGCGACAAAGCAGTGGATGAAGGGAATAGAAAAGATATAGGATAAGGTGCCAACTCGCCGCCTCCACGTCTGGACGCCATGACAGTACAATATACCATGGTTCCTACCGAGACGGATTGATCAAAACCACCAACCAAGCCTCGCTCTAAGGGACAATTAATCACCCAGACCTTCCAGCGAAATCTAATTCGGTCTTCGGACAACTATCTTGCAAAAATCGGATTCGATGTAAATAAAGGCCTTAAAAAAGTTAATCGTCAATGCTGCAAAACATCGGGTGACACAGAGTATCATAAATGTTTAGTATGACCAGAAAAAATTAATATTACCCCCCCCCCCCCCATCACAATGCATGATTTTACGTTTCAGGCTAAGGAGAACTCAATTTTTTATCTTTTCTAATTTGAAAGTAAATCATTATAAAAGTTCCGTAAAAAAAAGAAGGAAAAAATTAAATCGAAATCGTACTAGATATGTGATGTTGAATATTGTTGAATGATAATCAACGCAACAGATTAATTAAACGAAACGACTTATGGATTGAAACCATTTTAAATTTTAGGTAATTATCACATGAACAAAAACTACGATTTAACTATTGTAACCGTTGCTTAATTCAATTCAGGAGATTTTAATCACACGATGGGAGGTTTTTTTAACAAGCGAACTTACTTTTAAAATTTTAATACGATGTAAATTTTAAAACTCTGCTTCGAAAGAGCACCTTGGTCGAAATCCATGATAGGAATACGAGATTTTAGGGCGAAATTGAGGATTTTACTAAAAATTATCTTAGAGGGAATACCGCAATTCAAGTATCTGACTACTGCTATCACCGAGTACAGCAGCATTAGTTAGGGAATTGAGGCAGGGATAACAGGGTAATGGAAGCTATTGGTCGTTGATGAAAATTCTTCGAAATCTGGATGTATCCAGAGCCCTCAAAATAAGGTCCCGCAGGCAGTGGTTCCTTATAAGAGATTCCTGGATGTTGACCTATACTGATGTAAGGCTATTAAATATGTGGGTGAGGACATTTTCAAGAAGAATTTATGGCCGGAGATGGAAGATGGAGAAAAAGGAAGCGGAGATGTTGATGAGGAAATAAGAAACGTATGTATGAATAACGAGATATTTTATCCACCATAAAGCGGACAAAAATAAGAAATGTGGGACATATCCAAAGAATGGAGCGTTGTATATTCTCTAAAATGATAATGGAGGGACATGCGTGTGGAAGAAGACACTGGGTAGAGCTAGGTTCTGTTGGCTGCAAGAAATGTTAGAAGACTTCCATTGTTGGGTGACGAGAGCAGACGAAGACAGGTTTGTGTGGAGGAGGATTGCTGAGGAGGCAAAGGCCCTGCAAGGACCATAGTGCCATTAGAATAAAGTTTTTGGTTGCCTCAAAAACGATACTTCTTAGCAAGAACAAATATATAATAACAATTTCAAGAAATAAAGTTTAGCTATGTGCTCCTATTTATAACTCCTGGGTGATAAAGGTCTTCGTGACTAGTGGTCTCCTGATAGTCACCTAATTTCTCTATAGATGATTATTGGTCCTGTTCATTAGTAAGGTATAGTAGAATATTGTAGGAACAGCATGTAGAAAGTTCTGTACATGGACACATCAGATCGTGTTATAGGCATAACCATTCGGAAATGCTAAGGCATTGTGCAATAACTTGCAGCTTTGTCCAATTGCCAATTGAATACAAATGTAATAACATGAGAGTTCAAAATAGTACTGGAAAAAGTGTTGACGGTTATCCATTAACGAAAACAATATACTTTTAACAGCAATGAAGTTCCTTCATGATAAAACGAAGTATTGTAAAAAAAAAACTATTTCATCAAGGATAGTTAATTAAATAGACATAGATTATAGCATTTGCGAAGAAAATTAGAAAGCGCGTGTGCGAAGGCCTGATGGTTATGCCCCTGGAGAGAGAGCCCGTAGGTACCTGGCCGCAACATGCCCTGGGCTCTCTCCACTTCAATACCTCGCCGAAGAGAGAGTCAAGGGGGATCACACGTTGTTCGCAGCAGGGGGTCTTAAGGTCCATTATGAACCAAGGTTTGATTTATAGAATGTTTATTATTAATAGTCTTGATTGATATCACAGAATTATTCAGCATCCTAGTAAAATGTCAAGGAACTCATGATACTTCATACAACTTCCTAATAAGAGATGTGTATTCCAAAGAGCGCAATAATGACTTACGAATACGAGGTAACTAGGCAGCTAGATTCCACTTCCAAGATTCTACTTCAGGAAACCCTCACCATTCGGGGATTTCCCGCATCTGTCTACATAAAGTATTTTTTAAGTCAATATATGTTAGCAATACAAGCGATTTTGATATAATGGATTATTTATTTTAAAAAAATCTGTACCACCACAGATCTTGGGGTCAGTAAGTGGTAGAGACTATACGGTTTCTTCGACAACGGTTGTGCGGGGAGGTGATTTGTCCAAGATTGCCCTAAACCGCCGGTTTTCCCTCCAATCTTGGGCACCCACTTTATAGAGCCTGGTTGAGGGTCCTAGGTTCTCATAGGACACATCTCCGGCCGCTAATAGATTAAATAAATGTCTGCCGGCAACCGGGTTTGAACCTCTTAGATTAACAATTTATCAATAAATATATCATACCAAGGTACAGAATAAAATTAAAAAATCATTTTGTACGCATGTAAAACTTTTTCATACAAAAATCCACATTGAGCCGTACTATTATCCTATAAAACCTAAACCTAATAAGTAGAATCAAACACAAATTGCCTACCTCAGTTTCAGTATAGTCCTTCTATACCTTACCCAGCCGAGTGGGCTATTCATGGTTTAAAATGAATTGAGAGCTTTCGTTCACTCATTGAAATTATCAGTAAATAAACACAAAACTATGTTTAAAATTAGTTCAACGCACTTAGTAATGAAAGCTATGAAATTCGTTATCATCCTTCCACAGGCATAACCAAGTCGCCTTGTTTATATTTCTTATTTACTCCAGTATAATAAACTGAGATAAAAAAGAATGTTGATACGACACTATAAAGCTTTTTTTTCGTAAAAGGAAAAGATAAAAGACTTCTAGAAAATTTATAAAGGAGATTATATTATAGTTCGGAGCAAAAGGAAATATTGATTGTTAAAATGTAGACAGTAGTATTATTAAAATATTTTACATATTGATTAATAATAAATTCATGGGACAGAAACATTTCAAACATTCATCAATAGCATACCAAGTAAACAAGGGTTGTTTTCCATTAAAAAACAAACAAGTCTACTGCTACGGAATGACGCATATCAAACTTTGCAAAGCAAAAGCAAAAACTAATGGAGCTTGTCATCTACAATCCATAGAACAAACAGCGTAAGGAAACCAAATCCAAGAGGGGATTCTAGGGACAGAAAATATATACAGTTACCATCAAATTTTGACGTTGCGTGTAATTGTATATTTTGTAATACAAGGGTATTTAAAGTCATTTAGAACAATAACTCATATTTTTTTATTTTAAATTTCTATATGTTTGATTAGAACATTCAGTAAGGTAAATTATGTAAAACAATAATACGCTTTTAACTTTTAATAGATTACAAAATGAATGGGTCTCGAGAACTAAAATAGATTACAGTTTACATGATACAATTGGTGTGAACAAATGTTCTGAACACTGGTTAATTTTTACATTTTCTATCTGTTATCCAGGTCGGCTGCAGGCTCTTGAAGAATCTTTCGGTACATGTGTATTAGCCGGTCTTCATGAAGCCTACCTCCTTATCTCCAGTAACATCTTCTTATCACTTGCCTCCATTGAGTTATTTATGTGTGCGTTATTGAATTATCTACTGTATTGTTTTTTTCTCATTAATTTTACATAACACGTTGGGAGTAACCGTCATCAAAAGAAGAAACCATGAAATACTGAAAGGAGTTCGGAATAATTCCAAAGATTAAATTATGTGAAAAAGGTCTTCAAATAGATTTTGACAAGGATAGAAATGGAGATGTTTTCGTCCAAAGTATAGTGAAAACATATTGCATGTTGTGTATTTCTATTTCCATTAATAAGAATAAGAAGGAAGATTGTATTAGTAACAGAATTATCATAAAAGAAAAAAAAAAGAATTATCAGTATTCAGGTTATACACAAGGGCGTATAATAGTCACTAGGTACCGGCTAATACACAAGTACCCATATTTTGTCCATTGAAGTAATTCCGTTTCAACATATTAAAAGCGAAGCTGAGTATTTTTGAGATTGGCGGTTAAGAAATGTATTCTAAAACTGCTTTGTGCAATGCCTGAGCCTTAGATAAGCGATAACTGAAAATTTCTAGTTCCTGGTTTAAAATTTCTCAGCTATAAGGTTTCAGTAGCCCTAGTCGCATCACAAAGGCTTCGTCCCAAACAAAATACGTTCAAGTGTTTCTTACGTTTCGGTACAAGTAAATGGTCGTGTCTCAATAACGACAAGACAGCAGGTTCTAATCCTCTCACATCCCATACTGTCTCACTGGGTCCTAAAGGCTTGAGAGAGCACAACGTCAACTAAATTTAAAGCGACCTCCCAACAACGTATAAGGCACATTTTAGCGCAGATAACTTTTAAAATGATTCCTTTTTTATATTTCTTGTATTTGTGGTACAGAGTAAAGGAGATCTTTACATTTTTTCATGAATTCGAAAATTGTATTAAAAATATACTCGTATAAGAGAATAAACTAGGAATCAAAGCTCATGTTAAGGAATTATTCGCAGTTATGTCGAAGGTGGTTCAGCATCAGTACCCATTACCGTTCTATTAATATCTATTTTATACATATTTAGATGCTAAAATTAATAAAACATTAGAAAGAGGACCTTTATCAAAACTGATCGGATTTAATACAACATGTAAAAATAATTCTACTTCAACTAAATATTTCCTGTATCTACATCTAATTATTTCTTAAATAATTAAGAAACTATAGTTAATTAACTGAATAAGAAATTTCTTCAAATTCAGGAATATTATTTAGCATCTCAAGCTAAAAAAATCTTATTTTAAAATTTTAGACGTGACGGTGAACTAAATTTTCGTATTCAAAGATATTTTTTACTGTGGAGTAAAATTATTTGATCAAAAGATGTAAGTTAAATCCTGTTAAATCCTCATTAGTTTTCGAATTATTTCGAGATTCATCTAACTACCCCCATAAATATCGATTAATGCTATAGTCTCGTATGGATTTGGCATATTATGTTTATTATTTAAGAAAAATAATTACTAAAATAAAGAACTGACAAGTAAACGACCGAGCAAGATAAAGGACCGTAAAATGAAACAGAATAAAAATGTTTGACATTTAACTTTTATTGTTTTCTTTTTTCAATTATTTTAATTAATATCTCGTGGTAAAACTATTTCTGATTTTTTTAATAGAAATAGTTTAACTAAATTGAGTTATGATAAATATATTTAAAGATATATAAAGGTAAATAACAGACTACGAGAGATATTCTTTTATTTTGTCATTCTATCCTCGAAAAACTATCCCCGGAAAGGAAGAACAGCAGGGACTCCTGAAGAAAGTACAATATTGCCATTAGTGCAGTCTTATATGCTAACGAAGAAGAAATGGCGTCCGTACTCACGTGGACTGGTCGAGAATTTTAATAATTAATTCATTTACAAGGCACGTGAAACTGCGGCAACTTCCCTCTCTTATAAGGTAAGAATATTTTCATTTAAAAAATACTCATTACCATTAATATTTAATGTTAACGGTCTCCACAACACCGTTAGATATAAAAAAAATCTACAGGAACACCTTGGAAGGTTGATAACTAAATATTAAAAGAGAAAAGAATGAAACCAGGGATTTTATTACATCATTAAGTTTTAAGGTCCTTAACCCGCCTTTAAAAATGGAATGATCAAATATTTGATAGAATACCCCACCCAATTATATCAGGGTTTTTTTAGAAAAACAGGATGAAGAAATTTTAGGGTTCTTCATTTTATGATACTTTTAGGAGAAATTAACGGATAATCCACGAACTTGATATTAAACTAAGATAAACTTTACCATGTAAATTATTCTTTACGATATAGGGCACACAGGCCAATATGAATATAATGTTTTAAGCGAATAACTATGTATACAATAAGCATTATATATCTTAATAGAAACACGTCCGTTTTTGTATCAATGATTTTTAAGCGTAGTTAATTCAACTAGGAATAAATAAAGTAAAAATATAATTATCGATATTCATTATTTGTCAATGATGTAATATATTCAGTAATACAATTATAAAGCATGAAGTATCACGTTAAAACGCAATCTAGCTGAGTCTGTCGGTTAAAACAAGATTATTTCTGAGATGAAAAATTAAGGAAATGTAATCTTCATCAACCAAGTAATTACTGGTGAGATTTTGCATTCCAAAGGTTTATTTAACATAGTTCCAAAAAGGGGTTATTTATAATAATTACCCAATTAGCCAAAAACGAGTATATTTTCTCATACCAAAGTAATTAGTTCTATGTTATTGATAACAAATTTCGTTAATTAATTACAGTTTATTTAATAAGATGATGTAATTGAAACAATACCTAAAGTCTATATCATCAGGAAACAAACCTAAATATAATTCGAATCAATGAAGATCAAATACAGCACATCTCACATCAACAGTCCAAACTGACTCAACAATTAGGGGCACATACCTCACTCAAAGACGTTAAAATAAAAAACTCTTGGCTAGTTTTTTTTTCAGTATTTGAGATACCTATTTTAAATATAAATTTTAAATTATTTTCCCAATTACTATTTCTAAAATTTATTTTACTTCTCGATTTGCTCTTTTGTATTATTTATTCATTTATAAATTTATCGTGCTTGATTACAATATTTATAGAAAAGAACTATATTAAATTTGAACATTATTAATACGACGGTATAACAAAATGCAATGTATTTGTGTAATGGTAATGAACGTAAGCCCTTAATACTTTAATAGAAACATATTACAATGTTTTCATACAATTAGATTAACTTCAGTTTCTGACGGAAAAGACAAAGAAACAGTTATTAACACTATCAGATTTTTCTTTCTAGTAAATGCTGTACCTATTTACATATATTACATGTAGGTAAATAAGCATGTAATAAATATGCTTATTTCTTATTATATTATATTCATGGATTATGTTATATAATCCAGAACGCAGTTGAGGAATATGCGTTTTCATGCTATGTGCTCCCTTGGTATAAACCAGCTCTGCTACTCATTTATAATATAACATATAATATAGATAAATTAATACCATAGAGAGCTAGAGGCTTTTATGAAGGCTCCACAAAAATTCACTGAGGGGCCAAATTCCATACTAATATAATCGACGATTCTTATTGTGGGGACATAAATTAAATTAAAAAATACTTCAAGATTAGTTAATTTTCCAATATAAACCACAACGAAGAGTAGTTGTTATAACAATGATCATCGCTAAATAGCAGGCAAAGGAACTGTATACATTAAACAAAAAAAACCTAGTTCGTAAACAAAATGTTTCCAAATCTTGTGTTTGGATGTTCCGATTCATTCCAAATCACTATGGCGTCACCCTATTTTTCACCCCTATCTGATGCAAATTTTCTATTTTCTTCATTGATATTTTGCGTTTCGAGGTCTATCAACATAATAATATGTATTCCATACAAAAAATTCAGTTGGATTAATGTTAAAAAATCATTATGCAGTAGAACAGTTCAATCACAAAAAATAAAATTGGAGCTATGGTTAATCCTCTATGCGTTAGGGCTATTAAATACCCGTTTCCTTCGATTTAAAAAAAATAAAAAATTAAAGAGCGATCCTCAATCAAATAGCTACTTCTTTTACTATGCCTGTTGTAAATTAACTGTGGTTAAGTATTTAATTAATAAAAATAAAACTCTCAACCGTTACCCACCAATAAACATTGCAATCAATTTTATTATTAAGGAATTTTAACATGAAGGGTTATACCATTTTGTATATTTGGCATTTTACGATTTTGTACAGTTTAGGAAATCTTACAATATGTAAATTCGTACACCTCCCAGAAACTTATATATTTCTGGACAACATAGCAAATAAACAAAATAACTTTAGTAACAGGCTGAGTTACTAAAACGAGTATACACATTTGTGAGCTGACGCGTCACAAAAACCGGTATTTTTGCGTAAACCACAAAAGATTTCAACATTGCCTTGAAATGAAAAACGTTACATTTGATCATTACCTTGAAATGAAAATCGAGGTCGCTACTCCGAATTGTTTTTGACAAGAAGGGATAGATGTGAGGAAGACAAATGAAGCAATAGATGAATAATGAAGTCAACACTACATAGAAGTTGGGCTAGCGCACCCTTTAAATGCAACTGAAGTAAATTTAATACGTTGGGTATTATCTCAATAGTTTCAACAACGTAAAAATAAATTATTTCAAGAAAAGATTAAGATGGTAAAACATACAGGTTTTAGAACTCTCCGCACGTCGCGCTTGTAATGGAATGGATAATTAATTAATTCAAGTATCCTAGAGATCAATACATCCTAAGCTCCTCCATCGGAAGAAGAAACCCATCCAATGAACTGAACCGCGCAAGGTGTGGCGGCCGGTGACCCCACGGTTCTTCTTCAATGGCAGTGTCCCAGTTGTTTCAGCTGTCGAGAAAATCGTACAAATAGATTCATATTTCAGAAATCTCACTGTTTGTTTTTACTTCAACACTTACTAGACTAACGCTCTAAGCTCCCAATTAATTACAAAAGACTCAAAACACATATTTTTAAATACGGAGTAGTGCTTTGGGGCTCTACTAAGACATCGAATTCCTCTTGTGTCCAATCCTTAGAATCCAAAATCCTTACTGCGCCTTACTTTGTTACGGATAAAGCCATCCATAATGACCTCAATGCCCCATTTGTTCCTGATTTGACCCGAAACCCATATCGATCCTTTCATGACAAACATTATTCCCTCTGAAACCCACTAGTTTCAATCCTAACAATTACCGATAATTCTCCGAGGAGTCTGAAAAGAAGATTGTCTCGCGACCTTTTAAGTTGAATTTGTTTTTTGAGAACTACCACTTGGGTAGTTTCTCTATTTGTCTTTATCTAATGCTATTATTTATCATATATTCTGTGTACTTGTTATATTAGGATAATATAGTTGTAAATTTCAATGAAAAAAATCAGAGAGAGAGAGCTAAATCGTAATCTTCAGCTTCTTAAATCAAAATATCAATAAGCAGGGAAACGGCAAATCGAAAAACCGTAAATGTTTTGTGACACCCCTCTCTCAGTAAAAACACTAGTTGTTCAAGATATGTATTTGAGTTTGACCAAACATTAAAACGGACGATACGAACACTACTAAAATGACAGAAGGGACTACATTATTTTTTTTTATTGATACAAAAAAATCCGATAATTATGCTTCTGTAAAATTACGAGATTAATCTATAATAATAATTGTCGGGATAATGAAAAAAATAGTATCGGGAAATTAGTGTAGGGCGATTTCAATAAGAAACATTAATACATACACTTTCTGCCTTTAAACACTACTGCAATGTTTTCTTAACACCTTATAACAATGCAAGAGAATTCGCACGAATACTAACTTTAAAAAAAAAAAAAATCCTAGAACTAAATTCAAACAAAATAAAATAACATTATAATTACATTTTAATTTTATAATAAATACTGTTATTTTAGATGTAAACCAATAATAGTAGTATATATGTACAATATATTTAAATACTACCCGACTAACTCTATTAATATAATAAAAGAATCTGATTTTCATTAACCATTAAAATTACGTTAAGTTTATTAACTGTATATAAACATTAATATTGTTAATAATATCTATTATCTTTCCACACTGACCTGAAAAGCAGGAAGCTCCCGTTTCTGGCTTAGTCCCATGGTTCCATTACATATAACTCAAACTGATAAACACTTTTCCTCTTCTTAACTTATACATTTCTAAATTAGAAAAGTCACAATTATTGGGCTAATCAGAAAGTGTTTACTGCCAGAGAATACTGAAGTTTATCATTTCTTAGGGAAAAGCATGAGAATACACAATATTATCTGACACAACTCGTTTGTTTTAAGAAAATGTATTTCATCATATATCACTTGAAATAACAGAGCCATTGGAGGACAAATGATTGGTCTACCTTTCCTATAATGATATTTGGTATATACTTAACTTTTCCAGTTTTTATAATAAAAAGTATTTAAAGGATAGTTGATTGTGTCACACAATGAAACCATTGCTTTGAATATTAAGCAGATTAAAAATTATTAAAAAAATTATTTAACACAAATGTATTTATTTATACTTGAACAATAGAGCAAAATTGTCTTGTAGTCATGCTGTGTCACCTATACGACAAAGAAGCTCTTAAATAGCCAATTCTAACGATGTGAAGCGAGATAGTTGAAAATCTCTTTTTAAGAAATACCTCATTCTTCACTTCACCAACTACATGTAATGTGTCGTGTTTCGTTAACATTAACAGTCCACTTATTTAACAAAATTTTGATTTTGTGTGTACCTAGTTGGAATGCATATACATAGGAAAGACTTTAATTTAGAATATAGTACACTTTTGTAAATCATCACAGACATTCAAAACTAACTCGAAGAACGAAACTTTTTTTTAAATGGACACGACACTTTAAATCTTGATCAGTAACTGTAATATACCCGTACATTTGCCAAACAATTAAGAACTTTCATTATCGATAACCAGGTAAAATAAATGGTTAAATATCATCACTTTAAAGAGTTCCTAATGCTGGTGAGGTATCGATACAAGTCCAATGAATAGTATAGCATATTTAAGGGGCAAGAAGGGTATGAACTATTTATTTGAATTGTAGGTCAATGAACAATGGAGGTCTTCTTCAGGGGTGGGTAGACAGATGAAGTAAAATTATAAATTTTTAGAAATGATTATTACACTTACAAGAGATTTACAACTTCAAATCAAGAAGAAATAAACTGTTCCTCTATTTTACTTTATTTCTTTTTATTCTTTACATTTTTTTTATACATCATTTTAATTTGTTTGTATATTGTCTATCCAGCCTTGAATAAGACAAGCAATTTGGGTCGAAACGTTGGATTCAAATAAATGGTTCATGCCCTAGTTAAGAAAGGAGAAATTCTTTCTCTGAACTCCACCCAAACCATTTTCCCCCAAATATATAAGGTCAATTATTATTAATCAAGATAATATATTAAAGCTAAAAATGTATTTTATGTAAGATGACTTTATATTAGAAACAGGGCTGACCGAAATTGGGGAAGAAAAACAACAGTGACTAATACATAACTAATCAGACGATTTGTTAATTACGTAACAGAGCTAAGACTAAAAACAGCCTGACACTCATTACGTGGTTTTAACGAATGACTAGTAATTAGCGTTGAGTAGTGAATGTATTTTCTGGAGCAACCCCTTTTAGCTAGATTGCTAATTTTTTAACAAACCATGTTTACCAGTTTTTTACGGTGAATAAACTTTTACTAAAATGAATATACTTTATTTCATGGCCGCGCTTGTTTGTATTTTATTTGGTATAGATCTTTTGTGAGTTGAATATTAATATCATATTTAGGATAGATCAAGGGGTTATAAAAGGATTCGTATAAAGAACAATTATTAGGGGCCACTTATCTTATAATTTAATACTCCTGCAATATTCTCTCAAAGATACACATACTTAATATTAATTTTTGATATTTATTTTAAGACATTATATAAGCGACCACACTCAAGCACAATAGATATTAGGGTAGAAAATATAGGTTCATACCATTAATCTAAACACCATGTTGACGAATTATTACAAATGGAAAAAAAGCGTACAAAGCAACATGACAAAAACTGAGGTTTACAGGAGAGCAAGTACGTAGGGACAGTCCAGATACTCGACAACTGTAAAAAAAATAAGGATACAAAAAAACGGTACTCGACATATATATAAAATATGTGGAATATTCAGATATACGGATCTGGTTAGATGGCAAGAGACAAAGAAGACCAAATACAAATAGGACTTCAGAAATGGATGAATCTCTGATTCGTCTTTAACAGTAATTGCATAATATAATTTAAAAGGCCATAAAAAGCCCAGAATAGACAAACCCATTATTTTGGAACCAACTCAAGAAAAAATACTCATTTGTTGTCAATTTTTTCTTAAGACGTCATATCTCAACTTTTTACTAAAAAGCGATTGTTTTTAAACACATCAGTCGTGGTGAGATATATTACAGCAGTAAGGAAGCGTGACTAGAGAAAAAGCTGGGAGCATCATAAATGAGCGCAAACAACGGAGATATGAGCGAAGGACATTCCATCCAAACGTTTAAGATTTTTACAATTTAAGACAAAAGTTCAAATGCTGCAGAGAGATAACTCTCATTTTTTGAGAACAACATAATATAATGGTTATCTGTACCTGTAATAATTACAATTAAAATTAATTGTGTTGCACTACGTAAAAATAGAGAGATTAATGTTTGAAGAAACTTTTACGCAATTGAACGAAAAGAAGTTAATATTATTGAAATCGAAACATGTTTACATCTAAATATAAAAAAATAACCCTAAACTTAAACTGTATAGATGGTAAACTTTAACTTGATGTTCTAGCGCCCAAAAATACAGAATTTTAGAAGTTACCTATTTTCATTTCTGTTCCGATTTTATGTTCTTAAAAACACAGATTCCAATTCGTACTTTTAAAAACTTTGAAATTCCGCATGTGTCAAAACTATCTCGACTGTGAACGCCCCAATAAAAAAAAAACTTGTACCTCTACAACCCATGAAGGGTTCAGTACGTCTCTCGGCAGAGACTGTACTGTTTCGAGGATAACGGTTGTGCAGGGAGGTAAGGTAATTTGTCACAGATCACTCTCAACCACCAGACCCCCCCCAATTATCGGTACCCACTTTATAAAGGCTGATCGAGCTCCAGATCCAAAATAATTTATCTGGTACAGATCCTTCGGAACAGCAACTCAGCCCTCCACCACTGCGTTAGGGCGCTCCCTATATATCTATATAATCTGAATATTTAAAGTTATGAAACATAATCCATTGAGTACATCCTGGTTATGTTTATCATTATCATTAGTATTACAAAGGTTCCTATAACTAAAATGGTAATGATCGATATCGATATGGATTCCTGTTGCCTTGGTTACAAGCTATATAGGGCTCCTGCTGCCGGTGGGTAGTGATATGTTGGCAACATGGCAAATACAATAATATTGCTTATAAACTAGGAATCGACCTCGTTTAGAACGACTAGAAGGTCATAACTTGCACGGAAATATGTACTTACACCCCCACCTCATTCTTATTGGGATCGACAATTATCAAGTTGGTTACATAATACACAATAGTTCGCTAAATTATAGTCATGTCTAATCCAATACAAATCTCATTCACTTCTACTAAGTCATAGCATCATACCCTGCAATCATGCCAAATACGTCGTTTGGATCGGTTCTATAAACACTTCTAAAAATCAGGTTTGTTGTATGTATTTTAGTATGCAAAACACCTTCTTTTTTTAAATTTAAATTTACAATCAAGAAGTTATTGTTAGGGTGGAGGTAAAAAAAATAATACTTGAATAGGTAGCAACTATTTATTTAAAAATTCTTTTTTATTTCCACAAGAACCATTTTCTAATATTTATTCAACATTTTATCAACTGATAATTATTCAACAAACTTACAATAATATTTTCTTTATTCTTTACAAACACGCTTTCGAGAAACGAAAAAATCCCAAATGTATTAAGAATATTTGGATCTTGAGAACATGTGAAATTTTATATTTGGAGGAACGCTATAGTATTTCCAGCGCACGGCTTACTTGAGCCAATGTCGGAAGCCTAGAATAATATTGATTAGATAATAACTTATTTTTAGAATAATCATTTGCTGGAGAAGTGCTAACGAATTGACGTAAGCTACCATCAAGCTCACGGAACAAAAATGATGACCAACCAAACCGTAATTTTCGATCTTTCGTATTTTATTGATTCATTACTTCAAAGCGGTACTTCCAGGTGATAAATTTCATATTTAAAGAATTATTATTATTGCGTCACTGCAACCCGGTGAAAATATTATGGTCTTGGTAATCAACCACCTCCGCCAATCGTCGCGATACTGTTCTGATTTCATCCAATCCATACATGAAGGATGTCCATCAAGCCTTTCACCATTCAGTTGATCCATCTCGGCTTAGGGCAGCTTCATTTCCTGTTGCTATGTAGATACTGTATAAGCATCTATTGAATTTTCTTCCATCTATGCCAGGTGTGCCGCCCATCGCAATATGCCTAATTTTAAAATGTGGAATATAATAGGCTCTGTAAATGAATGGAATAATTCCTGGTTAGTCCGTCATCTCGTATACCATCGACGAAATTTCCACCAAATATTCTTCGGAGGATCTTTATTTCCATAATAAGGAGAAATTATCATGATATGGCTTTTGGCATAGGGGTTAAATATAGACAGAGTTTAATATGTCATAAGAGAATGTGGTAGATGAAATGTTTTCTTATCTCAAAGGGACAACGGTTAGCAGAGATGTTTCTCCTCTTCACTTCAGCTCTTCCGTGATTATCTTGGTTCACCAATAAGATCAGGATCACAAAATCTTAGACCTTTTCAAAGATGTACTCTCCAAAGGCTACACTCTCATTAAAGAATTAACAATTTTAATTCAACGTCGGTATACATCGCGGAAACCGTCGGTGGGATTAAAACAATTTTTAAAAACTCCGCGAAGACATTCATGTAAGTTTTAAACACTTTTACCATTGAACGGACTATTATAAATTAAAATTTTTTCGAAAAACTCGTAGATCATCAAATTTTATTTTTAGTGAGTACCATTATATATTTCCCCCCTGTAAATACTGACAATCCTTTGTACAGTTAAATCACTCACTCACTATCAGTCAGTAAGGTGGTCTCCTTTGTGTAGTATAAATTGTAACCTGCTTACTAGATAAGCTACAAACATGAAACAATTTCATGCGGTTTCTACAAAAACCCAAGCCCAAAGAAAAATTTGAAATTGGAACTCTTCCCCACCTCATTAAACAAAACGTATAGGCGGACGTAAATTAAAAACATAAAACATTTTTTTGAAGGTATATTATGCTAATCGGTAATATCTTTCAGAGATTCAAGAGCACCAACAATTTGTATCCATCCAATTTCATTGGTCATCTATTCATCGATTACTCTTTTGATAAAAGTAGATTTTTAAATGATCCATATTTAGTACGTATCATTTATTGATCAATATTGCATTTTTTTCTACACTAAACAGATCTATTGAAGTTGATGACGAACTTTTTGTCCTACCCACATAGATTATAGATATAATAGAGCTAATTTTTAGATTTGATAATTTTATGAATCATTTTTTTATTCAGAACGCGAAAACGCCACTCCAAGAAATTAACCCCTAAATATTTTTAAACAGTTAATAAGAACACTGAACACCCCTATGAAGGTAGATGTCCAATCTATTATTAGGTAAACATATAAATATAAGTTAATGGTTCAATGTTTTTATGAGTTCCACAAGACATAAACTTAGTGAAAAAGATCTGCAATGGACGATGGTGCATATCAGTTAGATCTTCATACAGGCAGTTTACTGAACTTTATGAAGCACTTACAAAACTGTTAAAATTGAGAAGTTTGACTCCTAATTAACTTAATTGTACGAAATAGAAATCGACAAGATCCAAGCCAACGATTTGGCAAGTTATGTAGAATGTGCTCACTTGTTCTTTCTACGGAACACTTGAAAATCAAGAGCCAAGCCAAGAAAATTAGAATGTGCAAGACAACAAGTAGCCTGGCCTTGGCCGGCATTCCTATCTGAATTACAATTAACAGCAAATGCCTTGTAAACTTGGCTGCAGCAACTCCTTAACAAACATCTCTCGCGAATGAAAAGATTGGCAGGCTAATAACCCTATATTCATCCGATTGCTTAGAACTTTCTAGTTCGTTAACGGCATTGGAGATTTAACCAAAGTTAAAGATCATTACATAGAACATTAAATTGCAAAGGGCATCCGTTAGTTCAAAAATAAATAATATTCATCCTATAACTAAAAGAAGTAAGACACAATTATTACCATTAACTCAAAGCTCCTCGATTCGCTCTTCCATCCAAAAAGAAACAAGGTACATAAACTACTAAGGTGATTTAAATTAAATTGTTAAATTTGTATTAGCGCCAATTCACTGAATATATAACGATATATTTATGATATAGTGAATGAATCAATATAATTCTTTTTAATGCTTTATAGGCCTATAAATCCGAACCGGATATAGAAGCACGCAATAGAGTTCCGCAAGTGAAAGGACATTGTAAAATTCAATTGAATACCTCTTCGTCCCAACAATAACATAAAGATTAACGCACAATAAGTTCAATAATTTCAAATAAACTGAGCAAAAATGAATAAAGATGGCACTAATTTTGTTGTATTTACTTTGCCTAGCATTTTAATATTATTTTTATTATAAAAAGCATTACTATTTATTAAAAATTATACTACATTAAGAATCATATATTTATTTAAACGTGTATATGCATTGATAATGTTATTGTATCATAAATGGCACCTCATACTCATATCTACGAAATCACGCTTAAATTTTAGGATAAAAATATCATGAAAGGATAAAAAATCTTCAATAAATTTCGAATTCGGGTAGCTATCACACTCAACTCAGTTTAGGAAAAAACGAAATATTTAAAGGGGGATATTTAATATTGAATAAAAACCATAAAAGCCAAAGAATCAGTAATCGGAACTGGATAAATATTATTCGAAATATTGGACATTATTTGGTTAACGATTTAATCAAGCGATCACCTGTATCTCAATCCTTTGTGAGGCAGAATTGGCTATTCAAGGTTTCGTTGACAAGCAGGATACATTGCAGGTCTTTCATTCAGGTTCTGTATAAGGCCCAGGAACTTCAAGTCCGTTCCTGGTTTTGAGAATCCGTTAGATCTACGACAAAGGCTACATTCCTAAGGATCTGTACAGACCTTAGTGCATGGACCAAAAGAATTTCTTTTATCTTAAACCGTAACTTATAAAGTCGGCCACAAAGTTTCACTTCTTGCATGAAAAAAACTAAAAGATCACGTAGACCACGCACATTTAAAGTAATTTGAACCTATAATTGATATAATTTACTTTTAAAAAAGTATTACCACTCTTACACTCACTTCATGTTTTCCTAATTATTAAAGAAATGTCAAAACGTTAGAAGAACCAAATCCCGCAATTTTTATACAGGATAATACAAGGAGGAAACTTAAAAAAAACCTTGGTGTAAGACCGTTTAAAATAAAAGCAAAGTGACCAAGTTTTTTTCACGCTAGTCATTTCGTTATCGACCGAAAAGAGGTGGTCACGTGGGATTTTATATGTATATAAGCTTAGGAAAAATGAAGAGCACTACCAAATGTATCAGGAAGCCAAAGTGGCCCTACGATACATAAGAATCTTAAGACTTCTGCGGTCAGGCCATGTGCGAGAAATGGACGATGGCTTTTATTTGGATGCGTGGATGGAGAGACAAAGAGATGGTGACCACGAATGAAATGGGTAATAAGGTCGAAGAAAATGCTAGTTAGCACTAAAACCTGGCAGATTCTGGCGCAGGTCAGAGAGGAATGGAGGTAGTGCCGGTGATGATGATTATATATATATATTAAAAAGACAGAGAGAGAGATGTTGTTTATGAATGTAAACGGTTGCTTGATTGAAATTAATAGTTACTAATATTTTATAAATGATTTACCTTATTAGCTTTGATTCCAGCTGTGATAAAGTATTAATACATTTATCAGTAATTGCAGATAAATTAATTTATCTGGTACCGCTACGGAATGGTAGAAGATCTGCAGAACCTTCTGGGATCTATAAAAAACCGGGATACCCTTATGATAAATGGGTACCCTTAATTGGGGAAAAAGCCTAGCCGTTGAACGGGATATTGGACACCTTTCTGCAAAACCGTTGTTCTAGAAACAGTACTGTCTCTACCATGTACCAAACCCAGAACGCTTCATGTGTTGTAGCGATACACGTTTTTAAGGTTATACAAGTTTTGAGACTTCTCAAAAAAAAAATTTTATTAAGTTTTATAGTTCTGTTTCCCAGTAAAATAATAATATATAAAAATTCGTGCTTAACGTTTTTACTAGAATACCCCTTGCTAGTACCCATAACACTACATTGTAAAGTAAAATATTCTAATGAGTAGAATAAATTAAAAAAATATTAATTAACTGTTTCACTAGAATGAGTAGTCATTAACAAACCAAAACATCGAAATATCAATAGAATATAATTACTATGAATTCAGTAAATCCATTTGGACATGAATATTAAACCGAATTATTCAACATCAGTAAATTCACCTAAACGCTCTTAGATTCCAACAAATGTAAATTGTGATATCTGTTAGTTATAACATTGTTTTTTTAAATGTTGCAGTGAATATGATAAAACTTCTTCCATTTAGAAATGGAAGTCCCATTACCAGTGGGCCATATGTTGATATGTTGTCTTCAACATGACAGATTCCGATGCTAACATGACAGTCACCATAAACCACGATAATACGAAACGCCCATATACTATTTCGATAGCATATTTTAATATATATACAAACAGTAAAACTGATTCTACATTAGGTGTTATTATTTTTTAACTTATTAGCCGCTAAATGAAACAGTGAGTTTTCAGCACATAAATGATCTTCAAAAAACAAGAAATACCAGGCAAGAAAATGAAAGCACTGACGCTCATACTAATATCAAAACAATGAATGGCCAATTTACAATTTTAAAAAATCACTCTGATGGGCATCCTCATATATATTATAATTATTAACTAGATAATATTAATGATGGAAAATGAAAAATGGGCACGTGACGATCATTAGACGTGTATCGAATGGAGATGGGGAATTTGGTCATCAATGATTCGTAGAGGAAAATAGTGTTGCCTCCTAAGAGCGAGTCATTACTCCCGCGGAATTTATCAATTGTTCGAAGAGGCAGGCTGTTTTTCCCGCAATTTCAAAGCAATTTTTGCTTTACTTCTCTCATGTTGGTTCGACTTTAACATAACAGTGCATCAGTACAACAGATGTATAGGTTCCCATGCGTGAGTGGATCCAATAAATTATTAACACACGTCGGATGGTAGTTAAATTGATGACAGAATTTCTTCTAAAGCTGGATATATTCTCAACTTACTCTGATCTCTAGTCATTTTTCGCCATCACAAATGTCACAAATAATTTACATTATTTATATTTTAACAATCTCTGTTGAGTAATATAACTAAGTCTATTAAATGTGGTTGAATGGTGATTTTCAAATATTTTACTGGTCAGATATCATAATTACAGGAATACATCAATCCTTGTTTAAAACATTACAATAAACCAATCAAATGATCGAAATCTCTTCTTTTATCCATTATAATCGAAATCAAAACAACAATCAATTTATTCTAAAATTAAAGGCGTATGGAATGGGATTAGCTCAAGGCATGAGTATAGCTACACAACCTACACGAATTCCTGGAGGAGGTAGGGTATGGCAGGCCAAGGACGTGCCCATAAAATAAACACCATGACAAATACAAATATAAATAATCATAAAAATAAAAAAAAATCGTATAACGAAGAAAATTTGTATTATCAAGTGTTTAAATACTTTTTGAGAAGAAGAAACTTTGTTCTTTTCTGTCCGTACCTAAGCCAAGTTTATATTCCAATATTGTAAAAATGTGATATTATCGAAAACCATCTTTCAATCATTTATTCTTCAATAATAACCATAGCTATTGTTCAATGCACAGATAGATAGGGTCCAACATTCATTTTCGCAAAGATATGAATTATATCTCCAAACCGAAGCAGTTACGTTTAAAATATGATAAAAATACATTATTATTAAAACGTATTGATCGTCTAATCACTAATAGAACACAGCAGGACCTATTAAAAAAAGGACAATGCTCACAAACAACCAGTTAAAAGATAAAATATTTGTTCATGGCTAATGAAAACAGCACGTATACTGAAAGGTAAAACAAAAGACATTATCTGTACCTATACAAAAAGAAACAATAAAATATCCATTCTAGCACAATTTCAACCTAACAATAATTATGGCAAGTGATCCGGCACTCGACACACTTGTTGCAATATGTTTATAGTTAAAAAATAAAAACATTTCCAAACGGTTGCTACATAGGGAAAGTACGAAAGAGAGAAATGATCTGGTCGGTCTGGCTACCGTAATAACGAAGTATGATTTAGAAAACATATTCAATAAATATCTTTACTAACATAAAAAATCAACAAATAAATAGTTTTAAAAGTCGGTATTATGAAACAATTGTTAATATTCCAGTGATAAATAAGAATTTTCGGGGTGCGAGAAAAAGAAACAGAATAATGACAAGTGTAAGATGACTAGCAAATCACCAAAACCTATAACCAGGCAAGCTCAGTACACCAGCGATTGATTTAACAACAAATCACACCCACAATGTGATTATTTAAAAGTAACGTCACCTAGCTTATTGTCTGAGTTCTAAGAAACTGATACCAGCCGTTTCAACTACCAACAGGATGCCTCCATCTTCTAAGGGCATTTAAATTGCAAATTGAGGAGTAGTTTCACGAGAGGGAAAACAGATTGCTTCATATTCACATTCCCTTTCTTCAACTATGAATGGCCTGTTACACAAATTGGAATAATCTGCCAGGGAAAAAAGAAATTATTTTGGTGCATTGAGATAACGTGTATTTAATTTTTTAATATCATTATCTATAAAATCCTTTTCTGCTTATTATTAAACAATATGATCGTTCTGGAGAACTAGGTGACAACACAGATGTCTTGATATTATAATGTATCAGGCAGACACTAAAACGAATCTTTTATGTGATTATCGAACACAAATATATTCTAACTCTACAAAACATTTGCTTCCGATTTTGCATCTTAATAATGTTAACAATATGAATAGCGCGTTTTTCTTAAGGATTTGGCAGGTGAACTCGTATCACACTGATTTCTGAGGCTCGATAAGAACGAAAGCCATGTGTTATCACATTTGTCTAAAATCACCCAATCCGACTTAGTTATTAGGTTTTATTAATTGATGTATTCTTATTTTATTGCAAAAGTATTGATTTAAATACATATCTTATGAATCGATGTTTTTAAAAATAAATTTAGGGTTGGGGAAAGGCGATGTTATATCTACAAGATATCTTACTGTGCCAATGTTTTTTTACACATAACAAATCCAAGAGTACTTCATAATAATGATATTTCTAAATAATAATAGAAGTTATAAACGGTACGTTCTTAAATCTATACTATATTTTACATTGATAAAGTCAAAATATAAGCATGATACAACTTTGTACGTTTTATATTTTATCAAAATATTTTAACTTTAATTTAAGATTATTAAATCGTCACATAATTTAGAAGATAGGATTTCATAATTTAATGTAAAATTTTTTTTTAAACATTTAGTCTATTTCTTATGCCAAATTTCTAGGTAATAGACTAATTATAGCTCCTCGCATAGGTAAATTTCATTATATAATTTTAATTTAACGTCACAAAAATCATTTTAACGTGATTTAAAAAGTCGAATAGTGAAATAATTTTGTGAAGACGTGTGTAAATGAAACTTTATTGCCGTTTATAAAACTGTGCCTTGTTCTTTGAAAATATATGTTACAAATGAGATATTTACGGGGTTAATTAGGAGACACTAAGGTGTCAATTAAAATTTAACGAGGATGAAACTCGCGAAATTGTGGTAAGCGAAACCAAAGGACATAGTTAAAATGTTTGATAACTAAAAATAACTATAATAAATTTAAATATCATACACAAATGTTATAGAATCGCAAGAGTTGTATCAGAAAAACACGAAAAGGTCAAGAGAGGATTACGAAATATTAAGTTGAAACCGTAACACCTGTTTATAAATTACAAGACCTAAAGCCTACAACAGCTGTTTTATACAACATTTACTTATATTTTTTGCCAAAATGAATATTTTTGTTTACATTTTTAAGCAGTTATGCATACATAATGACTGTAAGTATATTAATTCATATTAAAATGCTGATTTTTTTTTTACAATATGTTTATTTTCAATTTAGGTTTTATATAAAACTCTTTACCACCGAGAAAAGTAAAATAAGTCAATGGAACAGTTTTCACACTCCATAATAACAATGTTTCAATTAATACCACTTTTCCAAAAAATCCATAAAATATAATTTAAACAAAAAAAAATATTCCTACCACCTTTAACCAAACATCACAGAATTATAAGTGATCTGTAATTTATTCAGGTAGTCTATGATTTATTCCAAATTATTTTAAGAACATTTAAGTTTTGTATAGGAAAAGATTACCAAGCTTGTAGTAATCCAAGAAATCAATAAATATCTTTCCAATAAAGTTGTAAAAAATACATGTGCATGAGGGAAAAATGGACATTAGGGATTTACAAAACAATGAATATACAGTATACAAATAAGTATTAATAAACGAAGTTCAAATGTAATAGTACAAATGAAAAGTATTGCGAGGACGATTTTTTTTTTTAGGAAATGAAGAAAATATAATAAATACATGTTCCGGGGGTAAACATTTATATTAAATTTCTAAAATATTAAACCTGACATAAATTATTATTATTTTGTTTATTGGTAAAACCCAAATTGATTTAGATTTTAATAGTAAAAAATGAATAAAAGTATTTGTCTATGAATGCATATTTTTATTGATAAAATGGACATTCTTAAATATTCGCTACGTTTGTATGGCAATATTTTTTTTTAAACATAGAAATCATCGATCTATTAAATAAATTAAAAATATGCATTAGATGCTATATTTGAGTTAAGAAATGATTTTCAAACAGTATTCCCTGGCAATTCATCAGATGAAATTAATGTAAAAAGTGAAAGAACAAAAAATAAATAAGATATTAGACCTGTTATAATATTTAAAAGAAAAAAGACTTGAAACAACACTCGGCAAAGAGACAAAAACTAAACTTGAAACACTTAGGAGGCTTAACACTTTGAAACTGACTTAGATTGAGGACACCTGTTACCCCTTCCATCGGTACCAGCTGCTTTCCAAACGAGGTGGGGTGCTGCCGGCACTTCTAACACCTTGAGGCATTTAACGCAGAGTAATCAGCTAATCAACAATAATAAAAGGCTTAGCGAACCCGAAGGTTCCACGCCGAAACCACCGATGTCTGTTAATAAACTTCAATCCACCCATAGACCTCAGAGCAATACTCCCACCTACCCCTCGGACATTTACCGGACAGTTCAGCGATTCGAATTCCTAGCAATTCGTTTTGGTAATGAGCTACTAAAAGATAAATTTATTAATCAATTTCCAATTATTAGATGAATTGACATAAATAATTAGTAATAAGGCAAATATCTAGTTAGTAAAGCATTCCACTTTTTCTTCCCAATACCTCTAATTGAACTAACTATGTTCTTTTTTGCTTTTACTTGCCCATATTACTCTTGATTTTTTATCTTTTTCGGATCAAACTTATGAAGTTAACTCATTTAGCATCACTCTATGCTGCTATGGCTACTAGGACCCTCATTTTATGCCTCTTCGGAAGGACGTTCTTGTTTTTCAAATCCAGGAATTTTATTCATTCCTTAATTCCTTTAATTTAATTAGTAGTTTTTGAAGTAAATAGAGCTTCTGTAAGAAAAACAATTGTATTATAACGTCGAAGCTTAGTAATAAGGAGAAATGTACAGTGGTGGCAAAAAGTATTTGCACACCCAGTTTTTATATAAATATCGGTCATAAGGGAAATAATAATCCACTGAACTTCACATTAATAAAAAGTATATTTAAAACTAAAACAATTCTATATGTGTACAATAATTAACTTTTAAGATTAATAGGAAAAATAAAAATAAAATCCTCTGGCAAAAAGTATTTGCACACTTCCGATTATTTTTCTATTATGAGAATAACCATCAATAATTGCCTGTAGACGTCTGAGCATGGAGTGGACCATGTTTTTAACCAAGTCAATACTGATTGTTTCCCATTCTTGGACCAGTACTTGTTTCAAATGGTGTCTTCCAGTTATGTGATACTTTCTCACATTCTGATGCAAGATGTGCCATAAATTTTCTATAATAATTATGTCAGACGATTGAGGAGGGGTGTGCAGCTGTCTTCGCACATTAAATATCATACATTCCTTGGTTTTGTTGGCAGTGTGTTTTGGATCGTTGTCCTGCTGGAAGACATATCGATCCTGGATATTCATTTTTTCGGCACTTGCATGCAGCTTATGGCGCAAAATGTTCACATAACCCTCAGCATTTAAAATCCCGTCAATGGAAACAAGATTTCCCACACTGTGGTATGAGACACACCCCCATACCATAACTTGTCCACCACCATCTTTTACTGTAACAGAAACATTTTGCTTTTTCAATTCTTCCTTACGCCGCCTCCAAATACTCTTCTGCCCATCGGACCCAAACAACTTGAACTTGCTTTCATCAGAGAATATGACATCCTCCCAAAAGCAAAGCGGCTTATGTAAATATTCTCTGGTAAAAGCAATACGCTTTTTACGGTCGATTTCATTTATACAAGGTTTCTTTCGAGGTACTCTACCATCCAGGTCTTCAGAATTCAGGCAGTATCTGATAGTCCTGTCACTAACCTGAACACCAGTAGTTATATGGACCATATTACCCAGGTCGCGAGAACTTACTAAGGGATGCTTCATAGCTTCATTTTTTATCTTTCTCCTCATCCTGGAATTCAACTATTTCGGACGGCCTTTTCGCTCTCTGTTTTTAGTTGCCCCACGTTCCTGTTAAAAAGAAATTTTATTTGTAATAGTTGCCACTTGAGCGCTCTGCATTGTAACATATAACAGTCTGTAATACCTTCCTACTTAGGAAAGTAGAAGTTCTTGTGCCATGTTGTATTGTTCCTAGTTAATTATATATTAAATGTTTGTTTTCTAATAATATCTTCTTATTAATACTTCCACAATTATTTCTATAGGTTATGGGCCCAGCCCCAGTTATTGGTAATTTGTTATATCGTTAGAAGTGTTTCATTTTTTGTTGTTGCAAACTATCAGAAGTCGAAATCTGAAATTGCATTTTGTGCAAGTTGAATTCTGAGTCGAATCTAAAGAATGGAAGCCGTAAGTAACACTCTGTCTATTACTAAATTACGTGGAAGTGAAAATTGGAATCTATGGAAGTTTCAAGTAGAAGTTTTGTTAAAATCAAAAGGCTGGGCAAGCTGTATATTAAATGAAGTAACAGAGAAAGACAGTAACGAAAAAGTTCGAAATGATGAAAAAGGTCAAGGTCTTATCATTACACTTATTGAAGATAGAATTATATCGTATTTATTAAATTGTAAAACTGCTTTTGAAATGTGGAATAAATTGTCTAGTTTATTTGATCAACAATCGAATGTAGGAAATTATCTGTTACAAAAACAATTTTTTGAATATAAATTTAAAAATCAAGGCCTAGGAACACACATATCAGATTTAGAAAATATTGTAGCTAAATTAAAGGCTCAAAAAGAAACCATAAGTGATACAATGCTCATGACTAAAATATTGTCATCGTTGCCTCAAGAATACAAACATTTTGTATCAGCTTGGGAATCTGCTTCTGAAGGTCAAAGAACATTAAATAACTTAACATCTCGTTTGTTTATTGAAGAAGGTAGATTAAAAGAAAATGATAATGCAAATGTAGATAAGGTAACTGCTTTCACAACTAAAAAATTAAATAATTATTCAAAGCATAAAAATAGATATCAAGTATCAAGTAACTTTCAAAAACATGCAAATAAAAAATTTCCTTGCCATTTCTGTGGCCGTATAGGGCACTTTATAGCTGATTGTCCCATCAAAATTCGAAAAGAAAAAAACAAACAAAATAGAAACGATAATTATCAACAAAAGAAGAAGGCAGCTTTCATTACATTAAATTTGTCTGAAATTTCAACTGATGAAGAATGTTGGATTGCGGACAGCGGAGCAAGTGACCATATGTGCATGAAAAAGGAATGGTTTATAGAATATGTTGAATTTGATAAACCTTTATTAATTAAAATTGGAGATGGTTCTTTTCTTGAAGCCTTTGGTCAAGGTACAGTTGAAATATTAGCAAACGATGAAAAAACTTACATACCTACAGATGTTACCAATGTGCTATATGCGCCAAAATTAAAATTTAATTTATTCTCAACCAGTGCAGCAACAGAAATGGGCTATAGTATGATTTATGAAAATAATGGTTGTAAAATTATGAAGAATAACTTGATCTATGCAATAGGAAATAAAAAGAAAAAACTATTTTACATGGACTTTAGGATGCCTAGCAGAACTGCGATGTGCAACAATACAAAAAGAGTTGAAAGTCTAAGAACCTACCATGAAAAATTTGTTCACCAGAATATTACTCAAGTTAAAGAAATTTTAAAATTAACTGGCACAGAATTTATTGATGATAAAAAATTTTTCTGCGAATCCTGTATGATGGGGAAACAACATCGATTACCTTTCAAAACAAGCACATCTAGAGCTACAGAACCGGGAGAAATGCTACATATAGATCTTTGTGGCCCGATGGAGGAAAAATCTTTAGGAGGAGCTCGATATTTCTTACTCATAAAAGATGATCTTAGTCACTATAGAATGGTATATTTTGTGAAAAATAAAAGCGAAGTTAAAGATAAAATTAAAATTTGTTTGGAATACATAAAAAATAACTTAAATTTTAAAACCAAATTTATAAGATCTGATAATGGAACAGAAATTTGTAATTCTTATGTCAAAGATATAACAAATGAAGAAGGTATTATACATCAAGTTTCGTGCAAGTATACACCAGAACAAAACGGTAGAATAGAGAGAGAAATGAGAACAATTGTAGAAGCGGCTAGAACTTTAATTCACTCCAAAAACCTACCAAAATCACTTTGGGCAGAAGCAGTAAATACCGCAGTATACACAATAAATAAGACAGGTAAAAGTAGCATTGCAAACAAAACACCATTTGAAATTTGGCACAAAAAGAATATCGATATTAGTCAATTACATATTTTTGGTGAAACTGTTTTTGTTCATATACCAAAAGAAAAACGACTCAAATGGGACTCAAAGAGTAGAAAGGGCATATTTGTTGGATATAGTGAAACTTCAAAAGGTTTTAGAATTTATTTTTCTGAAAAGAATGATGTAGAAGTTGTCAGAGATGTCATTTTTAATAATCAAGAAAATCAAGTAGTTCAGTTAAGAAATAATTCAGAAGAAGAAAATAAAGAGAAAACAATATCTTTAGATTTTGAAGAAATAAATGATAGCCACAATTCGGAAGAACTGGAAGAAGAAGAAGAAGAAGAAGAAGCAAATGAAGAAAATGAAAACCAAACTAGAGAAGAGCAGGAAAAAGAACACCAGTATAATCTGAGAAATAGAAGAGAAATAAGAAAACCACCAGAGCTTGAAAACTATGTTTTGATTGGAGAATGTGAAAATTTAACAGTGTCAGAAGCCTTGGATAATCCTGATTGGAAACTTGCTATGCAGAAAGAAATTGATGCTTTATATAAAAATGAAACATGGGAAATTGTGAGTCTTCCTGAAGGCAAAGTGCCGTTAACAACCAAATGGGTGTTTCGAAAAAAATTTAACAATGATGGAACAATTGAAAAGTGTAAAGCAAGATTAGTAGTTCGAGGATTCCAGCAAATTAAAGGATTAGACTATCAAGAAACCTATGCTCCAGTTGCACAGTATGACTCCATACGATTCCTCATTGCTTATGCTGCTAAGAAAAATTTAAAAATGCTTCAGTTTGATATAAAGACCGCCTTCTTACATGGAGAATTGGATGAAGAGATTTACGTAACGCAGCCTGAAGGTTTCACACAAGATAACTGCAATGAAAACAAAGTTTGTTTACTGAAGAAAAGTCTCTATGGACTGAAACAAGCTCCTAGAAAATGGGGAGAAAAATTTAAATCGTTTATGAAAAATAACAACTTTGAAATATTGAAATCAGATTCATGTGTATTTATCAATAAATCATCTGCTATTATAATTGCTCTGTATGTGGACGATGGATTGGTGATAGGAAAAAATCTATATAAAATGCAGAAATTAATGTCAGAGCTGAACAAAACTTTTGAAGCTACCTGGGGTGAAGTTAGTAAATACTTAGGTATGGAAATAAACCAACAAGGAAACGAGTCAATTTCAATAAGCCAAGGTCAATATGTTAGAAAAATTCTGCACACTTTTAATATGATTCATGCCAATTCAACCTACACACCAATAGAAGATTCAAAAAGTATAGCTGAAACTACATCCGCAGAAGGGAAACCATATCGAGAATTAATTGGTAGTCTCTTATATTTATCAACGATTACCAGACCGGACATAGCATACGCCGTCAGTTATCTCAGCAGGTTTGTGGAAAGTCCAACAATGGAACATTGGCTACAAGCTAAAAGAATTCTACGATATCTTCGTGGCACTATCGATTATGGAATTAAATACAATGGTAAAGGTGACCTAGCATTATACAGTGATGCTGATTTTGCCGGCAGTTTGGATGACAGGCGATCGACATCTGGATATGTACTTATGTTCTCAGATGGAGCAGTATCGTGGACATCAAGGAAGCAGAAGACCGTCGCACTTTCAACTGCAGAAGCAGAATTTGTCTCAGCAAGCGAAGCAGTCAGAGACATGTTGTTCATCAGAAGACTCGGTTTGGAGCTGGGAGTTGTTGAAGACTGTTCACGTGTATTAATGTTAGTAGATAATAGAAGCGCTATTCACATGATACAACAGGAAGACGGAAAGGCCTCAAAACGAACAAAACACATTGATACGAAATACCACTTCATCAAAGAAAAACTGAATGAGATAGATGTAAAACATGTCCCTAGCGAGGAGCAGCTGGGAGATTTCTTCACTAAGGCTCTTCCAAGAAAAAGGTTTGAAGAACTTAGAAATCGTCTAGGAATGTGTAAGGAGTTTGATAGTGATATGTGAATGATCTGAAAGTGTATAGTGTTTCTCATTTTTTTTGGAACTGTTTGCAAAAAAAATGAATTCTTTTTTTCTTGGATATTGTAAACATAAATTTATTATTAAATATTTTTTTTTGAATGATTAAAATTTAGGAGGAGTGTTAAAAAGAAATTTTATTTGTAATAGTTGCCACTTGAGCGCTCTGCATTGTAACATATAACAGTCTGTAATACCTTCCTACTTAGGAAAGTAGAAGTTCTTGTGCCATGTTGTATTGTTCCTAGTTAATTATATATTAAATGTTTGTTTTCTAATAATATCTTCTTATTAATACTTCCACAATTATTTCTATAGTTCCTCATACCTCTTTATGACATACCTGACCGTAAACAAATTTATACTTAATAAATCTGCAATCTCACGATATGATTTTTGTTGACCCAACAAAACAATTTTTTCGCGAGTTCCCAAACTCAATTCACTTATTTTCGGCATGATAGCTAACCAGTGACTAAAGAATTTAGTTCTTAATGCTTTAACTGTGTAGGAAAACATTAGATAGAATAGATAATACTGGTGTAAGAATTAATAAAAAGTAAACAAAGGATATTAGTGATAGTACACAAAGTGTGCAAATACTTTTTGCCAGAGGATTTTATTATTTTTCCCCATTAATCTAAAAAGTTAATTATTGTACGCATATAGAATTGTTATAGTTTTAAATCTACTTTTTATTTATGTGAAGTTCAGTGGATTATTATTTCCCTTATGACCGATAGTTTTATAAAAACTGGGTGCGCAAATCCTTTTTGCCGCCACTGTATATTTATAAAATCGAGTAAGGTAATAAGTGTATCAATAATTGTAAATAAATATTTTATATTTTAGCACCCCTCCCTCTGAACACGAATTAATGCTAATCCAATTTATTTTTCATATATTGTTGCAATAGATTTTCTTATTCTAGGACTAAAAATAAGCAACTGACACCTCTTCCACACATCCATCAACAAGTACTGCAAGGAACCTAGGATTTTTTAATGTTTGCTACCGGTCTACACAAACTCGGGTTTTATTTACAATGGAATTTTTATTAATTCATATATTACACGTGTGATATGTGATTGTTATAATGATGAAATACAAAATCTCAATAATATGAACAATGGTTCTTCAGTAATCAGTTTTTGCTGATCCTGAAAAAAAAATATTTTCCGAGATAAGACCTTTTCGAAGTTTAATTTAAATAAAAATCAAAAAAAATTATTTTTTTCATTTGTTTTCCTCTCACAGCTTTTTTTTTCGTCAAGTCAACTTCAGTTCGTCCGTTTTATTCTAGATATATCCACTATTCATCTAAATAATTCATTTTCATTATCTTGGTTAAAATGGGAATAAAATCTAATTCAGACAAATGAGTTTTAAATGTTCGCAATTTTTCTCTCAAATACCATTTTAATTTTTTTTAAAAACATGTTCTTATGTTAAAAAACGTTATGTTTTGTAAATTTGATTCCATGACCAAGTCATGAAAACACGAACCCAAGTTGGAAGACATTTAGTTCCTTACAACAAAAAATAATAAAATATACTTGTAAAATCTTCAATTTGAGGATGGAGTTATTTTTAATTTTATTATTTCTTGCATTATAGTTAGTTAATTATTGAAAGTAATGAACCAATAGTGTAGATCTTGCATAGGTGCTATCATGATACCTTCAGACTTCTGGAACCAAATATTTTTATTAGGTGAACACATTCTGTAAATAAAATGAGAGGTAGGGGACAAAAATATGTGTGCAAACGTGAAACTTCTTTACTTCACTGAGATTTTCCAGTTTTCCATATATACGTTTGTAGGAAATGTTATCTTATAAGTTATTTTGCATTTTTAAAGAAAACATAAATTTAACGCAGATAAATGCGATGGGGATAGCCAGTTAGAAAATAAAAACCCAAAACATAGTTAGTTTTTCCTGAATTCAAAAAACATTTGTACCAAATCTGAAGAAAATCTTAGGATGAGTTAAAATCGACAAAAAAGGATTTAATAAAAAATACTCTAATTGATTATTATTGTTATTATTATATAGTACGAGATGCAATTGTACATCTTTAAACATATTGGTTGATTGATAAAGTACCTAAGGAATACAACCCACAGCTAAATGAAACTTAAGAATCTACAGACAATATAGTTAAAGAAATTGGAAGTGAAATCACGGAGGGTTCAAATAAAATTTAAATTAAAAAAAAAAGAAGAGCGTACAAAAGATCAGAGATGGCTGCTAATCCTCAAAGACATTATATCTTTACTTTTTTTAGCCAGTTATTGTTTGGCTCCTTCCTACGTCCTCCTTCCTCTGCTATTCTCAAGGCCTTTTCATAAGACGCTCTGACACCATTTTAAAAAGAGCTCAACAACATCATGTCCCACTTAATGTACTAAGTATAACTGTACTAAGTGTAAAATGATAATTTACCTTACATTAGGTAACTCCAATTCTTGTCAAGGACCACCACTGTATTCCCTTATTGTTGAAGAAAGATATTAAGATAGGAATATTCGGAAAATAAAAATCCTGGGGATGAACAAGCTCTTACTATCCAGTCTCTATGTACTACCTTCTGGTACATAGAGACTCAATAGTTCCTAGGACAACGGTTTTGCAGGGAGGTGATTTGTCCATGATCTCGCTCAACCGCCAGGTTTTTCTCCAATTAATGGTACCTAATTTATACAGGATGGGTTAGACCTCGGAGGGTATCCACAATCCCACACAGACCATCCCTGGCCGTTAACAGATTATAACTTCTAACAAAAAACATTTATTTTAAAATAAATTACAATAAAAAACTAAAGCGAAAATAAATTGAAAAAAAACAGTTGATTCTATATTAAATGGATGGAAGCTAAGTTATATTCTTATAATTCTCCAGTGAGCTAATCGTTTTTTTGGGCCGAATATACAATACCTTATTGTCCAAGACATTATGACGTTTCCAAACCTTCAAAATTAATAGCAATGTTTCTTCGCATTCTAAGAAAACAGCAATACATTTTGATTATTTTCCCGGATCCTTTTAACCATGCTGTACCCTTAACTTCTTCACACGTTTTTGTTAGTTCACTAGGAAAGCTGTAGATTCATGCTGCTCTATAAGATTTCGATTTTCGATGCCTATTTCAACTATTCCAAATTAGGTTCTTCTATTAACGGTTCATCATTCTGATGTTCAGAAGAAGGGAGTCTGAATTTATCGAATAATGTCAATTTTTTTTATCCTCATCATCATCAGGATCCTGTACCAAGTATCTCTTTCCTGAGCCAACTCTCTCCTTCGGTCCCTCTCCTCCTGAAAGCATCCCTTACCTAACGCTGTCCTCCCAGAATATGCGAGGCCTTCCTCTTAGCCTTTTTCCTCCCATGTTGGTCTCGTAAGACTTCCTGACGATTTTCTATGGGTCCATCTTATGGAGGTGCCCACTTAGTTTGTGTTCCACTAGGATGGTCTCAGCTGGTTGAACGTCGATATTAGCCCGTATGATTGCGTTCCGTATCCGATCTGAAGCCATATGTCCAATCTGTTTATACCCTTGTACACGTCCCTTCTTCTTAAGATACATTTTGTTTTTCATTTTTTAATAATAATTAATTTTCAGTTTAAACATTTCCTTTTTTAAAGCTAGTTTGTCAGCAAAGTTCAGAAGTAATTGTAAAGATTATTAAGATCTTTTAAATCGGCCATTTTTCTTCATTTCCACATGATTCGACAATTATAACCGAATTGACGAACGAGTACTTTTTACTGCCTTTTCCCAAAATATATTTTGACTAAGTTTAAAAATAACTTTGATAGTGTTTTGAATTCCGGAATAAATAATCAAATCCCTGTCTCAGAATATCAGAATGCCGAACCATTTATAGAAGGATAATGCCGAACCATAATCGACCGTCAGATTACGTATAACGTATTGATTGAACAGGGTACCAAAGAAATTAGTAAATCTGGTAGGGATGTGTATGAGCGAAACTTTCGACAAGGTTGGAATTGGTAACAATTTTTCGGAAAGGTTTGAGGTTCGCTCAGGTTTAAAACTAAGTGATTCGCTATCACCTGTACTATTCAATTTAACGCTCGAGTACGTTATTAAAAAGGTGATACACAACGAAAGAGGTTTGAATTTGAACTTGAATAGTAAAATATCCGTGCTTGGGTTTGCGGACGATTTGGTACTGTTGGGTGAGGACGAAGAAACTATAAAGCTAAATACACAAACGTTAATGAATGCTGCTAAGGAAATAGGGCTGGAAATAAATTCGGATAAGACTGTTGTAGGCGGAAATAAGTTCGAACATGTGGAGATGTTTAAGTACTTAGGGTCAATGGTGACTGGAAAAAACGAAATTCAAGAGGAAATAAATGCGCGACTAAAGACGGGAAATGCTTGTTACTATTCGGTCTCGAAATTACTAAGCTCGCGTTTTTTGTCCAGAAATCTAAAAATTAGAATTTATAAAACAATTATCGTTCCATCTCTTCTCTATAGATGTGAAACTTGGCCACTAACTCTGAAGGATGAAAAACGTCTTCAGGTATTCGAAAATAAGGTGTTACGTCGAATATTCGGTCCGAAAAAGGATGGGACCACTGGGGAATATTGGAGATTACATAACGCGGAATCGCTAAGCATGCATCCGGTAAATACTATTCAGGTGATAGCGTCGCGAAGATTAAGATGGGCATGTAAAGTTGCTGGGCGTAGTAACAAACAAATTCCCAAGATGTTAATAGGCGCTGTACCGACTGGGAAGCGTCCGAGGGCAGACCGAGGCGTAGGTGGGAGGATTGCGTTGGGAATGATCTAGCGGGTTTGGGTTTGGGTGGTGCTCCTTGGAAGGAGGTTTGTAAACATAGATTGGTGGTATCGGCATTGAGCCTTCGGGTTCGTTAAGCCTTTTATTTATTTCCCAAAATATAAATTAGCAACCTGTTTAATATTATCTCTGTTTTCTAAACAGAGCTTTATCTATAGGTTTTAAAACTTCAAATCTGTTATAGACGTCAGTGAATTGTTGTTGAAAACTGGTTATGCGATTTTTTAGATCGAAATCGGAAAAGGTGAGATTTTTTAGTCCTTATTTTTAATATAAAGCCTTTGTCACAGTTTCGGGAATACTAATTCATGATATGAACCACATTCTACACCACAAGATGTACTATTTTGCCATCAGTTTCACACCAATATGTGGTAAATTTGGTTTCATGTTGTTGAATCCGGTATGTTGACGAATATTGTTTGTTTAAACGTAGTAAATTTGATTAATAGGTTGTTAGGATCGAATGGGTTTACTAGTTGGACTCCATTATTTTATGTTCATGCAACCTTAACGATCCATCCTCATATACTTCTCTTTCGATACCTTTGTGTTCCTCTCCCTAATGTTATTATAAGTAGTTTTGAGATAGATAATCGCCAACCTACTCTAATTTATCACAAAATTCGCGTTTAGTTCCGTTATCAATGTCTTCAGTGAGAGAAAGTATGTGTTAACAACGCAATTTTAACACAAATGACCCTATAATACGCCCACCATTCATGTTCTTTCACTTAAATACTGAACTACCCTCAATCTGGAGAACAATCTATTTTAATTTCCGTAACATGCAATCATCCCACCTACACCTCAGATGTTAGCTCTATAGCTATTTCCTCATCATTTACTGACTTCTTAGAAATTCGTCCATTACTAAACACAACAATTATACAAGTCCATTAAAATTTTCACACTTTATTACTTCTGTTGTATTAAGAGAGTGGAAGCTATGGTTACATCTTCTATTTCTCCAGTGGACTCATAACTTTTAAACAGAATCTCAAAAAACTTTACAATAATTACCACACCATCCATATCAAATAGCTGTACTCCACTTCTGTTAGTGAACCTCTTGCAGGAGAAGGATATCTAAATTATATTCTTGAACCTTGTTGAGGTTTATCTACTGTATTTAAACTTTTTAAATTCCATAAACCGACACCAAAACCTCTAATTTTAATTTATTCCATGGACCCAGGAGAACTCAAATTCAACGGAGGACTTTATTATTGCAGGATAATGTGTCTTTTAGCTCACAGAGATCCCATGAATGCCAGTGATATTTTGTTTAGCTCTCCTTGTTGGTTAGCAAGTCCATTTTATTTTTTAAATTTTATTTTATAAAAATATATATTGTGTTAATAGTAACAGTTATTTTTATTTCTACTTTAAATAAATCATGAAAATGGTAGGGAAGTCCAACATATAGAACAATCAGAAATAAATAATAAAATTTTAATAGAGCTCGCATTGGAGGTCTAACAATCTTAGGTGAAGAACAATGAGTGATATTACTGAAAATCGAGTACCAGTACCAGTACCAGTTTTAAGGTAAAAGAATATGATATATAATTTACATAATACACCAAGGCTACTAAAAACCCCTCGACAGCCCACAAAATTTGATTCAAATTAATATAATTGAATGTGGTGTAGAGAAAGAGTATGATAAAATAAATATCAATTCAACCTTGATTATTTACATTTATTTTCAAAAAAGAACTAATTTATCTTCCTCTGTAAATCTCCTCATACTAGATCTCAGAATTGTAGCTCCTAAGAGAATTGACAATTGAATATTAGCATCATAATGTACAATATATCTATTATACTATTTTAATAAATAATAAAAACCAGTACCATTATTTGGTAAGGTCCTTACTGTTTTCGTGATGTGCAAAGATGTGATCTATTCACTCAACCGCCAACTTTTTCTACAACTAAGTGTACTCACTTTCAAGAGGTTGAGTACACCTTGAAGGAGAATCATCCAATACTAGGTGATCCATGGTTGATTGAAAAAAATTATATATTAAATAATTATCAGACTACAATATGTAGTCTTAATAACAATACATATATATTAACCTGAAGAATAATTATTGATATTTTAGTATCTGAGCACATAGTGCATATGAAGGAACATAGTCAGTGCCTAATGGTTAGACCCCACGACTCCGCACTCAAAAATAATCACTATGTATAAAAGTAACTTTCAGCGCTTTTTCATAATTACTTTTAACTTTACATATTTAAATAAATTAAAATATAAAGCTCAGTCTTATTTCTTAGCAATAGAAGCCCAATTTTGTAAAAAAAAGGAGGTTGTATAAAGTTTTGCCTTATGTCCATCCTACAACATACTTAAAATAGGTCCACTTAATTTACTTCAGTAAATAGGTTATCCTAATACCATTACTTTAAAATGTACTAAATAATTGAAATTTCCTAACTATAAGCACAAATGTTATTTTTTAAAATACATTAACACTACACATATAATTAAAAAATTTAAAACAACTTTCCAGAAGATAAAAGTACTCATAAATATTTTTAAATAATTAATTACATAGAAAATTTTAAGATATAATAGCATTAAACAAAGAATGTATGATGAACTCATTAATCAAGAAGAATGAAAAAAATCAAAAACAAAACCTAATGTTAGAATTAAAAATAAATTAATTGTAATGAACATAAACTATATGATTAAAATTAAATAAAAAATCTTTGGAGTACATCAATCACAAGAGAGATAAAGAAAACACCTTAAAATAATTAACCCATTAATAAAGTATGATTATAAATAAAAACAAGTAATAGAACTAATACCTTTTCGCCAAGAGGTGTGATTTCATCTTTTCCTCTCTTTAAAGATGGGGCAGTAATAACTTTTCGGTGTTGTCCATTGCTCGCCTCCATTTCTCATTCGGTAAAATTAACAATTTACAAAAACTACACACATAACAATGAGAACAATAACATCACTTATTAGTCACTCTATTTAATGAAAAAGTCTGGTAAGTTAAAGTAACTAATTCACAATTAACTCATTATCACAGGGATGTTGAACACACTTAGTTTCCTGAAAAGAAAAAAAACTGAATGTAGTTTATATGTATAAAATAAACCCTAGAATTACTATTAAAAAAAATAAAAGTAATATAACTATCTTAAAAACATTAATGAAAGGCAATAGGTAAAGTACAGAAGAGAAATTATAACTAATTTTTATCATTAAGTTCCCTAATACTACCCAAAAATATTTAAAATGATAAGCAAAATAATATATATTATATCAACGATTAAGATCTTATTGTAGAAAAGAAATTAAAGGGTTGCCAAAATAAACAATAGAAACAGTACTTCATTTTATACATAATTTTTCTTACCTAGTATTATCATTAGTCAACCTAAATTTTATTGCAAATAAGTTATTAGTAATCATTGTTTTTTATTTTCGACACAAATAAAATAACGAAAGGAAAATAACGATATAAGAAATTCAGAAACAAACTGAAATTACAGTTCCATAACCCCAACGATGAAGGTTATGAAGATATGTGAAGGTTTAACAGTTAAGATAAATGTACATGACAGATAGCAGCACAGGGTAGGTAACTTTATGCTAGAGACATCTTTTGGCGAAACTAGCAAATAATAATTTAAACTTGGAGGAATGACTATATGAAAACTGAATGAATATTAAAGATTTATCCTAAACATATTAGAAATGTTAAGTCCTAATATGTTAATTACAACCATAATATTATTATTTTTCTGCCCTGAAACAAATACTATTGTTTACTAAATAATAATGATAGAGTTGAAATGCCAAAAAGAAGGCACAGTTACTTTTATACAACAAAAATTATCACTTAAATAATAAACACTGACATGATGAGGGCTGCCAGGTTTCAAAATTCTTTAACCCGGGAAAGTTGTCCCCATTTACATTTCCCTCATACATATCATTATTTAAGTATAAATATTTAACTTTGAGATTTTGTCTAGATAGTAAGACAAGCTATAGACAGACATGCTCAAAACTGTCACTTTCACACAACAGGTTGAAAAATTTGACTTGCAAGTCTCAAGACTGTTTTAAGGTCTGTGGGCGAATAAGGAAAGCAGGGTTTTCCTCTTGGCTCCACTCATTATGATCCAATATTTTTATTCACAGCTGCATTTTCCTCGCATAGTTAAAGTTCCAATATTTGATTTCACTGCAGCTAATTTTCATTTGATAATAAAGTATAAACTATTGTCATATACTTTATTTTTTATTTTTCTAATGATATTTATATCCTTTTATTCTTTGGTCCTGTGTTCTAATTATAAGTTAAAATTAAACAGAAAGATGATGGAAATCACAATGTGAGAGAAATGCTTATGTGGACACCTTTAGTGTAACGTAAATGGAGGACACTTTTACCGGTGTAAATTTTAACAAAATGATGTTGATTTTAATAAAATAACCTTGTCATAGCTTTTTATATATAACAATTGACCTCTAATAATTTTCGATAGGTGAATTATAATAATAAAAGGCTTAGCTACCTGAAGATTCAATGCTGATACCACCAATCTATGTTTAAAATATTCCTCCAACGTTTACCATCCAAATCAGTCAGATCTTCCTTCAATCCTCCCTCATAAGCCTTTTTTTTAGACAAAACTGAAAAATAATTAATACTTCCTGCCTTCAACTGTCATTATTTCCTCATTACTATTCAACTATTATGATTAAAGTTGTCTTTAATATATTAAGTTATTAAATATATGGTATCTGTTCCGCAAGTTGTCGATTTGACTTGAGTTACAAGTTTTAACTGTTTATTTGTTTAATTTTTAATAATTTCCAAAAATACAAGTTATTGTGAGCTTTAGTGTGGAAAAGAGAATGTAATTATGACTAATGAGTAGATTTCGGTAATCATTTCATAAAGAAATAAAAGTTTCAACTGACGTTTTGAAGTATAGATGATATATGTTAGTTGAAACGTTCATTTCTAGATGGAATGATTACCGAAGTATACATATTTCCCATAACTACGTTCTCTTTTCCACAATAAAGCTCATATATATATATCATAGATATTTATCAAAATGTAGTTAAAATGTGTTAAATACACCTTTTCATCTTGTTCCATTTTATATAATTGATTTTTTTCATTTAATGTCACTTTACACTGTAATGACTAACCATAACTTGTATTTTTGGAAAATATTAAAAGGGAAACAAATTAAAAGTTAAAACTTGTTGCGACTCAACTGGAAGTGACAACCTGTGGAATAACTACCAAAGTCACTAAAATACAAGAAAATTATTAACCAGTAATAGTTCTGCCCATTCCCTACATCATCAGGATATACACCAAAAAAATAATTCACATCAAGGAAAATCAAATGCAGACCATCTCACCATCAACAATGCAAACAGACATTAATCAGAAACTGCTACATCCAAGAAGTTCAATAAAGTACTATTCAATTGATATTTTTAAATAATAAATTAAATATCCGTTTTTAGTTGTTCGCACAAAAGTATTCTTCGGTTAATTTTTCACCGCTATTTTTCACTGATTTATTAGATATACAGCTTCGGGAAAAGATTTTAGGCAACCTTCATCAAATTCGTTAAAGCCATTTTGATGCTCGTCTATTAGCGCGCTTTTCTGCTGTTAAAAAGCCGCGATTGTACACAGAGGAGCCCGTTATATACACACTTATAGGGGGACGAAAATTCTCTCCTTGTAATTTCTATTCATTTATATAATATAAACAAAAATAGTAAAGTAAAGAAGTAGAGTACTGACTAATGGCCTTATTTATGTTAAGCTGTCATCCATCGCCCAGTTTGCAATACAGATATTGTAATAAAAAATAAAATTCAGTAGGAAGGTAATTAAATTACATACCGATATCAAATGTTATAATAAAAGTACTTATTGTATGGCATTAAAAAAAACAACTAAGCATTCATAGATGAGTAAAATGATTGCAAACCTCCAGGTTTGGATTAGAAATTACTTATTTCAAGAAAGCCATTATTTTAAACAAAGGGACAAAAAAAGTCCTAAACATTTAAACCTATTGGCCAAAATTAAGGAATCCATTCCCTTTAGAGGTTGGAAAAATGTTTTTAACCAATTGAGAATCTTAAGCTGAGCATGAAATACTGACATCCAACTTTGATTTTTTGGGAGGAAATTTATGCAGGGTGTTAGTAGCCCCAGATTATTTTGAATATAAATATATTCACGCAAATAGGCTGGAAAATTAATTAAGGATTGATAACCACAAATTTCTATTTTAAATGAATTGAAAATAGAAATTTTTGAAAAGGAAGTACGTAAAATTTACTTACTTATAAGTTAAAATCTTGGGTACATTCTATCAAAAAATTTAATTTACACTAACCGAACTATATATTTTTTTAAAACCAAAAAATCTACTCACTTAAAGAAATTTGAGATGGCTATGAACAATACTTTGCACTTTTCTATTTTTTACAACCTTTGTTGAATTTCGATCATCCCACTTTACCGTTTTATTTTCAGTCAATATTCATTCACTTATAAGAATGAAACGTTATTTGATTGCTTCTGGACAACCTAACTCTGGAGAGAGGAATGCCTAAAGAATACTTTATCAGCTTAAAACCTTTGTAAAGTATTAATAAAACTATTTCAAACTATTGTTTTACGGACTACAGGCCCTGCAGTTTACTCACAGGTACATCGCTACTTCGTTAAACCTACAATTCACAGGCTTTGCGTAAAGATGCGTTTTTCAAGCTCAATAGGATTTATTACCAAAAGGGCCTATTGCTAGATAAAATAGTGATAGGAAATCATAAAAATCTTAATCAGTATAATATTAGAAAACAATTGAGCATTAAATGGATGAAGGTTTTAAGTTACGAATTTTAAAAATTAAAAAAAAAAAAGTGTTAAGTTAGGAGAAAATATTAATCTAAGGTTTTTTTGTTTTTAAAGTTTTAAAAAGTCATTGATAAATCGTGCTATTGCCCAAGAAGATTGAGTTCCTCATGTTACAAAGTAGAGCAAAGAATATAACTCGTTCATTCATAATAAAAATAATGTTACACATCGAAATCATATGTGCCATTAAGTTACATATCTTATGGTTAAATATCACTCCTATCAGTTATTCATAGTTTATGTTCTTAAAAATAATCAAATAGTAATAACCTCAAATATAATTAAATACAATTGTTGAAAACTTGAATCTTGAATTTTTTTAATGATATTAAAATTTGTACAGACAAATAATTAGGAATGAGTGTTAAAGTTTTATTTATATACTTATTAACAATAGTTTATAACCTCCCATTACATTCCACAATCACGTCCTCGGAAATTATAAAACATCCATAGTCAAATTTGATGATGAAAATTCTATAAAAGGAAAAAACAAGATGAATGCCTTGAACTCATTCTTTAAAAAAGAGGTACAGTTTCTAACACTAATTATGCTACTTTATTCGTGTATAGCCATTATTCTGTTCATTTAATTATGTAGGATGGTATTTAAACTTATCTTGACAATGAAATTTTAACATAAATATAAGCACTAGTGAATATATCTATTTGCTTTGAAGTGTAAACTGATCAGCCGAATCTTTGCGAAGACTTCAACCCTATTCCTACTCGTTTCATAACCTTCACTATTGACAAGTGTGAAATAACTAATGATAATATCTAACTGTAGATAATAATGCACTTCCTTTTTTTTTAATATTAAACCATGGCTTCCTGCCCTCCTGTATCGTTTAATAACATCCTACTGATTCCTGTAGAACAGGTCCGGTACTTAGGACGACACCTTGACAAACGCTTAACTTGGAATTCTCATACTAGACTGAAACGATAAGAAACAGCTCGCTGTTTCAGGCTACTTCAACATTTACTAGACAAACGCTCTAAGCTCCCAATTAATTACAAAAGATTCATATACATGACAATCATTATACCCATCTGGACATACGGAATAAAGCTTTAGGGCTCCAATAAGCCATCGAATTCCTCTCGTATTCAATCCTAAAAAATCCAAAATCCTCCCTAAAATCCTCAATGCTCCTTACTTTGTTACGAACAAAGTAATCCATAATGTCCCGTTTGCTGCTAATTTGGCCCGAATCCGATATTAATATTTTCATAACAAACTTCATTTCCACTCAAACCCACTAGTTTTTAACCTCGCAACCTCTTAAATTCCTGATAATCCTCTAAGGCGTCTGAAAAGAAGATGGCCTCGTGACCTTCAAAGTTGACCTTTTTATTTGAGTACTACCACCGGGTAGTTTCTCTACTTGCATTCATGCCGGGACATGATTTATCTTTCATTATATTCACTAGATGTATTCTGTATACAGTTGTAAATTTCAGTAAATAAATATTTTTTTTAAATATATTAAAACATGAAATTCAGTAAAGGATAGATCACAACAAAATTAAAAACGGTTGTTCAGTTTTACTTCTAATACAACGATATTTTGATACATTTGTGAGCACTATGTTTCTTAAAATGGACCAGGAAATATTCCACAATTAAGAACTTCCTTCCTATACGACGTAATCGGAAAAAAATACGTAAACTATAAATGTTCTCGACAGATCAAAGAATAACATGATGGTGAAGAATCATTTTTGTAGCATTAATAGTGAATTATTCCCCCACAAGTATTTGTCACTGATCTTGGTATTTGTGAGTTATTTCCATATTAATGAGCATTTTGATTCCCGGATTCTTTTAGTGGCTATTAAAGAAAAAACCTTTTTTATCGATTTCATTCGATTGCTTTTTATATAGAACATCGAACTATTTATTTTTTCCGAATTGAGAATAATTGAATTATCCGTATGCATGGGTCCAGAGATATTTCAATATTACATCAATATTTATTCATCATTTATCCCCATCACTTTTGAAATGGGACGTTAAATCTGAAATAATAATGAGTGTTTTTTTTAGAAAGTTATTTAATGGAATTTGCAACTGTATAACAGAATACATCAAGTAAATATAATGAATGTTTACATTGGCATGAAAAGACAAGTAGAGAAGCTACCTAGTGGTAGTGCTCAAATAAAAAGGTCAACTTAAAAGATCCATCTTCTTTTCAGAAGCCTTGGGGGATTATCAGGAATTGAAACAAGCTCCTGGGTTTGAAACAAGCGCGTTAGGTCGTGTCCAGGAGCTTTTCGAGAAGGTAATCTGTGAATAATATTGTTACGGTCCGAGAAGATTGACGGGGCCGGGCCGGAAGGATTAGGATGACTGAAGGGATTATGAGATTAGAAAGATCGAGAAGCATCTCGATCTGGCGAGACAATTCTTGGAACTTCTAAAAGCCCCCCTCCCCACCCAGACCAACCTTGCCTATATTGCCAGCTGTTTCAGCCAGTAGTAAGTTAGTAGTAAAGTTGTCGACTTCAGTGATAGTGGCAGTGTGAACTAGGCAGTGATAAGTGGTAAGTTAGTGTAATAAACTGTGTGTCAGTTTGTCATATTTGGAGAGTCTTACGGTCGGTGCTCTTTAATTACCGAACTGTAAATGTTAATTTGTAGTTATAAACTATAGTGTAATTTTATTGTATTTGTACAAATTTAGGTAAATAGTTAGGTCATTTAGTATTAGCAATATCTTATAGTATTTGTATATTATTTTAGTAATTAGATAACAGTTAGGCCTAGGTAATAATCTGTAGAATATTGTTATTGTAAATTCATGTTAGTTTAATAATTTAATTGTTTTAGATAATCTCATTGTATTCTTTTTAATTTGTTAATAAATAGTAGTAACTTGAATTTAGTAGTAGATTAGTTCATTTTACACCCAGTAGCCCGTAACAATTTGGTGTCAGAAGTGGGATTTTGTGTAATTGTTATAATTTTGTTTTGCATTTTGTAATTATTGGGCTACTGTACAAAAAATGTCTTCTCAAAGTGTAAAATTGGTGGATTTGTTAATAAATAGTAGTAACTTGAATTTAGTAGTAGTTTAGTTCATTTTACACCCAGTAGCCCGTAACAATATTAGATATTTCTGAGGGAAGAAATGCTTTGGGAGGGGAGCATTTAACTCATCTTTTATAAATTGAAGGTGGGTTGGGTTTATAATGTCAGGATGTGGATGAAAGGTTTTAGAGAGATGTTGGCCGAATAACAGAGCTTTTTCTTCATCACATCTTGACCAGACATTGGATTCATTAAGGAGAGAGTTATTGAAATCTTTGAATTTTAGGATCTTTTTTGTGGTCATCCATAATGTTTTGTCGCAAGTTGTATGGTTTTCAGTTAAGTTAATTGAATTTTGAGTTTTAAATTTTCTAATTCCTGTTTTTAGTTGGTTAGTCAATTTCGTAAAAATAGTTTTATCCGTAGGGTATCGAGTTCTATGCCTCTTCGATCTTGCTCTGAGTTTTTCTCTCAATAAGATACGAATATGCTGCGGCAGGTTAGTCTTCTGAGAATTATTATTTGTATTTGTTTTGTGGTATTATCATGCAAAGTGGTTTAATCATCATGTAAAGTAGTAAGTTTTTCTATGACAAAGTCAATCTCATGTTTTGTCTTAAGTGAAATTGTTAAGTCTAATTTGTTCTCCAGATCATAACAAAAGTTGTCCCAGTTTATACGTCCTGTAATCAATGTAGGAGGGGAAGGCTTAGGAGCGAAACTTGAATGTAAGAACAGGAGAACTGGGCTATGATCTGATGAAAGGTCGTCTAAGGATTTGATATTGGTTTGGGTTGTAGAAATCTGGGAGGTGACAAATATGTCCAATATGTCGGGACGTTTTGTGGGGTTCATCAGTATATAGATGGTGGGGTAATGTATGGGTCTTGCGTTGGATGGCCGGATACCAGTTTTTGCTAAGCTTATAGCCATCTTCCTTATTGAAATTGTTGGGTTCTTTGACAATTTCGATAGCTTCTCTTATGTTACGGCGATGGTAATTAGCTTCTTTTGCAAGGATAGTAGTGCTTTCAAAGGGTATGTGATGAACCCCACCCCACCGAACACACACGAACGTACCCGAACACAACACGACCGGTACCAGCGAGCCAATGGGAAGGCCGACTTCGATCGAGACCACGCCCCCCAGGTACAAATACCCCGACTCCAAACCCTGAGGAAGCTCACAGCACGATGAGCGAAAGCTTGGTTTATGACACGGTCCATCCCGGAAGTAGAATATAAGAAGAAGAAGAAGAAAGGATGTTTCCGAGGGAGTTGGATGATCGACAACCCCATCGTTGTTGGTGTTTAGCGTTGTTGTATCCTCCAGCAATGAAACGCGGTCCAAGAGATCGGAGTAAGGAATCAAGGAGGTTATATGAAAGATAATTACCGGGAGGACAGTATACACCTGAAAATGGAATGGACGAGTCGTTATGTTTACAAAGGTAGATTGGATAGCATCAGTTGGAGTGGAAGGAATTAGGGAATGGGATATATTTTTATGAATGAGAATACAAGATCCTGCATGTGAAGTGTTATCTGGGTGATCTGATCTGTAAGTGATGTAGTCCCGTATGTAGAATTGTGAGCGGTGTGTGAAATGTGTTTCAGTCAGTAAAGCAATATCAATTTGTCTGTCATTTAGAAATGTATTAAGTTCGTCACGGTGATTGTTCATTCCATTAGCATTCCACAAAAGGGCACCTAAGGGCTTATTGATCATCATGGGTGATTAACCGGGAATTCGATTAGGATTCTTGTCAATAGGATGATGAGTGGTTTTATAATGAGTGATGATTTTTTAACTTTAAAAGTTTAGTTTCTATAATTTTAGTAGCATTTTCTTACTGTCAAACTCAGCCCGAGATTAAAAATTGTTAGCCACAATTTTATATAATTCTGTAAATAAAATAATAAATGTTGCGAAAACAGAGTTACTTCTTTAGGCCGTTTAGATACCTTCTATTATATCCTCCGTTAGGCAGAAACTGTATAAACCCTTTAGGCATACTTTTAATAATGTGGTCACTAGTTTATTTAGAATTTCAGTTTAGTCTGTTGTTGAAGGTCAACTGGCTGCGGATGGCCATGGTGAAAAGCCTTCTCTTTCTCTGCAACCCATCCAAACGAGATCTGAAGAAAATAAGGGAAGGGACAGATGTGTAATTCCCAGGTTTTCTGGCTAATTTTCATCTATGAATTCGAGAAATTGAAAATCCCTACCAATGAAATCGCTGGTGTGAGGGACGTATTCATCCATAACTTCTTGCACGTAACAGATTGCTATGAGGCAACCTCCAAGAATATAGAGTCCGATAATTCCTCTTATGCAAATGCCGGCCCAGTCTGTAATGACACCACCTCCTCCAAACTGCACTGAAGGGGCATGGACTGGGACATTAAACGCATCCCATGTTCTCTGTAGGCTGATCGGCGTTTCTCATCACTTTACGAACAGAAATTTGCCTCGGCAGTAAATATGGTACCATTCCTGCTGGTGTGCTCTTCTAGGCAGTCGCTGCTCCACATTCTTCTGAGCTGGTGGTACAAAAGGTCATCTTAGGGCATCTTTCCAGAAATAATTACTAATCGACGTTGATAACGAGAAAAGATTTTTCCTTACAAAATGAATAATCTTCAAGATTACTATTATAAAGAAAATTCGTGATTAAGACAAGATTAAATTTTTTTTTTGTAATTTTATTTGGTTTGAACCACCTCATACGAAATATATCAATATATACAACATTATTATTATCAATAATATAAAATATAATTAAACATATAAAAGATAAATTAAAAGTTTTCCTATTTACTTTTGCGCAGTTTATATTCAGAGACCTATAAACTAAAATGATCCCTCAATCAAAAGTATATCTTGTTCCAAATACCAAGTGAATGTTTTTTGGATCAACTTCAATGAAAATTTGAAAAAATTTTAACTTCAACTATTCGACCACTCTAAACGTCTAGAGCTGTAAATCATTGTTCAAAATTAATGATAATTCTTAAAGTCATATTTCAGTCAGTAAAAAAAAAAGTTTCGAGAAGGAGGTAAGGTAGTTTATAGGTATAATAAGTTTAAAGAGAGGAAAAAGAGTGGAAATGAAATGCACTAGAAAGAGAGCTTAAGAAAGTAGACCACCCCAGGGAACATCTTACTGCACTCTTGGTCACGGATTTTTTTAATGAAATTATCTGCATTAAAATATTAAAAATACATAAGTCTATTTTCTTCAACCCCAATAGAATTTTTATTAAATTTACAAACTTCTCATTCTATGTCCGAAAGTCTGAAGATAACTATCACAAAACCTCAATAGTATACAACGCATAAATAAACTAAAGACTGAGGTGATAAAATTTTTTTATCCATTTGAAATGTGTCCTTCCTTTCTGGAGAGGCGATATATTTATATCTGATTACACCACAATTTTTCTATAACTTACCGATATACATTCTTTGCCCCTTTAGGTTGTTTTTCTTAGACCCCATAAAGGACTGAATCATAGGCTGAAACGTTGACGCAAATTAAAAGTTTACTTGCTCTGTTTTCTAACTCACTGATTCTTAATTTAATTATTGATAGATCTTGTAGTCTGAACAAAGATTCTATCAGCCTTTAATCTACTATTTTAAGTAAAATTAATTTTTGTTTTAGGTAGCTGTAATAGGTGCAAATACGGCATTTGGCAAGATGACATCATTCTTATTGAAGCAGTCTCCGTTGTTGAGTAAACTAACATTATATGATGATAAAAACATAAAACCTTTAGACGACACCAAGTACATAAACACACCTTGCAAGGTATCATTTGTCAATGGAAGAGAACAAATGAGTGAAGCAATTAGGGTATCCTTTAAAATTTTATTATTATTAATTTTATGTATTCCCAACTAATGTTTCACGCATCATATGTAGGCATGTACATCGTGGAGAAGGAGATAATATTTTTATTATTTTTTTAAGTTAATTAGATCATGCTAGAACATTATCAGCGGATGTTTATAGACTTGTAGAGAGAGAGAAATAGAGAAAAGGCGTAGTTGATACCATTGTACCATGACAACATTTTCGTGTGTTTTTATTGACAAGGACGGGAATATTTTAGCATTTTATGTGTCAGATATTTTATAGCAACTTATGTGCCAAATTCCTAGCCTTCAAAATTGTAACATATGATGCGTTGGGAATACGAAGGGAGAAACTCAACAAATGGTGGTTTCGAGAAAAACGCATTTGATTTTTTTTTTTTTTTATCGATTGCGGATGAAGGGTGAACTCAGCAAAGGCTGATGTCGATTTTGATGTTATTTTTATTATTTATTATTTTTGAATATCAATAATCCAAAAAAATTGTTAGACTTTCCTCTCTCTTGTCACATTTTGAAATTTTACTTAAAAAATTAAATAAACAAATAGTGAAAAAATGTATTTCGAAAATGTACATAAGCTCTTGTTACAAGTCATAATTTAAAAAACAATTAAATGATTAAAAAAAATAAGTAAAATTTGCATTCAATAAAATTGAACTGGTGATCCTCCATTTCCTCGTTGGGCATGGACAAAGGTGCTAAATAGATGATTTTGGCTACCCAGTTATACAATCAATGCAACCAACTTAGTTGTAAAATTGAATTGAGTTTTTCTTATTTTTATTTTTAGACTGCAGATATTATAATTATTGGTGATGATAACCTTAAAGGAATGAGCCATGAAGCAGCTTTTATGACCAGAGCATTGTCGTTCTCAAATAATGTTAGACAGATAGCAGATATCAATTCTTACGTAAGATTTTATACTATTTTAAATTTAGTAAATTTTGCTCATGTTATTAGCTTATGTAAGCAAGTATATTAGTATTCTTATTTTCAAGGCGATAATTGTAGTAGCTACAAGCCCAGTTAATATGACCGTTCCACTCGCAGCTGAAGTGTTGAGAAATCATGGAAAATTGGATGAAAGAAAACTCATTGGAATGTCTAACGTTGAGAGTATTAAGGCACGGTCGATCTTGGCTCAGCATCTCCAGATCTCTCCGACAATGATAGATCTTCCAGTTGTTGGGGGTTTGACATCAGAGACATGTGTACCTTTATTGTCAAACATGAGCCCGAGTATTCCCTTGAGCAAGGTATGTTAATGTAACGTGACGGTCATTGATTCATTTCACAAATTTTGGCTGAGTTGATTTTAGGATCACTCTTTATTCGATGAGAAATATTATAGTAATACCCTATCTCACAATATTATTATTATTTGCAACAGCTTATTTTGGAAGAACTCCAGTTGCTTTTGGCTTAAAGCAATATTTTGATTTTTACACACACACACACACACACATATAAATTCATGACGATAGGAACTATTTTCACATTAAATAAGGTACTAGTTCCGCAGTTGTCGCTTAGGGTTAAATCACATCAAGTTTTAACCTATCATCTTTTTAATATTCTCCGAAATAAAAATAATCGTGGCAAGAGTGTAATTATGGATAATTTATAATTTATATATTCCGGTAATTATTTCGGAACATAGTGTTTCAACTAACATTATAAAATATATATAGAAGTATAGATGATATTTATGTTTGTTAAAACTTTTATTTCTTGATGGAATAATTACCGAAATATACACAATTCTCATATTAAAATTAACAATTATTTTTATTTTCATGAATATTAAAAAGAAAACAAATGAAAGGTTGAAAATAGTTATGACTTAACTCGAAGCGACAACTAAATTAAGTCTATTTAATTTATAAAATTAACAGTTATAATTTCAATTATAAACATTAAAATTTTCTGCCTTAGGCGAATTTACAAAAAATAACTTGTGCAGTAAAGACATCTGGAACTAAACTGCAGAATAGCGAAGGGAGTCAAGAAAGTCTAAACCGAGCCTATGCTACAGCTAAGTTGATAAAATCAATTGTCACTGGTTTGAATGGGCATCCTACTGTTGAAACTGTGCTTTCATATCAGAAAATAATCGATGGCACCGATTTCTTTTCGCTACCAGTGTTACTGGGAGAGAATGGTATAATTAACCACATGACTTTACCAAACATATCCCAACGTGAAAAATATCTTTTATCTCATGCTATAACATGTATGGCAGCTGAATCTAAACAAGCTAAAAATTGTTACCATAAAATATCAAACAAGTTAGTAAAAGCACCCCAAAACAAATTGAACAAATTGAAAACTCCAGCCATTCAATATAACCAACCACAATCAAAATATACATCAATTGAAAATGGAACAAAGAATACATTTTACCCTACAACATCAAATGGAACAGATTCTTGTGGCAAGAAAATAAAAGCCAACCTTGATCATATTTATGCATCAATTTATTCTTGTAATGAAAATATAAAGAAAAGTATAAATCATAATAAAAACAAAAGCTTTAACATTAAAAAATCACATATACAATATAGTGCAAAAAATAGGAAAGAAAATGACGGCACGCTAATTAGAAAAGATGATAGATCTAAGATATTAAATAAAAAAGAAAATCAATCTGAACACATACAAGGTGAAATACCGAAATCGCATTTTATTTCTTCTTCTGGTGTCGCGACAGGCTATGACACGCAGGCAAAACATTTAGAATTAGGCGAACCGTTACAATTTAAAATTAGAAATAAAACAGGGAATTCAACTTCTCGTCTCACTTTGGATAGCAAAAAGTTAGCCTCAGAATCTGAAAAAACGAAAAATGATAAGAATGGTTTATTTGAATTTAAATCCGCAACTAAAAATTTAAACACAGAGAAAGAAATAATTTCTACTAACCCAATGGTCAATTTCATAAACACAATATTAAAATCCCCTCAAATTGGGTATAAATCTCAAAACTGTGCCGTCGGAGAAAATAAATCGCCTGTTAAATGCAATAATACAGCAGAACAGACAAATGCTTCAGAAACCATATCAACACATCCTCAACAAACGTGTCCATCTTCAGAAAATCTCGAAAAGATTTTTACTTCCAACATTGTAAGGATGGTAAATGAAACGGAGGAGAGGAAGCGTAGGGCAAACGGTCCTTTAGGTTCTATAGAGGATCAATCTGAACACAAAATAACTAACTTAAATAACAGACCTAAAGGAACTAATAGTTATTTAGAAATTAACACAAATAATAATAATAAGCATTTTGATTTATTTAAAATGAGTTCAACAAAAATGGATGACATAAGACTGATTATAAATAAATCTGAAATAGAACCAATGAGCACCTCTAGCTTTATTGTTTCTGATGATTTTAAAACCAGCGGGGAAAAATATAGTTTACAAACAAATCAGCCTCATTGGATTCTACATAGCATGTTATTCAAATCACATCAGTCTTTAAAGCGACCGATGTTGTCACGCTACGTATCGTCGGGGTCTAGCGAAAGTGAATTTGAAAAAAAAAATGCAGGGATCAATTCTGTGAAGGAAGTAAGGCAGATAGCATCACTTTCGAAACCCTTAAGAAGTGCTAATAAGCCACAAGAAACTTTTCTGTCAGAATCAGTGGACATAGGTATAAATAATAAAGCATTTATAAATTCTAACTGTGGAAATATAGAAAAACAAACGGTGACCTCAATTGCCAAATCCCAAGCAAATATTAAAAGCCCTCGTGAAGTATTTTTGTCCCGGTGTCTACCATCAGTGTCAGATAAAAAGCAAATAGAAAATGGTGATTTTAATTCTCAAAACAAGATAAAACAAGCGAGCTCACTTCTGAAGCTAAAAACAAATACACCTGGATCACAAGAATCTTCTAGGCCACCTGATGCAACGTCTGAGGACCAAGAAGGAGGAATGGGAAATAAACAATTTAACTCGGAGGAAAAAGTAAGACAAATAAATCCAGTGTCAACATCTCGAAAAAATGTGAATAAACCAGATGAATCATTAGCTGTCACTTTTAAAGGTGATAGTTACGATAGTCCATTACCTACTTCGAAATTCAGTTCAGCTAAACGTTACGAAGCGCAACGAAAAATATATATCAACCCAATGAAATCTAGTGATACTAGTGTTTTAGAAAATATACTTCAGAAACAAATGGATAGTATTTCTTCTGGCCATAAGATTGCATCATTCAAATCAGACTCAATAGAGAATTCATTTTCCACGCAGCAAAGGAAGGCCACGAGTACCGAAATGTTAGACAAGAATGCTCAACATAGAAATAATCCAAATGACTTCCAAAAATTGCATGTTCTAACAAACAATTCTAAGGTGTATCCCATGAAAGATAAACTTCTGGACAATGAATTGAAATCATCAGGAGTAAATGAAAGTCATTGTAACAATAATTACTTTAAAGAACATTCAAAGCAACAAATATCTCAGAATTCTGGAGAAAATATAGAAACTGTTCCGCATCAATGTAACAGAAGTGACAAAAAATGTTATTCAGACAAAGAACATGAACAGATCGAATGCAAATCAATAGGTAATAAATCATTTGATGCATCTAACAATCAACCAGAGAGTGTACCTTTCAAATATAGACAAAAGGAAACTATGTCAGATGATAATGAACCAGTATCTGAAGTAACACATTCCAGTATAAATGAAAACCACTTATCTACACCACAAGAACATGGGCCAGGTGTAAATAGTGGAGAGGATGATAATAATTCGAAATATATTCAGCAAAGGTCAGTTGTAGCCTCTGAAGCCAATTATACTGAAGGAATTAAAAGCGAAGAAAGCTCCTTGAAACAGCTAACATCAAAAGAGAGTAAAAAGGAAACAGCATAATGTCAAGACATTTATCAAGTAAATGTGCATGATTAGACCCGTTCGCATCATTTGTTTGTACTTCTAAAAGAAAAAAGAAAAGAAAATGTGTTTTTATAAAAATTATGTACTGCAAAATACACATGTTTACCCTATGAAGTGTATAAATTTATTAATAAAGAAAAACAAAGCTCAAAAGAGACCCAAGATATATGTTAAGACTTTAGTGAAAAAATTCCAACTAAAAATCCTTAAATATTTTTATTTTGAAGAGAAAAGATTTGCCCTAGCCGAGTCCTCCACCTCTCCCTGGCAGCGCTCTTAGCACTTGAGCTACCTGGGGTTGCCTCTCACTCAGGACAAATCTGTTCTCTTCACCGATCCCATATCCTCGTGTTCTCGTAATTTTGCGATGTATACACGAGGAAGAATGTTCATTGAACATTACTTTAATTAGGATCTTGTTGACTTACGTCATTATATTATTTATAATTTTTTATTAATTGTTTTAATTTTTAAATATTTTTATTTTGAAGAGAAATAACAGATAACTGAGAGGCGACCCCTGGAAGCTCAAATACGGAGAGGAAAATTAAAACAATTAATACAAAATTAAAAATCCTTAAGGACGTAAACTAAAATAGGAAATATTTAGATTGAGGACCTAAGGTTTTTTGGTTGGAATTTTTCTTCTAATGTTTTCCATAATTTTTTTTTAGTTGCCGAGTATTCATATTTCCTATAAGCAAGTTATCACATTTTTTTAGATGAGCAACAGTACAATATATAAAGATACTTTGAGATAGTTCACTGACTTATGAAGGAATATGAGAATTGTTGACTAATTGCTAATAATAACTCAAGTTCAATGAAGATAATAAAAATATAAATTTATGTTTCCGTGTTCAAACCTTTAAGACTAGTGTTCAAACCTTTAGGCTGATTGCCTTTTACATACATCATCTTAATTGAACATGGGTTCTCAGCTCAAGTTTTCAAGGTGTTATTAACAGATTCTTAAGTGCAGACTAACGGTGGTGGGAGACACCTATTTGCACTGATAAATATTTGACACATCATCGTAGAGTATAACGTTTGGTGTTGGTCATGTAATGCTATTAATAAGGATATTATTATTAAAAAATTTAAAAGCTAAAATCATTTATTACAAAAAAAATATTTTATATGTTATAACCGCGAAACTATACGGAATATGACAAAGAGTATAAGGGAAGAGAAGGGCGGCGTGCAAGTCCGAATGCGTTCCCTAGGATTGCGTAAGTCAGCGCGCGACTTTAACCTAAGCAGGAGCCTACATTGCTTTTCAACAGTCAAAAGTAAGTTTCTTTGTTTGATTTCTTTTAATACTTACTGTTTTTTATTTACAGATAGATTACCTTGTATGTTTTCTTGTCATAAGTTAAACATTAGTAGATAACTATGAGTGATTACTTTTTATGTAGAATGTTTGGTTGATTCATGGCGATTTTTTGTTTTCGAAATTATGCGTTGGATACGGTTGTGACAAATTTTGTGGGTACGGTTGTGACATATATTTATTCGTTTTTGTTTGTTTTTTTTGCTTTAAGGTGCCCAGAAAACGCTTGTGGAAGACCGAACGAGCGCAAGCTGATATAAATAATTATAAAATGCTTATGAAGAAGTTAAACGTGGGACTTCTTTACGGAGAGCTGTCGAAATGTATCAAGTTAATCGCATGTCGTTGTCACGATACCTTCGTAAACGTGATGAAGCCGGTGCAAATCACGATGGAAGCAAAATCAGCATGGCCTATGTTGCTCATAATAAAGTTTTTTTCTATGGAGCAAGAACAGCAGCAGTCAAAGTACATCACACGTTGCGCGGATATATATTTTGGTCTTTCTGCAAAAGAGGTACGGAAGCTGGCATTTGACCTGACAACTATGTACAACATAAAGCGACCTGCTACATGGGATGAGAATCAGATGGCTGATGAGAAATGGTTCCGTTCATTCATGAATAGAAACCCGTCCTTGTCTCAAGGAAAAACCAATGCCAAGAAAAGAAAGACTTCACAATCGTCATCCGATGAAGACTACTTCTGTCTAGTTTGTGTAGGCGCATATTCTGAAAGTAGAGCTGCTGAAAAATGGATCGAGTGCCAAGGAACACGTGGACTCTGGTCCCACGTAGAGTGCGCAGGTTATAGTCACCATTACATTTGTCGCAACTGTGATGATGAATCTCACTAGATCTCAGTATAGAAACTTTAATTATTTTATTTTATTATCATTTTAAACTATTATTATTATTTATAAGAACAAAAGTGATGTCAGATTTTAGTTTACTTGCTATATAAATGTTAACTTTGTTTAGAAGAAGTAACAATAAAAGTAACTAAAAACCATTTTGCTGTATGTTTATGCCTTAATCTAAAATGGAAATATCTTGGGTAAAACTGGCTTATATAACCTGAATAAAACATGTATAATTAAAACTTCATAAATTCCATAGCATAGAAATGCGCGCTTAGCAACTAAGTGGTCCTCAGAGTGGCAAAAAAGAGGATCATTCTCATAATGTGCTTCTTCGGATGAATAGAGTTTTGGCTCCAAACAATCCACCACAAAGTATGCCCTTTTTACACAGACAGAAAAAGGAGAGCTACTAAAGTTTTTTCAGACCAAAAAAAATTTAGTGGTTTAACTAGAAAAAAATCCTGAATCATTAATCTAATATATAAAATTGTCGTGTCACAGTGTTTGTAACAAAACTCCTCCGAAACGACTTGACCGATTCTTATGAAATTTTGTATCCATTTTCAGTAGGTCTGAAAATAGGATGTAAACTATTTTTCATGCCCATAAATAATATGTGTCGGCCATTATTATTGATTATGCGTCGATCGTGGCAGTGACGCTTGATGATGGCTCCATTTTTTATTTGTTGTAAGGGCATGTCTGAGTAGTGTACATCAGAGTTTTCAACCGAAAAAACGGATGGAAAAACTTTTGGTAGCCGAAAAACCTTGAAATTTTCGGAGTTATTTTAGTTTTTGGCCTGTATCTCCTGAACTGTGCGTTTTAGGTAAAAAACATAAATAACAATTTTTAAAGAAGATTAAATTTGCTACAATTTGAGTACACACGCAGTTTTGTACATTTAACAGATCCCGAGTTGGGTTCCAATCATATAATAATTAACGGGAATCTCAGCCCTATCTAATATAGAAAATTGTCGTGTCACAGTGTTTGTAACAAAACTCCTCCGAAACGACTTGACCGATTATTATGAAATTGTGTGTCTATATTCAGTAGGTCTGAGAATAGGATGTAAACTATTTTTCATACCCCTAAGTGATATGTGTCGGCCATTATTATTGATTATGTGTTTTTTGAATCCATCAATTATGGAATCTTACACGTTTGGTCATCAAAAATATCACCTGGAATGTTATTGAAGCAGCAATGTTGAGTGGAATCTTCAAAGGAGAAGTCGTCCTGTAGCCACCTATTTCAGTGATACTATCAGAACTCATACTACCGTTCAAAAGACTTCAATTTGATATACGCTTGGCTTTTGCTATAGCCATCAACAAGTCTCAAGGCCAGACAAAGTCCATTTGCGGTTTGGACCTAGAACATCCATGTTTCTCCCATGGACAATTATATGTTGCATGCTCACGTGATAGTAAACTATCTAATCTATTTGTACATAATAGCAGAGGACAGATTAAAAAAAATATTGTGCATCGATTAGCGCCCAATTAAATTTAAGTAAATAGTTATAATTTAAAAAAATATTATTAGCCATAATTAAAAATCAACCATGATATACCTCATTCATTAATCTAATGTTTATATTTTAACAGTAAAGAATTTTGTTTTTTATTTATTTATTATGTACTATACTTAGATATAAAATGAATAAAATGTAAAATCAAAAATCTATTTAATTCATTTTTTCCATTGATTCATTGTTTCTTTAAAATTCAAATTTTACAACAGCCACAGCAATGCATGGCCAGGTCAGTTAGTTATCATATATAAATGAAGAAGCTTTTGTTGCTTGATTTCAAATACCTTCTATCTTGTATTCCTAAAATAAAACACAAATATACCCATGGTAAAAGCCAAACCATTATAAAATATGTACCTATTTTATCTATCTTTATAACAATGAGTTTTAATTTATGTAAACATTAAACTTTAATTTATTTCATTAACATTTGAACCTTTAGACATATTACTATATTTACTGCCACCGCATCTATCTAAGCGAGGAAATGACTGGGACCAACAGGCACCTCTACTAGCTGGCACGTCAGAAAGGGCAACGGGGAAAATAAAATAGGTCTGGTTCTCTGGTGGTAGAGTGCGATGCAGAAAAGAAGATGGGCACCAAGTGGTCTTCATCGATCAAGCTCATGACCTGGATGTATTCGACTGACTACTGAAGACCGGTATGCCCTCAAGCTGCACGGATAACCATGGCTCTCACAACGGTGTTCACGGGTTCATTTTGAATAACTCTGACAAACTCAAGTGTTTGTGTTTTTTTTGTTTGTTTTTTCAAGAAATATGTCGCGAAATTAATTTTCCTTTTTCATATAAAATCAATTTTCATTTTTTATTTTCTCTCTTCTCTTCTTTTTTTTGTCTATTGCTAAATTAATATCATTATTTACGAATCATATTTCCTTTCGTTATTCTCTAATTTTATTATCTATTTTTTAGCATCAAGATTTAAAGCGGTTTTTAGTAATAACTCGCCTCTGATAATCTTTTATCTGTACTCTCAAACTTTTCAATTAGCTTTGACAATAAAATTTTTCCTTATAGTTTCCTCTCCTCAAATACTGAGAGCTTCTCTTCTGCTTCCCCATCATGTCTAGTGTCCTAACCTCTTGTCACATCAACTCCCAATCCTTGCCCACTCTCTTTGATGAATTTCATCAATATTTTACCCATAATTTTTTCCACACCATTGGAATCTCAGAAACATGGCTAAAACCCCAAATCCCGACCTCCACTGTCTCCTTACCTGACTATTCCTTCCTCCGCCACGACCGAGTTGACCGGACTGGTGGAGGTGTAGGTCTTTACGTCCACAACTCCTTAAAATCACGCATCCTGGATTCTTCCCCAGGATCCAATTTCCCTCGGATAGAATTCCTTCTCGTCAAAATTTCATGCAACTCAAATCCTCTCCTATACGTTGCAGTGCATCGCCCTCCTTTGGTCCCTTTTGATCCTATCTTTGAGTCGCTCCTTTACAACCATGTTCCTCTCTACAACCACATCTTAATCTCCGGTGACTTTAATACCAATCTTGTGGTCCAATCCAATGATAAACTGTACCTTGAAAACCTTTTTTACTCTATACCTCTCCATTGTTCCATTCTCTCCCACCCACCACACCCTCCTATCTGACACCTGGTTAGACTTGTTCATCATTGACTCATCGCAGAGACTCCTTTCCTCCTCACAATTACCTGCCCCATTTTTGTCCTCTCATGATTTAATCCAAATTTAATACAATATCCAAACTCCAGAAATCCTACCGAAAACAATAATTTTTCGCAGCCTAGATGGACTCACCCCTGAATCTATATCTCCTTCCCTAGAAATCCTGAATCGGAACCAAATTTATTCCTGTACCACCGTCGATTCAATGGTCGACATACTCACTGCCAATCTCAAAAGCATCCTGGATACCCATGCCCCACTCAAAACTTTAGCCTTCCGTCACTATCCATCTCCTTGAATGTGTCAACAAATTTAAGACCTCCAAAGGAAACGTGATGCTGCCCGTAGACGTTTAAGACGCACGAGGCTTACATATGACTACCAAACGTTCAGGGTTCTTCGCAATTACATGTCTACAATCAGACAAGCAAAATCCAAATATTTCCACGAAGCCCTTTCCACTGCTCCCGATCCTAAATCTAAATGGCAACTCCTCCGAAAGCTCTCCCTCTGCAATCCAACATCCTCTATAGCCTTTCCTGCTTCTCCCAATGAAATGAACTCGAATTTTTTGTCCTCAATTAACACATCTAGATCTTCCTCCTCCGTCTTTTCACGAACGCCATCTTTCAACTTCGACAATTTTTATTTCTTAGACATTTCACCTACCGACATTATTTCCTCCGTTCTTAAATCCCGCTCCAGTTCTAATGGCTTTGACGAGATACCCGTCAAACTATGCCTCATCGATGCCTACCTGTCCTACTTTTCATATATAATTTTTCACTACAAAACGCAGTATTCCCGACTTCTTGGAAAAAAGCCCTAGTCCGTCCTATAAATAAAACCTCAACCCCACTCTCTCCCAAAGACTACCGGCCAATCTCCATACTTTCCAAAACCTCTCGAAAGAATAGTCCAGTCTCAAATTTCAAATGTTCTCGAACAGTCCAAACTCCTTGATCCGCTTCAATCAGGCTTTCGTCCTAGTTTTTCCACTCAATCTGCCCTTACCAAAATCACTACTGACATACATAAAGCCATGGACAACAAACAACTAACCATGCTAATCCTACTAGACTTTTCAAAAGCTTTCGATTCCTTGGACCATTCTACCCTTTTTTCCAAACTAAAGTCATTGTCCTTTCCCAACAGCTCTATTTTATGGTTCCAACCCTTCCTCTTTGACAGGTCCCAAGCGGTTTCTATAGCCAACCAACCCCTTTCCTCTTTCCTCACTCTATCCTCAGGTGAGGCACAGGGCTGAAGGATCTCTCCTCTCCTTTTACATCAACGATCTTCCTAAATCTGTTCACCACTGTTCCTACCATCCATATGCCGACGACTTCCAAATCTATTTATCCTTTCCTCCTTCTGAGCTTTCATTTGCGTTCGCCAGTATTCAGGAAGACCTAGATAGGATCAGTGCCTGGGCAAAGCTGGACAAACTGGAATTGAACGCAATGAAAAACCAGGCCATTGTTCTAGGTTCCAACTTCCTCCTTACAACTATCCCCACCCTCCCAACGTTAATCCTAAACGACCACCCTATCAGTTTCAACTCCTCCGTTAAAAAACTAGGCATTACCATTGACCAAATCCTTTCCTGGAAGCCCCATGTCACCCAAATATCCCGATCAATTAGTTCGCTGAAATTATTTCATCGATCTCGGCATCTCCTTACACATTCAACCCGGAAGCTTCTCGTATCATCCTTCATCTTCCCCCACTTTGACTACTGTAGAGTGGTATAAGGGGGGCTTTCGAAAATGCTGGAGGCCCGCTTAAAAAGAATAATGAATTGCGCTTTAAGATTTGTGTGGGGTGGCCAACCCATGGCCCTCTTTAATCATTTTTGGAGCCTGAGATTTTACAAAATTTATAATGGCCAATTGCTAATTGGTCCCATTTTATATTTATAATGGCCAAAGTAGTGAAATCCATTGTATTAAAAAAAAACATTATTAGTGCTCCATCTATTAAAATATAAATGTCAAAATTATGAAATAAAGTAGGATAAAATCATAATCAAATAATGATTACAAAGTTCATTTAGTATCGTTGTTATATTATATATGTGCACTTGTAAGAATAATATGTAGGCATAATAATAATAACTGATTATGTTAATCGTTTTTCGCACCTAAAGTGGATCCATCTCTCGCCTATCAGCATTATGTTTCTTATAATGCATTGAATAGATTTCAAAAAATTATTTATTGAAATTGAAAGGCCAAGACAGGAACAGAACAAAAATAATTCATTTTACTTATGTACATAATAGCTTATAATATTTGGTTTACCAAGTTTTTACATCAGTGGAATTTTATTATAATTACAAATTACTAATAAACAAAGAGTGTTAAAGAAAAACCAATGGAATTATTACTATAATAACACCTCAAACTATTAATTAATTTCTTTATTTCCTACACAATAAGATGAACATAGTAAACAACAAAGAGGATAGAGCCAAACGAAATAATGGACAAATCCTAATAACCACATACTCTTGTTCAGAGTGGAAATTACTTTAAATTCCTGAAATTTTCTCTAAATCTGATGATGGAAAGGCCAATTTCAATTGATATTGTCCACCATACCTGTGTACATAAATAAAAATATGAAATCACTTAGTACATAATTCATTTTATGAGTAAAATTACAAATAACAATACATACAAAATATTTTATTTTTTTATTAATTGTTATAATTTTTAAATCTTTTCTCTTCAAAATAAAAACCGCGACAGATACGAGGGAGACCTGTATTCGAATCCCGGCCCAGGACAAATCTTTTCTCTTCAAAATAAAACATTTTAAAACAAAAAATTTTATTGCAAAATATAATAAATGCCATATTTATTGGTGAAAGGTAAAAGTTTAAAGGAATGAAAAAAAAATGAAAATTGGAGGATGAAATAAGGCATTCATTATATTTTGTAAATAAAATCTTTTTTTTTTTTTAAATATATTCTTTTTAATATTCCTAATAGCGTGGTAATTATTATATTTTATAACTAAATAGTCCTCTAGTAATTTTATTAACTTCATTATGTTTGTTTTATTATTTTCTTGATTTCTTTCCAATCTTATTATTCCTCATCAGTTATTTCATAATTGATCTTACTCTTTGTACTTATTTTCATTCTTATCATTTCTGATTTCATAAACTGTTATTCTTCCGTGGCACTGCAAAGATTAATAGGTTTTTTTTCTGTTCCTTTTTCTTAATCCTAAAGATGACCTAAATTATAAGCACGAGCATAAACACAATAAAATAAGTCATTCTTATTGAAAAAAATAAAACAATCAACCACTTCTATTTTAATATAGCTGGATGATATATGTTTGTTAAATCGTTAATTTTTTGATGAAATGATTTTCGAAGTATACACATTCCTCTTAATTACATTCTCTTTTCCATACTAAAGGTCATGATTAATTGCATTTTTAGAAAATATTAAAAAGGAAAACAAATGAAAAGTTAAAACTTGTTGCACGAAGCAACAATCTGTGGAATAATTACCTAAACTGGTATCTTAATTGATATAGTTGTAACATTGAGTCTTATTTGGAATTGAAGTACCACTCTGATAATTTAAAATGCCAAGTTAATATTTTATCTCCAACAGGAAAGATAAACATAGAGAAGTGGTGAATGGATTTATGGGAAATTACATAAAAATTATGTCATGATCTTCTCATTTAAATCAAAAAACTAAATATTTATTTAAAAGTAAAAACAAATGGGTAACTATAACAAATTTGTCTACAGCTATAGTTGTAGAAATAATATTTACACATCAGTTAATTCTAGAATTAAGTGATTCCCACAGAATGTGACAAAAAAAATTGATAAGGAATAGATAATGTCAATGGAAATTGAATTTCGCAGTTCATTTCAATTTCATAAATCTTATAAAAGTAGCTCATGTATGCTTATGAGAGGTTACCTAAATATTTGTTCATACATGTAATTCTGAGTTACCAAACTCATCAAAAGAATTTTCTACAATTTGAATGTAAGACATAATTATCAGAAAACAAATTGTTCAAAATATAAAAAGAAAATAATAAAAAGTGTTCTATTACATACTTCTCTAACGTTAACATTAACTCGTCAACAATAAATATAAATGTGATAAATTAATGTCCCCTCATATAATAATCAATAACAGTGGAAAAGGCAGCAAAGCCTATTGCACCAAACATGCCTGCTTTAACTCCTGCTCTTAGCCCTATCAGTCCACCAGTAACAGCTCCTGCATAAGTTCCATTTTTCCAATCAGTTTTTCCTCTGTTTGATTCGATAACACACTCTACAGCAGAAAATACCCCACCAACCATTGCAAAATTTTTAGCATAGCTCAAAGTAGTAGTCTTCATTTCTCTAAAGATTTCTCTGGCTGTCTGTTTGTGAGCATCTGGTGCAACTGATGGATTAACACTGGATGTAAACAAACCTAAAGCAGCTCCTAAGCCATAGCCAATCACACAACTCATAATACTTTTAAAAACACAACTTTCAAAAAAACGTTCAACTAACTTTTCTTCATTGCTCTTGATGGCGACTGGTCCAAGATTTTTGGGAACTACAATATTTTCTCGATACCTATGAACATTTTCTAAAAAATATCTAGAAAGTAGATTAAAATCTGTATCAGAATCTAAATTAAGAACAGTTTTGGGAACTTCTTGAGATTCACCAGACATTTTCGGCTTAATTGGATAGAAAGTCAGTTTGATCTTTCATTAAACTTCAATTTGAAACTTTATTGAGATAACCACCCAACTACCAGTACCTTCTACACATCTTCAAATTAATGTGATCGAGATTTGATAACCTCCCTGTCTCAATATTATAAACAACTCAGTACGCAATTAATTAATTAAAATTTATCTTAAAATATTTAAAAGCATTTTTTTATAAGAGTAATTGACAAAATAATCAACTTATAGTTTATGTAGTTTGTTATTAATATACATACACTTCTGTCGCCTGTGACAATTTAGGTTGCAGTGGGCTGCGGGTTTCTTGTTCATTTGTACAATGGTAAGTACTCGCTACTATATCCTTGATTATTTTATTAATCGTTTACTGTTTTTAAAAAGTTATTAACATTAAAGGTACAATTACTGAAATCATAATTAAATATGTTCTGTATTTATGTAAAAAAGTATTTTTAGTTCTTTAACTTGAGTGCTGAACCACGTTTTACTGTATTAAGGTTAAATTCTACTACATTACAGAATTCCACTATTCAGTATCTGTGAATATCTTCTAGAATGTAATTTTTACTCAGTTTAATCTGGTTCAGTAGTTGAAAGTATGTTGGTTCCATCATCAGTTATTTTATTTGTTGTTGTTAATTCGGTTAATATGGTGCCTGTAATATGTGCTGATTTGTTTATGCTCTAAAGTAATTAAGCTGTAGATAATATCAAGCATCTAGAGGTACCTTTTTGCCTCACTATTTTGGTGTAGAATCACTGTTTTTCTAATAGTGTTTGTTTTGTTGTTTGCCTTAGACTAAAGGTACTTCCAGCTTTGGTAAGCGGAGAAATAAGACTCACACCCTTTGCAGGAGGTGTGGAAGGTCTTCCTACCATATCCAGAAGTCAAGATGTGCTCAGTGTGGATATCCCAGTGCCAAACTTCGACACTGTAAGTTTTCTTTTAATATTGTTATTTATTTAGTTTTTTTCTGGCTACAAGTCATTTCAGGATTTCATACCTGATTAGGCACAGCAGCTATTGGGTATGTTATGTGTAATTTTGAGGTGGTTTCATCTTGGTTTATTGAAATTAGATTATTGTTGTTCAAAGAATTTCAGCTTATGTTGTTCAGTTACAGTGATAAGCATGATGATCCATACATTGTTAACCAACAGTTGTACTTAAATTTCAGGCTATCCATAAGTATTTAACTTAGTCTGATTATTAGAAATTCTATAATCCTTGTGTACCACGAATTCTGCTTTTAATTTTCTTCTTAATTGAAAATTTTGCTTGATAATAAGTCAAACTAATAATTCTAAAATTATATCCCAATTAGATAAAATATGTTGTACTTGCTAATGTAATGTAATGTAGAGATGAGGTTTGACTGCCCTCTACTTCCATCACTAATCCAATGTCAGCTAGAATAAACCTTTTTTCCTCCGGTTTTAGTCCTTTTTCTAAAACACCCTTGTGCTCTGAATATGCAAAATCGTTGTTCTGAAATTAATCTAGCTCTAATTCCTGCACACTGGTTAAGAAATAAACTTTCTGTCCCCATTTGAATATTAGGATCGAACTTTAGATAAACCAGATTTTAATTCATTATCGGCAAAACTTAGTTTTTCAATTATTTTTTGTAAAGAAAATTATCTAGGTTATATATTTAATTTAAGCATTGAAACTTAAGTTTCTGATTAAACTTCCTAAAGAGTATAATAAGAAATTCAGATGTTCACTATTACTAATATAAGTAACCATTTTCAAATACAGTTAAACCTCTATTATCCGTCACCTCAGGTGACCTCCTTTTGAGGTGTGTATATATTGTTTGGTTGCTAAAGTCATAGGCGCCGGCTAATCAAGAATCAATTGTGTGTCTTGACAACTTCGATTCCTAGAATCTGATGTTTACTCAAAACCTAGCCTTCCTCGCACACATTTCTCAGAAATTAATTATCTCCTCATCTGTACCTAATGTAGCTTCCGCAGTTGAACTAACTTCAGTCTTCATTCTTGTCTTACGGGTACTTGTCGTATTTTTAAAAGTATGTATAATAATCTTGGAAAAAATACAAAGGAAGAGTTTAGATCTCCCTACTAAGTTTATGTGGTACTTAAGTATATAACGCAGGGCACTAGCAGGCCAATGTTCTGCGCATGCCCCAGCGGTTACATTTTATAACAGTTACATTTCTACCAGTTACCTTGGATAACCTTTTAAAATATTTTGATTTGAATCTGAGATCGCCTCCCTTCGGATATTTTGAAGAGAAAAGATTTGCCGCCCGGCGGCAAATCTTTTCTCTTCAAAATATCCGAAGGGAGGCGATCTCAGATTCAAATCAAAATAGGAATGTAATAATATTGGAAATGAATAAATCCAAGTAATAACAATATAATTTCATATATAACATATTATAAAACATATAAATAAAACATTAATAAATAAAACATTTCCACAATCAAATTTGGTCCACCTATCTTCTTGTTTTCTTTACTCTCCATGTCCAATACACATAATTCCCGCATATAATTATTCCAATCTATAATAGTTTTAGTGGATATTTTAAGCTGCTTTGCACAAAATTTAATCGAGTTCAACTCCTCGCACCAACAATATATAAATCTTATAGCTGTACATAGTGGAATTTTGCTTCCCTCGAACCAATTGTCTTTCCTAAGTCCCACTTGCTGACTACACTGTCTGATATCACATGTCCAAAACTTACGATTTCCAAGGTATAGCTTCATTTGATGGGAGTTGCTACATTTCCTTTTTTTCTGCAAAATGTTTTTCTCCTGGCAAAAATGAATTGCTTCTTCCTCTGTTCTTGGCAAATCGCAAAAAAGGATTGCCGTATAACTAACAAACACGAAAAAACAAAATATCGACATCTTGTATTAATAACAAAGAACAACTGAGCAACAAACACAACAACGCTCGAACAGACTAGTAAACAAACAATGATGTCTGTCAAAAATGTAAGGTTATCCAAGGTAACTGGTAGAAATGTAACTGTTATAAAATGTAACCGCTGGGGCATGCGCAGAACATTGGCCTGCTAGTGCCCTGCGTTATATACTTAAGTACCGTTTATGTTTCCGAAGAGGTGAAAGTGCTTCAATCTTAGCAACCAGGTATATAGTTCATATCGCATTCTTCTTCAGTAACTAAACCTCCATCCTCCGGAGGGAAAAGAGTGATTTCGATGTCTTCAAGAGTACTTCCTCCTTCCAAAAGAGTATGACCTCTTCTAAAGGCACAGTAAAAAAGCAGATCAATTTTGATATTTATATTATGATAAATTCTAAAAAAAAAAAAAAATGTAACATATTTATTTGTGACAAAACGAATTAAGCGTCTTCTACTAATAGTTGTAAATAGATTTTCTGTTGTTTGTAAATTGAATAAATAAATATAGGAAAGAAATTCGTTGACGGGTAGGTACTAATGTAGGATGGAAATAGTTGGGGGTGCGGTCAAAAATTACACAACAAATAAGTATAAACCTATTATATTTTACATTTATAAATAAATCAACCTGTAGTAGTCCTCCCTACAGGGGACCTCAGAATTCAAAGTGTACTTATGACCAGTGGTTTCAACAGATTCTCATGATTAGCAATTTATTACATTTAAAAAAAAGGTACTTGAGTATATAACGCACGGCACTAGCAGGCCAATGTTCTGCGCATGCCCCAGCGGTTACATTTCTACCAGTTACCTTGGATAACCTTACATTTTTGACAGACATCATTGTTTGTTTACTAGTCTGTTCGAGCGTTGTTGTGTTTGTTGCTCAGTTGTTCTTTGTTATTAATACAAGATAATGTCGATATTTTGTTGTTTCGTGTTTGTTAGTTATACGACAATCCTTTTTTGGGATTTGGCAAGAACGGAGGAAGATGCAATTCATTTTTGCCAGGAGAAAAACATTTTGCAGAAAAAAAGGAAATGTAGCAACTCCCATAAAATGAAGCTATACCTTGGAAATCGTAAGTTTTGGAGATGTGATATCAGCCAGTGTAATGAGCAAGTGGGACTTAGGAAAGACAATTGGTTCGAGGGAAGCAAAATTTCACTATGTACAGGTATAAGATTTATATATTGTTGGTGCGAGGAGTTGAACTCGATTAAATTTTGTGCAAAGCAGCTTAAAATATCCAATAAAACTATTATAGATTGGAATAATTATATATGCGGGAATTATGTGTATTGGACATGGAGAGTAAAGAAAACAAGAAGATAGGTGGACCAAATTTGATTGTGGTAATAGATGAGAGTTTGTTTAGTAAAAGAAAAAATAATTGTGGCCGTGTAATTTATTTATATTATATATGTTATTGTTTTATAATATGTTATATATTAAATTATATTGTTATTACTTGGATTTATTTATTTCCAATATTATTACATTCCTATTTTTATTTGAATCTGAGATGTTATGATCTGAGAGAATATGATTTGCCCGGCGGCAAATCTTTTCTCTTCAAAATATCCGAAGGGAGGCGATCTCAGATTCAAATCAAAATATTTTAAAAGGTTATCCAAGGTAACTGGTAGAAATGTAACCGCTGGGGCATGCGCAGAACATTTGCCTGCTAGTGCCGTGCGTTATATACTCAAGTACCAAAAAAAACATTGAATAAAAGATTTATTTAGAAAAAATGGTAAAACTTACCTTACTTTATTTAGCCGTAATAATGAAAAGTGCAGAGCTATCTCCAAAAATGGACTCTTTTGAGTACAACTTTAAATCCACTTAAAACAGTTATTTATTAACCTGGGAGTTTATAAATTTACAGTAAAATTAATCGATCCCTCTTTTAACAGAATAGGTAGACAACCTAGACACCACCTTCTTGTGGAACTTTTTAAAAAATATGAAAATGTGGTCCCCTGTGTTGGAGGGTTAATTAATTTTATTCCTTAAGTACTGAGCTCTATATAAAGAGTAAAAAGTTCTGTGCGTTAATTGAATTTTTAAATATGTATATTCCTAATAATTTTAACAATATAATTAATCCTCTATTGATACTATCCAAGTTCCTTCACTTTCAAAAAGGTCTGACTATAAATTTAACATGACAGTTTTTTTTTTTAGATGGATCACATTAGTTGTTTAGAATTCATTTCAACAAACATTTTAATATTATAGTCATTATTTGTATTGCTTAAACATTGTAGTTTTAAATACTTTATATTTTGATCTATTTTTGTATAGATAACTGGAGTGTGAAGGGCCAGAGGAGGAAGACCACTGGAACTGGTAGAATGCGATACCTTAAAGTTGTACGAAGGAGGTTCAGGTTAGATTTATTTTTGTGACTTCAATTTTAGTTTATTTATTAATTAAATTATGATTATTATGTATCAACTTATACTTCTTTATAAATCTTACTATCGTATTGTGAATCAATTTATAGTGAGTGCTTTTTGGGATGTTTGGATTTTCTGAGTGGATATTAAGGAGGTTGGTTGTTGCTGATGCCACTGTTAGTCTCTACATTTTTGACTGAAAAATCTACATGCCATTTTTGTCGGCCAAATGTTCTAAAATATGGATGAGAAAATTAGATCAAGCCCAAAGGGGCAGGGCAGCAGTAGTTGAATGATTGTTTGGGTTGCTTCAATTAATTTTCAGGTCATTTTGTGCTTTGTGACTGGCTATGTTTCCTCAAAATAGGAAAACTATTAGAGCTTGCACCTTTTGGCCTGAAATCTTTTAATTTTAAATACATGAAGATAACTTTTGATTCACCATTGAATGAAAAATTACTTTGTAATGTCATTGAAAATGGCTTGACTGAAACTTGATGTCTCAGTGTTAAATAGTTGTGTGTTATATCAGTAAGGATAAATTATGTAAAAGTAAAAACTTTTAAAAAAAAATATATTAGTTAAAATAAAATGTACAATATTACACATTTTTTTCTATTTCTAGTTCTTTGTCTATAAGTTTTTAACATGCTTTGTTAGTAACAAAACAAACTTTCATTAAAGAAATCTAACGGAATAAAGATGACAAATTGGTCCAAAACAGATACCTATTACCTCATATAGCAGGTGTAAGCTCAAAACATGTCTATAGTGCGGAAATTTAAGACCTCTTAAAGAATGCTTTGACTCAGAAGTGATTGTTTCTGTGTGTAATATGCTAGAATTATATATTTTGGGCTATAATTTCTTATAAATCTTTCTGGATGACAAATATACTCAGTATTGGAAAGCCTCTACATTTTTTGAGTGGTGGAAGAGATGTTAAAATTTTCTTTCCAAACCCTAATTTCAACCTAACATAGTACAAGCGAAAGAAGAATTCAGCATATTTTATTTAATATTCTAGTTCAAATAGGGATAGAAATATATCTTATTAAGAGTTTGACCCTATTTCGAATCAGAATCGTAATTAAAATCTTATGGATTCCTTTTTCAACTATGCTTCATGCGCAATAAGGTTGAAAACTAAGATTTTTCGCTAGGTTAAGTGGTATCTCAACTGCTGGAGATAAAGAAATTTGTTAATTTCTAGAGATGCACTTGACTTGGTATATATATATATATATATATATATATATATATATATATATATATATGTTTGCATATTACTCCATCTTTTTTTTTTTTTTTTCTTACTGCAAAAATTGAATTAATAAGTTGTACTTTTTCTATGGAGTGCATTGTTAAGGAATTATAAATGGGGAACAAAAGTCCTTACATGATTTGTTTTTTCTATTGCTTTATTGAAAGAAAGCCTGATTAGACAGACTTGTGAATATAGGTGAACCTGTTCAGCAGGTTGTCTCTTCCAGTTCAGTTACAACAAGTTTTAATTGTTTAATCGATAAATTTTCAATGTTTTCCAAAATACAAGTTATTGTGAGCTTCAGTATGGAAATGAGTAGATTTCACCAATCATTCCTTTGAGAAATACAAGTTTCAATTAACGTTTTGTAATATGGATGATATGCGTTTGTTAAAATGTTTATTTCTAGATGGAATGATTACTGAAGTATACACATTTCCTATTTTAGATTCACTTTTCCATACTAAAGCTCAAGATAACTTGTAATTTTAGAAAATAATTTAAGGGAAACAAATGATAAGTTAAAACAATGGATTGAATTGGTCAGGGGGTGAAGTCAAAGATAACACAAAATTAGTGAAACATATTTTTGAATTCAACTTGAAGCGACAACCTGTGGAATAATTACCGAAGATTGGTTACTGATTGACTGTAGTCACTATGAATTAGGTCTAAAAGTAAATAAATCACCAAATATTTCCTTAGCTCTTGTTATTATTATTATTTTTATTAAACCAACACAAGGAATATTTGAAGAAATTGTAGAGTATATTGCTTTACCTCTTGATCTATGGTTGTTTTATAAGAGGTCAATGAAAAGACAAACCCTAGGGATGAATAAACTAAAGATTTTAAGGCTTCAAATAAAAGTATTGGCTCTAACATTTTTAACTATTCGAAACAATATATAGTAAATTACTTAAGTTGTCAAAATATTTTTATTAATATTTATTTTATTTTTTTATAGGAACGGATTCCGTGAAGGAGCTAAACCTACTAAGAAGATTGCTTCATAGATGTTTTTTCTGTTAAACTAAAAAAATAAAACAGCTTTTATAATTTTTTTTTTGTATTTATTCTTTGTCCTGTGTGTCGTGTATCTATACATATTATAAAAATAAAGTCATCGGCCATGTTTGTTCGCGGTAAACTCAATAACTACTACATGGATTTTCACCAATATAAAGAGTGATTCACCAGGTAGGTTTAGGTATATAATTTGTCGAGGTTTTGTGTAAATGGGCCGAAATATCAATGGGTTTCACCGAAGACGCTGCCTAATCCCGTGTAATTTTCTAACAAGATAATAAACTTGTATATAAAGAAATATTTGTTTTTTGTCTTTATTTTTATAATTTCTATATAATAAAGTACAGTAGCTGAGATGGGAAGAAAAGAAATCAAGCCTCCCAAAGAAGCCTATTCAATTAAAAAGCCGGTACGTGATTAAAAAAAAAATACATTACACAGAGAGATTATGTTGGCATTACCCGATCAAAGCTGGGGTGGGTCGCTAGTATATAATATATGTTAATCAATATTTGTATAAAATTTGAAAAAAGGTAAGGGGAGAGTTTAAATTTGATATGTATGGTGTCCTTGCCTTGACGTGGTTGACACCCTTCAAATATTTTTAATTTTTGGAATAGAGTAATATGTGAGACTTATAAGGGTGCAGCTGCACCGCAAGTTTTCTTTTGGCTCTTATTTAACCATCTTCAGCTCGCATTATTCAAGATTTTTCTGTGTATTCAGGTAAATTTTATTTTAAAGGGACAGGGATGTTATTTAAGTGAAAATACTGACAGGACTTTTTTAGTATAATCTCTTTTAAAAATGGTTATTTTTTCACACAAATTTTTATTTTCCTGAAAAGTAAACCCCTAGCATATTTGTTTTTTATGCCTGGCAGCGTGGTAAAGGACGATTATTGAAAGCCCCAGAGTTCTCACTTCCTTCAGTCCAGTTCTGGTGGTCTGTTCATAAAATTCTGTGTCTTATTTGAGGTAATATAAAGTGGGCATATATTAAAAAAAAATTTCTTTGAAGGCTACATCCAGTGGGCCTAGACTAAAAAACTCGTCTTCATACATATGTATTGACACCTGAACCAGTTTCATTAAGTATTGAGTTAATCTTATTTTAATGATAATATATTGATATATAAGGAAGTATATTAGATTACTGTTTTTTGAAATATAGTAGTTTTGCGACAAAGTTACGTTTTGGTGTTATTAATCAATAATAGAAAAAAGAACTAAATAAAATGAAAGTGGTGGTAATTTGTATAAAATAAGTCACGTCTTCTACACTGACTTCCAGATTATCTCACTTAGTAACACAAGCTATTATCCAAAAGAATGGAGAGGTTTCTATAAATAAATTGGTAAGAAATAAATTGTATGCCTTGTTGTCATGACTTCATCATCTATTAGTCTATACTACTATATTAAGCTGATGAAAGGGCTTAATAAGTACTGAGGTAGGTACTCAAGGAAAGCTCAAGTGTTCTTTATGACTGCCTACAATTCAATACTTAGAACTAAAAATTCCCTACACAGTGGAAGTATTCTATTGTAACAATAATTAAAAACATTTCATAGAGACATTAACAGACCTCTTGGTTTGGTCCCTATTTGTTTTATAAGTTTCAAAAAATTTATCCCCGATTATTAATTTTACTGACAGGCAAAACTATAGTTCCTCGCCATTAATTCGATTTCTGAAAATCACACTCAACAATTGCAGGGAGTTACTGACTGGATTAGACCAGAAGTTATATGAAAGTGCTTCTGGATGCCACTCAAGCATTCTATAAGGTCTGGCACCAATGGCTTCTCTTTGAGCTCAAGGCCACATATTTATTTAATTTTTCTCAATAAGACAGGGCTCAGATGTCTTCAATAAAACCGATTCTAGCTGACGTGTCTCATGAACCTTTGCTGATGATAATTCCATAATCAAGACACAACACAGGCCTCGCAAAACTTGCAACATAACAAAAAAGTTGAATGAGTGGTGCCAACAATATAAAATTAGACTGCACCATGAAAAGTCACATCACTTTTACTCTTAGACATGAAACTTGCCCGCCCATCCCACACACAGACAATACCTTGGACCTTAATATTTGATGGGAGAATGACATCCTCATTATGAGAAAAAACACCAGTCATTAAATCTTAAACTCAACTTAATGTATTCTCTATTCAGAAAAAATTCCTAATAAGAAACAAGACAAAAATTAAACACATACACTTACTAAAACCAGTTTGGATATATGCATTGCAAAAAACGGCATCGCTAAACACTCACTGAAAACAACTGCAAACGTTCCTGTCAAATTACTCGGACTTGTCTCAAATCCATCTTGGTATGTCGATAACAGAACTGCACACTTAAAAATACCATCGGTTGATGAATGCTTCCAAAAAAAAACTAAACAGATGCCTAAACCCATTGATTAAACAAATGGCCACAACTCTCATGCCAAAGAACATAGGAAGAGACTAAAAAGAACATGGATGGGAGATCTATTATCGTAAAAAATTAAATCAAGCACCTGGTTGTCATTCTGTTTTATTTTTCTGTCAGCAAATCTGCTGATTGTCAATTATTTGTACTCGACAGGAGTGGATACAAATATAAAGGGGAAAAAAACTGATGAATGTGTGCTCTACTAGTCTCAGGAACTCAGGCCTAGATGAACAATTTTTTTTTTCACACATCACACCTTAGTGATTAAGTTTGTTAGTAGTTAAACCGTGGTGTGTAATTCAAGAAGTTGATTACTACCTATTTTTACTTAGAATGTTTTATACTTACCTGATTGTTAACACTTACATAATAAGTTTTATTACTTTGTTTGGTGTAACTAACTTGATAGTTAGATGACGGCTATCTTTATTTTCTCTTATTTATTTAACCCTGAAGTGGTACTAGATTATAGTAGAAACCATGCTACACAATTAAAAAATAAGTTACAGTTATTAATATTTTTCTTCATTGATTATTATAAATGTACTGGAAACTAGTTATAAAAAAGGAAAATGCTTTTCCTTAGAGTTCTTTCAAGAAGGTGAAAAATGCACAAGAAACATGAGATAGGAAACTTGGATTTTTCATCAAGGAAGCAAATACATAATTATTCTTTGCAAATCAAAATATCTTTTGGGGTACTTGCCAGTCCAGTACAAAAAAAAATGCTTCGTTGACACAGAATTAGACATTTATTTATAGTTAAATAACAGCTTCAGACTCTCATAGTACTTCAGCTCAGACTCAGATAGTACTTATGTCTCTGTTTTTGATAGAATTGCCATTGAGTGATTTTTTACCATACTATTTGGTGGATATATGGTACTTATCAGGCACAAAAACTAAAGTGTTAAATTTTGTTTAATTTACTATACTACATTTTTTCAAAATAAAATGAACTGTTTTATAACTATAGGTAAAAAACTGGTAAAGTCCTAAATTGTCATTAGTTCGGCTATTTTTTCAGGGGAAATGATTCAATTTGGTGTTCCATTTTCTTAATGTCAATACTGAAATAAAAAATTTGGCCTGGTTTTCTGCAATGAAAACCATCTCTTTTAAATGGCTCTGGTCTCATATCCCTGTTGAGAAGCATTTATTAGAAAGGATTTAAATTTTTTTATAAAAAGTTAATATTTAATAAAAGAAATTTGTGAAGGTGTCGATTATTGAGTTTTTATGGTTAAATAAACTAAGAATAAGATTGACACTGTATGTAATGACAAATATAAGAAATAATTTTAAAATTATTCATGTGATTGAAAAAGAATAACTCAAGAATCTTAATTAATTAATAAAATCTTATTTAATTTATTAACATATTAAAAAGTAAGAAACTTAAATAATAATAAAGTTATTTTATTTCACATGTAATATATTTACAAGATCAATTATACTATAAAAAAAAAAAAAACCTATAACAAAATATTAAGTATCACACATTCATTTAAAATTTCACTTTTTTTTTGAACCTCCAAATCCTGAAAATCCCATAACAGAAGCTAAGGCAGAAGTGGGTTCTCTATCATCTTCATCTTCTTCAAGTTTTCTTTTTTTTTCTTTCTTTCTTTCTCGCCGGTATTCTTTAAGTTTCTCTTCCTATTGAAAAACAATTTGGATTAATAAAAGAAGCATTCTGTACCATAAAATCTTCATAACAACTTAATAATACCAATGCCTTTAACAAGTCCATTTTAACCATTAAAAATATCTAATGTGAACTAAAAAAACCCTTTATCACATAACTAATTGGGAATTATGGGTTTAGACCTTGGTAAGGAGTGTACTATTTTTAAGCCAATAGTGTTTTTTTATACTCAAATTTTAGAAAATTTGCAGAAGATAATTAAAAAAGGTATTGAGGGCTGAATGAAACACAAAAAAAAATCTATTCATTGTATTTAAAAAATAGAATGCCAAAATAATAATAATGATAAGGAAGAAAAGGACAATATGTATAAATCGATACACATTTATATTTGTATATACCATTATTTTATTTGTAATACTATTTTACATTATGCTAAATTAAAAATAATAAACAGATGGAATATATAATTGTAAATGTAACTTACTTCTTCTTGTATTTCTTTCATCCTTTGTTCAAGGTCATAATCCCTTTTTTTATCTTCTAACTTCCTTTTGTTAGCCTCAAACCTTTTTTTAACTTGATCTAAAGTAGACCTTTCAACTTTCATTGACATACCTAGATTTCTTTGATGTTTTTTCCCATTTATATGATCGAGAAAATTAATTGAATCTTTGACGATACAATCACACACATTACAATAATACCTGAAAATACCTTTGATATTAACATCAATATTACAACAAGTTCTATTATTTAAAACAAAGTAGTTAGGTTCATACAATATTAGTCAATTTCCAATTTTTACAGCAATAACAATTAAAATTTTTGATAAACTTTGATAAGTTAATTTTAAGTATTTAACCACAACCATTAGTTAATAATGGTTGTGAATAAATACTTAATTGATTAATGTAAAATAGAAATTGTGAAATATCACATTATTATTCTGAGCTAATGATTAGTCATGATCAACCACATACATCACTTTGGTAATTCATAAATATGAAGAACTCTTTAGTAACATATTTGCAAAGGGATAAAAGTTATTTTCATAATTACATTCAAAAGTAAAATTAGTCTTTGAATGAACAAACTTTAACTAATAATAGTATAAAAGAACTATGTATTTTTTAAAGATAAAGAAAAGGTGAATAGAAAAAATAGAATCCACAATTCTTGTGATCAGTGAACAAAGAAGTCAAGATTGGATATAGTAACCAAGAAAAGTGCCATTCATGAAATATATAATGATGGTCACCAAATGGATCATGTAACACTCAAAACAGACAACTGAATTACTTGGAATAAGAATATTTCATGGACCCTGCTGAGACAAATCCACTCCAATATTCTGCTTTTTACAGACACAGTACTAACATCTATCAATAGGGCTAGAAAGCCAAAGTATAATGGCAAAAAAATGGTAACTGTTTTGCATGGTTGTCGATTTAAGTTGAGTTACAACAAGTTCTATTAGCAGGGTAGCTGTTATTAAGGGTACAACAGCAGATGAGCAGATTTCGGTAATAATTTCCTTGAGAAATAAAAGTTTTAACTAACATTTCAAAGTATAAATGATATATTCTTGTTGAAACGTTTATTTCTAAATGAAACTAAAAGATATTGTATGGTTTACTCATTAATAGCCAACAATTAACTGAACTTTATTAACCTTATGTTTACAATTAATAATGAAACACCTGGTAATAGGTGATTTCATCACATATCTAATAGAAACGATTACCGAAGTATACACATTTCCCATATTTCTATTCTCTTTTCCATACTGGAGCTCATGATAACTTGTACTTTTGAAAAATATAAAAAGGGGAATGAATGAAAAGGTAAAACTTGTTGTGGCTCAACTCAAAGCAACAACCTGCAGAATAATTATTAAAAACATTAAATAATTTAATTTTAATGCGCGATATAAAAAATAGTGGCACTTTAATTTAACATTATCATCATAATCCATCCTTTCTACCGCTCACACAGTGTGAGGTTTCCTTCTGTACAGCCTGGACCACATCGTACCATCCTCTACCATTTCTCTCCTTCCATTCCACTGCAGGCTTCTCTTTGCAAAGCTTTCCCTAACACCATCTTCCCAGGTATGTCGGGGTCTTCCTCTGGACCTTCTTCCTTCAACCTTAGCCTCGTATGTCTTCTTGGCCAGCCTGTTTTTTTCCATTCTTAAGACATGTCCAAACCATCTTAGACTATTTTCTTCAATGACTTTTTCTGCAGGCTCGGAATTCGGTCTCGTCTTGTTTTCCCCTCTATCTTCCTAAGGTATCTCATTTCTAAAGCCTGGATCCTACTTTTATGTTTGGTGGTTAATGCCCAAGATTCTGAAGAGTATATTAATATGGGGAGAATGTTTTGTATACTTAATGGGGAGTAGATTTGTATACTCTCAACATTGTGTCCTTGGATACTTCTCCTTTATTCAGGAACCTTTTGTTTAGTGCATGAAAAAATTTACCAGCTGAGTTAACCCTCTCTAGCTGTATGGAATATACCAATGCCACCCCTATTGGGGAAAAAGGAAGAAAAAAAACAAAAAAAAAAAAAACCCTCTCTAGGATTTCATTCTCCATGACCATATTATCATTAAGGGTGTGCTCCCAGATATTTAAAGCTTCTTACCTGTTCGATGGGCTTGTCCTTGATTCTTATCACTCTTATTTTTCGCCGAGGGATCCTGCCAATTCTCATAACCTTTGTTTTGTCAGGGTTTATTTCCATATTGATATTCTCTAGTTCAACTTGAAGAACTCTGATATTGTGTATTAGGTCTCTATCATTGTTGGCAAGGACTACCATATCATCAGCGAAGGCCATCAAGGAGTAGGAAACTTTATTCAAGTATCTAGATCCCAAATGGGAACTTCTCATCTGGGCTTTGGCCCGAGATATAGCAGAATCAAGGACCAGAATAAAGAGTAGAGGGCTCAAGCTGCATCCCTATCTTATGGCAAGTTTGGTTATAAACTCTTTCGAGTAACAATTGGATGTCCTCACTAAATTTCGGGTATTCCTATAGAGGCTCATTATTGCCAGCATTAGCCCTTTGTTAATGCCTTACGGATATCCTCTTGCTTTATTTTGTCAAATGCTTTTGTGAGGTCTATGAAGCATACGGTTAACTCCTTGGATTTTTCTATTACTTTTTCAGTGATCTGTCTCATGGTGAAGATCAGATCCTGTGTGCTCCTGTTTTCTCTAAATCCATATTGTTCCTCCTGGAATTGTGGATCCACTTTTTGCCGTAGCCTTCTCTCCAAGATCTTGGAGTATATTTTACTAGGAATGCTTAAAAGAGAAATGCCCGGATGATTCCGACACTCTCTATTGTCACCTTTTTTTGAATATAGGGACTAAAGTGGCAACTTCCCAGTCCTTTGGTATCCTCTTCTTTTTCAAAACCAAATTTAGCAGGTGAAGCAATATCTTTCATAATAATTCATTATAAAAATTAAAAACTCTAAATCTACTATCTATTTTTTATTAATATTTAAATATTTTCTTAAAACCTATCACAGAATTTCACTCCTACAGACTTGCTATAAAATATTCTAGTTAATCCTGTCGTAATTACCCAATCTCCGAGGAACCTATCGGACATTAACAATTTGGTTTTAAACGTAACTGTTAAATTATTTTCTATGCCAAATAATAGAGAAATAATTTTCATTACAATTTGTAAAATTATAAGATAAATACCAATGATTTTTAGAGAAGTATCTTTTAAACATCAAAACTAATTATATATTCTCTCTAGATGTTAAATACAATAAAATCCTACCCTCTGTCCTCAAATATCTCTTAAAATGTAAAAAAAACAACTTAACTTACCCTCCAGTTTGAGAAGATGGTGTATTTTTAGTAATAACAACACTTTTTCCAAGTTTAGAATCAAGATCAACTTTGTAATCTCTCTGTCTCAAATAATCTCTTTTGACAGGAGCCGCACGTTGATTTAATTTTTCCTGAGCTTCCAATTCTTGCTGGAGGCGTTCTGTCGCCATCCTTTCGTATTCCTCGGCATCCCATTTTCTTCTGTGATCCCCCGTTTTCTGCAAAGCACAAATAAATAAAAATTTCATTTTAATACTTAATGTGATATGTATCTAGTGATCTATTATTTAACTAAAAAATAACAGGCCGATACCACCTGTATGTGAGTATACCACAAGCGGCCTTTTGGAGATCCCTTATCAACTCTAAATGCCTCATTTTTTATAGGAAATAAATGTTCCGAAATTTTAAACAGGTATTTATTAACAACTTTAATAATGTTCTAACATATTTGAGTTCAATTATAAGTAAAATATATATTTAAACTGATTTTTAAAAAATATTTAAAGTTTAAGTCAAGTTAAATTAAAGGGTATAATGATATTATCGGCAGGTAACATCTGCTTCTGAATTTTGCCGTTCATTAAATTTCTCTCCCAATGAATGCCTTCCAGATAATTTGTCAATACTTAAATTGAGCCTTTTTTACTATACTTCTATTCTTCAAATGTACCAAAACTGTAGACACACTTGCATTTAAATGTACCCAGAGTCCTCTAACAGTTTGAATAAGATTAAGTACGCAGTAAGCTTGAGACCTGTGTAGTTAATAGAAGATAGCTAAATCTACTTCTAGGTAAAATTCTTATGGCAGCAAATTTCTTATTTACAGAAAAAATGCCTATACTAAAACCAAAAAATCATTAATTATGTTACACAGCTTTAAGGTTTTAACACTGCCCTGATCATGATTTTTACCCATAGTCGTATCACCCGTATTTTTTACCCCTAGTATGTTGGATTGTCAGTATCCGATGATCCCAGCAGAGGGTTAACGCTCACCGCCTGGAGCATTAGACCAATATGAATTAAAATTGCATATTCTCATAAAATGATTTAATAATTAAATTAGAAAACTATGTACAAAGCCATACAATTTGGTAGTTGATCATTAGGAATAGTATCTAAATAAATGAAAATTAATCCAAAAGAGGCTAACAAACTTCTTTAGTTAAGGGTAAACAATAACAGAGTTAAAATTATTCAAGAAAACTTTACTACCACATAAATTCAACTTTATATCATATGACATATTAATTAATGAGAAAAAACAAAACTTACACTAGAGTTCGTTGACATCTTTGTTGGGCTGATTTATAGAAATAGTCAGACAATTCAAAAACAACCACAACTGGTATAGCAAAATGTAAACAGAAAGCAAGATTTCATCAACACTTGTCCAGTGTTGCCAGTGACACTTGTTTTTGATTTTCAGAAAAACAAGTTAAAACTATTAGATGTATTAATAAAAAACTAAATAATTATAATTAACTATAAATGATCCAAAAAGAACCAATTGTGTGATAGTTATTATTAATCAATAAATACTTGACAACTTATTCAATCCTCCAATAGGTCAGGTTATTCTATTAAGGAAGGTTTTGTTTTGATCTTCATTGTTAGTAAGCGGCTTTGTTGTGGATGAATGGTTGTTGTTTTGGTTCATAAGTTTCTGGTTTTAATGTCTTTAGTTTGCCGTTATTAATACTATATTCCTACTAGTATATTATTATTTTCTTCAGGTAAATTCATTGAAAAAATATATTTAAAATGTTATTTATATTTTGATTAATCAGTAAATAACCAAACATGTTTTTAAGACACTTGTTTTATAATGTTTCCACTCTATTATTGAATAATAATAAATGCTATTGAGATCTGAGTTATATTATTTATTGTCTGATCTTAATATTTAAAATTACAGGCACTTACTAGTTGTATTTTAACTGCTAATTGCAATTTCAGAAATTTATTTTGTGTCAATATACTAGGTTTAGTTAGGTACTTTTTAATTTGAGTATTTTGTGTTAATACTCATCCATTTCATGTTATCACACTGTTTTGGATCCCTGGATTTTCGAAAAAAAAAAAGGAACAAAAGAAATCTTTTTTAGAAATAAACTATGATGGTCATAGTTGAAAATGAAATGAAAGAATTTAGTGGTTATATATTTGTCTTTTAATTTAGGAGTGACAAATTTATTCAATGGACAAACATAAAGCTACCAATCTCCTTAATTGATAGCCCTTATCATGTACTGCTAGGATCAGTAAGTCTTTCTTTTCCAAACTGGGGAAATTAACGTTGTTGGGTTGTGTTGAATTTTTTTAGTTTCTTGGCCGATAAACTACTCATGTAATTGAAAAGGTATAATGGATTAGAGAAAGTTGCTGTGGTGGATCAAATCTCATAAACAGAGAGATACTATGGGCTAACTAAAAACACTTTCAATAAAACTGCATCTCTGGAAATGCCAAAATAAATCCCTCCAACACTGGTTTAACGAGAAGAAAGGTATGTTAGTGAATGCCTTTTTTTTTTACTACAAGTTAGGAAGCTTGGAGATATGAGAAAGAATACTACTACAGAACATCTTAGCCCCAATTCAGTTTGAAACTGGCTGGAAATTTCACAACAATGACATCTTTAAGTGGTAATCTTGAGAAAGAGGAGGTTACCATTTTTCAGATACTTGTATAGTATGAATAAATCAAATTTTCCAAAATCGTATTTGATTACCTTTGGAACAGAAATACAATGACTAAGGATTTAGGAATTTTATAAAGACACATCATAGGGGGGGTCAAATTTTGCATAAGGATACTTTTTGATCCATGATTCAATGTTTTTTAGAGGGGGTTTGGATAGATGAATACAGTCAAATTATAGAGGAACAGAAAATTTTATACGAAGAAGACATTAAATTGTAGCCTGATCCTAAATGGTCAATTTTCAATTTAAAAAACAACAACTACACTGTGTCAACTCAGTACCGTTTATAAATATAGTAGAGTGTCTGTTAATTGAATGCTCAATTGTCCAAACGGGCTTCATGAAAAAGATATCAGAAGGTACTAGTTCCATTACTAGAAAATATATTTTAGGAGTATTTAAAAAAAATGTTGAGTTCCTGGAAATATTATATAATACTTACTACTATAATTTAAGATTTAGTTGTCAAGATTGAAGCAAAATAATCTTACAACTTTCTGTGTGTCTATATATATATATATATATATATATATATATATATATATATATATATATAGGTTTCTGATTTCTTTACATCAGAATATATATATATCGTTTTATTATTTTAGTTGAAATTAAATCTATCCAATGAGTGAGACCGCTGGAACAAGTCATAGTAAAGGAGAAGGAGCCCAGAAACTAGACAATGCATTATTGCCTTGCGATCTCCAAAGGATTCAGCAAAGGAAACAACAGGTTAGTGTTTTGTTTGTGTAAATTTTTATCGTGACATCTTCTAGTGTCCTGATTTGTCTACCCATAGCTCGTTAAAATTTTTAGTTACATATTAATTAACAAATGTCCTTATATACTTTTTTATTATTACTGTATTTTGAAGGATGTGATGGTTGGGGTGCAACCAAAACTAAAACAATTTTTTAATATAAAATATTTATCTATTGATGTTATCATTTTATATCCTTAATGGAATTCAGTATTACGTTTAAATTAGCCATTGTAAATGTTTCTAGCATTTAAAAATTTAATATAACTATTATTGATTATAACAATATTTTCTATTGATACATATTGTGATAAATTATGAGTGGTTAATTCAGCCATGGTTTTTTTTTTCTCTTTATATTTTTATCTACACCTATCAAATACAGCAGATTGGCTGGTAGTAAAATAATACCTGAGTTAAATAAAATAATCTGTGAGTCTGTTTAGAGATCCCGTAAATTTGGAATGCATATGTCCAAACTGGTTTTAGTAGGTAAGTGTACGTGTTTAGTTTCTATCTTATATATAATTTGGAGGTTTTCCTGAATAGTGAGTACATTAAATTGAGCTTATGGTTCAGTGATTGGCGTTTCATCTTAACGTGAGGACCCCATGTCATTCTCCTATCAAACGTTAGTCCAAGGTATTGTACTTTATCTGTCTGCGGGATAGATGAGTTGTTAAGGTAAATGGAAAGGCATGTTTCGCGTCTAAGAGTAAAAGTGATGTGATGTGACATTTTGTGGTTCAGTCTTATTTTCCATAGTTGGCACCAGTCATTCAACTTTTGTAACTTATGTTGTAAGTTTAGTGAGGCTTGCGTCGCGTCTTGATGTTTGGTGATTAGGGAAGTGTCGTCAGGGTAGGTTGCTGTCAGTATGTCAGTACTTTGTGTAATATCGTGTGTATATGTTATGTACAATAGTGCTGTCGATATGTAGTCAGTTACTCTGTGTAATTGTTGAGTTGTTGAGTGTGATTTCCGAAAACCGAATTTATGGTGAGGGATTATATTTTTGTCTGTCAGTAACATTAATAATCGGGGATAAAGTAATTTTTCAAAAATTTTAGAACAAATAGAGAGTAAACTAATAGGTCTGTACGAGGAAGGGCTGGTAATATCTCTACCTTGTTTTTTAATCATGGTTACAAAAGAGTATTTCCATTGTATAGGGAATTTTGTAGATCTAAGTATTGAGTGTCGTTAGAAACACTAGAGCTTTCCTAGGCATTTGCTGGAGCACCTCAGCATTTATTAAGTGATAGCCGGTGGCTTATGTTTTTGGTAAATGTCTAATTATTTCTGCTACTTCTGTGGGAGTGAATGAGGGCGGTGGCAGTGTTAGTTGTAATGGAATGTCAGGTGTGTTATTTACAAAGTTTTTGTGTTCTGTGTTTATGAAGTCATTATGTGGGGTAAATACGGTAGAAAGATGGTCGGCAAAGAGCTCGGATTTTTCCTCGTCCGACACAAACCAAGAGCCATCTTCTTTTCTAAGAGGTGCTGACATCTCACGATGTTATAAGTCTTTTGGTATGCTTCCATAAACTTCCATCGTCTGTCAAAAGGGATTTAATGTAATTGTCGTAGTTTGACCTGTTAAATTTGCTAATTTGGCGTTTCAGTTCATTATTTAGTTTGTTAAATGTCCGTCTATCTGAAAATTGTCTGTTGGTTTGGCAAATTTTACGAGCTCTTCTCTTGCCTCTGATCAGATCTCTAATATACTCTGGGTAGCTTGGTAAGTTATTTTATTTCATGCACCTAGGTTTTGATGCTGGCCACGCTCCATCTTGTATATTTCTTGTGAACATCTCCACTGCTTCCTCTAGTTCTGTCTCGTTTTTTATTGAAACGGGGATTGTGAGGTCTGAGTTAAGGTAAGATCTATATAAATCCCAATCAGTTATACCCTCAGAGAGTGCAGGCCTTTTTTGTGCCTCAGAAGGTTCTTCCCATAGGATAATCTGCACTAGAGAATGATTGGAGCAGAGGTCAGAGCTCGTATTTACAGTCTTGTATACTGTTCTAAGTTCTTTTGTGATAAAAAAGTCCAGTAAGTCCGGGGTTTTACATCTAGAAGTAGCCCAGTAAGTGGGAGAATTAGGAGTTGAAGTATCTAATGAAAGTTCATGAAGAGCATACCGCAAGTTACTACCTCTTGGGGTACACAATCTTGAACCCCAGCATTGGTGTTTCACGATGAAATCACCACCTGCGATAAAAGATCGACCTACACGTTTAAAAAACTCAGAAAACATCAAAGTTGTAAGCTTGTACCTAGGGTGGCAATACACAGCAGCAAACGTTAGGTTTTTCTGTTTTGTATGTAATGTGATGCCAGTTGACTGTATGTGTGGTGTGATGGGTAAGTGAATAGGATTGTGTTTTAATGACGGTTTGATGATAATGGCGGTGCCTCGGTGTGCCGTTTTGTCTGGGTGATCAGCCCTGTAAATAGTATAGTCTGGAATAAATATTTTAGATCGTGGTGTAAGATGTGTTTCAGTGATAAGTGCTATGTCTGTCCTTCATGTAAATATAAATCAAGTTCCGTCAGCTATGGTTAATAACATATAACGTAATATTGTTAAGATTATTGAAAATGTAATCATAAATTTACACCAATGCCTAGTTATTTCATTTTTAATTGATATAAGACATTAATTTATGATAATCTTAGATATTAAACGTTAAAATGTTCTGATTTCTTTACATCGGATTTACGGCTAATTAATTTTTTATTAAGCTTACTTGTTTTGTTTGTTATTATCTTTTGAGAATAGAAAAGTTTAAATTTATTATTATATTTATTTTGAAATTTTACTAGGAAATTAATGAATTTCAGTGTTCTTTCACATGGCCAAATGAGTTATGTGAGCCAATATGATCTTTCATCACAAAGATCCCTATTTCTTCCCTGATTCTCTCATTGTGGATGATGTCTCTTGTTAACATTCATCTTTCAATGCCATTTGGAAATATAGCCAAGGACTCTAATTTAAATATGATAACGATCCAATTCTAGTAGTAGACCAAATTATTCCAATTTGTGAATTCACTTTCTTAAACTGTTCCAAGATCGGTAAAATTTAAAGCTACCTACTTTCTGAAGACCTTCCCCTACCTTGCTCTTGATAGTGAAAAAATGCATATGTTTTCTGGGGATCAGCTAGTATCACACTTTATCTTTTTTCTTTATTACCCTTTCTGCAGATTTCACATTATCTAGTCACTTTATATCTACAGCCCCAGTGAATAATTGGTTAAGTTCAATTTATGGCACCGCCTTTGTAAGTCAAATAGATAACTTTGGGGGGCTATAGAGTTTATGAAAGGATCCTTGTTGGACAATCATAAATGTATCTAATAAAAAAAAAAAAATATTATACTTGTAATTTATTGTTTAGTCATTTATACTGTAAACTTGTTCATTCTATATTATAAACTTATTCAATGAATAATTAGTTTTTTACTTGCAATCATTCTGTTTATAAGTATGGATGAATCATAAATTAACTCTAATCCATTTTTTATCTTAAACATTAATTAATTATTAGTAACAAATTATTTTTTGTAGGTCTGTGCTTGGCCAAAAGAACGGAAGTTATTAAATCTTGCTTCCTATTCATCATGTCAGGAGTGTAAATGCAATGGCTGGAAGGCATCTCAAAAATCTGCTGCAAATCCAAACGATCCTTGTCAAAATTGTTCTCATACTTCAGGTTAATAAATGCTTTATTTTTTTAGTCAGTGATTATAAATCATGCATGATCATGCATGATCAGTATTTTTATATTGTAGAATATAAAATTTTTCTTTAGAATCTCAATAATCAATTACTGCAGTGACTAATTATTTATATTTTAATATTAAATGTTCTATTTTGAAATTTGCATGAAAGTCTACAAAGAGATTGCCTGTTTTGTGTACAAACAAAGTTATATAAAAACCAGTTTGATGACAAGCTTTTGTAGTAATTTGATAATAATCATATTTAAAAATTCCATCAGTAGTTATTGGGATTTTTTTTAATGGGAAAAAATGTGAATTTCTGAGAAAAGTGTTATAACATCATAGGAATCTAACATCGACATTAACATTAAAAAATGTAAATGGAAATCACTTGAAATTATCCTTGATGATTTATTTCTTATGCCTGCCTTACTTTTCTTAGGAATACATTATTTTTTCTTTCTCTGAAATATGGCGAAGTATAATATCAAAGTACAGGTAAAGTATTATTTATTTACAAACAACTGTATATCAATGTAAATATTATCTAATCCTTTTCAATTCCTCCTACACAATAAAGAAATTATGATAGTAAAAATATTTATTATCGAATTCCTCTTGTATTCAATGCTTACAATCCAATATCCTTCGTAAAATCCTCAATGGTCCTTACTTTGTTATGAACAAAGTAATCCATAATGACCTTAAAGGTTGACATTAATGTACCATTGGTTGACCCGAATCCTAGCAAACCTCTTCAATTCCTGACAATCCTCCGAGGCGTCTAAAAAGAAGATGGCCTCATGACCTTCTAAATTGAACTTTTTATTTCAGTACTACCACTGCGTAGTATCTCTACTACCTTATTCATGACAATATGTATCATTCGTCCTATTTATTTGCTGTTGTTCTATTAGTATAATACAGTTGTAAATTTCATTGAATAATAAATAAAAAAAGTTTGAATACATCAGCTATTGGAATTGCTATTCAAAGCCTATTTTGACATCAGTTTTAAATAAAAAACTAACAAAGTCACAAAACTATTGTTATTTTTTAATTTTTTGTTTGTTTTCTAATGGCTACCACATTATTTTTAACATGTTTTTATTATGATATTTTTTCCTGTTATTACCCTAAACTGAAATCTCAAATTAACTTTTTTTAATTCTAATTCTAATTGATATGATACTTTTGGCAAGTAGTTTTTATTTACATGGCTTTTAAGGCCCCTAAAACACAATTCAATGGTTTTGTCAATCTATTTATTATTATTTATTTTTATTTTTATTTTTTCAGCTCAGCATATGTCACATTTGCAGACATTACCGGACTCTGAAATAAACAGACTTCTTGTAATGGTTGTGGACATTGAAACCATTTTTCTTGCTTTGCACAAAGAAGAAGATGATGAGACCCGTAGGGTTTATTACTATTTGTTTAAGGTACTATACTAATTTATTTTTTGTACAGAGCTCTGAAGTGTGACTTCCACTGTGTATTCCTGAGACAGAATCACTGAACTGAATTCAATAACTTTGTTAAATAGCATACCGTTTAAGAAAGAAGACTGTTTGCTACAGTCCTCATCGTAGTAATATAAATTCTTTTTAATGTTATCAATTATACCAATATTTTAAAAAATAAATTTCTCTTTCATCAATAAAATAAACACAATTTTCATCTGTCTGCTCACCAATATCTGATTGTCCGAGAAATTGTCATGATTATTGAAAAAATGGTGTAATATTGAAATTTCATTACTATTCTCTTAGGTTTATTATCTTTGTTATCAATGACTATGTAATTGAATTATACTTGAAATAAATAAGTTGAATGTGGTCATTTTTTGTTTTTTCTGAATTACTTTTGAATCTGTTCAGTCTTATTAATACTTAGCACGGGTAATATTATGATTAAGGTAGTTTTTCTAAGATAATTGGCAAGCTAGTCAATATTATTAACAAAATTAATTAATTTCCAACAATAGGTTATCTCTTTTTTTTTTTGTTGTTGCCTTTCTCTTGTGTGCTAGTGAATATTTTAAAAATTTATACTATCTAAACAAATATGTATGCATTTATTTTAGATTTTAAGAAAATGTATTGGAGAAATGAAAAAACCTACTATGGTTCAAGGTCCTCTAGGACATCCTCCTTTTGAACATCCAGATATTGCTAAGGCAACAATGAATTTCGTATACTACAAATTTGGTCAACTGACTCAAAAGGTATTTCCTGTTTATTGATTAAGTTGCTCTCGCATACATCAGTGAAATATAAGCTGTTTTCATAATAACTTTAATTAAATGTGATCAATTATATTTTAAGGATTGGCAGATGATGTGGGATGTTGCGAAAATATTTTTAAACGCTCTTAATCATTGGAACTTTGAAACACCGAGTGCTCGTCACCAGGCTTTATCTCAAGATGAAATTTCAGCTTATAAAGTTAATTATTCAAGGTGCATAATAAATTTTAACCATGTTTATTTATTTAAAAATCTAGTGACTTAATTAAATAAGTTCATTGAAAATTGGTAACCTTAATTTCTGAGTATTTATACTTTGGATTATTTGAAATTTTTTGCTGACAATTGTTAGTTGGTAATAGGTGTTTCATTTTTCATCATAGGCTACACATATTGCTAGTGCCTTTGATTTGATTGAAGATGTCTATTATTATGGCTCTTGTTATAACATCATATTAATATTATGCATAAATATCATTTATATATTATACTAAGTGATATGTACTACATTCTATATAAAGGCTCTTTTGCTTAATAATCTTGATATCTACGGCAGTAGTAAAAGTTAATTCATTATTGGTTAATAACAAAATTTGATATATTTTGCAAAATTTAGTATCTATTTTTAACTAATCATGTTTATTTTTAAAAATGAACTATTTTGAAACCCTGTTTAACTGGCCCAACAATAATGGTGGTTACACTCTATCGCTTGTATAGAACATATAAGCAGGATTCTATAGTTTTTCACATCAGGCATATTTTAATATTATTATTAATATTAAATACGATAATAAAAATCACAATAAGATAAATATTATTTGAGCCATCAGTACTTTTCATCTTTTGAAAAGATATTAGCATGCATAGATGTTAGCTGTGTATTAAAAAATGATTTTTATTGGTATAATCAAATTATACACATGGAGGTAAACAATATTTCAATTATTTATCTTGTTTTTTATTTTTAACTGTGTAACATATCTATTGTATCATCTCTATTTGAATGAAATCAAATTATAAACATTTGTGCATATTTTGATGTATTTTATTTTAATTTTAGTACCTTTATTCAATCTTAAATATTAAATTATGTTTTATTTTTAAAACTGTTATGAATAGATGGCTTGTTTTCTGCCGTATTCCTTCAACCCTTTGTGATTCTTTGCCTCATTATGAAACAACATCAGCATTTGGACGTACATTCATTCGTGCCATTTTTAAATCTGTTAAAAATCAGTTAATGGACAACTGTCACATGATTAAAGATAAAATGCCTGTAGAAAGGAGACACTTATTGTTGAGTCACATTCGGAAGTAAGTAAGATCTTCATTTTGTTGTTATTATATTTTATTAATATTTTGTTCACTAAAGATATTCTCTGACGTGATAGGTTTTTGACATTGATTGAAGAAGAAATTTATTCTAATAATTCGCCAATATGGGATGCAGATTTCAAACAAATTCCTCCTGCACATTTCCTGGCGTCAATTGAAACCAAAGGTGATGTTTTATTTTATTCTGCTGTAAAAAAATATGATAGTTTTATTTATTTGCTCGATTTTTCCAATTATGTCATTTTGTAGCTTTTTAAAGTAATTATATCACTTGAAATTTCAAATGATTCAATAATAATTCAAGACTAAATCATTAAAATTTGTTGAACTAGTAGAAATTGTATTTTTCCATTGATTTTAATGTAATTTCATGAGTATTGAACATTATTTTTTGTTTATTTTTTTTACTAACACCTAATTGTTGCTTCATTTTGTGGTATCAGATAGAAACTGTAAAACATCAAGTATGCGTTTTTCAAGGCTTCTTAAAATTTGCCCAAGACTTATTTATTGTTTAAAATGTTGTGAATTGGTGTTTTATGGAGATAATTATAAAGATCCAGCAAAGTATGGCAGTTGATATATTATTAAATCCCTATACCTTCTTAGTGTTCTGCTATCATTCTATAGAACTAATTTTTACTTCTCTTGAGTCTTTATTATCTGGTTATTCTATTTATAAAATTACATTAGATCTTGGTGAAGATGACTACTAGTATATTAGCTACATATACCTCTATTTCTGCATTCATGCTTATTCTGTATAATGCTGTGCCTTCTTTTTAGTAATTTATTTTGTCTCACGCAACAAACACATAAAGATTGATATTTTAATACCTTCTTTTTCTTTTCTCTAGGAAGCCGAAAAGCTGAAGTAGAGAAAAATCTTGGCAATAATGACAGTGAAATTATTGTCTCAGGTGTTAAAAGAGGAGCATCTGACTTGTATGATAATTTATATGTTTACAAAATTAAATTAAAATTTTAGTAAAGTACCTATTAAAATTTTGAGTGATTAATTATTATTAATTTTATTGTTACATGTGTTTAGTGGTGATGGAAAGAAAGTTGAAAGTAAAAGAAAAAAAACTCAATCCGCAGAAGATGATGATGATATTCCTGAATCAGTCATTCAACAAATCCTTGCTGAAATGTCTGATCCTGCTCATACTTCAAACGTAAGTGTCATTAATACCATACAATTCGTACTTCCTATTTTATTGTATATATTACTTATACTACTATATATCCAGTGTATATTACATTGTATATATATATATATATATTTATTTATTTAACTTCAAAGCGAAATAGGCCTGAAACTATGCACCTATAATGCAACAATTTATTTTTCTTTATATATATGTATATATATATATATATATATATATATATATATATATATATATATATATATATATATATATATATATATACAGTAGAATCCCGATAATTCGTATGGTCAAGGGACTGAAGATTTGGTACGAATTATCGGGAGTATAAAATTAAAAAAACGTATTAATGCAATTTTTTGAATCTATCGAACCATTCATCACTTGCACGAAAGTCTTCAATTCCCATTTTTCTGTGAAAACTCGGGCCTTTTCCCTTCAAATATTACCTACAACTGGTACATTTGAATTCATTGCTTGTACGAATCACTTTTTTAAGTTCTCTACAAGTCTGGGAAGTGATTTTGTCCTTGTTCTTCAAAATTGATGTGATCGTGGAACAAGGGACGATGAAATGCTTGGATACGTCAATTAGCTTACAGCCAATGGCCACGGCGTTTATGATTTGTTGTTTCTCTTCAATAGAGAGGCTAACGTATTTTGGAGGAATTATTACGTGTCACAACGGTAACAAAAACGAGACTGAATTTTAAATAAAAGTGATTGTATGAAAAGCTTAATAAAATTCCTAGAACTCCCCCTCTCTACTTCCCTCATTTCCTTAGAGTGAAAACCGTACGAGATTTCTTAGAAAACTTGTCTCTCTCACTCGCTCTTCCGTAAAAAACAATATGATCTACTGTGCCTCTAAACAATACAAACATACTTGTGTATAAAAACAATACAAATTGAGTGATTTTCTAGAAAGCATTTATTCGTTCATTTTGTTCCCACGAGTGCGGGGGATCTAAATACACTGCAGGTACTGCCCCCTCTCCCTGCAGCGGGCTAAATACAATGGGGTGCGCCAGGTGCCCCAAGTGGGTCGATAAGAGACAGTGTATTTTTATACACCCCCTGCCATCCAACCACAGCTCGAGCTCCCTACACTTGGCTTGGTTTAAAGGTCCTATCCGGACCCTGCCTCTGTCGTTTGCAAGTCCACACGACTTATCAGTCATGCGGGCTTCCCAGGGGCACCACTTGGAGGTGACAGTCGGCGTTGACAGGGATAAGGGGGACTGGGGTGTTACAAGCAGTGAGTAGGACACTATAGCTTGAACAGTCCACAGGAAATGAGGGAGACTCCCGCTCCAGTCCCCCCGTTACCCTGCCCTTTACCCCCCAAGCATTTATTCTCATTCTGCTCCCTGGCATATCTGCTTACTTTTCTCTCCCTCCCTTTCGAAAACAGTACTAAGTAACGAAATTTTAAAGCTGGAAATACGAATTATATGACGTTATAAGTGACCTCGAGCATAAAAATAATACGAATTATCGAGGGGTCTGAAATGCATTGATTTTATACCATTTATCGGGATTTTCTCTGGGGACTGGGAAATTTGTACGAATTAGCCGGAAATACGAATAATAGGGATACGAAATATCGAGATTCCACTGTATATATATATATTTTTTTTAACTTTAAATATATGTACACCTGCGATTCTTGAGTTTTAGTCAGTTCTATAAACGACTGAAACTCGAGAATCGCAAGTGTAAGGGTAGCAGGAATTGCACCCTTGGACAACCTTTCCCAATCGTACCAAAACTCTGATAGGCTGCTGCCTTAATCTGAATCAAATAATTTTCTTTACAGAAAATTACCTGCTAGGTTATCTATTTAAATTGTAAAATAATGGGATGTCAGATAATAGCGAAGTTTTTTTTTTTTTTTAATTTTATATTGATAAATGAAAACATAAATCATATTATATTACTCACAAATTAAAAGAACAAACAATTAATTAAATCAAAATACAATCACCAAAATTATTAAATTTCTAAAAATGAATACTTAAAGCTTAAACAACAAAATTAAATTTTTTTGGTTTGGTTAAATTAAATTTACAATAGTACAATATAAAAAAAAAGGTAAATAAATAAATAAAATCACAATAAACAATATGAAAAATACCTTAATTTCAGTTAAGTGAAATGAATGAATTTACAAAAAAAAAAAAATTTGAATTTGAAAACAAAATACATTATATATTTTAAATGAGCTCATATATAATTATGTAACTGCATAATTAATAAAATAAATGTCTAAATACCCTGTAGATATAGATGCGCTTGAGCGAAGTCGACAAAAAAAGAAAACGCCATGGTGATTTACTGTTGAAAATCGACAGTAAGGGTCGCACTCGCGAAAAACTATGAAAAAATTAGACAGCATTGGTCGCACTAAAACAATAAATACTGACTGCTGTAAGGTAGGTCCTGACGATACGCTGGCCTTTGCTAATAACAAAAAAAAAAAACCACAGGTGTTTTTTTACAGCTACTTCACTGTTATACAAAAATACGAACTATTGCATTATGCAATTCACAAATATAATGAAATTAAAATTAATAAAAAACACAAAATAATTGAAAACAAAATATCAACCATGTACATACAAATTATTATTAATTATTGAAAAAAGTAGGCTGTTAGAAATACCTTGCCCGGTTCCTGACTTCAGTGCGTGAAGTTGGGCCCATCTTTCCACCGATTTTAAACCTGCTGGTATTGGGTTGTAACATATGAAATGTCATTGAAGGTGTAAATTTAAATTATTAGCAAAACAATTGATTAAACAGTACTTTTATTAATCAAAATAGGATCCTTCACTTTCAATAAACTTCTCTATATTCAGCTACTGGAGCTTTTGCACGGAGCACGTTTCCAATCGGGTGAGCTGCTGGGCCTCGGTTAATTTATGTGGTACCCATATTTCCAGCTTTTTTTGTCTTACCAAGCTCCTTAAGGTGCCTGTAAACAGTCATGGCACTGGCTCCAAGGTGTGAACCTAATTCAAGAGTGCCCGCTTCGACTAGCTCTTTCAACTTATTTTTTAAACCAACGGAAGATTGTTCTTTCGCTCACTGTAAACAATATTAATGTTTCGGAACGCCTCCGTGAGGCTTTGAAAGTTTAAATTCGTAGAGAAAAATTATACGAATTTCTGCGGAAGACATAATTTTATTTTTATTTATTTTCGAAACATTGCTATTATGAAAAAGGATTAAATGATCTTTCAAACGGTATACATAACATAATTGTACATATAAGTGTACAAATAATCTAATCCCTAATGAAAAGAAAACTGTAAATAAACAAAACTGACATTTCATACGTTACGACCCAATACTTTCCTTAGTTTGCATCCCAACTTAGTGCTGTAAGTCAGATTAATTTTGGTGGTATGACTAATTCTTTTATTGCCTTCTAAAGCTTTTTTCTGGTAATTATATCTATTAGGAGAATAAGATTTTGTTAAATTAGTTTGTTTTTTTCCATTTTTACCATAATAAAAGGTCTGATCTATCATCAACATATTTATTTCAACTTTTAAAAATTTAGCTTATTTGTATTACTAAACTAAATAGCAAAAAAACCGGCGCACCCTATTTTTTTCGATAAACATGTATTTAAATTACATTCTGAGCGTATTGTTTGTTTTCGTCTGGTTAGATAACGGCTAGAAAGACTTTCATATCAATAATCCCGTACAAAGTCCTTTATTGCCCTAGGAATAATAATGATTTCCATATTAGTTCATCTGCAGTTATTGTGTAGTTTCTTGTTTTTCAATATGTTTCCATCTGTTATCTCATATGATGTATACTTAGCACATTACTTGGCACACACAGAAAAAATTAAATTATTTGCACTAGGAAATAAAAAACGACAAAATTTCAGGTGCGCCTTTTTTTTGCTGTTTAGTTTAGTTTTCAGTCTAAGTGCTTGCATTCACAATAGAGGAATAATAGGAAAACTCAGAATATTTCAAATAAAGTTCAACTGAAACTATTCAAATTCATGATTAATCGGCATGGTTACAATGAGAGTGTTATTTTAAATATGGTGACAACAGGTTTCCTTATGTATCTAGGTATGATATATATAAAATAGGGGCAAATCTGAATTTAAATAATTGATTTTAATAGCTGTCTCCCTCATGCCTTCCCATGATAATCTTTTGATAAAAGTACATAATATCTTGAAAAATATTTTCTGAATTCTATCTTGATATCGGTAGTATAGGATTTTTAAAGGCTAATGCTGAAATGAAATGTTTATTTGTTTGAAAAAAATTTGAGAAGCGAGTAAATCTAATTATTAATGATTATTCTAGTTGGTGTTTAAAGAGGCCACCCCTCCAGTGGAGATAGCAAAAGCTCAAGAAGAAACCGGTCAAATAGAAGTGTGCCTCGTTTCCAATTCTCTCGATCAACCAGCATCTCGTACTACAATGCTTAGGCTTATAGGATTACAGAGTGTTTTCTTTCACCAGCTTCCTCGAATGCCTATTGAATATATATCTAGGCTGGTATTTGATCCGTAAGTGACCTTAAGCTTATTTTAAAGTTTTTATCTTGTAAAGGTTATTATAATGATTTTTTTTTTATATCCCATTTAATTGTAACATTTTAATTTCTTTCAGGAAGCACAAAACCTTGGCTCTGCTGAAAGATTCACGACCTATTGGAGGTATATGTTTCCGCCTTTTTCCTAGTCAAGGTTTTTCTGAGATTGTATTTTGTGCTGTGAATAGTTCTGAGCAGTTGAAAGGTTATGGATCTCATTTGATGAACCACTTAAAGGAATATCACATTCGCATTGGAGTTTTAAATTTTTTGACTTATGCTGATAAATTTGCTATAGGTAAAATTTTTACTACAACTTTTGTTATGTTTTTATCTGATATATTATTTGTTATAATAGTTCTAATAAAAATATAATTATAGGGTTTTTAATTAAATTGTGTAAACTTTAATATAATCATTTTGTTTTAGCTTTTCATTATGTTCAATTAGAGGAATGTTTGATTTTTAAGTATAATTGAATATGGTGAAGGCGTAGGGAAGTAGCGTCCCCATCACCCAACCCTAGGGTCACAATCAGCTACTGGTCCTCCAGGTTGGGGGTTGAGCGGAGGGGCCAGCTACCCCACCCTCAGAAAAAACACTTTGCTGTGAATCATCAAGGAATTAGCCTCGGATCTGGACAGCCTTAAGGTATCGACCTGGGGCTCTCAAGGATTTAAAATTAGCTACTTGGTTCATTATACAGGCCAGGATCACTGAAGGTTCTATTAAATGCTATCAAAGCATAAGCTATCAAGATATAAGATAGATATCGCAGCAATTCAAGAGATAAGATGGACAGGATCTGGCATAATGGAGAAGAAATGTCACACCATTTACTATAGTTGCCACAAAGATCAACATACTTTTGGTACAGGTTTTGTTGCTGGTGGGAAGATCCGACAACTAGTAAGCTTTTAACCACACTATCTGTAAGTTATGATTCAGAGGCAGATTCGGAAACTATTCAATAATCTCGTGTCATCCACCAACAGAGGTGGTGAAAGAAGATACTAAAGAAGAGTTTTATAATGACCTCGAAAGTGCTATTGAGGAGTGTCCTTGTCATGACATAAAAATAGTTTTGGGAGACCTAAATGCACAAATCGGTAGAGATTCAGTTCTGTGGCCCCTAGCTGGAAAACACAGACTGCACAATATGTCCAATGATAATGGAGCCAGGCTGGTCAATTTTGCAGCATCGCACAGTATGGTTGTTGGGAGTACCATGTTTGACAGGAAAGATATCTATAAGGCAACATGGGTTTCTCCTGACAACCATTAAAAAAACCAAATTGATCACGTTCTTATAAGTAAAAGACAACGTTCTACACTAACGGTGGTCAAAACGTACAGAAGAGCAAACGTAAACAGTGATCACTACCTGGTAATAGCAGGCATACATGCCAAAATAAGTAATGTTCAAAAGACCATAGGGACCCGTTCACAGAAAATAAATACTCGGAAGCTGCAGGAGCTAGAGTATAAAACACGGTTCGCAAAAAGGCTGGATGTAGCTTTAGAACGTGGGTTTTAGGAGAACGAAATTGACGAAACATGGTCCCAGTATAAGGACACAATTAAAAAAGTCGCCGAAGAAGTATTAGGCTTGGAAGGGCCACTACGGAGGTCTGAATGGTTTGATCGAGAGTATCAAGAAGCCACAGAGAGGAAAAACAGGGCCTACAAGAAAATGATTAATATGCATAGGACTCGTCAGGCTGTTTCTGACTACAGAGTGTTAAGATTAGAGGAGAAACACCTGCATAGGAGAAAAAAAGAGGGAGAAGGAAGAAGAAAGAATGAGAGAGACTGAGGTTCTATGTAGACAGGATAATACCAGAGTGTTCTACAAGACAATTAACGCCCAGAAAAAAGGATTCAAACCAAGAACTAATACTTGTAGAGGTAAGGATGGTAAATTGATCACCGATAAAGAAGGGATCCTAGAAAGGTGGTCTGAACACTTCGGAGGTTTGCTGGAAAATGTTCAAAACACTTCCCTGGAAGATGACTCGGATTCAGATTCAAACACTCGTTTTAAAGAGTGTGAGCTTCTTGACCCACCAGATGATGAGCAAATCGAGGATGCGATTCAGAAGCTCAGGAACAATCGAGCGCCAGGATGTGATGGCATACCAGCAGAACTTCTGAAGGCTTGTGGAAACGAAGTGATAAAGGTGATCCGAGATCTTCCTTATAGTGTTTGGTTAAACAAAACTCTCTCGCGTGACTGGTGTATTGGCCTTATACTCCCTCTTCACAAGAAAGGAGACCAGATGCATTGTGATAACTATCGTGGCATAACACTCCTTAGCTCTGACTACAAAGTCCTCTCCAATGTGGTGTACCAAAGACTACTCTCTCATGCCCAATGAGAGATGGGAATGTACCAGTGCGGCTTTACGAATGGTCGATCTTGTATTGATCAAATATTTACCCTGAGAATTCTTATGGAAAGGACCAGAGAGTACAATATAAAGGCCCACCACCTTTTTGTGGATTTCAGCAATGCCTATGACAGTATCTTAAGGAGGAAACTGTATCAAGGTATGGAAGAAATGAACATCCCCAGGGAATTGATAAGCCTTGTGGAATTGCTGGTGAGGGAGTTGAGAAGTCAGGTCAAGATCCAGAATGACTTGGCTGAAGTATTCAGGACAACTAGGGGTCTGAGACAGGGGGATGGACTCTCGTGCCTGTTATTTAATTTTGCACTTGAAAAGGTCATAAGAGACTCAGGATTACAAGTCACAGGTACGATTCTGACTAAGTCCATCCAAATAGTTGCCTAAGCGGATGACATAGATATAGTCGGAAGAACAGAGGGATTTACAGGTAGCGTTTCTTGCTTTGGAGAAAGCTGGACAGCGAATGGATCTTTAAGTGAATCAAGTAAAGACCAAATATATGCTTGGTAGCCCTTCAAGGCAATCAACACCCTTTATCACGTTTGGCACCTACACGTTTGAAAGTGTCGACAGTTTTGTCTACCTTGGCTCTTTGATCAAAGCGGATAACTCAACTGGAGCAGAAGTTCAAAGAAGAATTTTGACCGCTAATAAATGTTTTTTGGGGATGGAAAAAATCTTAAGAAATCATCTGATATCAAGAAGAGCCATGGTGATACTTTACAAGACAATGATAAGGCCTGTTTTAACTTACGGATCGGAAACCTGGCCTCTGTCCTGGGCAGATCCCAATAGTTTAATGCTCTTCGAAAGAAAAATATTTAAATGGAGCAGTAAGAGTTGGCGATCAATTTAGACTGAGGCAGAATGCAGAGATATATCGGATGTATCAAGAGCTAGACGTGGTTCAGTATATAAGAATAGATGGGCTGGACATGTGGCCAGAATGGAGGACAACGCTACTCATAAGACACTGCTATTCGGGTACGTTGGCGGAAAAAGGAAACGTGGACGGACTAGATTAAGATGGGCAGACGAGGTCGAGAAGGATGCTGGTAGCATTGTTGGATCCAGAGCTTGGAGGACCTTGGCACAGGACAGAGAAGAGTGGAGGGACGCCTTGATGCGGCCAAGACCCATACTGGTTTGTAGAGCCAGTGTTGATTGATTGAATATGGTGGGACTATTCTTAGTAACAATGCATCTGACCCCGATTACATGCTGTGATTTCTTTTTGGTTGTAAAACTAATGCAGAAGATCCTTTTTTTACTTACTCACTCATATAATGGCATTTCAGTCCAAGTAGGAACTTGCTTCCCATAGTGCAGTTTTTTTGAGGATTCTACAAAGGCTCAATCTCTTCACGTGTCCCAAAAAGCTCCTGAGGTTCTTTGTTGTTTATAATTCTTCAGAAATCTTCAGCCTTCATCGCGTCGAAAACTCAACAGAGTATTTTTCTCTCCTAGACTTTTAAGCATTCTTTTGTTTTCTGCTGTTAGTGTCCATGATTTAGTGCCATTGGTAGCTGTCGGCCTTACTACCATCTTGTATATTATTAACTTTGCCGTTCTTGAAAGGTTTCTAAACTTAAGGATGTTTTCTAATCCCATAGGAATTCTAACAGCATTTCTGACTTTCACATCTATTTCCTTCGAATTATCAGTGATCAGCTAACAAGGTTCTTGAATTCTTCACAACTTTTATTTTTAAAAGGCCTATAATACACTGAAAGAAATGATTTTATTGATTATATTTTAGGTGAATGAGATGATTTTCTACTTTTAAAAAAATACTTAAAACACAGGAAAGTCAGAAACCAACATCATTTTTTCATCTGTCCAATATTATAAACTTTAAGGATAATTTAACGAAAAAAATTGTTAATAACTTTTTAAGAAAAAGTTTAACCATATAGGTAAAGTATTTCTGGGTTATATAGCAATTGGATTGGGTTTTAGAAATTTGAAGGGAATGTTTCGATGAATCATACCTGATAGAGGTTAATTACTTAAAGGAAATCCTCCTTTACCCTAATTAATTGCAAAACCTGGTGATTTTTGATCTTCATTGGCTGAGTTCAGTGTGGCAGTGGTTCATTTGTTCATCTGTGCACTCTTAGTTTGATCTCATATACAAGGGCTATAAACTGAATTGATTAAATTTAAAATTAAATTGATGAAATTGAAATTAAGAAATATTAAAATTGATGTAAATTTATTTGTGAAACAATAATATTCTAATTAAGAGACCTTAATTAAATTGATAGACTAATTACTAATTATTTCTTTATTTATCCTTATTAAACTGTTGCAATTTATTCTTTATTTGGATTTAATAATTAATATTAATATTAAACAATTAATAATTATGTGGAAACAATGTGATCTTTCTTTGTTCTAGGTTATTTCAAGAAACAAGGATTCAATAAAGATATTAAAATGGATAGTTCTTTGTATAAAGGTTTTATTAAAGATTATGAGAGAGCTACTCTAATGCACTGCCAGTTAAATCAGAGGATAGTGTACACAGAACTTTCATCAGTGATCAGAAAGCAGAAAGAGGTAAACAACAAAATTACCAAATATTATGTTAGCATAGCATTATCATGTTTACATAAAATCTTACATGTTTTATATTTTTAGAAATTGTAATATTACTTTCTTAACCTGTTATTTTGTTTCCTTTTCACTTCCAATTCTATTTGAGCTATTAAAAGGCCTTCATTGAATTCCTTGAGTTTGTTTATTTATTTAACATCACTTTGTATTGATATGGCTAACCGGACAATGCTACAGTGGAAGTCCTAAATTTTGTCTATCCAGTTATAATTTGGATAGCCATCTTTAATGAGTAATTGACACGGCACAGGCCCAAGACTGCCACTTTATGTCCCTTCTGAAGGTTGGCATAACCAAGGATTATTTACTTCTTTAAACCCTAAGGCCACCTGCCAGCCTGTAAACTTGCAATCTTGGGCATAGAAGGTTGTTGCTAACAACTACACCACATGTGGCCCATGCATGTAGATAATTATATTCTAATATACAAAGTTTGTGTTTCTAATGTTTCGATTCGAATATTAAATCCACCATTCGAGTTGATTGAAGATCTACCATGATATTTAATTTGTCACTTGACTATTTTTAATTAAGTGATTTTTCGCTTATGGATTGCTGAGTCTAAGATACAATCTCTTTTTTGAGCTCCAGTGACAATCATTATCTTTTTAGAAAACATGTTGGTTATTACACGTGTAGGACTTTACTTTAGTGCAAATTACTAAGAACTGGTTTAACTTAGATTGATTAAACAAAACATTTTTAATTCACAAATGAACAACCTAAATTTTATATTCACAAATGAACAACCTAAATTTTATATTCAGTGTTGTCTGGCAATTTAGAAAACAACCTTTTGCAAAATCGAAGGGAGGGTTGGGGAGTGGGGAGGTTTGGTGTTGGGGAAAGGACGTGGGGCAAAGTTGATATAATATCATATTTGAGATTTGATATTGATTTTTATCCTTTTAGTTATTGTTGTTTCATGTATACTAGAAATATTAAGAATTCTTTAGTCTCTTAATTTTTTTTATTTATTTCACTTTTTTACACTAATAATGTTCTAGTTTATGTATAAAATGTTTCCAATGAATTATTTATTATCATTATAATTATGTGTACTATTTAATATATTTTTAGATTTTGAAAAGGTTAATAGAAGAAAAAAAAGACAAAGTTGAAAAAATTCATCCAGGTTTGACATGTTTTAAGGATGTGAGGTATATACATATTGAAGAAATACCTGGAATAAGAGAAACAGGTATGTTTATAGCTATAAGTATCCATTACTATATTAAATTTTATGTATTTATATTACAACTGTATCTATTGTCCTATTTTCTTAAAGGTTGGCGGCCTGTTGTACGTACTACAAGAGTTTCGAGGTTGATTGAAGAACCTACTGATCCAGAAACCCTTCAGAAGGCTCTTTTAAATGTTTTGAACACAGTAAGTTTAATTTATGGTAAATAAATTCAATTGAATCAATTGTTTCATTGTTATTTTTTAAGGTCACCTGTGGTCTAGTGGTTAGCGTAACAAACTACTAAGCCCAAGATCGCGGGTTCGTAGCCCGGCAGGTGACCCTAGGATTTTTTAAGGGAGTAAAAAATCCTTAGTTACGCCGTCCTTCAGAAGGGATGTTAAACGGGGGTCCCGAGCCTGTACGATGTCAGGTACTCGTTAAAAATCCCTATCCTAATAAAACCTGGATAGGCAAAATTTAGGGCTCCCACTGTAGCATCGTCGTATTAGCCATAGCAGCATAAAGTGACGTTAAATGAACAAACAACATTATTATTTATTAAACTAGCTTTTGCCCGCGACTTTGTCCGCTTTGATTTTGAATAAAAACTTAAGTTGAGTTTAATTGGAGAGTGAATAAACTAACTACCTACTCCAACTTAAATTAAAGTTATACTCTATATTATTCACAATGACTTAAAGCATTTGTGAATTCAGCCAGCCTACTAATTCTCATTCCTTTGTTGATCGATTTTTATAAATTGTCCTATTAAATATTAAATGGAATAATTACAGAACTTTCCATGTGTTTTCGATTGAAATCCACCATGTAATATCTAGAACTGTAATCTCTTGAATTAAAATGTATATACAGATGGTATTTTTGGCATATTTTGCATCTGGAACGCCTCTCTTCTCGGTCCAACAGTAGTCAGCCAGCATATTGGAACTCCACTTGCCTTGGACTACTTCTTTTCCATTTTAGAAATTTGCTGATGAAAACGTTCACCATGCTCATTGCTGACAGCTCCAACATTTTCGGGGAAGAAGTCTAAGTGAATTTTTAAAGACATGTTGCATCCCCTAGCTTTATAAGTATGCAGAAGATCAGTCACTATGTCATGATAGTTTTCTGCTTTATGGTTTCCAAGAAAATTGAACTTTTGAAAGACTGCCAGGCTGCTTTCTCCAGTGGGTTTAACAGTCCTTCGAAATGCTCATTACCCATTAATGCCCGGATTTGTGGTCCTATAAAAATTCCTTCTTTCAATATAGCTTCATTGACTTTGGGGAATTTCGATTTCAAGTACAAGAATCCATCAGACTGTTTCCATAGCATTGCCGAAATTTTTCATTCCTCCTAACTTAATATGCAATGGAGGTAAAAATATTTTTTCAGGATTCATTAACGGGACATATGACACATTTTTCTGGCCATGGATAAATCTTCCTATCTCTGATGTCCCTGAGGCACAAAAAACAGCAAAGTTTGGTGAACCCAAGTTGCAAACCAAGCGATAAAGCAATGACCTTTAAATCACCACAGATATTCCATTCATATTTTCCATATTGTATTCTCTCTAAAATTAGTTTCATATTTTGATATGTCTCTTTCACTCTTTTAGTTTGTTCAGGTATTGATGGAAGTTCATTGCCAATATGTAGCAGCACAGCCTTCCAACTAACTTGAGATGAATCTATGAATAGTCGCCACTCATCTGGCTCTTGTTGAAGCCGAAGAGTTTCCATAACTGAACAAATATCACTACAAAACACAATACCATTTTCTTCATAGAAGCATTCCTTGAAATCACTATGGCGGCCAAGATAATTACGTATTTTCTTACTTCTTTTTGGAGTAGATTCCACCCTTTGAGCCTGGAAGTTAAGCCTTCAGCTTGCTGTTTAGACAGATTTAAATCCCGAATTAGGTCATTAAGGTCTTTCTGATTGGGAAAGTATGGTTCTGATGAACAGGTATTGGCTTCATAAGTAGGATCATTTTTATTGTCATCTGAAGCATTTTCAGTTTCAGTTAGGTCAGATCCAGAGTTATCACCTAAGGTCGTATCTGCATATACTGGTATAGGGAACTGTTCATTGTGTAAGACAGGTCTTATTGCAGATTGCAAATTCGGATACTTAACTGTATGTTTTGTTTGAGATGTGATTCCTGTAATATTTGTCAAACAGAAATTAGGATCACTTTAATGATCCTTCGGTTTCCTCCAAATGATGGGAATTACAAATGGCATACGATGTGTACCATTTTTCCACCTAGTCAGCAATCTAACACAGCATGTATTTGGGGCCCAGCTCTTATCTATATATTTTAAAGGTTTTAAATTTCGGAGTAGCATTATAGGTGCCCCAACTTTATATAAAAGTTTATGTGGTGGCAGACCAGATGGAAAGTCCTTAAAAATTCTGAGGGATAGTGCAGGGCTTCTTCAATTTCAACTCCTGAATCTATTGTCTTGTTTTCAATCAGCTCGCCTTCAAATCCCCCTAGAAACATATCATTGATTTTAGATGCATTCTAAATTTCTATCCCTTCAATAATTCCCTATTATTATTGATTTCCCCTATTTTACACTTTTAGGGGTTGATTTTCAAAAAATTAGTAAACAGGTAATTCTTTATTTTAAATGTAGAAGCTAAATCTAAAATTTCATGGTACTCGCTTCGAAAATGAGGTATTTTTATTACAAAAGTTGTTCAGCCTCATAGGGGATGCATTTTCAAAAATCCTTTCTTAGTGCACATTGGCCTTATAAAATGTACCTACTGTCCAAATTTCAATTATGTATCCGTTCGTTATGGAAATTTTTGGCGTTTTGGCTCTGCGATGGTCTGTGAGTAAGGACAAATTCTTTTATATATATATATATATATATAGATAAACCTAAATGTCATGGTTCATTAAAATTAATATATATATATATATTTATATTTATATATATATATTATATTGTGAGGTATAAATGTTTTTAAAAATTAAAGTTTAATGAAATTATCCTGGCAGATAGGCATATAATTATCAAATTTAGTAATATTTATTTAGTTTTCTTTTGATTAAATTAAATTATCTAAATTTTTTTTTAGGTGAAAAACCATGAAATGGCTTGGCCATTTCAAAAACCTGTGGATAAAATAGTGGCACCAGATTACTATGATCACATTAAATATCCTATGGGTGAGAAAATTTATTTATCACTGTAGTAATTAGTTGTTTGATATAATTTTAATATTGAGATTTTTTTTTTAATCAAACTATTTCTACATGTTGTCAATTAATTGATCGATCCTCTGAAATCAATCCATAATGAATTGTGCCTACTTAATTCCAAAACAGGATCAATTAACATAGCAAACTGATTGCAGGCCAACTATTGTTTCTTGGTTTTAAGATTTCTCTAATATTACCAATTTCATCACAAGTAAACACCATTTTAATGAAACTACCGTAATTGGAGTTTTCCAAAAATTTGCAATACTTCTAACAAACATTTCTCTTTCACTAATTTACCCATCCTCCCACCCGCTCTTCTCCATTATATTTTATTTCCATAATAACCTTACAACACATAACTATATTATTTTTACAATTTCCATGCTCACTATCTCTGTAAGGCATTTATTTATTTCCCAGCTTTAAATATAATTTTTTGTTTTTCCACGGCATTCGTCTGTTTTCATCTTAACTCACTATTTTTATATTATATCAGCCCATCTACTGTAACTTACCTATCGCTCTTTTTATACATTTGACATATTTATTTCATATCAACTATGTTATTACTTACGGTATTATTCATTTCCATTACCTCTGTATCTTTATATTTATTTATTTCTGATATTTTTCTTTTTACTTTTACCTTATCTTATTGACTGCATATATTTTATTTATTATAATTTTATGTTATATTGTTTATTTCTCATTTTTATGGTTATTAATGCCCCACATGACCCTCTTTGCTCTGTATTGTTATATATCTCTTATTATCTCCCTCCCCATCTTTATTGTCCCATATTTACCCATTTTATTTTAGCATTTATATTTATTAACTAATTCCTTATACCTTGTTATTCTTTAATTTTAACATGTCCTGTTCTGTTTTATTATTATTTTACATTTACCATGCTTTTATTATCCTTGTTTTGTCCTTTGCTTAACAATTTTTTTATTTTCAATTGTTTGTATTTTGCATATTTAGCCCTGAAGAAGACCTACAAAGTAGGTCGAAACGTTGGCTACTGAATAAATATTTCTTGATATTCAGAGAAATTGATTGACCTCTATCTTCCAAATTTTATTGAAATATTATTACAATCTGCCACTTGTAGGCAATAAATAATAGCGCTAAGTAGCTACACTATCATACAATAAAAAAAAAAATATATATATATATATATATATATATATATCTACATGCAGATTATAAAAACAAAAATAAATACTTGCAAAAATGATATAAAGGTCTAAAAATAAAATAATTGCTCACATATTTTTTTCTCTTTTTAGATTTACGTACTGTCGGAGAGAGACTTAAGGCTGGTTACTATACATGCAGACGCTTATTTATTGCAGATATGCAGAGGATTTTTAATAATTGCCGAGTCTACAACTCACCAGAAACAGAGTATTTCATGTGTGCCAAGACTCTTGATAGGTAAACATTTAGTAGAAAATATTAATTTCTAGTTATTATAGCGTGAGCTAGCTGTGACAGCTGGCCCACCCATGCATTCCTCGAGTAGCTTTTATTAATTGGCCCCTCACCTTAACTGAATGACCAGGAGCACGCCAGTGTGTTTATTCCCTTCAGTATTTTTACTCTTTTTGTGGTTTCCAATCTTTCTAAGAAAGGATTTGAAAACCATTAGCCAGTTACTGTTTTGTGATACCTTGAAATGTTAAAAAGTTAAAATTTAATTAGTAAATTTGATTTTAGTGAATAAACACCAAAACCTTTTTGTAATATATTAAAATTGCATTTATCAATATTAGGGAAGTATTAAATATTAGAAAACAATAGCTGTCAGTGCCTAAGTTTTCCATCAATAGAGAAGTTTATTTTGTATGCTGAGCGATTTGGACATGGTGTTTAATTGATTAAGTTTATCGGTTGCTATTCAAATCTTAGCCTGACCCAATGTAATGTAATTTCATATAGCCTAACCTAACTTACTTCAGGGAATAACTATTTCCATATAAAACAAAAATATGTTTGTATATTATTTTGCTTCCTTACCCTATTCTCAAAACTGTTCATATTGTAATGGCTTGTAAGATATGGTAAGTTCAGTCTAGAACTAAAACTAACTACTACCAGAGCAACTGTTAAAAATAATTATTTATATTTATTGCAGTAATAAATATGTTGTGAGTGTCTGTTTATTTATATTCTTGTGTATGTGAGTTTTTATTTATTTATTTGTTTCTGTTTAGGTACTTTCAAGCTAAAATGAGGGAGCTTGGCCTTTGGGATAAATAGTTGGACGAAAATTCAATAGTCAGTCCTGCTGTTGACATACCGAGCAAATCACTTATGAAATCTAGTTGATCTTTGGATATTTTCATTGAGTCCCATAATTCTTCCTAATTCTCCACACTTACTACACATAATTAAAATTTTATCTAAACTTCCAAGCCTGTTGTTAATTAATTCCTAAGTTTGATTAATTTAATTTTTTATTTGTAAAAACATAAATTATGTATATTTAGACCAATTGTATTTGGGCTGTAAATATCAATTGTAAATAGTGTACATACGATTGTATATATTGTTTATAATAAAGTATATGTTCTACTTTAGTTATAACTTCAGAAAATTGGTTCGTTATCAAGTCACAGTGCCTCACTAATCCTTTCTAACGATTATTGTTATAATCTAATTAACACAAATTATGCTACTGTTAGCTATTTATGTATTGTGCCGGATTTTTCAACATATGTACACTCGAGGACAAATAAAAGTGTAGAGTTGATTTTTCCCATTGATTAAACATTTTATTTTTTTCATTATAATTTTAACAATGTATTATGAAGTTAAATGTATACATATTTTGTTTTATAGAGAATTGACAATGATGCTACCGAGAGGAATAAAAGTGTACAGTTATTTTTTTTTAAATAATTTTACTAATCACATTTACTAGTCTATGGTATAACCTTTCATTTCTAGTACTTTTATTTATAGAAAGGCATAGATTTTTCAAAAGATGTGGCTTTTTTTTTAATTACAACTCTTGCTGCCTTTTGGGCGCCATTCCTCAGATCTGCATAGGAATTAAGGATTCCCTTTGAGTAAACATCATTCAAAAGGCATTTCCAAAAGTTCTCGATGGTGCTCAGGTCTCAGGAAAGAGAAAGCCATCCCAACTATTGATTCCCCTCTCATGGAAACCATCCATTTTTACCTTTTATTTGTGAAGGTATGCATTATCTCGAAGAAGAAGTAAAAAAAAAACAAAAAAGAAAACTGGAAATATTGGAGAGATCCATGGTGGCTATTTACCCTTCAGTAAGCCTTTCAATCAATAAATCTCCGGAAGCCATAATTGTTCCCCAAAGCACTACACCTCCTTAACTTTGACATTTTATTCGGTGACTCATGTTTTTTTTCTTTTTTCTTCTTCAGTGTAGCTGTAATCGTTATTTAACGGCCCTGGTCAAAGTCAAGGAGGAGCCATCATGGCAAAAATGTGTGCCTTTCTATGATGAAAAGTACTAGAAGTGAAAGGTGATACAATAGACTATTAAATGTACTAAGTAAACTTATTTACCCATTGTTATTATTATTTTTTTTAAATCAGTGTGCACTTTTATTTGTCTCAGTTGCATGATCATCAATCCTCTGTATATATCAATATCTTCTCCCACTTGTGTTTATTTATGTCAAACAAAGTATGTATACATTTAATTGGATAATACATTGTTAAAAAATATAGTAAAAAATTAAATGTTTTAATCAATGACAATTTTTATTTTTTAATTTAATCAATGACAAAAAAATCAACTGCACACTTTGTCCCGGAGTGTGTATACTCATTAATATTATAGTAGTATTAAGAAATATTTTTTTGTTTATATAATCTGCCTCATTTATATTAGTTTATATTTAATTGATTTTTTCCACATGTATTTTTTTTTTTGTAAAGGATTGTAACTTAATTCTTAAATGTTAATAATTAAGAACTTATTTATTTATTTTACACTGTTTATTCTCATTATTATAAATATTCATCCAATACTTTATTTTTTTTCTCTCCTGGGTCATTTATCTTACTTATTTAGAAAGTTAAAAACTATGAAAGTGTATAAATTGCAGGGGGTGGCTAAAGTAATTAATTTAAACTGATTACTCAGGCAAAAAATTAATGTGGGTTAGGTTTTAATTTTTTGTTTGTGATTACCCTTGCCACATTTTAACTAATTTACTAGCACTCAAGTGAGTTGCTGTGTTTAGAATCAGAAAAATTAACTGATAAGAATTCCTGAATTTTATCAATGACAAGGCGAACAAAATTTATCATTTTCAAGACTCTTTTTCAGCCTGTGCTTTGTTACGGCTCAGAGACTTGGATTACATCCGGAACTGAGGACGAACTCATAAATAAGCAGAAATTCTTGTGCTTCTTATATGATTTAAATCAACTGTGGTTTTGCCACACTCGATATGCTCAGATGCACAGAACATGTCTTTAGAATGGCTGACAATTTATCTCCTATGAGGATTCTGACTGAACCCTGTTTTAGTTCCCTTGATAATAATTGGACAAATCTGGTGGGCGGATAAAGTGAGTAGTGCTGATAGAAATATTTGAACTTAGGAAACTGAATGGCAGTGGACAGAAGAGAGAAGAGATGAGCCCTTCTTGCTAGCACTTGGAAGGGAACAGCTCCTTCTATTCTGGAACTGGTTCCTGTAACAACTCCATTCAGAACTCACCAGTATGTATGGCCTGATACAACTCAGAACAGAACAGCTCCTTCCTCACAATTGTCCTTACCAATTTCCAACCAATATAGGACAATTTCAGAGGATAAGAGATAATGATTTGTTTAGTTTTTTTGACGAACGACTAAGATGCATATTAATTTGTTTTAAATAGAAACTTGGAGAAAACCTCAACTTTGAGGAAACTCTCAATAAAAAAAAAAAATAACAACTTTGATGATCAAATGTAAATGACCAGAAGGAGTATGACTTTTCATTAGCTTTCCTTCTAATACTTGGGAAAAGAGTGTATTGATTTTCTATTCAAAATCAAATATTAAGCGGGCTATCATAGATTATCTAAATCCTAATTGTTTTTTCTATGAATAGTGAAATTTTTAATGTTCAAATTGAAATAATAGAATAGCTGAATTAAAATAAATAGCCAACCTAAAGGTTCTTGTTTAGTTGGTTATTTGGATCTCTAGTCACTCTAGTTAGAGTTTTTATCATTTGCAAATTGTGATGATACACTCATACGTCAAGATGTAACTAAAATAATTAGGAGAAACAGACGCTGGAATGAAATCTCATATTGCAACGAGAAGTGAATAAAACAAAACCTTGAAACGAAATTGCTTACGGTCCCGGTTCTTTCCGAACCTTTTAGTATAACCAGTTCATTAAATATCTCCGCCAGAAAAGGGTCGTTTCTTTACAGTTGCGATTCGTGTAGTGACGAGCAGAACTGTTTGTTAGGAGCAACAGTTGCAACTGTTTCCGTTACAAAAAACAGATACAACTAAAATGCCCTGTTCTCATTAATCGTTTTTTATTTTATTAACATAAAAAAGGTTTAAGGAGTTAGTATCACTACAATTTATTAAGGAAAAAAACATAAAAAGCTTTAGTTTACTCCCTCCATTTCCCACCCATCAGGACTTTTAGTTTATGCATCAGTAGACCATTTCGCACAATATAAAGTTTCAAAACATTCGGAATTATCCTTTAAAAACGATAAAATTTGAGTAAATTATAATCAAATAGGTCTGTCGACAAGTTTTTTTTATCCAAAGAGAATTTAAAAGATTTAGTCTAACGCAATATTTTAGCCAAAACTTTCACTCTTATACCTGAAAATTCGTCAGCCGTCAACTGTAATTTTCATCGCTCCAAAACTTTTTGGAAAACTTCCTTCTACACTATTTCCGAAGAAAATGAAACCTAACACGACCAATTTGTTACATTTTTAATTTCTCGAGCTTTTTGGGTGCATTTTTGAATTTTGAATAACTCAACCATAAATCCGACTGGTTACCATTGGTTTTAGGGTTTTAAACAAATATGAAAACCAATAAATGGATTATAAATAATGATTATTGGACTTAATTTATCCAACTAAATATTTTAATGTTACGAGATGAAATTTATTTCGAACGATAGTACTATTATAAAACCGTATAATTTCATTGGGATGGAGGGAGTGAATGAAGGGACAGCAAAATTAACCTTACCTGAAAAAATCTTACATATTAATCCAGCGTATTTTAGGTATAGAGAGTGCATAAAGAAGAAGCCTATGGTTAACATTTTCTAACAATCGCAGCATCATCAGTCTGCAAGATACTTAGCCGATCTTCTTTTCCATCCTGACATCTTGAAGAATACATCGGAAAACGACTATATAGCATTGTTAATCTAGATAAATCTATTCTTGATAAGACATTTCTGTTGCTTTTCAAGATTATTCTTTTCATTTAATAGAACATGTACATGGCAGACCTAACCGCCAGAACCGTCGGAAAAAAAACTTAAGATATCAGAGTTGCATTACATTTTATGCTGTGCAAGTATAATTAAAGTTTTTTTCTCAAAAAGATCACAATATATTATAAAGGGGAAAAAATAAAGAAAGAAAGCAGGATTATGGCGCGCAGGAAGGAGGAAGTTTATTTAAACTTGGGTGAACAATAGACAAACACATGGTTAAAGAATTGACAATGTACCAGGTATATAAAATATAAAATAAATCACTACTACGCGACCTTTTAAAAGGCTACAGACCTGCGTTTCCTTGACTGTTAATAATAAATTCGTTTGTATGAAAATATTCTTTTGTTTTTAATATTTTTAAATTGTCCACTTCACTTATTGGAAATTTCTGGATTATTGTTTATAAAGCTGGAATTCCACGGATGTTGAATTTTTTTTTAAAACGGAAGAAAATATGCATTAAATGTAAATATATGATAATAATTTTAATGCAACAAACGTTTTCATGCGAAATCACATTATACATTATTTTATTAATTTATTGATGTTAAATTTTTTAAATAGCCCTTGGATTTGGGCAATAGATAAGATATTTTCTCACATTCTTCCAACAATTTAGTTTTTAGTATGATTCACTGGCCTTGTATATTATGGTACTGTAGACCGAAATGAGCCTATGAACCTTCGAAGGCATTTTAATATGGAGATCTCTAGAGGAGATTCGAGTATTTATGGACAATTATGTAACAATCATTCTCGAGTGTAGCTTTGTTCTAGGGGCCATCACCCTGATAAAATTTGACTGTACGTTCTATGTTCATTTTTGCCACACTAGCCTAATTTTTCTATCAGACATGAAAGATAGGAAAAACATACTGAAACTGATGAAATTCGTGAAATATTAAAACAAGATGATTTAATGTGACTAAAAGTACTTTAATATTTATTTATGATGATTAAATAATAAAAGAATATGGTTAAATTTCGCCACACAGTTTAAAATGTACAGAATGTTATATTGGCGTGATGTTTGCCTCTACGAGCGAATTTAATGTTTCTGTTTTGAATATATCTTTGCAAGAAGGAAATATGAAAAATAATTTAACCTGAATGATCGATCTGCAAAAGTGAATTGCGGAGGTGATGGTGTTTCTGTGAGATAATGTGTGTCCTCTAGAAAGAAGAATCAAAATTCTACTAATGGGCAATTTTTTATGACTGATCCTAAAGACCAAAATCCCCTCTGCTATGTAATTGTTCGAAGTGCCTTGAAACTCCTCCGAAGAATCCAGATTATAATGCTATCGAACGTTTATGGGCTCATATTGATCCAGAGCAGTGAAATCATAATAAGAGGTCAGGAAAATATCAAAAAATTAAATTTTGGGGATAAAATACAGCCCAAACGACTTAAAGTAGTACTAAAAACCAATTATTCAAAATATTAATTAATACAATTGTATATATGAAAATTAATAAAATATTACATAGTATGACTTTGCATGAAAACTTTTACTGCATTAAGACTGATATTTTGTATTTATATTAAAAATATATTTATCTACTGTTAGTTGAAGTTATACATGTAGTTTTAAACAATAAAATTGTTGGAAAAGTGTATTATTGTTCATTTTTAAAATTCAAATTATTCAGTGTAAAAAAATTTTTTAGTCATTTCCAACAAAAACTATAATTTTCTATTTTTGCAACGTCTTCTGAACTAGAAGGCGCCACTTTTCGAATTGGTCAAGATTAAGTTTTTGTTAAGAGTGAGGATCATTTTAAATGACTTTAAAACATGGATTTGAAAATAATTTGTCTCCAGCTACATGGTTCTGATTAGATATTCCAGGCAGTAAACTAGTCCAAGGTTCGTAAATGGTATGATGGCATAAGAACTGTTGACGGAAAAGGATGATTTCTCCCACTTCTGATCAATGGCTCTTATCTTAGCCATGTGTCTGATTATGAGTGAAACTGACTCACCTCTAAGGCCTTCTCAATAATTTCTTCAATAGTTAGTTTATTGTTGATTTATTTTTGGTTTTCTACTTTTGTAAGTCATATTACTTATTATGTACCTATGAAATATATTTTTGTAATAAATATATAATCTTAAGATAGTCCCAGAAAATTTCTATTACAAGATTGCGAAAATTATCTAGGAAGGCATTATTCACGCATGCTCATTGGCTTTGCTCCTAGAGCAAACTTCTACAATGCTGTTCTTTGTACTATGTTAATTTATTGTATAATTTAATAAACTTTAGGTTATTATATTTTGTTTTCTTGTGTTTAAATTTAGGATATCTTATTATTCGTCTGTTGAGGTAATTCTTTAAACATTTATTTATTTGAAGTGCCTTTCGTTTATTCCAACTGGAACCTTCCATATAGGTTATGTCATGTTTTCCGTATTGTTCTTTTTATCTTGGAGAGTAGTCTAGATAATTACCGTGTTTCAGAAAAGCTGTTTAGTTACTTCTTATTTATCCAACGATTAGAGTAAGTTCGTTTAAAGTTCTGCCATTTTAAAGAATTTTGTTATGACATTACTTGATCTATCTTAAATACGATGGTTATTTAATGTATAAATTCTAGAATAACTTGGGATACAAAATTTGGAATTTTGATTCGTTTAATCTTTTAAAGAATGTTTTTTGAATTTTATGATTTGAAATATAAACAATGCATTAAAGCTGTTACTATTTTTTTTGTGGTTTTATTTATTTTGTTCAGGTTTACCATTGAAGTTTATGAAACAATTAAATTTTCTTCTTCGTGGGTGTAATAATTAACTTTGATACGTTATTAAACTTTCGACCCCTCTCGATTTTTATACAAGTCGCATTCCAAAGTTAATAAATTATACAGACGTTTTTCCAGGTGAAATAAAATCTGGAAAATATCGGCCATTGTGCTAACCGACTTCAGTCGAACACTGTCGAGTTTGCCCGATGCAAAGATCTTTGACTCGAATAACTGAACTAAGCGTCTTGAGCTCTCAATAAATTCATTTGTTTATATAGTAGTGATTTCTATTATATACCTTCGTGTTTTTTAATTGAAACTTAGTTGGATGCCATGTTTGTGTGAAATATGCATTAGAATCTATCCTAACCTTTTGTGTAGTGTTCACGGACTGACGAGCCAGTTGTGCTCAAAGCTGTAAGACAGAGGATTCCATGAAGAGAACACGTTGCAGTTATGCAAAAACAGAAACATGCTCCCGGGCAGCCGCAAGGCTATCGATATAATGGAAACAACGGTATGTGATAACTCTATTAAATATTATTTTTCTAACATTTTGCATGAACGCATTTAAGTATAAAAGTTTCAGACGAAATATTGTTGCCTTTAAACACTATGTTATTACAAAAATTTAAGTGATTTTATATTTTATTTGTTTTTATTACTTAAGGATAGCTTTTGTACCAAATTAATTTGTACTTTTAAATTGTAGGTATTAAATAATTGTGTTGAATACTTGTTAAGTAACTTAAATATTATAAAGAAACAGTGAAGATTTTGAAATTATGTTCATGCTGCCCAAATTCTTATTTGTTACCTTCACTTCATTGCTAATATTATTTTGAAAACTACATCAATACATACATTTTGATCGGAGTGAAAACAAGATGTCATATTATAGCCCTTATGTACACCACAATCATAAAGGTAACTTGATTATTATTTATAAAGTTGTCAGTTAGCATGTTTCATTGTATTGTATGTTAGCTTGTTTGCATGTTATATTGTATGGTTCAGTTTTTCTAGTATATCCTGTGATTGAATTTTAATTTGTTTTACGATATTACCTTTTTGTTTAATTAATTAGTATTAAATTGATCTGTTATTCCTTGTTTCACATATAAAAATAATTAACAGAAACTATCTAGCTAATTTTTTTCTTTTAGTTGGTAGACTAATACACAAGTGTTTTAGGTTATTAGTGTTAGTTAATAAGTAATGTTGTTTTGTTTTACTATTTTGTTGATTCGGTGAATAGTTTCTAGATTATTTTAACTTAGTCATTGATGGAATTGTTGTATGAATTTGTGGTTCTATAAATCAGTTTTTATTGCTCACATGTTATCATTTAAGCATTGGAATCATTTTTTTAAAACAAGATTTAATATCAGGTGAGCTTTAGCAAGGTACAAGGTTTTTGTTTTTTCTTTGTTTACAATATTACTAAGAAATCCAATTGCAAAATTAAGTTTTTATTTGTCAACATTTTACATATGGTTAGTCTGGCTTAAGAAATTGTGGATTTTTACTTAAAGCAAACTGTTGTGCTATTAAAAAGTATTTGTTGTTTGCTATTAACAATTAGTTTTTGTGTTGTGTGTTCAAAAGGATCCGCCCAACATTTGCTGTAAGTACCATAGACATTCTTTCTCCTGCTTCCAGGTTTTTTAAATACCTTTAACAAGTATAATTGGTATTGAGTTTTTGTTTTGTAGGTTCATTATTTTACTAGAAATTGACTTTTACGGTTAATCAATCATCATCATTTTAGAATATATAAAGTTTATATAGAATTAGTTATGAATTTAAATTCTTTTTGAATTTTTATTCAACATATTCTAAAGGAAATGTGTTGTAATTATAATAGTGAATTGAATAACTGTTATCTAGTTATTTATTACATATTATATATTATTCAGGCGACAGTCAATTGATAGATTTTGTTCTTCATCAAGTTGGTAATTGTTGGTTTTTAGTATGAATGATTCCTTCTCATTACTTTTCCATTATTAATGAATGATTGCACTGTTTATTAAGATGTTGGTTAAAGAATTCGTTAATCATTATAGTCTTTTTTTTCCACTTAGTAAATTGGAAACTTCAAAATTATCTTATTTCTAACAATGTAAAATTCTTATTTTTAATATGAGACTTATTATTAATATGTATGGGTATATTATTTATAAATCAGTTTTAAACAGTCTAAAGATTTTTTTCAATTTGTTTCTTTAATGATGTTTTTTTAATTGCAGTAGTATTGCATTTTGATTTTCTGATAAATTTAACAAGTTAATATTATTTCTACAGAAGACAACAAAAGAATAATATCTGTGTACATATAATGTGATCTTTATTTTTACTAATTTAAATATTTTCACATACAATTAAACAAACAAAGCTGTTATTCAAAATTAAATATTAGTAGATTAAAAAAAATTACTTTCCAGATACCCGTTAGTTGTTTAGTCTTGTAAGTATTACCTAATATAATAGCTCTTATGATTTTAGAAACTATAATCTAAATTGATTATGTTTTGTTCTGCAGTTAAATATTTTGTTCATTTATAATAAATCGCAAGTGTATATTTCAGCTCATTTTGCGTGATTGAAAGTAAATTCTCTCTTGACAGTACTTAACTATTTTATCTAATACTTTGTAAGTCTGGTAACTTCCACTGGTAATAGTAAACATTAATTTTATTAATAGGTTTTTAAATGGTGGAATTTGAAACCAGTAATAGTTTTTGTATTGATTTTTGGGTACTTGTGTACTCTATGTGAGCCCGTGGTGATTTAAACCAGATGACAGTGGTTACATGAAAAGAACAGTAACAACTTTAAACATATTGTTATTTGGAGCTAAATATTTTGTTCTAGCCCGAAATCCTTTATACAGTTAAAAATGCCTCAAAAGGATCCACTAGTCTTAATTGAGTCCTTCGCATAAATTCCTGTATATATGAAGAAAAGAAGCTATTCTTGTTCCTATTCTTTTATTACCCCATTTTGAAGTGACTCATAACATCTCAATCATTTGTGTATATGTTCATGTAGCATTCACGACAGATGTTGTGGTTCCTAGAAGAATTTTTTCTTTAATTATTGCCAATAATACTAGTTTCAGATCAGTCTGGTACCAATTCAAGAAAACAATCACTTGTCTCCCTATATAAACCACCTAACACATTTTACTGTGGTAGCATATGCCCTGTATTTTTTATAATTTACAAGTAAACTTTCATCCATCACTAGAACCTCATATGACACGATTCATTTTTTTCGTTTTCCATACACAAACTTGTACTTAATGTATCTTGTTGTTCCGATCCACTGTCTACTGTTCCTAAATGTTTTGCAAAATATTTTATACAAGTCATTTCTTCTGTCCATGAATAAATGGAATGGGCGGCTGTTTCTAAAGGAATTTTAGAATCCTGAAACCTAGTCAATCTTTACACCATTTTTCAGTTAACAGTTTTTAACATATATCTCCATCTTATACACAATTTAAATGATACAACCTCATAGAATTTACAATACTTCATATCTTTTCGAAATAACGTCCTTTTCCTGGAAAAAATTTAACTGGCCTTTCTGCATTATTAATTGTAATAAAACTCCACTTTAAATTGTACATACTATGGTTTATTAAAAATCTGTGTTGTTTTTATATTGGAAATAAGTTTATATATTGAAAAATTAAGTCATATGATTGTTATAAGTAATATTCATAAAACCACTGTTGTCTGATATCAATTTACAAAAACAAGTACCGATTTTTGTAAAGCCATTTGCACTTCTGTGGGAAGAGCTTTAGGAACAATCCTCTTTGGAGCATAGTCTATTAAAGTACATCGTAACCTGACAGATTGTTGGGAGACCTTCTCTGAATTAAAAGAAGCTTATTAGGTGACAATAAGAGAATAATGTAGAAGAGGCTGACATTGATTCTCTGATCCTTATAATGTAGAAGTTATATTACGTTATTTCAGTTTAGTTACTATCCACCATTTCAACAACTTTGTGAAACTTAGTAAAATTAATTATTCTATATGTTAAATGCTTTTATTACTCATTTTTCTGCAGATAATTTACTATTTCACAACCACAGTTTAAAAAATTTAAATTATTATGTTAATCTCTTTTCTATCCCAATATGACTCATGCATAGTGAAAGTAGGGATGCTTAATAAAAATTCCTTGGAAGATTTTTCTGGGCAAGCTCAATAAACTTCGTGACCAGCATTGAGATAGGCAGTCTTCCAGGGTTGTTCGAAGCTGTGATATTTTTTAACTTCCTAAAAATCATTTTGATTCAGTAGGGTATTTAATATACAATACACATCCCTCTTAATTTCAAATAAAAGAATAGCTTTATGAAAAATATATAGCTCAGAAAAAAATGAAATCCCATAGACCCTTTATAACATCATTCCTTTTTCAACTTTTTCTCTCATAGCCCTGAAGACCTACAAAGTAGGTCGAAACATCAGCACAAATAAAAAATAAGTATTCACTTATTTGGTGTTTATTTTGACTGCACCCCCCAACTATTTCTGTCCTCCATTAGATCTTCCAGTCAACTATTTTCCTTTCTATCACTAAAATTAATCATTTAAAATATTTTCATTTAAGATTCACCATATAACTAGAACATATAAGAAAATGAAACTAATTGACATAAAAGTTTAGTAGTAGTCTTAGAGTTCTAAATAAATCTGATGCTCGCGAAATTCTCATTGTGAAACATAATAACAAGTGAGTGACAAACTAATTAATTAGTTTTATTAAATAAATAAGTAATCAATAGGTCAACAAAACTGCACTCACGATTTGAGCTGAAAAGGCTAATAAATTGAAGAAAACAATTAACTTAATAAAAAGACATCTGTTGGCAGTTGAGAATCTCGGTGCAGCTGTCAAAGTTGCAACTGCTTATGCTGTAAAACCTCACCATAAACTTTGACCATCATTAGTGGCATCTATCTTCAGATAGAGGCCCTAAAATAGTCTAAAGAAAGTTTAAAACCCATAAGAGACCAGGTATATTGACTTGGTCGCTAAATCAACCAGTCTCCTTTACAGAGTGAATCAAGGTTATTGACAACATTTCTAATCATTCACTCCCTAATTAAAGTGAATAATCAAAACATATTCCTCCATACTCTCCTGTAGATGCTTCAGCTATTGGTGAAAAACTTAAGTAACACTAAAGTAGAAGGAAGGGCGGAGTTCCTTATTATAAAATATACTTATCAATAAAATAGAGCCAAAACGAAACATTAAAATTTATTAGAATGCAAATGGAAAAAACCACAAGCAAAGCCTTATGTTTCAAATCTGGTGTAAAAACAAACAATTACCAGTCGACGTTTTGTCTATTCAGGCATTATCAAGACACAAAAAAGAGTAAGATCAATCACATCTCAAAGAAAAAGTGCAATACATCCCAACGAATAATCGCTCATAACCTGAGACCGCACCTCCACCCCAAGACGTTCAACCCAAAACTGAAACTTGCTTGTGGTTTTTTCCATTTGCATTCTAATAAAATATTCTTGTTAATCTAATCTGGTTAAATCACGAAATATGCCGATGATGTTTTTGGAGACGTTTCAAATATGGTTTCATAAAACATTATTGAACTATTCATCACATATTTTCCTTATACCTAATACTAGAGATAAACAATAATACTTCTAATGATAGTTCATTAGCTTTTAATAACATTTTGGAAGGCTTATTTTCTATCGACCTGTATAATGGTCTGGTTAAGCATGGGATTAAGGGTTAGTAGGAAGGACTGTTCATGTCTGAAACATTAAATGTTAGTTGTAATGTTATTCTATTTGGAAAAGATTAGAATCTGGGTGCTTATGTTTGTGGATGGTTCAGTACTGTTACACCATGAACAGCAGACACTAGGTTTTATGATATAAATTTATGTATTTAAATAACACATTGAGAAACCTCATTACAATTTATAACGTTCTGATCCTTGCCACTCTTTTGTATATTTGTGAAATGTGGCCTTTTAAGTTAATTAGTAGAACAATGTCTTTGAAAATGGTTTTTGAGATTTTTACCTGGAAAAGGAACAGGATTTAGGAGGTTACGCAACATGTATTACATTAATATAATTAAAGTGATAGCATGGTGATAGTTAAGACCTTCTTAATTTGTGCTTACTGATTGCTGTCCATGGAATTGATGGCATAGGTATGAGTTAAAATTGGATTGATCTTATGTATGGGTTTGGGTTTGGGCAGTAATCTGTGGAAATAGGTTCATTATGTCATATTAACTTATACTTTTTTTTTTTCTTTTTTTTTTTAGAATCTTTTAATATATTTTCAATTCTGAATCGTTTTATAACTAACCGTGGGCAACTGATTGTAGTTATCAATGGTTTTTGCTTGTAATAAATAAGTTTGAATTTATAGCACATTTTCCTAATGGTAATTTTATTGATCTACAGGATCATTGATCCTTGTCTTTAAAATTTAAATCTTATACAAGGAATTTTAAATTCCTTTTTATTTGAGAAGAAAAGATATGTCCAGGACCGGGTCTTCCAGATCACTAGTCTGGGACTCTACCATTTGAGCTATCCTGGGCCCTAATGAACCACGCTTCTCGGTCCTGGTCATATCGTTTCTTTTCACTGATCCTAAGCCCCCGCATTTTCGCGAAGTATACGAGGGAAAGAATGTTCTTTGAACATTATTTTAATTTGTAGGTAGAACTGCTTATGGACACTCAACATCAAGATTTAATTTGGATCTAGTTGACTTATTATTATTAATTAATATAATTTATTTTATTTGTTAATAATTTTTAAATATTTTTATTTGAAATTAAAAAATTAGTAACAAATAAAATAAAATTTTAAATTCCTTTTGCTTGTTATTATAATATCTGGAATATTTTACTAGGTGATAACTCTCTAATGATAATGTTTAGTATAAGAAAGCTATAATGTTAATTTTTGTTCTATAACTTTACTATTATGGAAGATTAACTGCTATAGTTTCAAACTCATCCATTCCAAACAAACTCCCTGCAAAATTTAAAAAATATTAATAAGTCAATTAAAAAGTATTTTTTATTTCATTGCAATTGAAATTTGTATAGTCTTAGTAAAAGACCATCTACATTCAATAATTCTAGTACCATAAAAAACTCGGTTCTCTTAAATGGCTAATCTGGGTGCCTATCTAAGAAATTAGTGTTTTTTTTATATTAACTGGCTTACTTAACTTCATGGCTCTACATGTTCGTGTTACCCTTGGCCAACAGTACAAAATTTGCCGAGATCACTCTCTTCTTGGCAAGTTCTTTCAATTTCCTGGCACCTAGTACTGTAGCATTCTTTTTTAATTCATTTTCACAAATGCGTGGCCTTCTTCTCTTGGAATTAATTATTACATCCTGTCTGCTGCACCTGATCTTGATTCTTTGTAACTTTTTGTTTAGGAAATTTAAATCTGCAAGATTTAATGTAATTAAGTGATCTTCCATATTTAATATTCCCTTTATTTCACCATTGGTCTTGATCTTACAAGCATTGCTGAAAAAGTTAGCACAGTAGATCCTTCCTTGATTATCTTCTTTAATAAAAAATTAGATTTTAACTTGATATAATGAGAACAAAATTTAATAATGTAGATCTGGACAAAATTGTTAAGTCATGGGATTTAGATTGCTTTATTTTCCATTTACTGTTTTTTTTTTTGTCGTTTCTTTCAGAAATAAACATTTAAAAAAAAATAATATGTCCGTGAATAAATGGAGATTCGAATCCAATAAAGTTTAAAAGAAGTTTTATCGAAATTTTTAATTTAAGTAACTTTAGCTTTTTTGAGAAAACAATATTCAGTTTTTTTTATTTGAAGATACTTTGATACCAATTACTTAATAAAACAAAAGTAAGACAGTGAAAAAAATATTTATTGAATAGTCATAGAAGAATATTTTATTTAAACTTAGCACATGCTGAAAACCATAAAGTAAATCTCGCCCAAAAGCCTCTTTAATTGAAGAATTATCAGTGAAGATGTCTGGGTGTTCCAAAATCTTCTGTAACTTATTCCTATCAAAATTTAATGCAAAATATTATATTTTATTTTTTTATTAAATTATGAATTTTATTGCTTAATATTTGTAATGGCATTATTTAAAATGGAACATTTGTAGACGAAGTTGTGAGCTACAGTTAGTGTTGTAAATGATTGTGCTTGAAAATACTTTTTCAACTGATGAGGTTGTAATTGTTTTTTTCTTTCGAGATTTGGCAGTCGACACCTTTCCCTGAAATTTTGTTAAAAATGGACATCGGCATTTTATTGTAACCATTTTTAAATGTACTCGCACAACAGATGGAAATTATGTTTTGGAATTATATGAAGCTTGATATTTGGTTTTTGCATCAATTAAAAGAAATTCACCTAACACAATGAATGAATATTTGTGATAAACATTTCAAACATAGTGAATTTTTAAAACAAATTATCACTTGTAATGAAAAATGGATCGTCTGCAATAATGTCAATGTAAAAAGATGATGGTTTAAGCATTGGTTAACTAGCACAAACCAGATTGAAAGGTGAATTTCATCTGGAAAAGATCATGCTGGGATCACAAAGGTGTTTTGCAAATTGAGCTGCTTCCAAACAACTGCACCACCAACTCAAATATTTACTACAACTTATGAAATTGGAGGAAGCGATCAGAGAAATAACCAGAATTTGCAAATCTAATAGTAATTTTTGTTCCACCGTGACTTGTGAGGCCTTACACAACACAGACTTCTTTGGGATGTGAAGTCGCATCCCCCATATAGCCCTGACCCGGCACCAACGGATTATCGATCCTAATAACGATGACCTGAAATCACACATAGCTGAGTTTTTTCTGATGAATACCAGAAATTCTATGAACATGCCATCATGAAGTTTTAAGAAAGATGGCAATACACCATCAAACTGAATGGAAGATATTTGACTTATCCATTTTTATGTAGAGTTGAATTTTAATTCACACTAAGAAACGGATCGGTGGGAAAGTAATTTTGCCCACTGATCCTATATTTTTTATTTTAAAAACTTATTAAATCAAATATTATCTGTTTTAATACGGGGAGCGAGACTGATTGAGCCAGGATAGCTCAATTGTTGGAGTTCCAGACTAACGATCTGGGCGACCCGGGTTCGAGTCCCGGTACTGGACATACCTTTTCTTTTCAAATAAAAATATTTACAAATATTATCTGAAAAAGTCTGACAATTTATTAAAGCTACTTTGTTAGAAAAGTATGATATATAAGAAAGATATGTATTCAAAATGAGCTCTTAATTTAGGTGATATTGAGATATATGTATTTTTTTATATATATAGATTTTAGGTTCTTTATAAACATTGAAGGTGGTGTGCCTGCATTATGTAGCTTTCTAAGATTTTAGGTTCCTTCTTGCCATTTATAGCAATATATATGAAAATTGGAAAACTTGGTCGGATGAAGAGCTATCCATCCTATCAAGTTCTCCAATTTTCCTTCTCGATTGCCATTTTATAAATCTCTGCTGCTATTGGTATTAACGGGGTTATCCTTTCTCCTCGGGTTATTGCCTTTTCTTTCAATCTTCATTTTCACATCCTACATAATACAATAGTAGGATTTTCCTGGTTTGTGTCTGTTAGCAGATGGTCCAATTATAAGTAATATTTTGCTAGTAGATTCCCTCAGTATGCAGTTAATTGTGTTTATTGTTTAATTGAGTATGCTTTTTAAAACTAGTTTGAAGGGTTGGGTTTTAAATATATTTCTGAGCTAAAAAATATTTGGTGTTAGGATCATCTTACAGATGATGAAGTTCCATTCTGTTAGAATAGGAAGGTTCATTATTGAAAATAATTTTCAAATGCCCATCTATTTAGGAACTTTAAAAAAAAAATTTTTTTTTATTGGACAGCAATAAGTACTAGTGATTTATCAATACATTCAAACTTTATACATATTTACACATTGCCCGTAGCATCTCTGAGCCCAGCTCCACCCTCCTGTGGAGAGCAAATCGGGACTACATGAGATCCCAGTCGTGTCACTGTTGAGGCCAATGGAATCTCAATAAGCATTTAAGAACTAATTGTTCAAATAATAAAAATACCTTTAAATGTTAATAACTCAATTGTACATTTTAAAAATTTATACTTCTTGGCTCCTGACTTCTCTCGAAATTAATGTGAATTTAAAGTTTGAATGAAAAAATTGTTCAGAATATTTACAGCAAATATAAAAATAAATAAAAAATCAGAATTTTTACCTTACGTGGAATAGTCCAGGATCCATGGTCCATTTTTGCACTTGCTGAATCTTCATGAACAGCTTCGTTTGGATAAGATGCCCAACAATTTCCTGTGGTAAAATTCTCGATTGTGGTAGCTAACAGAGGTAGCAAGGATAAAATATGTCGATTTGATGATTCTCAAAAATTTATTACTAACTGGGTTTTTTTTTTGTTAAATCTCAATATAATTATCTAAATTATTTGAAAAAATATTTGTCCTAAAAAATGTATGGTTTGATCAATGAGTCCCCTCCTTCCAACATGTATCGATAACGAGATCATCAAAAATGATTACTAACCAGCTGATTTTTTTGTTTTTTCATTAATATTGGAAGTCTTATCGAAACGAAGATTCAGCTTGATAGTAATGAAGTGCAAAAATGGAAATGGACCATGGATCCTGGACTAGAATATCGTTTTGATAACATTTTATTTTTATTTTTAGAATTGGATTGGCTTTTAGTTTTCTTCCTCTTGTGTCTACTACATGATAGTTGTTAAACATTTCAACAGGAAACTAATCAACATAGAGACATTCTTGAGGGGCAACTGAAGGAACAGTCCACCTTCCTATGATTCTTAATACCATTATTATTGTTATTATTATTTGCACTCTCCTGGTATTGTGGCCGCCCATGGGTAACTTAAATGGGTTTTCATTGTTACTGAACATCATTTGAATTAAGTCTGGTACAAATCTCGTTTTGGTTTGAGGTTGGATGACAGAGTTGGTACCGTTGGTGGTGGGCCGAAGGTACGTGGTAGTACGCTTCACAGTTGTTTGGTCGTTGACCTGAGGGCGTCTGTATTCACTGCGATCTTTTTCCATCACAATTATCTAATGGTCAGTTTTATAATTACAACGTTGTTTTTTTTCCACTCGAATATAATGATTTTATTACTACTATTTTTTTTCCTAACCACTACAGACGTCTTAATTTATCTATCTCTATTAAAATTAGATGACTATTATTACCAAATAACAAAAGTTTATTGTATGTACATGCCATATTGTAATAATTACTATTATATTATCATCGATTAAATGACCATAAAATAAAATTAATCTGTTTATTTTATTCTATTACTTTCCTGTACCGTGTAAAATAACGTATTTTAAATGTGACAATTTTTTAGTTTAATATTTCATTGCAAATATGATTTTTGGCCATTCCTGCGATACCTTTCTCTGAAATTTTTATTTAGGATTTATCTATCATCTATTTGTGCACTTTAGTTGATAGTAGTTTTAACTCTAGAGGTGTTACCATACTTATAGGTCATTATAGATTTTCATAAAGAATTATGATGCAAAACTTTTTAAATTCGTTATAATTGTGTAAATAAAGGGTCATTTTCCTTCTTAATTTCCATTACTATTTTTGGCGGCTTATTTACATACTTAACAATGATTTTTATTGTTTGAACACCTCTGGTTCTTTACTAATTGTCTTGTTATTTTTACTTAGAGTACGTTTATGCATATTCTTACATGTAATCTGTGGTCTTAATATGATTTACTTTAATATATTCGTTCTTTGGAAATATTTATCTGGTAAAAAAAAAAGTACGCTTATTTTTTCTAAATTAGAAGTTACACGAATGAAACTGAATTATCATTTTAATATTATGAACGTTTACCCCTTGAAGTAGTAATTTTAAGTTGGCAGAAGAATAGTGGGGAACTTACGTCAGGGGAACCCCCACTCCATTTCTGCACCTGACTGACACGTCTTCCTCAGTCTTGCAAAGGTTCTTGTCTCGTGAATGTGCTTCCATTTGAGAATATTTGTTGAACGATATTGTGTTCTTTAAATAATTTTTTTTGTTTGGATATGAAACAATGAATGGTGTGTGAAGTGATATTAGCATAATAATCATGGCTTTGGAGCAATCTATGTGTGGTATGTTGATTCATATTAGTTTTTGTACCTTTGACAGGTGTTTCCATAATATTATTATTATCTTAAATTGTTGGTTTTTATAGTCTCGAGTTTTTTTAGAGAATTTGTTGGACAGTTTTAAAATATTGAATGAAATATGGCACGAGAAACTAAACGATTTACTTGAAATTGGTAAATCTCTGAACAAGCCAGTAACAGGTTGTGAGGCCAAAATTCTTCAAGTTTTTATTTCGTTTATTGGGAATAGTGCTATTGTTCTTACAATGTTTTGTTTTGATTATAGAAATAATTATTTGGTGCTGCAAGTATTTATTTAAATATTAATACGCATTGCGAGGTGTGTGTTCCCTTGCTTCTTGTTTTATTCAGGATGTTTTAAGTTACTTTGCCTTGTATTTTCGGTGGTCTTATTGTTTGTCACATTCCCTTCATATGCTTTCAAAAATTTATCCGCCGTATTTTATTATAATGTTTTAGCAGTTAATTTTGATTGCATGATATATACTTTCTCTAATTGTTATTAAAATTTCTCGAATATATCTCAATAATTAAATAATTATTTGTTTTGTAATATATCAAAAAATTTCAAGGCATCTGTCATAGGAAATTCACTGTCTGGTTAAACATTTATCTTTCTACTTTCTCCTCTTTTTTTTTTTGTAAGGTTATTGGCATTAACGGATGTATATTATTCAATAATGAAACAATTAGTCAAAATTTATGTTTTTCCATGCGTCCTGGACGATCTGCCTCTCCTACGCCCCCTTTTCGGTACATTTACGAACACGTTTTTCCTACTTAAGGGAGTAGATATTTTTCGTAAAACTCTGGCATGTTGAATATACATTGATGTAACCTTATGATTTCTAAAATGTTTTTTTTTTCATTTTTCACTTTAACACCGCCATGGCGGTATTTATGCTATTAAATTCGGAGGAACATTTTTATTTATAGAACGTACGGCAGTTATATTTTTATATAGCTATTTATTGATCTGTCGATTTTAATTTAATGTTAATAATAATTGCAACCTGTTAGTAATCTATTCTGTTATTGTCATTAAATCAGATAAAGTAAATTGTAAAATCAGTCTGCTACTGATAACTAAGAATGACTAGTCGTTTTAATTTTTTGTCTTAGTTAATTTATTCTTTCAAAAATTTATTTTAGAGTTATTTTTGTTTGTTTTTATTTCTATTTTTAACTGTGTACACCAAATAATGTTACTGTATTAAAACTTGGACGTAATTCATTACGGTAATTAATAATTCTACTGTGATTGGGTAATATGATCTATTAGTGTATGTTTGAATGATTATGTATGTACACTTGGTAATGAGTGGATCATGGGATGGAAATTCACTTTTTATTTCACATTTCATTTCATTATAATTTACCATCTCTGAATATAATACGTATATATTATGGTGTAATTGAGTCCATCTTGGATGTAAAACAATAAGTCTTCTATAATATGTTTAATAATAAAATAGTAGAACAGATATGTTTAATAAAGTTGCTAGAAGCTTATAACATTATTGATGCCAGGGTGGCTCCCTCCCTAATAGTATTATTTTCTTAGTAGGCTGCCTGGTAAACTTAGTGGTTATCGCTTTCAAGGTTGATAGCAATAATAATTCAGTCACTATGCTTGAGTATGTATATATACATATATATATATAGAAAAATTTGTATACCAGAAATTTGCTATTTATCCTTTAGTGCCTGCTAGTTCCTAGAAGTTTTCCTTTTACAGTACTATATATTTCGCAGAATTTGCCAAAGCTGGGTTGACATTTATTGTAGTACAGGTATACGTCTTTGTCTAAAGTACACTACCTGACAACCCTGGCCGATTTCTCAGGTATATAGGGACACCCCTAGCAGGTATATTGCCATTTTTAAGATTTCCTTCCAAGAACCTGGTTTTACATTTAAAACCACTAATTGTGAAAATCCCAGTCTTAAGTTCCATTTCTTGGTTACTTTCCGTTCACTTCTTGACTTTTAAACAGAAGAAATCTATGGCACCTTCCATATTTTAAAATATGATTTGTTGTTATTGGCATTGACGTACTGAGATTTACAAAATTCTTGTAATGCTAAATTTCTGTATTGTTTGTATGATTATTTATTTGTTGTTTTATAAAATTAACCTGAACAACAGCATTTGCCCGACATTTGAAAGTTTGATTATATCTTTTTTTGGCTTGAGTATATGATAAACTAAAAGATCCGTAACTGAATTTCATCATTTAAAGCATAGTCCACCAATCAACATTTCTGACAGATAAGTCATCGCTCTTAAGGACGGTCTCCTTGACCATATAACTAACCATTTGTATGAATTTCGCTTATTTTGTAAATTATATTGAAATTGTTTTAACCATATGCTTCCTAAGGGAATAAATTCTGAAGAGTTTGACTTGTTTATGTTTACTCGGGTCCTTTCCATCCTTAATCCAGGGATTTCTATATTCCTGTACTTGTTGATTTATTTGGGGAAACTTGTTAAATCAAATATATTTAATATTTCTTTGAAGATATCCAAGTTAATAAATAATGTAATAAACTAATACACCAATAAAGTTAACTAATTTAATTTTTATGTTAAATCTATATTTGGTTTGGTATAGTTTTTATTGCAGTTTTATTACTTCCTCATTTCTTTGTTGGAGCTCTCGAGCTTTTTGTCTGAGCTTTATTACCCTACCGTATCACTCAAAGTGCCTGTTCAATATTTCCATATATTCTGTAAATTATATTTATATTATACTATACTATTTGTATTAGAATATAATTTACTAACATAGGCTTTTAGTGGAAAAGCTTATAATTGAATTATAGTCGGTGGGTTTGCCACTGCCCTTGGAGCACTAGATGCACGTGTTGCCAAGGGCGGTGGGGTTTGTTCCCTGTTATATCTACCTTGTTAAGTCATATAATTCTTTTAAATGAAATAAAACATAATTATTTAATAATGTATACCTTTTCATTATGTTTTTTAAATTTAAAATAATTAGCTAGTTATCTTTTCTATTTACAAATAATTTGCAGCGATCTGTCATTTTATTTTTATGGTTTTCATTGACTTATCTGTTATATGCCTCTAATATTGCTTGTGAAACCTTGCTTTTATGTTATGATAGCAAAGAGATAAAATGAGATAGTCTAAAAATTATTTAATTTGAAATCAGTGTTGATAATAAATATTTTATTTATAAATTTTTTCTTCGAGTAATGTAGGGTAGATTTGCTTCTTAGGCTTTGCGGGAAGTTATTGTTATTTTGTTGGTAGTCGAGTTTTCGCCGCTACTTCTCTAATTATTAAATATTAATATTTTATTGCTAGAATTTCTACAATACTGTCAGTTATCTAGTGCTACTTCTCTTCTGCAATCAACAATTCCCAGAAGACTATTATAATGTATTCAGGTATGGGTTTTTTCCTTGTTGCGTCACTGTATGGTTATTACGCAATGCAGTTATTATTTAACGTTTTATGACATGGTTTCTAGGAGATTTGTTTGGTTTTCTTGCAAACCCTAGACAATATGTTGGAGGTAGATTAATAATTGTAGTTAATTAATAAAATTAATTCTAAAAATGCGTAAAACGTGGCGCCATTTTCGGACTTTATTCTTATTATATTTTTGTTCATGCTCACTTTTTTTTCCTGAGAATATAATCATTTTCCTCTATATCTGGGTAAGATGGAATACATATTTATAATTGATCATTATTTTGGCTTATTGTTGGCACTGAACCTTTATAGATAAACAATTGAAACATTTGTTTCTCAGGGCATATGATAAGATATTTTCCATGTAGACTATCTCAATTGTTTAGATGCTATTATGCCCATACACACAATCGATTGAACCCGACTTAGTTGTCACAATATCAGGCTATTATTGATAGTGTTGTTAAGTTTAGCCTGTATATTGTGATCACAAAATGTGATAAATATTATCTAGACTTTCTCAGTTTACATCTTATCTAATCAGCAACTGCTGCTCAACAGATATGCGGTGCTTGTCTTGTTATTCCTTATTGGTAGAGATAGTATTCATGCTAATTTTATTTTTCGATTTGGTTTTGTAAAATTCCTTTAATATCGAGTACATAATTCTAAAGAATTTTAAGGATCTTTTTGTTATGTGCTTGTATTTCTGTCTCTTAGTATTCTTTCTAGTAACAGAGAAGAGACCCAGACCCTATGGGATCAACATAGCTTCAGTGGAATATTGACATGTAGATAAACCTTACGATCTTTTTGTGCTAATGAGGAGTTATTTTCTTATGACTAATAATAGGGTAATATTTTGCATGAATACCTCAAAGGCTTAAGTATTTTAATTAATCCTAAAACATTATAGTACTATATAATCATATAGTATTATTGTTCTTTTTATATCTCGATTTTAATTTATATTCTCTTCCATAATTTCGTTTTGTATAATTTTCTTAGTCAAAGCACTCTTAACTTTTACTTTCGAAAAAAAAAGGTCACTTGTGCTCTCTGTCTTTTCATCCTCTCAAATTATAATACATACAAAAAAATCTCACCTTCCAAATATTAAAAGGTAACCAGATTTTTCATTAATATGTGCTGGATGTTTTATTACCCCCTTAAGAAATGAAAAATCGGAACGTTAACTTGTAATCTTTTCTGTTAATTGTATATATTTTTTTATTATTAAACAACTAACTTCAATCATACTAGGTTTTAAAGTAACTACGTAATCCGCGAATCTTTTTTGTTGAATAATATTTTGCGAATTTAAATTAAAAAGATTGTCGGTCGGAGTATGAAGAGGCTGATGCCCCCCTAAAGCTAGGTCAAAACCATCCCGTACCGTTGTGAAAACATTGGCTCTTTGTGTATCAACTTGAGTGAAAACATAGCCAGTTAAAGGCCTTGGCGAGCCCTACTACTGCCGGCAGGAAATACTGTTTAATAAGAACTGTCTGCCTCTCACCGCACCTGAATGCCATTGCTTTAGGATCTTGTGGCTGATCCAAACGTGGATAGAAACAACTGAAATTCAGTAACAGTAATGCATCTAAATACTAATTAATATAAAACAAGAATCTGGTGCTCAAATGGTGGACCGAAAACAGGAAATAGTCAGATTGACAATTATATAAGGTTAGGATCGGAATAGATACCATGGTGTATTGCCGTCAGAAATCTGAACTAAGCCAGTTGAACTCCCATGTACCGGCTGAAGACGAATATGCTAGGAGCTGAACTCAAAACTGTCTGTTGCTGCTTTACATTCGTTGTAATCAAATTTTATGTGTCCAAAGATTTCTCAAAATCATTCTCAACTGCTTCTAAGAAGAGATTAATAACGACTGTTGTCAACCTCTCTCTAAAATTGTTGTGTACAATTTTATATTGGAAACAATTTATTGCAGCAGACTAAATTTAATATTGCTATAATACAAAAAGTGTTAAAAAACTTATTGAGTATTACATTAAATATAAATGGAAAAATATCAATTTGTGAAGATTGATTGTTTATCTCCTGATGACGTCTATGCCAGTTTTTAATATTTACACTTGACACCTTTTCCAAATAAAAGTATGTTAAACAGTTTTCCATCCCGATGTCGAATTGTATAACATGAATTAACTGTTACATTACATTTTGAAATTATATCTAATGCTTTTTTTTTAAATTAATTTTTTATCATTTATTCACAAAAAAAAAAAAATATATATATATATCATTTATAATAATTTCCATGCTATTGTTACTTTTTTATCTAACGCGTTTTAATATATTATGTTTAATACTAATTAATTATGTTTAATACTACTAGCGACTGTTATTGAGCTTGGTATTTTATATTTTACTTCCTCTTTATATTGTTTTCCATTCATCAGTTCAGTACTTTTATATTCTACTTTGGCTAAAATGAGGTTCTGACTTGTCAACGACCTTCCCTGTTTTATAATCTGTTGCAATATTTTATTAATTAGCTCGATATACGAAATACGCCTGTTTTGTTAAAAATTGTTTATTGAAATGTTTCTTTGTATCTTTATAGTGTTTATAAGCCTGCAGATTTTGCTGTTTGGGTATTGGCATGAACTTTCTATTACCTAATTATGACTTACATTGCTGACTCATTAAATTACGTCATTAATTAAGGGTCCAATATGTAACTGATTAATGAAGAAATTAACTTCTAAGTTACTTCTGGAGCTATATATCAAACCACATATTCTCACTTCCAGAAATTTTCAGATCCAGGCGGAACTTAACGGCAATATGCTTGGTTTGGACCGTCCCCAAGTTTCCGCTCCAAATGTGACTACTCATCTTATTAGAGATTCATACGATCCTACTGTTCGAGACTTGATGCTCATTTGACCGATTATCATGTTGTTTGTAGTATACTAAAAGAAAGCGAAATAAGGAAATTCATTTGGGTTGGGTGCATCTAATACTTTTGCTATAGATATATGGATTATTCTCAAACCAGGAGTAACTTTCAGGGCCTGATTTTCCAAACTTTAATTGTTCCTTGGTGATGAACATTTTTTAAAATGTATAGTAGGATTGTTTTACAGAGTATTTTACCTTGTAGCAAATCATGAACAGCATTTTAAAATAATAAGCTTTTATGACCATGACTCCGTAAACAGTCCCTCTTTGGCAATCGGCATTCTGCAAATTAATTTCGCAAAACGTTAATATGTCCAACTGAAGGGATTTTGAAATTTTAAGGTTTAGTAATTTATAAATTTATCATTGGAATGTGTTGGTTTTTATTGTCGTCAAAATAGAATTTTAAAAATGAGGAATAACTTAACGACCATTAATAAGAAATACTAATTTGTACGGTTAATAGTGATCTTCCATTTAAAATTAATAAAAAAAATTGTAAACGAATAATATAAACTGTTTTTGCCATGCCACAGCAATGATAAAAAGTAAACCTTTTTAACTATACTTGATTGTTCCAGCACTCTGCCCATGTGGTGACTGTTAATCGCGGTTAACAATTAATGTTAGTAAAACTAATTAAACATTTTATAATAATGAACTATATTATATTATTCACATTAAGAGATAGAACTACTTGCAGAACTCATAAAAACATTTACCGAATTTGTTACTGTTTGGAGCAAGGAGAGACTAATGGTCGCTTGTAGATAAAGAATCACCCGTATCTATTTATTTAATTTACATTATAAATAAAATCTGATTTATATTTAATTTATCTAATTTAAGCCAGGACATTGTCCATTTTACGCGAAGAAGGAAGATAGTTGAAGCTATGCGAATGGGTAGCAATCAAAAGTAACCTATCTATCTAGTGCTGAAGTAAAATCTAAAAGCGGGATTCAAGTAATATTTCTGAAGTAAACAGAAAATATTTAATCCAAACGGACATGTTGAATATCCTGAGAATGTTAAGGATATCAATAACACTGAGTTATTAATATTTGATATATTTAAATAACATATACTTTCTATTATTTTTCGTTTTCGCCATCATCCGTTGATGGTCCGCGGGAATTGTAAGGCCTGCCAATGTGTCTTGCAGGCTAATAAGTTTGTAGAAATTACCATAGATTATATATGTCCTGGTCTAATCAAGTATATGCATTATGCTTAGAATAACCCACCAAGGATGTATATGTATGTGATAGAATTGGTAGAGGATAGATAGGGTTTGTGACTTAGCCGAGAGTTAGCGGTCGGCCTACCCCAAGCTACGCGAAGTAACGGTACCATATCTACAGATTCCGGGCATTCCTCTGGAGTCACCTGCCGCTGGGCTGTATTTTATCTTACAGGAATTGGTTTGTACAAGCGTTGCAGAAAGTCATTGATGAGTGTTATGTCATTCTAACCCAGTACTAATGAAATATCGTTATGTAATTAAATCAAATCTGTGTAGGAACAATTCATACCAAGATTATTCTGATGCTACTAGTCGACCATAGGTTTAATTCTGTGTTAGTACGGGAAGTTACAATGTAATTTTATTGCTGTATTGTCCCTTTCCTTAATGGTATTGACTAGCCTTATTGTATTTGATGTTCTGTTCCTTATACATGCTAAAGTTTCTCCTGCCTTTAAGTTTAGTGATGCTGGATATGGATTTTAGATCCTTGGCGAAGAGATGAAGGGGTTGAACGGATTGGCGATGTGGGTTAGGGGAAGGGAAGGAGGAGAAAGCAGCTTTCCCTCGACGTCCTTGCCCGGGTCAGAGCAAGGACGCCGCGGTGGGGATACCTCTCCTATCCCCTCTTCCTCTTGTTGCATCCCTGCAATCCTCCGGGTGTATCTTGTCCCGTTGTTGATTAGCCATTTCTTACTTCCGTCATTTGTCTTCCTCTTAGTTCCAGTCTGGACCTAATCATTTTACATTTTGTTGCTTGACATTTTATGTTTTTTTTATCCATATCGCAGGTTGTCGCTTAGAGTTGAGTCTCAAGTTTCAGCTTTTCGCGCGTGACCTTTTTAATATTCTCCAAATACACAAATAATCAGGAGCTTTAGTATGGAAAAAAGAGTGTAATTGTGGGAAATGTTTATATTTTAGTAATAAATTCATCATGAAATGAACGTTTCAACAAAAATATATGATCTATAGTTCGAAATGTTAGTTGAAACGTTGCGTCAGTTTGAAAGGAGCGGAGTAATTAGTACGGGTAGAATGGAGCGCTGGGTGAAGCGCCGTGATGAAGGTTCCCCTTGGCAGACTTTTATTTAATCTCTATGCTTCCGGAAATGGATCTTGTGGTATTTAGGGTCCCCTGGTGCTAACCCAGCCTCTATAATGTGGGTACTCAAAATAGAGGGGTGATCTGACGATTGTGGGGGCCCAGGACAAAACACCTCCCTGCACAACCGTTCTCCAAGAAACAGTTTAGTCTCTGCTTCTGTAGTTTCAACCACGTACTGAACCCAAGACCCTTCATAGGTTGTAGTGATACAGTTTAAAAAAAAAAATATACTGTCATATAAGAGGAATAACCCCGTTTTTCCATTATGATTATTCAAATCAGATTCTTGAATAACTCATGTATTTTAAGTTTTTCTTTATTCCTCAAACCGCGTTTGAATTAAATTCAAATTCGAATTGAAAGTTTTTACTACACAATTTTGTACACGGTTTTAAACTCATTACTGCACATTTTTGCATTTTGTTTTTTATGGTTTATTTATAATATATTTTTTTAAATCTTTACATTTCCCATATTCACAGCTATAACAAGCCTTGGCCTGACTAAATGTTTTGAACATTTGAAAACAAAACAATTTACATCGGAGATATTCTGTAAATTTGTTTCATCACAATCCATTATCTAATTTGTGAGAAAAATAATTTAAGAAATTTGTCATCTATCGAGATCGTTAGTACTGTGAAATAAATAAATAAATTGATCCCAAATTGCATTACAAAAAAGGTTATTAAAAATTCTTTAGATATTATAAATCAGGTAATTAAAAAAAATTGATATGAATTTTTGCGTATGTATTTGACGCATTTTTCTTAAAGTTACTTTACTTCAGGTTAGATTTCTAACTCGTCAATCGGCCGCCATTTTAAAAGTGAAATGGGGGTGATAATACTGAGTTCCGGGTATCATGGGTGTCTGAAGCCGGTGCCCAATATCGGGAGAATATTTTATAAAAGAGAATAAGGAAAATTGAATTATTTGTTAATATGTATTAATAAATACTTAGCTTAAAATTACAGTGTATTAGTCTGTTTAGTTCAATATTGGATTTTTTATGATTTCTTTTTGTATATAATTCCGGGTGTTTTTTTACACTGCATCCTAAATTAGTTGTTTTGTTAACCGCTTACAAAAATATACAGTCATATGTTTTATTTTATGATTATATGTGTGAACGTTGTCTGAACCTCATTAAGTCAGTTATCCCGCATTTTATAACCCCTTATTTGAAAATATCTCTTTTCCGAATTGAGAGGACCGGCATTTTTTGACGTACGCTACGGTGAGCTCACCTGCGAGACGTCAATGAAGAGAGGAAGCTCTGACAAGATTTAGGTAAGCCACTTTCATTTAAGTTCCTTTCTTTATTGGCAAATTGTCCGAGGACGACTTACCGAGTCGTACCGTATCTCAATTAAATATTTTATTAATTTCTCAACCGCGTTTCATACAAAATTTATGGTCCTCCGGGCCGGATTAATTAATTAAGAAAATTAGTTAATTATTTTCTCAATTCGGAACTTAACCAAACAAAATTTAATTTTTCATTTATTTTATATGTCGCATAGCAACCACGAGGCCGTTCAGATATACTTGCTTACGCCTCTTCTAACCTCACCTCACGCTGCTTCTCCCAACTATTACGACTTCGTTCAGTTTCGGGAAGAAGCGAACTGCAATTTTTCTATTAATTGGGTACAAATTTAGCAAATTCATTTTTTCTCTCCAGAAAATAGTACAATTAAATTAGTTGATATTTGAACAAAGTTAAACTTTGTTTTTCCTAAATATTTTTCTGTACAGTTTTGTCTCACTTTTATTTTAAATTATTTCAAGATGGCAGAAGATAAAATTAAGTTTTTAATTAAAAAGAGGGAAAAATATTTTCATAAAATTCAAACTGCTTATGACTTATCGAAAAATCTTACAAGGGAAAATTTTCCCATTTTCTTATCCCGAATGGAACAAATTGACATGGATTACCAATCATTTGATGAAATTCAAGATCAAATTATGGAATTTGCTTCTAAAACAGAATCTCTCGAAAATTTCGACACGGCTGCTAGATCTCAAGCCTGCGACGAGTTATACTATTCAGCAAAGGCAGTAGCCTCGCAGTATGCTAAGCCAGCTACTAGTACTAGCCTGTCTACGAAAAATGAAAGACCCGATATAGGACATGCGAAACTTCCAAAAATCAATTTACAAATATTTTCCGGCGATCTTCAAGAGTGGCCCAATTTTTACTCTCTGTTTCGGTCCCTTATTCATGAAAATCGACAAATGGCCTCATCTGAGAAATTTTACTATTTACGCTCATTTTTGAGAGGCCCGCCTTTAAAATTAATCGAATCGATTCATTTGTCCGATGATAACTATCAGATTGCATTTGAAACTTTAGTTGATCGGTACCAAAACAACCGGCTGTTGGCTAATTTTTACTTGGAAAAAATTACGAATTTTAAACCGCTTTCCCAAGAAAATCTTCAAAATTTGGAAAGGTTATCTGACGTTTTCCTAACCAATGTTGCTGCACTCAAGGCCTTGAACCTTCCAGACTTATCTGATACACTTCTGCTTCATTTCGGTCTTCGTTGCTTGGATTTGGAAAGCATAAAATTATTCGAAGCCAAGTATTCAGGGGTTCAATATCCAACATATAAACAATTTTCGGATTTTCTAACTGAACGTCTCAAAATTCTCGAACTGAGTTCTCCAACTAGGACTGAGTCTAATCCAATCCAACGTGCAAATTTCCCACGAAAAACCGCTTTGATCACGACCAACCCGCATCACAATCGAACTTCTTCTTCACCGCCAAATAAATCTTCTTCCACCGAATGTTCCACCGCTCATATTGTATGCCCGCTTTGCTCATCTTCACATAAGTTACATCATTGTGAAACATTAGTGAAGCAAAGTGTAGATGCTCGCTGGGAGACTGTGAAAACTTTGAGAAAATGTTTTAATTGCCTCGGAAACCACATGTTGTCAAAATGTAACTCCAAAGGTAAATGCATCTCATGTGGATCCTCGAAACATCATTCGCATTTACACCGCTCTACTTTCACAGCCCCACCTAGGGAGTCACTTGAAAATCCGCCTCCTACGCAAGCACTATCTTGCAGTGCCCATACTCCCCCATCCAGTACTGCGTACTCCACCGTATTGCTGGGCACAGCAGAGGCTTTTCTTACAGCTTCGGATGGTAGGAAGGTTCCTATACGTATAGTTGTGGATCCTGGTTCTCAGGTGTCGTGCATAACCAGGGAAATGGCCCAACGGTTAAATTTAAAGCTCAAGAATTGCCCACTGAACATCACAGGCATCGGCAAGCATGCTACGACTAGCAAGACGAAAATGGTTTCTTGCACTCTGACCCCTAAACACACTCGAGGCAATTCTATATCCGCAGAAGCCGTTGTTCTCCATGAAATTTGTGCAGATTTACCGGTTACGACGCTCTCAAACGAATTAAAAAATCGATTTTCCTCCATGTTATTGGCCGACCCGGCTTTCCACGTAAAAGGGAAAATAGATTTTCTTCTGGGCGCGGATCTCTATTCCGAAATCCTTTCCGACGACAATAATTCCGTCATCAGGGGTAATCCGTCAGCTGTGAAAACTTCCTTTGGGTGGATTTTATTGGGGAAAATTACCGAACCAGCAGAAAAAAGGGTCGTATCGCTTTTAGGTTGCACCTCGCCACTTGACATTGCACTTCAACGTTTCTGGAAGACTGAAGAGGTCGCATCAGTAGCACCGCAGAACCCGGAAGAGGAATTGTGTGAGCTACATTTTATGAACACCCACCAAAGAACACCCTCTAGCCAATATATAGCTTCTTTTCCTTTTAGAAACACCAAGGCCCCAAGGCTGGGAAATTACCGCGAAACCACTCATAAACGACTTCTGAACATGGAGATCAGGCTCAAGCTGACAGATTTAGAACCTCAAAATAACGCCTTATTCCAGGAGTATTTGGACATGCCACACTTGAAATTAGCTTGCCAACCCTCATCATATGTCATCCCGCATCATGCTGTGGTAAAAGGTACCAGCTCTAATACGAAACTCCACGTAATTTTCGACGCTCCGGCCAAGGATACCCTTGGATTATCATTGAATGACCGCTTATACACCAAGCCGAAGCTTCAGCTGGACTTGGCGAATATAAAAATTAAGGCTAAACGTAGAGTCGGACCCCTTAAACCAAGCCTTACTATTCCCAGTTTGGAACTCTGTGCATCTTTGCTGTTAGGCCGCCTTATTGAATCCCTCGAAGTGTTCCGAACCGCCATTACCACCACAGCGACGCATTTATTTATGAACTCCACAGTCGTTCGCTGCTGGATCCACACTCCGCCACACCGATTGAAAACTTTCATCGCCAATAGGGTAACCGCCATTGTAGAGATCGCCCCACCTGACCTGTGGAGCCACTGTTGCAGTCAAGACAATCCAGCTGATTGTGGATCCCGAGGTCTGATGCCCCGCACCCTGATGCAGTTTTCTCAGTGGTGGGAAGGACCTTCATTTTTGCAATTACCCCTAAACTGCTGGCCAGATTCTCACTTTGATCAGCTAGAAGAAATTCCTGAAATCAAAGATGAGACTACTGTGATGGTAGCCACCGCCGAACCGAACGAACTTGTTACCACCATTAGCTCTTTTTCATCGCTCCAACGCCTCAAAAATGTCTTCGCCTATGTTCTCCGATTTGTTAACAACTGCCGCAGCGCAAAACCTCATCGTAAAACCGGTGTACTGTCGGTTTCAGAACTGCGAGATAGCATGAATTTATGTGTCCGTCTATCCCAGGAACAATACTTCCATTATGATCTTAAGACTACGTCCCCTGAACAAATGTCTCAAGCTATCAAACCGTTATCACCTTTTATTGACAAGCTGGGTTTTCTCAGGGTGGGCGGTAGGCTGAGGCATTCAGATCTCACGTATGATGCCAAGCACCCCCTCATTTTGCATAAAAAATCGCATTTAGCAACCCTCATATGTGACTGGTATCATCAGACCACTATCCACGGAGGCCCTCGCGTAATGCAGGCGTTCATTCAAAGAAAATTTTGGATACCAGGACTTCGTCAACTAATCAGGATGCGCATATTTAGGTGTCTATCATGCTACAAACTCAAGGCCAAGGCAAACCAACCTTTAATGGCAGATTTACCACCTTCCAGATTTTCCCAGGTCCGCGCTTTCACCAATATTGGGGTTGATTTTGCTGGTCCTTTCCAGATAAAGGAAAGTAACCGCCGGAAGGCTGTGATTTCTAAGGGTTACATTTGCCTCATCGTCTGTATGGCCACTAAGGCAATCCACTTGGAATTCGTCTCCGATCTTAGCACCAGTGCATTACTTACTGTGTTGTACCGTTTAATCGCTCATCGTGGATTATTTTCGAATATCTCTATTCATCAATTTCTCCAGAGACACGCTGAAGATATTCACTACAATTTAGCCAAACGTGAGATTATTTGGGATTTCAATCCGCCCGCGGCTCCTAATTTTGGTGGCATTTGGAAAGCTGGTGTCAAATCCGTGAAGCGCCACCTAGTTCGCGTTATGGAAAGTCGGACACTAACTTTTGAAGAATTCACCACGCTGATCACCCGCATCGAAGCCGTTCTTAACAGCCGTCCGCTTTGCGCTATTTCGCCCGACCCCAACGACGATGTCGACTATTTGAGCCCTGGACACTTCCTCATTGGAGGACCACTATTGGCTGCGCCGGAAGAAGACTTGACAGACATCAATCTACACCGCTTATCCCGCTGGCAAGTTCTCCAACAATCGCTCCAGAGCTTCTGGAAGAGGTGGAGTCATGAGTACCTCCAGACTATGATCAGTCGACCTAAATGGACCCAAAATTCCCCGAATCCTGCCATAGGCGATGTGGTTATGATTGTTGGGCAGAACACCAAGCCTTTGCAATGGCCCCTGGGAAGAATTGAAAAACTTCTACCTAGTCGTGATGGAGTAGTACGGGTGGTGCAACTACGAACCACCTCCGGTTCAATTACACGGCCTACCAATAAATTAGTTCCCCTTCCAATAAACTAAACTTTACTTTACCTTTCATATATCATGTTTTTGTTTTGTTAGTTCTTTTTTGTACATATTTTACATTGCAAGTTCGCTTCTTCTGTTCTAAAGTTTATTGTTACCTAATTACAAAATTGCTATCAATTTTGGGTGGGCGGTATGTTTAGTTCAATATTGGATTTTTTATGATTTCTTTTTGTATATAATTCCGGGTGTTTTTTTACACTGCATCCTAAATTAGTTGTTTTGTTAACCGCTTACAAAAATATACAGTCATATGTTTTATTTTATGATTATATGTGTGAACGTTGTCTGAACCTCATTAAGTCAGTTATCCCGCATTTTATAACCCCTTATTTGAAAATATCTCTTTTCCGAATTGAGAGGACCGGCATTTTTTGACGTACGCTACGGTGAGCTCACCTGCGAGACGTCAATGAAGAGAGGAAGCTCTGACAAGATTTAGGTAAGCCACTTTCATTTAAGTTCCTTTCTTTATTGGCAAATTGTCCGAGGACGACTTACCGAGTCGTACCGTATCTCAATTAAATATTTTATTAATTTCTCAACCGCGTTTCATACAAGTCATTTACCCTCATTTCGTTTTCATTCAAGAAATCATAACAAAATGAAAAGAAGGGTAATAACAACTTATTTACAGACGATATTAGCAACTTGATGCAATGCTTAGGTTTTTAGGAATAGCTTGTTGGAATATTTTTGAAAATGTAAGGTGCTATGACGGGATGTATTAAGGTCTGGATTTACTGGATTTGTCAAACCATTTTATAGTATTATTAAAATAATGTTGTATTTTTACTATGCAGCATAAAAAATAGTTATTTAAATTCAGCCAGGATTATTGTGTAAATATTATGTTTAAGCTTTTCTTCAGAGGGAAATGGGCCTAAGTGTAGGATTGCTATCGTTTTCATCTTATTAAATACCTGCATTGAATATGTATGAGGTTCTTCTTTTGGTATAATTTGTGCAACGTTCAATGATATACGGAAATTTCGAGAAATATCAAACATAAAGGGTTATAAATCAACCCAGCATTATTTCAATATTCCCTATGCGGGATATAAAGGACTAATTAAGATATTACCCCTACCTGTGGAATGCTGTGGTATTTTCTTTTTTAAGAGCCTATACATACTGAGAGCTCTTAAGACTTTTTCGTTTATCTCTACCTCATACGCAAGTTTTTTTTTCTATTCCTTATTTTGATTCTAGGTATACTTAAAAAAACGAAATTATCCCTAAATTTATTAAAAAAGAAACTTTTTTGAGAAGGGCTAGAGTTTAAGAAGGGAAAAACCAAGGATACTCTATAATTTTGTGATATCTCATTTTTAAGTACAAAGGTTTTATTAAATATATGTATATAACCCCATCTTAGATGTATGAAGTGGGTATTCTTAGTTAGGGGAAAACCTGGCGGTTGTACGTGATCTCAGACAAATCACCTTCCTGCATAACCGTTGTGTTGTCCTTGAAACACTACAGTCTCTGCCTCACAATGAATCCAAAATCCATCATAGGTTGTAGTGGTACAGGTTTTTTTAAATATATATATAAAAGTTGTATCATGACTGATGTACATCCCTTCAATATTGATCTATATTTCTATTGTAAAATATTTTATATGCATCAGACAACTCCGTCTGTAAAAAAGTCACTTGTACCAGTCGACTTTTACGTTAGCCCATACTTGGGTCGATGATGCATCTTAATAATCGATATAAGCTATAATCGATAACATGGATCGATCTATACAGGTGCACAGCGATGATGTGATTAGGTGCACCCATGGCTAAGTTGATGTGCTAAGCCGCCAAGTATATGTAAAAAGGTGAGGTGAGTGAAATCGATGAGAGGCGACGGCGCCGGGTCAGTCGGCCCCGTCCTTCGGCTAGGCACGGAGGTCTCTCGATAGGTTTGTCTCTCACTATATCATTATTACTTTACAATCTTACTGTGTTATATAGTATCTTTTATATTTAAGAACTCTTTACTGTCGATTTGGATGGAATCATTTCAACCGACAGTTTTCTTTATCCGTTTCTTGTGATTTGACTAATAATTAGGATACGGTGGCAATGACACGGTACTCTTATCGTAATCACGTTTCAGATGTTTATTTATCTATTAAAATAGGGTTGACTTAATTTATAAATAAACTATAATTTATAACTAATGTATAATTAATATTAATAAAACATTTTCCAAATCTTAAGATTCTCTTTTGTGCCAGTAGTACACAATTCAAAGAATGAAAGCGTTTTTTCTTATTATCAACCTTAAATTTTGATATTCTTTTGGCGTAAATTTGATGCTGTTGTTATTGTTGATAACTAGGCGATTTTAATCAGATGTCAACTTCCTTTTGTCATTTCTACTATTTCGTCTCTGATGAACAATTATTAGTTTACGGTAAAAGTATCAAAGAGGAGAAAATGGCCTGTGCCATTATATAGTGATCAACTACTTATAAAATAACGTTTCTACCCGCATTATAGGTCTTTATCGGGGCTTTGTGGTCATAAGTGGTAATACTTACTGCTTTGTCGAAGCGTTGCCTTCTAATAAATAATTGTTCATTATTTAACAATTTATTTTTAACTTCCACCCGGATCACTTCTTCATTATGATATTCATTTATATGAGTTTAGTTTCCCCTAAAATATAAATTATTAGCAGTTTTATGTTTTTTTCTAATGTTTCTGTTATTAAACCAACAAATTAGTACATTGTGAATTGTTCCTAATAAAATTTATAGATCAAACTTCCGTCATCTTATAAAGATGGTGACCCTTTTATAGTTCTCAAATTTTAATCTAAATCTGTGCAGTAGTATTTCATCATTTAGTGTTGTGGCTTACTCCATTTTTCTTCCCCAACGGCCATAATGGGGGTAATATAGTTTTGATTGCAACGTTGGCTGTTGTATTAAAAAAAAAAAATCAAATTTTTGTTATTGTATATTAATACTAACCGATCTCATACTCCTCATTATTTGAAATTTAACGTTTTTTCGAAAGTACCAATTAAAATAGTTCATATTTAGTTATTGAAAGTTCCTTACAATTTCTGACATTTCTCATTATTTAAATAAGTAATTTTTTTGAAGCCATTTGTACATACTAAGCCTATTGTAATGCATTATGAAATATGGACCTTAAATTAAATTTAGTGAAGTATGCATCGTAAATGTGTTTTTTTACAAACTAAATACTAATGGAGATAACTTTATTATAAAAAATACGAATTACAGTTTTTTTTATATGCATACAAATTTATATATTTCTATGTCTCATAATTATTTTTTAGGTTGGCTTTTCCTCACCTTAAATTTATATTTGAGACTTTAATATGGCACACTGTTAAACCGTTCCCGACATTGTACACTATATCATATGATTTTACCATTATAACAAATTAGGCAATTACTCTGTATTGAAATTGGTATTGATAAATTAGAATTTGTTATCGGATTGGTTCGTTCTATGAAGTTGTAGCGATCGGCTATGAGTTATACTTACTTAAATTACGTTGGTACATCATGAAGGATATCTTCTTTGGCTAATATTGCCTTGAAGAAACTTTCATGCAATTTGTCAATGAGGGAGCAGTTAGTCTAGAAAATCAATAAACAGCTGGATGGAGTGGGGGATGGTAGTGTGGTCTTGTTTAGTCACAATTTGTGACATTAACAATTAAATGTTTCCCACGGTTCTCGAAACAATAGGGCCCAGTCCGCAGTCCAGTTGCCCTCTGTGTCTGGTTCTATATATAACTGATTCGATCGTTATAAAACTTATATATATATATATATATATATATATATATAAACCTGTACCACAACGGATGAAGGGTCTTGGGCTCAGTACGTAATAGAGACTGTCTGTTTTCAGGACAACGGTTGGGCAGGGAGATAATATATATTAATAAAGATCATTATTTAGTAATGTTTCTAGTCTGTAGCGGTAAGGAAACACGTGCGAGATTTCTTTACCGCTTAAGGTGAAAAGTCTAATAAAATAGAAAATCTTAACTATAACTCCAAGTGATCGTTGATTAATTGTTTTTAAGTATTAAGTTAGGTTTTAAAAGATTCTAATTTTACTTTGAATTGGCGACATAGATATATGTTTTCGAATTGTTTGAAAAGCTAAAAAAAAAATGTTAATAGACTTTTCGTTGTTTCATACCCAAAATATTTTTTAAAATGTTGACCCCGTTACTGAACTTCTTTACTTAGTAACTGTATTAAAGTAATTACGATAGGTCTATACGCTTAACGTGCACAATCTTTGCTAGTAATAGCTCTAGGAACTAACTAGTGGCAATAAGAAATTCAAGTTTAATGGTTCAAAAGTATATAGTAACTTATTTGGCAATAACAATATATTTTTTTAAGCAATGGATGGTGTGTCTATTAGTTCTAGGTTTGCTGATTGTATTTCAATACACTTAAAATTTAAATTGTGTGTGATAATATGCAGGAAGAAAGTATTTTAACAGTAATTCATTTCAACAGGAAATCCTAATTAACGGTTTTCTTTTAATTAGTTTAAAAAATAAGAATTTAAGTAAACTCCTACATCATCCTTTGTTCGGTAAATTTACATGATTATTTTGTATAATTTGTATTTATTATTTTATTTTATTTGTTTGTTTTTACCGACTGGCATAATTCCATTTTTTTAGTTTATATTTGCTTACGCAAACGTAAAGCGCATTGCTTTGCGGGGTTACTTGCTTACTGCTTAAATAATTGTTCTATTAGTATCTTTACCCAATATATCAAACAAAATTTGCTCAAATATATATATAAAACAATTTAAACTTAATTTAGTATTTAGCAGTTTTATATCCATATAAATTACATTAAATTTTAAATTTATAGCTGATCAACCGGAGTGATACTTTTACTTAAATATTTTAAATCCTGCTACAGATTAATGTGATACAAACGGTCTTAAAAATAATATATCGAATGTTTTATTTTGTTATCGTACTATTTTTTTTACTGTTTCTGTAGTTAGTGTTATCAAAAAATACTTAATACAATATAATATTATATAATTTGAGTCAGGATCACTTTTCGTCATTTAACTTCAACATTCGATTTTTTAAAAATTATTTATATATTAAATTACTTATTATATCGAGACCTAGACCGAATCGAGTTGCGGGAGGTCAGAAAGTGGGTCGAGTCAATACTTAGAGCTGGGGGATAGGCAGGCGTCTGTCTACACGTGGTTTATTCTCTGCGCCTTAATTTGTGTTAAATTGTATCTATTGAATTTTAATAGTAACATTTGTTTTATAACTTCATTTGTGTGTGTATTTAAAATTACTTTGATATGTTTACTGCCCCTGGTCCAGCGCTGAAAAAAACATTCTAGTTTCTATAGAAAAAATTAAATGGATAAATGATTGGATGTGGCATGGCTCTGATCCAAATTGGTCGCTTGGTAATTCCATCTGAGTAAAATATAATTGATTCAATTATGAATAATATATCCATCATTGCGATTCGACATTTCCTATATTTTTTCTGATATATATTCAAAATCAGTTCTTGATTTAATTTTGTAGCTTAAGAATTATATTTTAATTTGTTAAAGACGTATCCTGAGATTTGTAATTCTGTAGACAAATGACAAAAAATAATAAATTCCTCATTTTTCTCTTTTTAAGACTGCAAGTTTTAAATTAAATTTTACAGTATACTATTATCTGACTTTTGACTTATTACATTATGCCATCTTTGGTTTCTCATTAGGTAAAAGTGGTATTCTGTAACGAGAACGTGTTAAAAAGAGAAACACAGAAGACTGATTTTAAAAAGATTTGAATTCAGGGGTGAAACCTTATAGTATAGAAATATACAATCCTATTTACAATAGATAAAATCAGAGTATTCGATACAGGTAAAATGCTCCTGTGCTTTTTAAATATGTAGTCGTATGTAACCATTTCGTAGTTAAATAGATTGCCTTATCTTAGTTGCCATGGTCAGTCGGTCCTGGGTGGGAATGGTTAATGAAAAATAAAGTTACAATTTATTTTCAACTTACAGTAAACAAAAACTGTGATTGGTGTTGTTAATTACCCAGTAATAAAATTTTAATGATTGGGTGGTATTTTATTTCGTGTTTAAAACTATGAGATGATAAGATAATATAGTTTGGTTTTGCGGAACAGCTTTATCATGACGCAGTGAGTCTCGTGTGCCGCGGCATCCCTGTATCAATACACGATGCATACTTGCACGAGTTTTAATTCGATATGTCAAAACCTTAATGCATTTATATTTTTGAGCTTCTCTGGTTACATGTCCTTTTATTTTTTCTTTAGTAAAAAATCGGTTCCGTGAGCGTGAGCCAGAGGCCTTACGAGGTGGTGTGGTGAGTTATCATTCGAATAGAGGGTGATTATTGTTGAATAAGGAATGCGCTTTAATTTGGCAGTGTTTCTGTATAAGTTGTTGCATGTATCTGCTATCCATTTCTTTTTAAAATACGTGAATGTTAAATGAGTTGGCAGATAAAATACAAGTGAAAAGACACCGAGCTGAGTACTAAGTGAGCAAATGAGCTATTGAGTGAATCCAGTTTACTCAATTACTGGTCTTTTCGTGGAAACATTTAGCTGTTAATACACAAAACAGATTTAACACTATTTTATCTAAGGCTTATTACCTAACATTATTGTCTTATCCATCTCTTTTTTAAAAATGGAGTCTTCCAGGGCGTAAATTAGTGATGCACCTGACCATCAAAACGCCTATAGGTTTGAGGCTGTTCTATTAAGTAGGTGAATACTTCAACTTAGGTCCAAAACTTATCTTTAAGAAATTGATCTCTTAGAAAATTATAATTGATTTCTAAGTTAGTTCCATAATAAATTCAAGGCTTGCAGTCCATCCTGCTTTTCTATTTTATTAAATGTTGGTCTTTCAACTTAATGGAAGGTTGCTAATGTTATTTTAAATAGAGCATTCGATAAATCATTATTCAGTCCAAAGTTTGGATAAGCCGACTAATTTAATAATAATGAGGAAAACGCAGGTATGGTATTTTTGTGTCAAGTTTTTCTCAGTAAATACATTATAATAGCCCAAAATATATTAATATTTTAAATAAAAAGATTTATTAAAAAAGGTTATCAGTACAACAGATGTGTTAATTGTTGGTGGAGTAGACAATGATACTCAAACAATTTTAAATCTAGTTTTATGGATTTACTGGAGAGTGTTGCACCTCCATATTCTCTAAGGCTTATTACTATAATGTTTTACTTAGCCTGTCTATTTTTATACTTTTTTTCTGTTATTTCCAAACCTTTAATGGTGCATTCTGAACCATCTTTTCTTGTATAATTTTATAAATTGTTAGCCATGACAGTTTCGGCAAACATTGTTTCTTAATAGTAATAATAATTTTTTTTTAATGTGTGTGTACATATAAATATATGTATTGGATGGATCCATAAGTTCGATTTTTACATTATAACATATTGTTTTCAAATATCTCTAGTTTTCTTTGCCTTTTCTTTGGTAAACAGTAATGAATATGTCAAATGATGTGGCATATTTTTATTTTTTATTTCACTCAAATTGACTGAGGCAAACCTGTCACACGAAGGGGCACACTTCTCAAATTAATAGTGTCTGATGATGAAAAGTGGATCAACTATCCCAAATTAGTGCGCTGCAGTTGGTAGACAAGTGCTGACGAATGACAAAACAGATTTTGCTCTCCATATGATAACATTGAGGACAATACATGGTAGGATTATTTTGGTGGCCTGCTGTTTTACTAGTTGCTTCCTCAGTACAATACAATTCGAATATCTCTACTAGTATGTAGCAAATTGAATTAGACCAAACATAGTTACAGAAATCTCCAGAACTCATTAATTGCAAAGGTGTTTTATTCTACCAAAACACCAGATCACACTCTTGTTATAAGAAATCATCAAATTTGGCTGGAGTATTTTATTATCCTAACCGTAGTCTGTGTACCCTTTAACCCTAAAACCGAAAACATAAATTTTTCACTGATGGGATATGTGCTACGAGACCGGAATAATGAAATTGTTATAAATACGGCAAAAGTTCATTATTAAAAACCACGAATACATTACTTATTACCCACTGCTTAGCTCCACAGTCTGGGGTGGCCTTGGCTGCTGGACATTAATCCTCCAGATATTTCTGTCCTTATCCTTTCCCTTCCATTTTGTTACTCCCAAATGTTTGCAGTCATCCTCCATATCCAACCATCTCCTAGGTCTTCCTCTTTTTCTGTTCCCATAAATTCGGCTTTGTAGCATCTTTTTTTTTTTGTACTCAATCAGCCAACATTCTTGGAATATGCCCCAAACATTCAATTTAGTCGGTTTTTATAAAGCTCACAATTACAATATACTTTCATTCTCTTGGTGGTAACATGAATAAATTATTGACTAAAATTTATTCCTTTTATGAAAAAAAAACTTTTTTTTTTATTTCACACTTTAAAAACCTAAAAAACTTATGCATCCATTAAATATACAAACATACACACACACATACTATATGGTTAATGAAAAACAGGATTACTAAAAAATGATTCTTAATTTCCTTCAATCAGTGCCAACACTAAATATTCTAATTTTGGTTAGATTTATTGATCCAAATCGGTTCATATTCTCTGAACAGTTTTCTGTTGGGTTGATGTAAGTTTGCCAAGGTGGCAGATCATTCGTCTCTAGTGTGATCCTAATTTTTGCAGAAAAGCTTGAGTGTTTTATATGGGTTAGATAAATGGTGTAGAAGGCCGCCCCATTGAGAGATTACGGGTAGATATTCATATTATATCAAGTTATATGTATGATGTATGCGGTATGGTGAGGGGATCTGGCAGGTGACGGTGGCAGTGATGGTCTCAAGAAAACCACAGGCCCATGGGGTGGCCAAGGAATGCCGCCTTCAGATCTACCCAGGCTTCGGCCTCGCTATTCTGACAGCCACAATAAGGGGTAAGCTAGGATACGCTAGGCTAATTGCAGTTAGTACCATTTACCTCCTTTAGAACAGTTTATCACTTGCTGCCGTAGCTTCTTGCATGGCTTTCTTCCCACATAGCAAGTAGAGGCATGGTTGTCCTCTTTAGTATTCAATTGAGGCATATATAAGTTTAAAATCCACCTACCAATTCATTTTATGTTCTCATACAGTTTCCTTATTCAGATAAGTTGACAAATTTCAGTATGTTATGTATTTATATTTGATAGGATGTTAATAGTTGGGGGTGCAGTCAAGAAAACACGCAAAAATAGGTGAAACTTTTTTATTTTAAGTGCCGACGTTTCGACCTACTATGTAGGTCATCTTCAGGGCTATGAGAAAACAGACAAAAAACAGAATAGACTGTAAAAATACATAAAATAGAGGTACAGAAAAATTAACAAAATGTAGAGATATAAAAAAAGTGAAGGATATATAATGAAAGGATATATGAATAAAGATGAATCTTTCTCTGAGAAAGATGAATCTTAAAGATATATGAATTCATCTTTATTCATATATCCTTTCATTATATATCCTTCACTTTTTTTATATCTCTACATTTTGTTAATTTTTCTGTACCTCTATTTTATGTATTTTTACAGTCTATTCTGTTTTTTGTCTGTTTTCTCATAGCCCTGAAGATGACCTACATAGTAGGTCGAAACGTCGGCACTTAAAATAAAATAGTTTCACCTATTTTTGCGTGTTTTCTTGACTGCACCCCCAACTATTAACATCCTATTATAGTACCTACAGTCAACTAATTTCTTTCTCACATTTATATTTGATGTCTATTGGTGTTAATAATAATGTTATTACAGAAATAAAACTTAAGTTATTTTTATTAATTCTTCCTAAATAATAAATTTATATTTATTTATAAAAAATGCTTAAGAAATAAGAAATATTTTTTTCTCAATTTCTTAAGTAGTTATTTCAATTTCTTAAGAGTTATTAGTAAAGTAATGAATAAAACGTGTTTCCCATCAGTGACTTTTATTGATTTATTAAAAAAAAAATCAATATATGAAATATAAAGTGAATGGGCACTAGTAAGATGTTAATCTGCCGTATTCGACCTTGGGCTAACTAAGCATCTGAAACAAACAAGAGATTAAAAAGGACACTACAGTTAAAATTAGGAAGAAAAGGAGAAAATCTTTTTCTGGATGCCCTTCTCTTTTGAAGTATTGAAAAAACTTAAGATCTAATTAGCCCATGAAGCCTACCAATCCATTCAATTTTAATGTTACTACGAATGAAATACTTGAAAAATTCCAAGCCTTTAGCAGACTGATTTTGTTTATTTATTTTTAAATACTACTATGCCTGGGTTGAGTGACTCACTGCCCAGGTACTATGCCTTTATGAGCAAATATGAATTGTTAAAAAAATAAGTATAAATACATATATAAATTCAATAAAAGTAATAAAGTAAGATATTATTTAAATTTGTGGAATATAATGGGCCAAATAGATAATGAAGTAGATGTCATTTTATATATCAAATTGACTGAAAGCTTTTTAAGGTCCATTGCTTCTTTCTTTTCTCTTCTTAAGCAGTGTATAACAAGCATAACAATATCATGTATTGTTGGCATGATATAAAGCGTGTGTGTATTTATATATATATATATATATATATATATATATATATATATATATATATATATATATATATATATATATATATATATAATTTTGAATTTTTTTTTCTGATGGTATAACATGAAATCTAGTCTCAAATATCGATTTGGTTACTTATTCTCTAAATATTTTAATTTTTACTATTCATTTTATTTTTTTACCAGATTGTAAGCTTTTAATTAAGCACCTAATCTAAGGTTTAAGATATGTTAATACATTCAAAATAATGATTTAAGTAGTTGTAATTATTATTATTTAATATGATCAATTGATGTTAAAAGTAAAAGATAGGAACAGGGATCTGAAGGTTTTTTCTAAAACATTAACCTTTAATTATAGTTCTGGTTAGTCAAAACTTCATTGTTTATAGTGATTAAAATCATGCAGTTAATTATTAACATTATTTTCAGTTAAATTTTAGTTGAAAATAGTCCTGCATGACTTCATAAAAATCTATAAGCAACCAATTTTCTGACTTCTCTATGAATTCCAAAAGTTATTTTTGCCCTAAACCTGAGGTGAGCCTTAAGCTAAGGATACTACTGTTCCTATCAAAGAAAGAGTACGCCATGTTGAAAACCCAGAGATACCTAGACGGGTTATTAATAATCTGCATGCCAATTCGCACCTCCTTATCTAAAGTTGATTATTTATTAGTTATTATTACTGAAATAATGTTCAAGTTTAACATCTGATTAAACACAAATTAATTAATGATATGATTATTTGTCTTTTATATTTTCATTCAAGTCAAAGCATAATGCCTCTTATTACCAGAATTTTAGATTGATAATTATTACTTTGAATGTATTCACCAAAATATTATGAGCCACTTTATTATACAACTATATCTTAGCAGTTGTGTTTGTGTACAAATAATTATCATTTTTTATGATTTAATTTTGGACATGATGAATATAGATATACTGATTGTTTGAATTTTTAGAAAAAGTTAATTACAAAATCTGGGTTTCATATTTTAGGGTGGTTTCTTTAATCCTTGGTATATTTTTTGTTTTATTACTTTTTGCTATATATTTATACTATGTTTTTTTATTTTATTTCGCTACATACTTTCCATCATTTGATTTATCTGTTGATTATAAATATTGACTTCTACATTTTGTGTAAAAAACTTGTATGTTTTGTGAAGAAACTTGGGGAATTAGGGCAACTGGATTTCAGTATATATTATATCTATATATCTAAAAGAGACTACATTATTCTTGTTTGTTGTTTTGGACTAGTGTTAAAGCTTACTTTTTGTTCTTGTGTCAAAAGAATAACTCAGTTTGACACAAATCGGTTCTGAGCTGAAAATTATGATTTCAAGTTTTCATTTTAAATGGAAATTTCAAAATTATTTATATCTAATAAAAAAGAACCATGTCTCTTTAGTTTTGATGTAACACTTGTTTGAGAGCATGTGTGCATGTTTTTTGTATTGATGTCTTATGGTAGTACTTTAAAACTCAATATATTTCCATGTGTAGATATTTTTCTTGTTAATTTTCTTTATCTATTCAGTATTCCAAATTATGTCCTTTTTACATTACAGGTAGGTTGTTTTACACATATTCACTATAAACTAAGAAATTTTATATTATTTTAGGGACCGACGGTGGCGGAGGTACTTTCCCTGGAGGATCCATGAGGATCTGCTCCAGTGGACAGACCCAACCACAACCGGACCCCAAGCAACAACAACAAACCCAATCAATGCAGGGTAAGGATATTGTTAAGTCAGTATGTAGTCAGTATGTTTTTTAAAAGTCATGTAATACAGCACTGTAAAAGAAAACATAAAGTTAACTCAAATAATAGTAAATAATATCGCCAATTTAAAAAAAAAAAGTTATTGATAAAGCAAATCAGGAAAAAAAAAAATGAACTTAGACTTTAATACCTATTTGTTTACTAAGAACTGTAAACCTAATTAGGTAATTTCATTTGTTTCTCTGAATCCCTTGTTTTTGTTGGTGATAGGTTGCTCATCTCCAGTTTTAAATAATTCTTTGTGAGGTGTACATCGCATTTGTGATCACTCTTTGTTTTAAAATTGCAGCATGTCAAAAAAAAAAAAAAAATGAGTGGTTCTTTCATTAAAAGACAAATTAAATCGGGTCAGAAATTAGCTTAGTGTTAGTAAATCACCCATAACAGGTATAAAAAATCATTCTGATTCAATCACCAGGTAGTGAATTTCGATAATACGAATTTGAATTTTTGATTATCCTAACCACCTCTGATAACATTAGTTCCGATAATCAGCACTCCACTGTACATTTGATGAGGATATTATTAGTCAACATTTTTATTGTTTGATTAAAAAGTTAAAATACCATTGTGACTATATGTGTTTTAAAATTCTTATAAATGATAAATATTTATTTCAGGTGGAATGCCAGGACCTATTAATTACTCTCAGCAATCTCGACCGAACGTAAGTTTATTTAAGATACTTATGATAAGTTAGTTCTGCATATCAAAATCCTAGCAAATATCGATACTCCATGGACCTGAAGGGTCTTCTAAAAAGTGTTAGATTAATTTTAACTCAGTGGTTATAATTAAAAAAACAAAACAATAATAAAAGAAAATTTGTTGGTTGAGTGTTATACAGGGCATTTCACCTCCCTGCATGACCGTTTCCAAGAAACAGTACGACCTCTACGATGTACTAAACCCAAGACCATTTATACTTGTTACATACTAGTAAAAAAAAAAAAAAAATGAGTAAGGCAGTACTCATGTTGTCAGGGTACATATTATTTTGTAAAACATTTTTTTTTTTAATATGTATATTATTGGAAAATTGTTATTACAATAGAAATGAATTTAGCATGGTCTGAATGGTCTGACCACTTTTATGTATTTTTTTTCCTGCTTGGTGAAAGATCATTGTATTGTTCTTTAAAACCAGTCGTAGTCGCGTAATGACTATAGTTAAACTATAATTTCGGTTTTGTTTCTTCCTCTGGTATAAAGCAGTTAATTTTTCAATACAATTAATTTGTAGGTCCCAATTAAATTTAAATATGTAATACTGTGATCACCAATAATTTTCACATGTATTCCCCTCTCTCTACTAAACCCTATCAACCCAGATCTTGATGACTATATATAAGATTCATTTCATTCTATGTTTCAATTTAAAATGTCCAAAAAGGACATTTACCTTACTTTCATGTATTGATGAGACATTCACTTCACTTATACTTCTTTTTCGCAATTTTTGAATGCTCCATTGCTCATTCTTCTATATTTAATACTTCACTTTAAAGTTCCTATTAAAAAATAAAACCTGTACGCATTTCTGTACGCATGTATAGAAGACCTGTACGGTTTTCCCTAATTCAGGATTTCCCAGAGCTGACAACAGAATAAATAATTTATATCTTTAGATAGAAAGTGTCCTACAAACTGAGTTACCCCACTTCCTTTAATTAAAAAATATATTATATTTAAATAATAGTTGTGAATGCTTCTCAATTATTTTGTGCTTTACAACCATGAGTGTCTAATTGGCGTAAGAAACTTAAAACATGCAATTTTCTACTGACATTGATATCGATAATAACTGAAAACCATTTAGGTATTTTTCTGTTGCTCTGATTGCTAATTCATTTTTGGGCTACAATGTTAAGTAACCTTGTTGTTTCTTTTATTACATATCGTCGTAGTCAAAACAATACCGCCTATCTACAACTTTTTATTAAAATGTGTTAGCAACGGTAACACATTCTACAGGTTGAATTACACACTTGACAAGACACGTATTAAGGTCAGCAACATGGCAGAGTATGTTTTGATACTTCTCTTTAGTAGGTCTGAAAAAAATTGCCAAGTCGACAGTCGGTGCGGTATGGTTTTTTTCTCTCCTGTTAAATCTTCCAAAGTGTAAATAGGCGGTATTGTTTTGACAGCGAGGGTATGCAAAGTACTATTTACAGTGATGTAGCTAGGCCAAGTGGCTTCCAGTGTAAATTCAAAACTGGCATCCTCTCTCTTCTGGCATCCAAGGCCTGGACTGCTTGTAAGAGACTGTGCAATTTGCTTTTATTAGTAGAGAGGGATCAATTTTTAGTGCTCATTTTTTTATTATTTTATTTTAGAGTTAGTAATAAATATTAGTTGTCATTTGATAGTTTTGATCTTAACTCAGTCAATAAAATGAGTAAATCTTATTATATGAATATATTTATTTCAAAATATATCACCTGAAGTACAGTTAGCGCTTTTATGCGGAGATAAAAGAAAAAAGGCAAAATTAAGATTTGACCCTAGTCTGTCATAATGCATAGCTTCGACCACATCCATATCTCAGGTTATTTGCTTCTAGGGAAATTGGGTACCAGAAGTATTGAATCAGTGATATTAATTCCAAAAACTAATTATTGGTATTTTCTTAATAGTGATCATTATCTTATGTTTATTTCTGCTTATTATGTACATTATTCCCAGATCACTTACTGGTATTATTTTATTCTAGCTACACCTCTGACTCCTCTATAATAACAATAGAATTCTTTCCATATTTAAATTAATAGTTCTTAAAATTTTATATCGTGAGATAATTATTTATTTTTAACTATGCCCTGTTTTTGTATCTTTAAAACTGATTAAGTATATTTTAATTTCTCTATTTTTTTTCCATTATAGCAATTCTTTCGACCATCACAACCACCCCGAGTCCAAACAAGACAGATGATGACACAAGTACCGTCGTCAAGTATGGCTTACCAGGTAAGTGATCCTCGCCCAAATTTTTGAACATATTGTTATTGGCATTATTTTATGTTTTGCCTTCCAGTATTTACTCTACCTGTTGTCAAGTAAAGTAGAGATGCCATAGTAAAATTATAAATCAATTTCTATTGATTTAAACTTTTATACAAGTTTTAAAAATTTGATATTTCTAAATTTCAATTCCAATTTCAACACACTTATGTATTGTGGCCTTTTGATAGACAACATTTGTGACTATAGATTTCATCAAAGCACTAGTTGAATAGTCCACACTAGTGATATTTGTACAGTAAAGGGACGGACTAAAGTGATCTATCTCGGAAAAAATAATTGGAATGTGTGGATGAAATCTGTTTTAAGCAACGGAACTGGTTCCAAATTTAATTAATAAACTGATGCTGAATAATGACCTATTCTACAATTTTACCAGAATGTTAATACATTGTTCAATAATCTTGGAAATAAGATAAGGCCAGAAATTGATAAGAACAATACCTATACCTAATATAATCAGATTAAAGCCCAACCTTTGATTTCATATTAAAGCTGAGTCATACAGAAATGTTATGGACTCTTTTTAAGTAAAACAATTTAAAAAAATAGAGATGGTTGTTGAAACGCCAAAGAAATTAATAGTTATTGATTAATAAAAAAAAAATCTCAGCGGTTGATTTATTGTCCTACTGACAGATACCTTCCTCTATTTTAACATGCTACCATTATGTTCAGAATAATATTTAGTGAAGGTGTCATATAGTTTATAATGATAATGCTCAAATGACTGTTCTTTCTTCCTTCAGTTTAACAATTAAGCAAGTTTCATGAGTAGTATCCATATTTAAGTAAAATTTTAAAATTAAAAAGTTTTTCTATTTATTCAACTACCTGTCATTGCTATAGAGTGTATAGGTTATGACACAGAGGAAAATTGTATGTTTATTTATTTATTTTTTTTCAGTCCACTGCAGCCATTCTTCCACATGCATATATCTCACAGCCTATGCCTGCTGGAGTTACTCTATTACCATTTCCAGGACCAGTGAGTATATCTTGTTAAATAATAATTAATGTATCTGTTATGTTAACCTTATTATAAACTACCTACATGAAACAACCAAGACGCAATATAAATTAAGCTATATATGTTACATTTAGTGCCAAATAGTCTTATTTCAATATTTATCAGAAATAAAATGGAAATAATAAGGAAGAAAGAAATTGACAAATTTATAAAGAGGGAAGTTAGTAAGGGATTTAACTATGTTTCTTAAAATTTATTTGTTGTGTATGTGAGCTGTGGATTTTCATTAGTCTCATCCCGCATTTATATAGAAGTCGTATGAAGTATTGTTTTACTAGAATTATATTCATACATTTTTATTTGTTTTTAAAGTAATTAAAAAATTGTGCATTTTACAATGATGCTCATTAGAAAGATAATAATTTTTTTGTATAATTGAGTATAATAGATATACATATTGCAAACTAATGACTTAAGTAAGCTTCCCTGTATTGAAAATAGTTTGCCAATTTAGCCTAAATGTTTATTGGTGGTTCCCATCTGTTATAGATATGCTAATAGGGAGTGTTTAAAAAAAAGAAACACAAAAGGTTCTAAAAAACTATTTTTAGATCTGATTTCCACTTTTTAAAGTTGTAGGCTTCACCTACAATGTATTGATATATACAATTTATTGATTGCTTCTTCTTCTTTCTATATCTCGTTTGTGCTGTTAAGCGTGGAGTAGTCTCGGACCACCTTCGGTATGTGTCCCTATTCTGGGCCTTCCTTCTCATCTCCACCAGGGTCAACCCCCGCTCTCGCCCTAGTCTATCCATATGACTATTATATGTGATTCTCGGTCGTCCAACCGGTCTTTGCCCTCTCGGTCTGGCCTCCATCAGCCACCTTGCTCTTCGCTCGTCTCCCATCCTGCAAATTCCTGTACCACTTGAGCTGACATTCCTGTATGGCATCCCTCACATGCCTAACTTCCAGGGTATCTCTAATTGTTCACGCAGTCTTGCCTCGTCTTTCCCGCAGCTCTCCTGAGATACCTCATTTCTGCTGACATCACTTGTGTGGCATTCTTGTCCAGGAGTACCCAGCTCTCGCCTCCATATAACAAGACCGGGAGGAAGACAGATCTAAAGATACGAAGCTTCGCCTCCTTGCTCACCTCCTGCTTGCCCACCAGAGTTCTGGAAATCTGGAAGAAAACCTGGTTTGCTTTACGCACTCGATGCATAACCTCCTGGTCTATCTTCCCATCCCGACTGAAGAACGTTCCCAGATATTCATAAATATCAACCTGCTCCAGTTGGTGTCCTTCGCTCACAATCCTGAGCTCCACCTCCTCCCGTCCTATTATTGATTGCTTTACCTACAATTTATTGATATACACAATTTATTTATATATATATATCCTTCGACTATGAGTATTGCTTTGCTGGTGGTTACTGTTACTCATATAAATAAATTTAAATAATAGTAGTTTACATAAACACTTCACTTGAGAATTCAACAAATAATTGCAGAACTTGCACCCTGTTGATATAATTAAGTTACAGTGTTAAAAATGTTAATATGGGCTTGTGAAGTTGTTGGGATTAGTACTGAACAAATTCTTAAAAAATAAATAAGCTCTGAGGTGGCTTGTAAATGTTGTGGGACATATGTATATAGCTATACAGTATGTGTGTGTGTGTGTGTGTGGATACATATATATGTATATATACATATACATATAGGTATAGGGCATATGGGTTATGTGTGAGGGGCGTGACTGTGGCATGGGTGAGAGGGTTATATAAAGGGTGTTTGCATGGATTTGGACAGATGTTTGTAAACAATTGAGGTGTCTTATTCTAAACCCAGTTAAATCCATTTTTGAAAATTTTTCATTAGGGCAAAAAGCTCAAGAAATTTAATTTCTTCCAACTATATAAAAATAGACAAACCAAATTAATATATTTAATATACTGTTCAGTGGCATAACTATCATTATATTTATATTATTTGAAAGATTTCAGCCAATATTTTCATTATTTGGGAAAAATCAAGTTTTGAAAAAAGATTAGATTTACCAGGATTTGGAATGAGACACCTCAATTGGTGGTATTAGCCTTTGTTAACAATTGGTGGTATTAGCCTCTGTTAACAATTTGTGGCATTGGTATTGAGCCTACGGGTTAAATAAGTGTTTTATTATTTTTATGATAGCATTTACATTTATGCTTATTTTAACTCCAGAAGTTATAGGCATCACACTTGACTCACACTCAAGTGATCTTCATGAAAAATAAATTTTGGTATTCATCTGTAAAATTCATATTTATTGGGGTATTAAAATTATAACTACCTTAATATGGTATTATTTCAAGTTTATTTTGCTATTCCGCTACATGACACTTCCACTCAAATGATTGTTCGAGAGATAATCTAAATCCTACAGATCCTTTAAGTTCAAGCCGAGTCTTATTGTCATTGTATTTTTTACTTATTAATAAAATAAATTATTATTAGTTCAAATACGCCAACTTTGACAAACTCAAAGGGACATACAAAGCACCTGAATTCTTCTAGATAGCAGTGGTACTGGTACAGAAGGCACAATGAAGTGCTATTCTGGAGGAATAATGGTATACTAGAGTTGTACTTTTTTAATAATGCAAAAGAAACTCATTGTACAATTTATTTCAAGACAATTCCTGGCGGACGACAACATGGTGGAGGTCAAGCAGTTGGAACCACTACAACACCTCAAGGAAATTTTTTTCCAAGTCAGCAACAAATCTTTATGGCCACACAACACACTACTATGGGAAATCCCTTTGCACATCAGTACTCTCCTCACGGAGGGGCACCTCAATGTAAGTTTTTTTTCTAATATTAAAAATATTTAACATTTTTCTTATAAATCTTGTTAATATGTTTCAGTCAATACATTATCTATTTAGTTCCACCTGAAAGATTTTATTCATCTAAATCAATAATAATGCAATAATCAATATTTTAGTATGGATTTAATATTATTTTTTCTCTTTGCAGGAAAAATAAATTATTGCAGGTTTCTTTTTTCTAATTTTTACAAATATTTAAAAATAAATTATCATCAAGGAATCCTTAATTAGCAATATAGAAAACCTCAAATATGTTACCTAATATTTAATATTATCTAAATTTCTTATAATTACAGTTAGTTGACTTTGATGTAGTTAACTCCTTTCAAAGTTGCTATTGGTATCTTGAATACAGCTGAGGAATATTCCATTAAAATTTTATGTAACTACTCAGAGAAAAATATTTAGATAGTTTCACATTTAAAATTATTAGATTATTTCTACTTTTTTCCCCTTCCAAAACTGCTTTGTAAAGCTTATTAGGATTTATAAATTCAAATTCACTTGAAACAATTTTATTATCTCCATGAAAAGTTGCCCTTTTTTATTATCTTCTTCTAAAAGTACCTATCCTCTTTAGATGCTGGCGATTATATTAGCCCACCTTCTTTTACTGCCCGTTGAAGGAAACAGGTCTATCGATTTTAATTAATGTACCCAAAAACATATAGTCAATATATGTATAAATATTACCAGAGTTATTTCATGTCTAAAAAATTTAATCCTTTTTATTTTTTTTACTATGTAAAAATTTGAGTAAATACTCAAAATTTGTTGAATATTTATTTTCTAGCTAGCGTATTAACCACAAACATATTTATTTCAGATGTGTACCCACCGCATGTGAGGAATAATCCTTATCCTACAGCTAACTCAGGACCACACCAAGGTGTTCCAACTCAGCCTCCTCTGCAGCAGCCCCCACAGCAGGTTGGTATTGATTGGAATTTGTGTGTTATGATTCTTAGAAAATTTGTATATAGAAGACATTTGTTTAGTTATTTATTCTTTTAAAAAATAAATATTTATGCATTCATAATATTTATTAAAAACATTATTAAAATTAATTTTGTCCATAGTATACAGTAGATGCTGTACCAAATGCTGGTAGTGGTGGCCCTACAAACCCTACAGGATCTGGTGTCCTCTTAAGTCAAGGTCATCAACAAGGACCTCCACAGCCTGCAATTCAGTCACAAAAAAGACGACGCCATCTTCTTACAATTATTGATCCTAATTCTGGTAGAAATGTAATGGAAGATTTCCTTAGTGAAAAATCGCAGAGAGTTGAAACTAACACGTCTGGCCCTCCTGTTCCTGCTGGGGTGATTATTTTAACATTAACATTTAATTACTATATTAATGCAAACCTATTAGTAATAAGTTGATATTGGAGATATTCACTTTTTTTCATTTACTTTTAATTTATCTCATTTATTAATTTAATAATAATTAATTAAATGTAATAATATACTTTAAGACATTATAACTTAAATATTATTACTTCTATTATTGTTTCTAAAGGGACTCGTCCCAGTATAAATGAAGATGGAAGATTTAGTCTTATGCGTGTGATAAATTATCAGTCAACAGTCAGCTGGTTTAGACATCCATGGTTAATAATAACCATGTTATTGATTAACATATTGTGTAAAACCAAAATAAATGACATTTTTTGGGGTCAAATTTTTATTTTTTTTTAAATCGGGTTCTTTTACTTCCAAATAAGCTGATATCTGTTTCTATTACATAACCTCATATGTAGAATGTATTTAACAACTGTCTGAGACTAAAAAATGTACTATCTCTTATTATTATATTTTCTTTATTTTAAATTAGGAAATTTTTTGAGAAAACATTTTATACCTTCTAAAACAATTTTAAAAATAAAACGTTTAACTTGAAAAAGAATTAGTAGTTCATTGTTATTTATATTATTTGCATATAGAATAATTAATGAAATAACATTTGCTATTGGCAGGTAGTTACTGTTGACTTATTATATTTGGTCTCACTAAGGCTAGTACCATATAAAAAGCCACTTTGTTGATGTGTTTTGGAGCTAAGCAATCAAATAGAATGTTGAAAACTCAACATCCAATACCAACATCCATCCTCATATCTCTTTCACAAATTAGCTTTGGAAATCTCCAACTATTACCTTAAGATGTCTTAGGTATATGTATACCACCTGCTAAGTAGAATTTTCAACTAAAAGCGCTAATATCTCCTTCTGTTCCGGTTTCAGCTAAAACCAAAAGAGAAAATATTGATTTAAACCGTAGTGAAACCTTTTTTTTTTTTGGTTGAAAAGTTAGTTTACCACTTGTTTGTTACTTTTACCTTTTTGTAATTTTGGCAAAGCCGGTGATGGCTGATTTTGTGGACGTGGACCATTGGCTGTTTAGTTATTTACTGCTTTGTAAAGGCTGTTTTAAAATCTAATATTAATGTGATAATTAGGTTAATTAATTGTTTTAATAGTGTCTGTTGTGTGTAAGACTAAAATCTAATTAATAAAAAGATTAAATAATTTTTTTTTTTACCAGATTGGCCTTTACATAGTTGTTATAATATTGATTTTTTTTTATTTTCGATAGCAATTGATTTTGGGGGGTATAGTCTCGTATAATAGACACCCCTAACTAAATACATCGTTATAACTATTGGTTATATGTCTAAAAATCTACAAATATAAAATAGCTGTAAAATAAATTTATGGTAGTAATATCCTTATATTTAAATAAATATATACTTACACAACTTATAGTAAGATGTCCTGCAGTAACCTGGGCTTTAGTCTTTGAGATTATGTCTGCTTTCCTACATTGTAATTTATTGCTCCTTTAACTGCTGGTAGTTAGGTGTGAAATTTTCTGAATCTTTTTTTTATGTGGTCGTCTATTGTTTCTATTTGTGGTTCTCGGTGCAGTTGACTATTTCTGATGAACCAGGGAGCATCCACTGCGATTCTTAGGACCTTGTTTTGAAAAGTTTGCAATCTTTTTCTTTTCATAAAGGATGCTGCTCCCCAGACTTCATAGCCGTACATCAGTAATGGCCTTAGGACTTTTTATAAATGAGAATTGTTATCTCTGGTTTTAATTTAGATTTTCTATTTACGATAGGATAGAGCATTGATAAACTTGTTTAGGTTTGGGTTAATTTAATATTGATATGGGTATTCCAGGTTAGGTGGTGGTCCAGGTGAACTCCAAGGTATCTTATAGCTTTGCCGACAGGGTTCCATTTCATGTTTTTACCTACGAGGGTTAGGTCTGGTGGGCCTCGAAGCTTAAACACTTTTGAGGTGCATTTTTCGATGTTAAGAGTAATCCTCCATTTAGTTAAGTATTGCTCAGGATCATCCAGGTGGCTCTGCAAAGTATTTCTGGCTATTATTATGTCATTGTGTTGGGAGAATTCGGCTGTATCGTCGGCGAACATAGCTATGGAGGTATGTGTAGACTGGATGATATCGTGAAGTTGAATAGAATGGGAGAAATGACTGAACCTTGTGGAGTACTTGCATGGGGTTGTCTCACAGTTGAATATGTGTTATTTATTCTTACAGAGAATGTCCGACTGTTCAGGAATGGGCTAAGAATAACTTAAAAGGATTTCGGGGTGTCTACTTTCTTTAGTTTGTACAGTAGACCTCGATGCCAAACCTTATAAAACGGTTGTTGGAAGTCCAAGAGCGTTACCAGTGTATGTTTCTTCATTTCGAATCCGTTTATTATGAATTCTGATAGTCTTGCTAGTTGGTGTGAGGTGGAATAACCATACGGAAAACCAAATTGAAAATGCGGGAAAATAATGTCATTATTGTTAAAAAAAGAAAAAAAGATACCTTTTTATAATTGATTCCAATAATTGGTAATAAGCTTATGGGTCTATAGCTGCTGACTTGTTTAGCGTTTTTACCAGGTTTGTGGATGACTATGAGTTCTGCTCTTTTCCACGTATCGGGGAAATATCTAATTCTTAGACAAATATTAAATATGGACGAAATGAAAACCACAGCTTTCCTGGACAACTTCTTTATTGCTATGACTGGGATCAAATCATGGCCAGAAATTTTCTTTATTTTAAGTTTTTTTTATTTGTTCTTTGATTTCTTTTGGGGTAGTGAATTTGGGTGGAAGCTGCACTGTTGCAACGGGTAGATTTAAATAATCGTCGATGTCATTAGCTATATGTGGACTTCTTTCGCATTCTGTGTTGGAGAACGTTTTCTCAAAGTAATCCCTTTCGCATTCTGTGTTGGAGAACGTTTTCTCAAAGTAATCCGCGAACATTTTAGCCTTTTCTACATCGCTGGTGATGAATTCACCGTTGTCGACAAGACTGGGAATTTTCTCATGTTTATTCATCAGACGTCGTGTAGCCTTCCATAGCGTTTGATTCTTAGGGTCTAAATCACCTACATAAGTCTGGTATTTTGCAATGTCCATTCGTCCAGTTCCTTTTTAATAGCATGTTTTAGGTGGCTTCATCTTTTTTTATGAGCAGGGTCTCTATTACGCATCCACTGCCTCCTTGCATAATTTTTTTCTTTAATTTTTAAAAGAATTGGATTTGGACATCTACTCGAGAATGTTTTTTCCCTTAACTGGGAAGATTGTACAGTTGCTTCGTGCAGGCTATGTGAGATATATTCTTTTCATAATATTTTGTATCCTGGGATTTTAAATTTGATGTTTTGAGATAGATGGGTCTCAGTTATGCAGGCTATGTCAATGAAATTTGATTCAAGGAAAATTTTAAGTTCATTTCTTTGAGAGGATATGCCATGTGCATTCTAGTTTGACAAATTTAATTGTCTGAGTTCATTAACCATAAAATAATTTGTTTAAAAAAAATAAGAATGGTGATTTCATCTACCTTCTTTCATATTAACTATTTTCTCAAGAGAACATTTTTTATAAAGCAATAATCTTAATAAGAATATAGGTTTCATCCTTTGACAACCTCAAAATATAATGGAGAAAATATTAAATAAAATTACGAATTACTTTTTTTTTTCATATTGTTGGATAAAATTAGTTTTGTGACAGAAAAGACTATTTTCATTATATGAGCTGTTATTTTTGAAAGTTTTATGAGTCCATTTTTTCATATTCGCGATATGTAAGGATTTCCATTTGTATTAGTTTAAAAATATGGTCAATCGGGCAAATGTTTTTATCAATTAGCACCTAACTGATGTTTCTATCACTCTACACCATTAAAATTTTATTATGAAAGAATAAAGTGTTTTTTTAAGAGCCAAATGGACTTGTACCACTTTAAAAAATAACAGGTGTTATGGTATTATACTATTTAGATGAACTAGTATTATCCTATCACCCCTTAATAACTCTTATTATTTTTAAGAAAATAATTGTTTTATATACTATTACAGCCAACTGAATATCATGTAGCTGCGGACTTTGCAGCTAGAGTGGCAGCAGTCGCCACAGAACCAACCTGCCCTGAGGAAGAAGAAGATGAGGAAGAACCGACTGATGATACTGAAATTGAGACTGTTAATGGTCCAGAGGCAACACCTGCTCAATTGCCCCTTACCCCACCCTCATCAGCTGTCGAAATTATCCCCCCACCCACTGTTGTTCCCCCAATGCTTCCATCACAGCCATCAATGCCGCAGCCGCAGCCCTCTCAGGTTCTACAGCTTCAACCTCAGCCTCAAGTAGTCGCTCAACCATTGTCTCAGTCATATCAAATCCCAACAGTTTCTGCGATGACAGATTCTCCTCCTGTAGAACTACCCAGGTAATTTTTAAGATGCCATAGCTGGACAGCATAAAAAAAAAAAAAAATCCTTTTTGTACAGCTAGTTATACATATTATATGTATTTTATATTATAATATACTCACAAAAGAGAAAGTCTTTTTTAAGTATATATCTTCAGGCGTTGTCAAATATCCCCCAATTTTTGTAACATTTTTATTGGTTTTACATTATTTTAATCACATTCTCTCAATAAACTAGCTAATTCTTATTTTAATCCTAGTTGGGAATTATTCGAAAAGAGGGACATTCGGTCCCGTATGATCTGAAGCCGAGAGACACGTGGAAAGCCAGTTGTGCACATGTGAAATGTTGCTTACCAGGCATAAAAGAAAGGTTTTTTTTCTCCATAAAGTCACTAGTGATGAAAAGTAAATGATCCACTAACAAAAACCCTTAGAGGAGAAAATCATGGGGATCACCATGCCACATTTCAACAAGAGCCAAACCAGATATACATGGGGTAAAACCTCATGTTGTGGGATTAGATAGGTGTATTATGAGTTACTCAAATTGAGCTAAACCGTATATGTAACTCTCTTCCAAATATAATAGTTAAGGTCGAGCAGAGCCTTCAAGTAAAAACAAGCCCATTACTAATCCAGACACGATGAAATTATTTTCCTACTTGATAACGCTCATCCACATGTTGAGGTGCTAATTAAAACTTATTTAGAATCATTGAAATGGGAAGTCATACCCCATCCGCACTATTCCTAAAACATTGCGCCTAGTGATTATCATGTTCCGGTTGATAGCACAGGGGTTGTTTGAGGAGTGCTTCACATCATGCAAAGGTGTGGAAAATTGGATTGATTCATGAATAGTCTCAAATGATGAAGAGTTTTCTGACATGGTATCGGAATGCTGCCAGAAAGATGGGACAGTGTTAGAAAATATTTTGAATGAAGTATAATCTACCGTTTATTTACAATTACCTCATCATTTTTTATTAAAATCGGTGGAAAATTTTTTGTACAACTAATAGTTATGATCTGCTATGTATCTATCTATATTTTAATAAATTAACTTTTTCTTGTCTATTAGCAAAGAGTAATGTTCATATCAGTACTTTTTCCTCATATTATTATAGTTATCAATAAATTATTTTTATTTTGGGTTCAAGGGGTCTATGAATGTGGCACATCTATCATTTCAATTTTGCATCAATAAGATCTAATGCAGAATATTTGTATAAATAAATTAATGGGTTTGTGAACATTTTTTGAGAAAAGCAATTTTAAATACCTAATCAGTAAAGATGTTTTGATATAAAGTCGAGTGATTTCTGTATCTATCTATCTATATGGCGCTACAACCCGGGGGTGGGTCTTGGCCTCCTCTAGAGGCTTCCGCCATCCAGCTCGGTCCATTGCTTCTGCTCTCCAGTTCAGTGTGCCTAGCAGTATTCTGGAGTCAGTAGCCACACTATCCATCTCCCTCAGTCTGGGTCTGCCTCTCCTTCTGGTATGGTTAATCCTATCCTCAAGGACTCTTTTAGGAAATTCACCTTCCTCCACCCGAATCACATGGCCGGACCAACTTAATCTTCTCAGTTTTATGAAGTCGACGACGTCATTATACAGGGCGAATATCTCCTGGTTCCATCGTCTCCTCCAAGCTTCTTTTACGGGGCCGCCGTATATTTGTCGCAAAATTTTCCTTTCGAATATAAGGAGGTTATTCTCATCCGCCTTTGTCATCATCCATGTTTGTGAGGCAACACAAGGTCTAATCAAAGATTTATATAATCACGCTTTAGTCTGCCTCGTGAGTAGATGGCTCCTGATCTGCCAGTCCTCTGAGTCAGGAGTTATGATCTGCACTGACATCAAAAGAAAAATCCCAGCAATCATTATATAAATAATTAGGGCAATAAGTCCTAAATTTGGAGCGCCAATCAAAGTTCTAGTTTTAAACATTATATAAGGGAGGGTCGATTTTATTAAAATAATGGTTTTTTATTGAAACATCATAAATGTTATTTATGTGAATAGGTTATTGAATGTGTAGGTAACTATAATCCATGTTGTTTCTATGGATAAGTACATTTTTATTATTTTGTTTTTAGACCGAAGGTTCCATCAGTTGCTATCTTACCTGGACGTAAAAATTCTCCAGTTCCTCAAAGTGTTCTGGAGCCATCGAAGAAAAAAGAAAAGAAAACAGTTAGTAATACAGGGAGTTTACCTCCACATAAAGAGGAACCAGAAGAAACTAAAAAATCGAGTTTTGCTGAGGCTTTAAATCTGAAGAATATAAGCCAGTCAAATATCATAAAAACAGCTGAAGCTCTTCAATCGCTTCCATCTCCCACTATAATTACCACTGAACCAGAGACTAATGGAGAGCCAGAAATTGTATCTGTTGCTGCTCCTATTGTCCCTGTTGCACCTACACCTCAACCTATAAAGCACCATGAAAAGCAAAAGCAACATGATGAACACACCCCCCATCAACAACATGAAAGTAAGTGTCTTAGTATTACATTATTTTGCTTGTTATCAAAAGAAAAAAATTAGGATCTTTTAACATTGGCTTTTTTTAACCACTTCCCCCCCCCTCCCCCAATTTTTACAATGGTACTTTTACAAGGTTTACAAAATTCCTCTTATTAACGAAAATTTCTCTTATTAAATTCCGTGAAAGACACCCCTGCTTTAAAATTTCTTTATAGTTAAATCAGCATAAACATTTTTTACATAGAAAATATTCCTTTTCTAATTCATGAATTCTCAAAAGTAAAACTAGGTTCTAAGATTAAAATTAACACTTTTTTGTCTTATTTCCTGAGAAAAAAAATATAATAAGTTAACAGACAGGCAGAAGTAAAATGTACTTCAGTATATGCTTCATAACAAGGCAGAACAATGCCATAAAAATGCGAAGAAATTTCAGTTTCACAGCTGAAACATATTTAAGCATTTTCAGAGGCACAATTTGATCCAGCTATGCTGAATTTAATGTATATATTCCCCTCCCTTCTACTAATTATTATTGTTATATTTTAATTTCAGCATTTAAATTTATTATGTTTTATTCATTTTTCAATGTTTTCACCATGAAATTAGCTAATGACCTTGATCTGCAGAAAATGACTGAAATAAAAACTAATAATTAATACCAATCACTCTACCAGACAAGTTGCCTCATTAACACAAGTTCCAGAAGAAAGACAGAAACAGACTTTTTTGCAGGGTGGGGTCTATCAATTTGGCGAACTGTTTTTCATCTGAAACTTAATATGCATAGCCTCTGCCTTTATCCCTTTTTATAGATTAGATAATACTTGATATTAAATTTTATCATTCTATCCCAACAAATTTTCCTTTTAGAGTCTCTCTTAAGATTTTATAAAAGACATGTTTTTATTACCTTGAAGCTACTGGAGAAACTTACTTACCATATTATCAAAAAGTTGTCATATACCAACCAGGAAATATAAAATTTATAAAAATAAAAGTATTGTCTGTTAATGGGAAAAGAAATAATCAATTGTACACTTAAATACCTTCTTGCATCAAATTATGAAAACTTTAAAGTAAAATACTGTGTCTAAAAATAAATGGATGCAAGTTGGTACATAATTTAAAGGGACATTACTATGCCCTATTACTATTTTTATTTAGCACATAAGTCACATAACCCCTTGGTTATCATAGTAACTCAATGATACTATCTGTTATTTAAATAGCACATAACATGATGAGTATCTCCATATCTTTGAAATTCATGATGATAAAATTTCTTACACCACATATAATATAAAACCTTATCTATTTAATCTTATTAATCAAATTATGGCTGTTAATCAATTTTTTTGAATAAATTCAGCTTGACTTAAATAAAGCTATTTATAATATTCAACTGATATTTATTTTGGAAATTACTAGTATTTTCTCTGACTCGAGTGGTTAAATATTGTATCTTATCATGAATATCTATCCTGATGAAAACAAAAAAAGTATTCTTATGTAAAAATATTGCTAATTCAAATAGAATAGTTTTTAAATATTTTTATTTTGAAAAGAAAAAGAAAAAAAAAGTTTTATAATAAAAAAGAATAGTTTTTAGATTTACTTCTTTTAAAAATGTTCATATGATATAATTCTATCATATTATAACTATAATAGAAATAGCATAATTTTTTAACTAATAAATTCAAATTTTGAAGTCAAAACATAATTTGTAAGTTTTTAAAGTCCAAACATTTATATTTGTAAATTTGCGGTGTCTTATCATTAGAAATTTTTCCAAAATCAAATAGTTTAATTAATGTAATTATTTGTGTTCTGTTGAATTGCCTGAAAGTTTCATATTGTGTTTAGTTGTTAAATTACAATATTACAATTTTTTAAGTTAGTAAGAAGTTTTCTCTAGAAGAGGTATGAAAACTTTGTTTTGTCTTGATATACATATACATATTCATTTTATAATTAACACCTGCATATCTCTGCTAAGTAGACATCTCTTAGTCATAAGGAAATTAGTAAAAGCTGTTGATATTCGATATTGAAAGGTTTTACTGTACATATCGGTTTTTACTATTCTGGGAGTTCAAATGATTATCATAACATTCCTTTAATTTCACCTTGTATGGGAACTAGTATGAGAACAACCTTAGGTGGATTCCTATTTGAAATGGTCAAAATAGAGGAAGGCAGCTGTAAAATTCACTTTGATCTTGAAATACAATCTCGTAAACTTTTTCTGAGTGTGGAAAATTGATTGGAAGAATTAATTGCTGTAGTGTTAAGGTTGTGCTCCAATGATTTCAAAAATATTTGGTTGGCTAACTTAGTTACAATTTACCTTTATTTTTTTTATTATGTGAAATATGTTAAAAAATATTAACATGAATATCTTAATTTGTTCTTGTCATTCACGTTTACTTCAACATTTTACTTTCGTTCTGGTATTTAAGATTTAATATTATTTGATAAGATTTAGAGAAAAAGAAAGTTCACTAACAGTGAAACAAAACCTAGGTATAAATGCATTTGAAAATTGGGTCAAGGAATTTTGAACTTCACCGCTCCTGTGCCATATTGTTTTCCATTTTAGGCGTCTGAATGATAGAATTTGTGTTAAATTGATTTTCAAACAGTTTTTGTTTAGATACTGTTTTAATCTACACTAGTTTAGCTAATATCAATGTTCCTTTCATATTGCAATCAGGTGGTGCCAGGTTCGGCCATTACGTAATTTTAGTTCTTGACCTTCTCGCTAGAAGCGGTAGTGGTGATCTGACATACGAGTTTTATAAGTAGTTTTATGATTAAATACGAGAAAAACGAAGGTTATTGTTAGGCCTGTTAGTTATTCAAACCATCTGCTATTGCTCGTTAGCGTTAGTTTTATTAAATTAAAAACATATAAGATTTGATGACCCTTTTGTGTGAAGTAGAGGGGGAATATAACCATGTCTCTCGGTATTGCTGCCATTGCTGTAGTCTGGGGGTCTGGGAACATAACACGTGCTGCTACTGGAGTTCATGTATGGTTCGTTCATGGAAGTTTACTGGGACATATGAATCAAATTTCACTTAAGGGGAATGGAGGTTAGAAAAAATGATTCTATCTAGTATTTTCTCGCTGTGAAGGCATCCTTTAGTTATTAAGCACTGTTATAAGAATTTCATCCAGTGAAATGAAACCATGACATTGTAGAAAACGTCACCAGCATAATGGGAAGGAAAGGTGAAAAAGGTAATGGATATTTAAAATACATTGCTCAGTTATGTTTTCAGAAGACTAATTCTGTGACCTTGATTATAGCTGTTTTTTAATTAGTTATTGTTAAATCTTAAGTGTTTCACCAGACTGTCTTGATTGAAGACAATTTGACATAACTTCTGTTAAACCTGATTAGACCTTTATATATGCGTAGAATTCTTGATAACTATTGTTTCAACAGATTCTTGGTCATAAATTATATTTGGTAGTTTAAGGATAGCATACTAATTATTCATACCAGACCTGAAATTATTCATTTTACTTTATTATTAGATATGCTGCTATAATTCCTGGCTTGAACACATATCCTTTCATAACTCTATATAATTGAATGGAACTTTAACAGTACTCTTCTGTACAGTGTAAGACATGTATGTCTAATGACTAAACTTGTAAAACTAAATTGAAAAAATAAGGGACTCCCCTCTTCTTTTCTAGTCTTCGACCTTGACCTATGCATTTTGGAATTTAATGTTCCAAATTTTTTTTATCAATGTAGATTCCGAAAATATATAATTAATTGTTTGGTTTATCTTAATTTGTGTAAATTTCCTGGTTCTTAATATTCTTATCTATAGATTCATATTTTCTATTAATTATTCTATACATTTAATATGTATTTTACAAAACTGGTTTCTATTGTCAGCCACTTGATAGTTCACAAGTTTTTTTTTTCTTCAAATATTCCGATCAACCTACCAAATGATTTACTAAGTTGTTGAATTTCTGATAACTGGTGGAATTTCACTAATTTTTTTATTGCATATTTTAAACAGTTATCTATACCTTAAACCATGATGACCCATTTGATGAACTTCAAATCTTATTCATGCTTTGGAAGCACCTTATGGTACAAATTTAAATCAAATTTCTTTCCCTTGGCTCTCAGTTTTATGCAATCTACCTTTCCCATTTTATTTTTTTACTTTCATTTGTAATAATTTCTTTTACATTCAGGGCAGGGACTTTATCAAGGTCATTTCTTTTGTGGAATTTTCTGTATTATGTATTCTCAATTTTATATGTATTAATCTTTTAGAGATCAATTTAGTTGTTATAAGTGGTTACAGTATTTATTAATTTTTATTTTATTTATGATCCATGTTTTACTAGATGTATATTTTAGCAAATTCTAGTATCTTTTAAATTTAGCCCTCCTCTTAACATTCTAGGGTAGGATGTAGGTTCTAATTTCTTTACAATTTATCTGTCATGGTTTTTTCAATTTTTCACTGGCAGGTATTTGGCTTAAGCTTAGTAGGTAGTTATTAAGGGATGGAGGGGAGCCTATTTTTAGGACCCCCACATTGGATCCTTCTCTAGTATATGTGATTATTTCTCATGTGACAAGGGTAGCAATTTCTTTGTCTTATTATTTATATATTTATAAAAACAAAAGATGTCTTAAAAATTGTTTACTTGTACTTAAATAGTGTTGTGGATGTATGTTAAAGATAAATTTGTGAAAAATTAAATTATAATAAAATGGAAGGTAGAAGAAGTTCTCGTGGTCGCAATAATTCTTCTAGAAGGAATTCTTCTAGTTCTCGAACACCTTCACGAAAATCTTCTAAGGATCTGTCATCTAACTTACCAATGAATTCTAAAGTTGACAATAGTCTTGATGAAATCTGTGAGTCATGTGGTTCATTATTTTTGTGTCTATATTGAAAATTTACACACTATTTCTCATAATAGTAATATTCTCAATCGTGGACATCTAACAGATAATTTATTTATCTATGGTGGTGTCTTGTAACTTTATGACACTTAATACTTATTGGCACTTTTATGTTTTTATATTGGTTTTTGAAATTATTAATACTCAAATTTGGTTTATTTGAATTTATAATGATGCATTTTGAGACTCATGAACTGATAAACAGTTGGATGCTGATGATAGCTATAGTAAGATGTCTGTCTATATTTAGTAAAGCCACCAACTTGCATCTATTTTAGTGATCTTTACCCCCTCATTTTTTAAAAATGTAAATGGCTTATTTTTAATCCGTAAATCTTAATTATAATTTTTTTTTTTTTTTTAATTGTACACTGTTTTATCAGATATATTTCTTATACGTTATTCAGGTTTTTATAATTGTTAAAGTAGTTTCCAGACATATTTTATTAAATTTGTATGGTTTAGTAAAATATAAAAGCAACTCAACAAACTTCATCAGTCATTTCATTATGTTTTTTTCTTTGTTTTTTTAAATACATTTTTTGTTAGTTTTTCCTTCTGATAATTTTTTATTGCCTGCCCACAGGCTATGAAGTTTATTTCCTAAGACATTTTAGGTCCTGTTAACCTAGTACCCCTTAAGTAGACATTTTTAAAACTAGGAAATTACATCTTTTTTTTCATTGGATTTTTATACATTTAATCATAAAAGTTTAATCTATCAAGATTATTTCTTGTTTTTGTTTTACTATTTTTTAATTAAGTAAATTTTGTTAATTTTGCACAATTCAATCTATTAAAAAGTAATCAAACACATGTTTTAACTTAATTTTTTTATATTTAACCTTATTTTAGTTAGTTTATATTTTAATTTTTTTTTTTAATAGTTGTTTAAATAAATAGTAAAAACTGTCAGAATTGGACATACCTGGACCCCTCCATCTAGTCATTTGTAGTTACCTGATCAACTTATATAAAATCTGCTATATTCGTTTTCCAAAAATGTAGCAAATGTAAGGTAATTTAAATGATATAATGACTGTTATATGATAGTTACATAATGCAATCTTCCTAAAATTGATTACTATAGACCTGAAGAATCTAAGTTCCACTATTTCAGAATGATGTTTCCAGTTCCTTCTTAACACACCATTGACTAAAAAAAGAAAAACAATTTTATGTTTTCTATTGTAAAATAGTAAATCATAAGCAATCCAATCATTTATTACTTCATTACAAGTTCACCATGTATGTAGATAAAAAATAAAGAAAAATAAATAACTTTTTTAGATGTTATGTTAAGCTTTATTGAAACATAATACAAATCAATTCATTCATTTCATTATAAGTGGACATTTTTTAAAATTACAAAATATGCTCCTAAGTTTTTTAAATTTATTTTTACTTTGATTAGAAAAAGGTTTAATGATGTCAGCATCAGAACCTTTATTTTTTACCAATTAGTGTGTTTCCTACTTTTTTTTTTACTGATTAGGACGTGGTGGTTAATATTCATAAATAGTTTTACTTATATTTTATTTAACTGTGTGTTGTGATGTATCAAACATCTTCCTAGTCAAACATCTTGTTTATTTACTATAATTGTATGTTATCATGTGTGTAAAGTTGGAAATATATTAAGGCTGTTCTTTAAATTTATTGTATCAACAAAGGAGCAACTATTATTTTGAATAGTATTGTTAATACTATAACATAATTATAATAACAATAACAAATAATCATTATTATTTTAATAATTCTCCTTCACTTAAGTTTAAGTGTGCATGCTATCATTTACTTGATAGGTATAGGCCAACTTATATGAGGCATATTCTACTAAGCCTTTTATTATTATCAAGGTGAACTGATTGTTTTTGCCAAAATAGAATTAAAATTTAATGAAATATGAAGTGATCCATGACATTATATTGATGAATATATCTGATAATAATTCACAAGGATCATTTCTAGTAGTTTACATTAGGTTATTCCAGATTAATATTACTTTAATGTTGAATATATTCAACTTTTGTTGATATTTAAATTTTTTTTTTATCGTGTCTTGTATATGTTAAAATGCATAAACTGAAATCTCAGGTCTCTAAAAATTATATTAAATATTGATGATTAGTATACCCTGCTTAACTATATATGGCCATACAAATTTAATATTCATGTATACACTTAATTTTTTAGCTTAGGAAAAGTGTACATTAATTATTTGTTGTTGGACAATTTTTTATTAATATTGGTCAACCAATTTTTCGATTTTTTATGACAACTCGATTGTTTTTACTAACTGATAATTTTTATCTTATGAGATGTACTGTACATTTTAAATTTTGTTCAAGGACTTTTTTTTTTTTACAGCTTCATTATTTAGTGCTAATTGAAATTTCGGTCCTTATCAGCACTTGTTATGCTATAATTTAAACAACATTATCATTTGTCAATTTTTTACTCTTACAAATCATCATTTTTACCTATATTTTCCATATTGTATATATACATACATGCATATATATATATATATATATATATATATATTGTTTATTCAGTAGTTTACTTCAGCTAAGATTTTAAGATATTATTTTCAAATGAAAATTTTTTAAAATTTGTACAAAGAAATTCATCGACTGCCTAATTTAGTGAAAATTTTCTTATGTATTGGTAGGTTGTAAATGTTTTTATATAATATAAGGCTTGAAAATCATTTATTTTCAATAATTTTAGTCTTAAATAACTATTGATTCATTTATAAAAAAACATTTATTCTTCCAAACCTGTAAAGTAGCTTATAAAATTACATTTACTTTTGATTACTTATTCATATGCTTACATTTACTCTTAGGGTACAATTTAAAAAAAAAAAATTCCCGTTGGTTTTTAAAATCATTATTTTAATTTTATAAAAACTGATAATGAAACTATTTTCTGTTCATTATTTATACCTGAATGCAAGGAAATCTTTATTACTTGGTTAAAATCGAAGTTAAAGTTTTTTTTAAAAAATCTCTATGAACTTTTTAGATATGCTTTAGTTTGAATTTATTATATGATGAGAGAAATGTGATTGATTAAATGCCCGATTTCATCTACTAATCCAAAGTTTTAAATTGTATGTACATTTACTTTTTTCATCATTTAAGAATTTAATAATGGTACCATCTGTCCCAGCAATGTTGCGAAATTGCTCCAGTTATATTTTCTATGGTCTTAGTGTTAATTTGTTGAAATTTAGCCTTGCTATAATTAATGTTTTGTGTTCCCTGCTGGAGGTGGTAAGGCATTGTCAAGGCCGAAGCAGAAAAAGAAACCCAACCCCAAGGATTTGAACCGGCGGGGGCAGGAAAAGGAAGGGGGCTCAGATATGGATGCATTTACTTCATTGCCTCCCACCCCAGCGGCTACTAATACCAATGCCTCCTCTCTTGAAGCTAAGGCACCTTCACCTCCTCCATCTGCCCCAATAGCTCAACAGTCAGAGGTAATAAACATTCATTTAAGCAGTTTTTATCATTTATTTTATCTATACAATTTTGTTTAATTGTGATATTGATTATTACAATCATGACATTTTTCTATTGCTTGATGGATTAAACAATAATATGTGATTAACTTTATATTTTAAAACATTTTATATTAGTGTAACGAATGTCTTAAATGGCCAGTATTATTTCTTAATTTAAAAAAAAAAAAATTTATGATATAGGCTGTGTCACCTAAAGTTGTCGATCAGGCTCCTGTTGTCACCCAGCAACAACCTCTTGTAACCACCCAGCAGCAGCAGCAGCCACCATTACCATCCCCTGTGGCTGATGCCCCGACTGTTCCGCAGACTCCAACCATTCCATCACCTGTTACAATTAAAATTAAAGATGAGGTTTGTTTCTATAGATCCTGGTGTTCCAAATTTATATTTAGTTTTATTATTTTATCTTAAGAATAAAGTTGCTTGTAAATGCATATATTTTTTTTTTAGTACTTGACATGTGATTAAAATTGACCAACAAAATCAAATTATTTGTGTTTGGTGTAAACAATTTTTTTCTTTTTTTAATTGATGATAACATAGTGTTCTATCCATTCAAGTAAATTGTTAAATTATTTTATATTCATAAACAACATTTATTCAATGAAACACTAAATCAAAAACTATTGCAAATTTTAGAACTTGGATAGTTAAATTCATTAAAGGGCAGAAATTTATTTAGTTTAATATAAAAAACATAACTTTATTTTTGAATTAATAATGAGTATTTCAAATCTTTATATCTTATCAGTCACAGTCAAGCTTAAAATTAAGAAATTCTAGGTGCTCCTGATCTCATGCCTCGATAGTTGGCAGTGTTTTTAAATTTATATATGCTCACAGTTCACAGTTGTTTTTGGCAGATAAAAAGGTTAGACATGTTTTAGTGTGCTCTGTGATTTTCTATGACTATAAAAAATGTAGGAAAGGATTTTGATCAAATTTAGTGTTAAAAATGAGATGAGAAGATGCCAATATAGAAGCTGTAAAGAAAGTTGTTTTGCAAAATTGTCAAATTAACATAAGAGAAGTTGCTAAGGATGTTAGCATATAGATGAGTTCATTTCAAGAAATTTTTTCAGAGGTTTTGAGCATTAGATGTATGTCATCTCAATTTGTTCGAAACTTCTTAATTTTGATCAGAAGAACCTTCACATGAGCATCGCTCAGGAACTCTTGAATGACATTAATGGCCTGGTCCAAAGGGCCATAAGTGGTGACAAATCATAGGTATATGGTTATGATGTTGTAGCCCAATCATCCCAATAGAAGTACCCAGCAGAGCAAGACCGACAAAAGCTCGCCAACTTTGATCAAATGTCAAAGTTTTACTCATTATTTTTTTATTTTGATTACCAAGGCGTAGTGCATCAGCAGTTTTTACCTTGAGGGTGGTATGGTCAATAAGGATCATTACTTTGAAGTTATGAGCCTTTTGTGGAAAAAAAATTCATGGATTTTGCTTCACGATTATGCAGTTGCTCATTCATCGTTGCTTATGAGAGATATTTTGTCAAAAACAATGTGGAAATCATGCCTTTGCCATTATATTCCCTGTTTTTGGCCCCCTATGACTTTTTCCTGAACTGAAGAGACATATCAAAGGACTAAGGTTTGCAACAATTGAGGAAATAAAAATTTATTATTAAAAGAGCTCAGGGGTATACCAAAAAGTGTTTCGAGGATGGATTAAGCAGTGTATTTTTTGAATTGCCACTAGTGGATTATATCTGAGGGTTATTACTTTAAAGGGGGCATCTTCAATATTGATTAATAAATAAATATTTTTATGAACATATAAAGTCACCTTACTTTTTGAATATACCCCTTCAGTCTGTGGGTTCAATATCAAAATGTTTAAGAGGTTCAACATGATTAGATTTGTGTATAATATTATTTTTAGTCCAAATAATGATATATAATGCAAATATTGAAATGACGGCTGCTTAAATTAAGGAAATGAAACTAACTATTCAAAATCTTAAAACAACAATTTATAATAGTTTATGAGTAAGGAAGGAAATAGTTGGGGTTGCAGTCAAATTAAACACTAAATAAGTGGGTACTTATTTTATTTTATAATAGTTTATGAGTCTATTATTGTGTGAAATAATAGTCTTTTTAATTTGTTTTCTGATATTAAACAATGATTGTGTCTGTTTCCTCTAGCAAGATGGCATGGGAGACGAGGAAGTGACTGTAGAAGATGACCCAATGGTTGCGGTTAAAAATGAAGAGAACAACAAAGTTTCTGTTGCTGCTAAAGAAAAATTAGCTGAAGATGTAGACGAGAGTATAGTTATTGAAACAACAGTGATAGAGAGGTCAAAACCTCCTGTACTGAAGTACACCTATAAAGAAGGTATTATTATAGCTAGAGCATTTTAATGTTATTTTAATTTTTCGTAATTTATTTTATTTTTATTTTTTTTCCTGTTAAATAGATCAATGGTCGCCCTTAAATCCTGAAGGTAAAAAGGTGTATGATCGAGACTTTTTATTGGGTCTACGTACTGAAGCTCTTTCTATTAAAAGGCCAGACATAGAAGACTGTGACATTATAAAGACTGATAGTAGCAATAATAACAATGTTTCCTCCAACAATAACAACAGGGTGAGTTCATTTATTGTTCTTTATTATATGAGATTACCAAAACATTTTACTATATCTAGAATCAATAAATATCATTAGTATAATACCAAAGAGGAGTATAGCATCATAAATAAAATTTTGTTTTCTTAATTAGTTACTTCACATATTGTAGCATTGGAAAGAACATAAAAAAATTACATTGAAATAAAAAGAAAAAAAGGATACTCCATTACATAATATAAATTAAAATATAAGGATTTTCCACTTAAGCTAACTATTTCATACAATCATCCTGTCTTTGTAGATTTAAGATCATTTTACCAGTGTTAATTCCTATTTATGTTTTTATTTCTTCTGTAGAGATTACATGGTTCTAATAGCATGGGTATGAGCCGAGAGGACAGATTCATAACCCCACCTTTCCTGAGTAGAGCTTCATCAAGTCAGCGAGGAGGAGTATGTTTTGTTTATTCTTTCTTATTATGTTATTCATTTTAAACAATATAATTTTTTCTTTACTATCATAACATTACATGAAATGATAATTATTACTTATAAAGTTAAAGAAATTACTTCTAATCATATTTATCAAAAAATTTCCCTTTAGTGATGCTACTCAATCAGATCTTGTAAATTAAACTTTATCGTTAATAATATTAAAAAATTTAAAAAAAGGTAGTTTTAAAACCTCTGAATGGATTGTGGCACTTGTTGAGATAAGTTATTCATTTTACTTTGTTTTTAAAAATTACCAATATTTTAAGGAATATATATTTTCTCAAAAATATATCAGTTGTTTTCAAAAAATCAATTACTTAATTAAGCAACCCATTCTTTTTTTTTTTTTAATGATAAAATGAACTTTTTGTCATAACTCTTCTTATTTTAAACTTACTGATAATCATTTTCTACTCTTTAGTTTTATTGAAAATCGTTTCCTACTTTTTAGTTTTATTTCTATTAAGGCATGTTTTTAGTTTTTCAAACCATTATTTATTATGAATTATCCAGTAAACTATTTTCCACTCAAATATTATTTATTATATATCATTCATTCAGTTATTTTTAATTTAATTTTAGAATTCAATTATAAAGTTTTAATTGTTTAGTTTTAATCCAGTATAGTATCTATTTTAGGTATATTAGTGTTGTATATTTCTAAAAACAAACAATAAATGATAACTCAAATCAATGAAAATGCTGGATAATCTCAATTATTTTCCTTTTTAATTAACTAATTTCAAATTAATAATTTACCCCTCTACACTATTATAATATTAATATATGTTTTACTATAAAATTACTAATAATACATTTATGTCAGATTTCTTTTTTCCCTCAGATGATGGGTAAGAGAGGATCACAGCAAGGAAGACCTGGTGGCGGTGGAAGAAGTGGAAAAATGATGTACTCAAGTTCTCAATATAAGCCTGATGCTGATGAAGACCTCCATTGGGCTGGAAAACAAGGCTGGAAGCCAGAGCGTTGTAAATCTCCTCCCAAACTTTCAGAGGAAGAGATAAAGACTGAAGTAGGTTCATTTATTTATTTTTAATTGTATTTCTACATCATGTTAAAAAAATTAATTGAAATAATTTCTGCGGCAACTAACTATTAATAAAAATGTGGAGCCAATGAAAAATAAATGTAATATAGCATGAAAGTGAACAAGCTTAAATTTGGTGAGAACAAATATAATATGATAGCTGTTAATTTTGTTTCTCATTACCATTATATGCAATTATATAATGAAGTAAGGAAAAGTAATTATATCATAAAAGATTTCTGATATGAGTTTCTATTGGACCCTTTTAAGTCGTAAGAATCCTGATTTGCATAATCAGAATTGCCATTTTATATCAAGATTGTTAAAATTATCTCGAAAATATCTCCAAGTTTTGATAAAAATCTCCTTTAATAAAACCCTTAACTATTAGGAATCCCTTAAATGGCCTTTTTTTTAATGCAACAGATGGTCAGAACAAAAAATCACAACATTTGACAGTTTCCCATCGAAAAATATTATTTATAAGATATAAAGGCATTATAAGTTATTGGATATTTCAAAAAAATAGAGGATGAAATAGTATAGTACAGATTTTCATCTCGAATAAAGGATTCTGCACTTTAGCAGAAAAAAAAGGAAGGGGATATGCTATAAGAAAGAGAAAGAAGGCTTTGATATATTGATACAAATAAAAATCGTATGCATTTTTCCTCTTATCTCTTTATGGTCAAGACACTTAAAAATTGAAATAAAAATAAGGTATCCTGTTTCTTTGGCACCTTACAAAAAAGTAAATATTAATGAAATCGGTTTTCCGAGATACAGGGTAGCGTTTGTTTTTGTTTGTTTATTAATATTTTTATTCTGTGTAACTAAAATCTGTAGGTTCGTGCAAATTTTTCCAAATGTTCATTATTAAAAACTGTAAACTAAAATCTATAGCATGGATTTTGTTTTGACTTATTAAACTTGCTGCTTGGTATACTATTACACATTACATGGTATACTATTACACATTACATGGTATACTATTACACATTATTTATATTTTTCTTGTATAATACCTCCACCCAGACTATTTTCTTCCACATATTTACATTTTTCCTCTGTCCCCATGACGAAGTTATAGTTGTATTAAATTTCTCATTATTGAAAACCAAAAATTAAACATAAATATGTAAATAATTCGCATATTGACTCATCCCTGCACCTCTGACATATTAGAAACAGTATTGTCCTGTTTGTATACTGAAAACAAGATCCTTTTGGGCATTATAGTAGTTGAGGTTTTTAAATATTATAAGTAAAAAAAAATGGATTTTGTCGGTGGTTTAAAATACCCTATGTTTTATTTTCTTTAGAAATTTCATTTATTTGTGTTTGGCTTGATTCATCATTATAAAACTAGTGTTAGTTTGAAATGTTAAAAATACTTAATACAAATATTTAAAAAAAAAATTATTTGGTAAAAAATAAATAAAGCTACATCTTTTGACTTCTTAAATATAATTTAATAATTGTGCAAAAGAAAAAAAAATTATATCTTCTAATCTCAGTCTCATCTTCCATGCCAGTCTTCTCAGCTTCTGAAATTAATGACTAATAGTCTGATAAATTTGTAATCTGGTCCTATGAAAGTAAGCTTCCCTCCTGTGCCCATTCTATTTAATTGTAAATTCTACATTCGTACCGTAAATCTTGTTCTTTCCCATTACATAGTTGTGATGCAATAAGAGGTTAAATCTAATAAATATTTCGACATTTCTTCTTTTATTCCAAGTGGTAATAATTGATGCATCTTTATAGTAAAATGTCTGCATTAAAGATATGTTTTCTCTTATAATTAGATTATTATTCTTAATTTGTTCCTGCTATTATTTTTTTTAATTCATATTTATGTCTTTTTCAGAATTTGTACAAAAAAATTAGAGGTATTCTAAATAAGTTGACACCTCAAAAATTCGATACTCTTCTAGAACAGATCACTCGTCTTCCTATTGATACTCATGATAGGTTAAAGGGAGTTGTCGAACTAGTTTTTGACAAGGTAATTTAAAAAAAATAAATATAACAAACTAATCTAATGTATTAAAAATGTATACTCTTAATTTCTTCATTAATTTTATACTTAATTCCTTTAAATAACCTCTCTCTCATTCATTACAAAATGATAATATTCTATTGAAATTAATCTAAACATTTTCTCATTTGTGCTGTTTTTAATAATACTTAAAAATGAATTACAGGCTGTTGATGAACCGTCATTTTCAATTGCTTATGCTAAGTTATGCCAGAACTTGAGTAAAATGAGTGTTAAAATCTCAAAAGAAGAGGGAGGTGAAGCTACCACTCAGCAACAATCTGATTCCTCATTTAGGAAAGTGCTTTTAACAAGGTGTCAACAAATGTTTGAGAAAAAAAGAAAAGAGGAAACTGGTGAGGATGGTAAAAAATCAGATGATGAAAGGATAGCTGAGTTGCAACAGTCTGTATCAACTGAAGACAATAAGGTATGTTTACCATTTATATATTTATCTATATTTTTTAACATAAATATTGCATTTTAAAACTTATTACTCACCTAGCAGCTAAGATAATTGAATGTATGCTATTTATTAAATTATTACTGTATATCATAGCTTAATTTAGTGTTTAAAATTAATCTCTAAAATCTATTTAAAATTTCACAGGATAAGAAAAAAGAGTTACAAATTTTACTGGAAGAAGAGGAGAGGAAAATAAGAGTCAAATATGTCGGTTTAGCAAGGTAAGCATTTATTTCAGTGAATTTGAATTACCTGAAAATGGAGGCAAGAGAGATAGCTTATATGTTAATTGCAAAGTTTTTGAAAGATTGAAAGCAACCTGCAGATAACGTTGAACAAATTGCTTTCACTTAAATTAATTTTGAAAATATTCTTACATTAATAGACTATGTTAAAAATGTACCCATACTGATTGTATGCATCCCAATAAACAATGCACATAAGTGCTAATTTCTATAATAATATTCCTGCAACACATGTGCTATTAAATAGCACAGAATCATGTGTTTGTCAGTTAATACAGTAATGCGACTTCAATCCACCTATTAATTTGTTGTGAACTTGTATTTACTTTCAATTTCAGTTTTTTAAATTTATTTATTCATTCAGTGAACAGATATGTTAATTATTAATTATGTTATAATTTTTATTAATATTATATTAGAATATATCAAGCAGTTACAGGCTGGGAAAAGTTTAAATATATTTGTAATGTACTTTTACTGATGGTCTATGAAATATTATTTTTTTAAAAGTATTTTTATTCACAAAAATTCCTTATCTTTGTTTTCAATGGAAATTTATATGTTATTAAGATCTTCTAAGTCCCGATAACTAAGTGACCAAATGGCAGTTATATTCTAAATTAAAATCGGCAGAATGTGTGGAGCTTGCTTAAAAATATATGTGAGTATATTAACTTAATAAAAAATAATATTTTGTTCGAGAAAATCTTATTAAGACTAAGAACGAGTTAAAATAAATACAAGTAAGTAATAATGAAAAATGTGTACATTGGCTAGTTCTGATGTACTTTATATAGTCCTTTATTATTTCAGAAACATATTTATGTTTCGAGGTAGTGATTTTTTTTTTTTTTAATTTATGGAGTTGTATTATAAGTTATTGATTTTCAGGTTCATAGGAGAATTGTTCAAACTTCAAATGCTAACAGCAGCTATCATGCATGGGTGCATTAAAACTCTCCTTGAAAAAATCGAAGAAGAGTCTTTAGAATGTCTTTGTAAACTTCTCACTACTGTTGGCAAAGAGCTAGAAAGTCAGTGTTCTGATACTAAGGTAAGTGTAAAGCAAGTTTTTATTATCAAATAGTTTTTCAATTACATTATTAGTAGTTTTCCTTTATTGTTATATATTAATTTAACTTTCATAGGTTGGTAACAAGTTTATTAATTGTCATTCTTAGTTTCCCATTCATCATAACAGATTTTTATTGAAATTTAATGATGAATATAATAATTATTATACCAATTAAGTTAATGTTTTAGTAGGGAATTTTAAAACCTAGCAAATGTAAATAAAACCTCAATGATTAAAATAAACCTATATTTTCTGACCAAATCTAATAAATGAAGAAAGTAATGTCCCCTTAATATGAGAGGTTAAATCTTAGTGTCATATTTGTTTATTAATATAATAAATTGTGTGTGTAACAAATTTTTTTGTTTAATTCTAATATAATATTCATTTTTATGAAGGATATGGACGAATACTTCGGAAAGATGAGGAAGCTCTCACAAAAGTCATCCAACTCGAAAGTTTCCTCTCGTGTTAGGTTCATGTTACAAGACGTAATAGAGCTCCGATCTAATCGATGGGTGCCTAGAAGAGATGAGAATAACCCCAAGACCATGGAACAAATTCAACGAGATGCTGAGAAAGAATTAGAGAATGCTGCTATGTCTTCTATGGCTAATCGATCTAAGCATTCTGACCGAGATATGGATAGAAGAAGAGGTCAAAGTAAGAAGAAGATTTAATTATGAAATTCTTTTTTTTATATAAGTATAGCATGCCTCTGTAAATATCATTACAAGAAAAACGAAAAAAGTTATATTTATCTATTTTATATAAATTGTTGGAAGATTCTTATATATTAATAAATGCCTCAGTTAAATATAGTGATACAACTTAATAGTATTACTTCCTTCCAATGTAGGGTCCCACACTAATGTTACCTAGGGAATTCATAGTAACTAATTACTTCAAAGTTCAATCGGTAAATTAAGGATCATTGAAACTAATAAAATTATTGCTACTTTAATTTGATTAAGTTTAACAAATCAAATCATCATAATAATAATTATTCAAGTGAGGAGTCTAATAACTGCGCAGTTCAGTTCCATATAAAACTAACAACTTTCCATGAGTTTGATTCTAAGCTCTAAATACTTTGAAGTGAATAGTGAATAAACATAAATTGTTTTAGATGTCTAGTGTCAAGTATGATCCTACTATAATAGCCCTGAAGAAGACCTGCAATCTGGGTCGAAACGTCTGCTTCCAAATAAACATTTCTCTCTATATACGATAATTTTTCTACCTATACCCGGACCGTTTTTTTCCTCAAATAGTTTTATTTTTTAACCTGAGCTATATTTTTTTCATATGCTTTTTATAATTTTGTAATATAATATTTTTATATTATATTTAGTTTTTATAATATAATATATAAATTTTACAATATGCTTCCTCACTTTTAGGAAGCGGCATAAATCTGGATTCAGATGGATGGTCTACGCCTAAACCAGGTTTTAAAAGCTATACATTTGACCAATCAAAGCTACAACACATCAAGGTAATCACTTGGTATTTTATTACGAACTTATAAATTTATGGGTTTTGTTTTAATACTTCTTTAAAATGTTGTTTAACTGTCTTTTTAATTGTTGTCTTTGTATAAATATGTTTTTCAAGATACAAATACAAATTTTTTCTTTTATACCCATACCCTCTTTTATTCTGTCATAGATGAAGGCCATGTATGGGTAGTTTAATAAGAATTTCATCAAAATATGCTCAACCGTTTCATGAGACACTACACAGGTGGTTTTTTGTTCATTGCACTGTCGCTGTTTCAATACCAATATTAATAATGATAATGCAACTATTATTAAAAAAATATCCCTCTGTCAACTAAATTATTTTAATTCAAGTCATTAATGATCCCTAAGGCCTTTAAAAAAATGGATGGTATTGCTATTTACTGTATTAACACATCTTAAATTAGCATACCCTTTACTGTCTTACTCAAGATACAGTATTTTTGTTTATTTGTGATAGTTTTTATCCTCAGTTGTTTTCTTAGGTTTAATATTTTTTACTTTCTAAAATGACTTTCATTTCTTTCTTTTTTTTTTTTTTTTCACGGATCGGCCAGCAAGGACCACGCGAATGTCACTCAACTCTTTATCACACTCTCCGCCTTCCGTCTACTCCTATACTCTCTCATCTTCCTGGACTGTTCCTCTCGCTCCTCCTTAGTCCATTTTCTTCCTGCAAGAACCCCAACTTCTTTTAGTTTTTTCCCGAAAAGCTCTCTGTCCAAGCAGTCTTTATCCTTGATTTTCAGCCTATCCAGCTCCTCTTTTATTTGCTTCACATATCCACCTATACCCTTGTAGCTTAGTACTTTATCAAAGATTTTTTTGCTCAGCCTCCCATTGTTCATTCTTACCATGTGGCCGAAGAACCTCAGTCTCCTGGTCCTGATGACTGTTTCAAGGTCTTCCAAATTTTTGTATATTTCTTCATTGGATTTTCGCCTATACCCCTCTTGTGTTACTTTGGGTTCCTTAAATCCTCCTCAGAATTTTTCTCTCAATCTTCAGGACCTTCTCCAGACTTGGAAGGCTGACTGTTTCCATACCATACAGTATTACTGGTCTTATTACTGTACAGTAGTGTCTTATTTTTGCATTGGAGGACAAATTTTTCTTGCTCTACATGTTACAAGTGGCATAGTTCAGCCTTTCCAGTTTGGCTATTCTTTCTTCCACGGATGCCCTATCTGTTCCGTTGTTACATATTATCTCCCCTAGGATATTTAAGATATATTTAAACTTTTTCGTGACTTTTATTTGCCCATATTTTGTGTTCAACATTTCCTTGCTAAAGCTGGCATCCGTTGTCATAACCTCTGTCTTTTCATACGAAATCTGTAGCCCCGTTTTCTCAGCTATTTCTTTCAGCGTGTTTATCTGTTTTATAGCGTCCTCCTCTGTTTTTGCTAGCAGCGCTAGATCGTCTGCAAAAGCCAAACACTTTACTTTCACATTGTCCCTTTTTGTTCCTATTACTGCACCCACATCGTCATTTTGCCAGAAAATTCTCATGATCTTGTCCAGGACAAAATTAAACAGAATCGGCGATAGGCCATCACCCTGTCTAAGCCCCGTCTTTATTTGGAACGGTTTACTTATTAGTCCCTGGAATTTTAACTTTGAAATGGTATTCGTCAGAGTCAGTTTTATCAGGCTTATTGTCTTTTTGTCCACTCCGTTGTCCTTCAGGATTTCCGTTGTCCTTCAGGATTTCGAGCAATACTTCTCTGTCTATTGAATCATAGGCCTTTTTGAAGTCTATGAAGGAGATGTAAAGATTTTTCTGGGGTCTAGACCTGTAATATTTTATGATCAATTTGAGGCTAAGTATTTTCCTTAGCCTCAAATTGTATATTATATTACTTTATTTTCTTTTATTATATAATCATGCATCACCAATTAACGTTTTATGAGCGCACCATAAATTAAAAATCATACTCTTTTCTTAAGAAGATATTTTACTAAAACTTTTCCATAGAACTAATTAGATGGGTTTCTAATGTAATTAAATATGTATTTTTTAAACAATAATAGTAGTTTAAAGTCCCATAATGGAACTAATGAATATTGTATTTCAGAGCATGGAAAATGAAACTAGCAATGTTTTGGGTTGCCCTGCGCAGTTCTCTCAATGGAATTCAGGCTCAAATGCTAAAAGAGGAGATACCCCAAAACAATATGCAGCTGCTACTACTAACAAGTTTGCTCTGCTGAGTCAGGATCAGGAGAAGAAGATCTTATCTTCTATGTGAGTATTATTTCTATTGATAAATCCTTAGCAGTAAGTCATCTGCCATGGTTACTGATCGTTTTTATAGCAACATTTACATTTGTGAATCAAATGGCTACAGTTTGTTCCAAATTATATTGAGGCACAGTCATTTTAAACATTTATAAATTAGTAACATTATATTTTAAAAGTTTAATATAAACGTTTTTCATTATTTCATTACTTATTTTTGTCTGAAAAATAAATTTCTTAAGGCACTAGTCTGAATCACTAGTCTAGATAGTCCACGATGTCTTTCAGTTTTTACTACTGCAATTAGCACATCTCCTTGATGATTTTTATTTTAGGACAAGAAAAGTTACACCCTCATCATCACAAGAAAAGGAGCGTGCTGTTCAAGGAGTTAGAGATGGTATGTACAATGCTAATCACAATTGGTTAATATTTTCTAATTACATAACACTTTTTCATTATACTAATACTATAATTATACCAAACTGTATAATTGTGTTATAATACTACTTTTTTCTACCATTTTAGTTCCTATCTTGATTATATATTTTTTCTAATTGCTCTAACTTTGTCTATATATGTCAAGACTTGTTCCACTCTTATAATGAAATCATTTAAGATTTTATGCTCTATACAGACAGGGTCTTTCTAATTCCGAAAAAAAAAGCTTTCAATAGGAATAAAACATTCTGAATAACAGGATATTAAAGGGCCTTTTTGTCTGTTTGTTGTTGTTTGAAGGTGTAAAATCCTCAGGTCATCAACACCTATGGTTAGTTCTTTTAAAAATGTTTGTATATATTATCTGTCAGCAATACACATACGCGAAATCACTCATAGGCACACACTAACTGAAGGAAAGGGCCTCTTTTTTTTTTTCTTTCCTTTTTATGTCTTCATAAAAAATTATAAACAGGAATGACAAGATATTTGGTTTATATTATAGTATTTTGTTCTTTAGAGACATGCTGTTAAATCGAAAACTATTATAATAATCTAACCTAGTGGGTACTTTAAAAACAAAACAATTATAAATAAAAATAGTAATGTCCATGAAAGTTCTTACTCTGATTTATATTAGAATTGATTTATTTCTCAATGGTGGTTTCCTTGAGTTTTTCACTGAGATATTTTTTAGTTGCAATATAGAAAAAGGTAGTGTCAGTTCATCTCAAATAAATAATATTTTTATTTAAAATTACTATAGGGATATAATCAATATGTCTGAGAAAATTGTGAAACATAAAAATATTGTTAAGTTTTAAATTATTATATTTATTTTTCATGCAAACATTTCCATGGAACCACTTAAAAATAAAAACTTACGTTTGAGCACTTTTCATCTCTCTGTTACCTTTTATGTTTTTATTATTGAGATATTAATGTTTTTAAAATATTAAAATTAATTAATCTTTCAAACAGTTCATTATTCATATCCACCTTACAACATACCTACACACAGCAGCTTGCGACTTTAAATTAGTATTTTCATTTTACTTATGCGCATGGATTACAAAACTGCAACCTCCTTTATGTCAACATTGTAACGCCAACCTTACAGTAGACACATTTTTGAGGAATGTATATGTTACCGGTCGACAAAAAATAAATTAAGACCAGGGCCAGATTTAGCGAAGGCACTTGGTGACGACGAGGCTGCTGTCTCGTTAGTGTTTCAGTTTTTGAAAACACATTGACTACTGTCCGTAATATAACAAAATCATGAATTTTATTTGATTTTTTTCATCATTCAATTTGATTGATGAGTGTGTGTGTGTGCGCGCGCGAATGAGTTGTCTGGATGGTTTACTTACAATATGAAACAAGATTATATGGAAAAACCGTAGGCGATGATGACCTAAGGGTTTTACTTCTTTAAACAGCAACAAACAAATGATATAATTTTTTTATCAATTTTACAAAAGTGCAACGCAAATATTTTTGAAAACAAAGATAAAAAACTTGTAGCTGGGCGGGGAGTGAAAGTTATTTAGTCAATCAAGTGTCAGTTGAAAGAATTAGTAAACCAAGCTGAAAAGGCTAAAAAATGTTTTAACTATCTTAAGTTTTTTATTTTATTGTTAAGAGGAATAGTAGCAGTGTTACACATTTTCTTAAATTCTATTTTTTCTGACTTAGCATTCATCAGAGATGAACGAGGAAATCGCGGACAGGGGTCCAATCCTCCTTCTCGGGAGAATTCCCGTGTTAGAGGTAAAACTCCCTCTATGACTCATGTTCCAGTTATGGAACAAGAACCACCACCACCACCACCAGTTGCCAAAGAGCCACCAATGGACCCAGAGGCATGTAAAAAGAAAGCTAGAGTCATATTTGAAGAATGGTTAGCTAATCACAATGTGCAGGTTAGTAGTACGTACTATTGAAAAAATTTGTGTAAAGTAGTTACAGAATTTAAAAAAATAAACTAAGTAATTTAGGAATCTTTAAAAATGGTGATTAGGTACTTGGATTCAATAATCAATCCATATCTGGAGCACATATTCAGTAAGCGAGGAGAAAGCATACTCCGTCGAGCAACTTTATTTGATTTTTTGAATGTGCACTTTTATTCGGTTTTATTCACCAATATTTTATATTCTTCTCAATTAGTTTTTGAAAACATTTTTATTAAAAATTTCTTTACAATAAATAATCTTATGTAAAACATTTAGCTCATAAAGTCAATGCATTACTTAATGGTTGTTTTTTTTTTAATTACATTTTTATTTTAGTTACTAATGTTGGTTATTTATTCTTTAAGGAATCTGTGGACTGTATTCAAGAAAGCTTTCCGGATTCCATGCTATTTGTACGTTCATTATTAGATACCGTCCTAGAAGGTAAGGCGTTGGCAAGGACAAGTTTTGGGGAACTCCTGGCAGAACTGTTGTCGAGAAGTATAGTTTCTGCCTCTGATGTCACAAAAGAGTAAGTAAAATTAATTTTCCATATACTGTTGTCTATGGAATTCCATCTGCTGATGAATAGTTTTTATTTTAATAATTTGTTCTCAGGTTGCAAATTATTATTGAATCTGGAGAGGATTTCATGATAGATCTTCCTCTATTCTGGACTTATCTAGCAGAATTATTAGGTATTTATGATTTCTTTCTTCTTTTTTTTTTTTAAATTAACTTAATCTCTCAGATAACACTATTATGTTCTTGTTTTTTCTACTCATAGTACAAAGGAGTTGGCCTACTATTTGTCTTGAAAAGAGTTGGTTTAATTTAAGTGTTTACAAATCCTTGGTATAATTTTGTCTGATTCGGCTCTCTTATCATTTGACAAGTCAAGATATGATGGCTATTCCTATGAATTCGGCTAAACTATATTATATTCACCTTCCTGGCCCTTAAAAACTATGTTTTTCAATAGTTAAATTCATTCAGTCTTATTATACTCCTGTGAAACATGGTCATTAAGGTACTTGGAGAAAATGTAGGTCAATTTTACAAATTGCTCTTTTTCTGACCTACTCAAACCACAGGTTATATAATAAGACTAGAAACAAGCCCAGTTATGCTAAAATTGCAAGTCTCGAATCTTACAATCAACTGGTGGTTGAAAATCTTACTAATGTGTAATAATAGATTAGCTGAAATATGTTTCGGTTAAAAAGCCCTCTACCAATGTAACCATCAAATTTAACTGGGCGAGTCAATAGGAGAGTATAACATCTTACTTAAGATATAGCTGGCTATGGGCTGAGCGAAACCCCCAGTAAGTGTTGAAACATAAAAATGAAATAATAAAGAAAATGCAAAGAAATGTTTTACGTACAAGATGTAAATAGAACACTTTATTCTTAGTTCAATGTTTAATACGAAAATTCATTCGGTATAAATTCAGTTCAGCCATATTTGACATCATATCTACCCGTTTGGAGAATAAGACTTCCAAGCCAAATTAGAGTTTCCCCCAGCAAGCAACTAGTTGTTTACGCCAATAAAACAATCCACAAAATTAATACTGAATACAATTACCCTCTTATTCTCTTGATGATTTAAACCATATACTTTTTGACTGTCCATTTTATGCTTGTGCAGAACCTATAAATAAATATCTTAAGCTCATACGATGAGGATATTTTTACAGTATTGAATCCTAAACACAACAGTGATATTGTTAATCTCTGTTATTTCTTATCTAAAGCTCTAAGTATTAAAATAGTTCTGACCCAGTGACATTTATATGGTTGTTTATCCACACAATAATGCCTTTGAATTATATGAGTTTTCCTTTTTCTTACTTACCAGTTTATTTTCTTCTATTTTCCAAAGTTTGATGTATTAACTCATAGCTATAACTTAATTTTATCTTCATCACTATGTTGAGTATTATAATTATCTCAAGTTTTTTCCTGAATGTTTACTTTTTTTATATCATTGTTCCTTGTAATATTTCAGTTCTAATTTGTTTTTATACAATTTCAGTACCAATTCTTGTAAAAAGTGTATATACTTTCGCTGATCTGAGAGCTGCTTGTGAAACTTGTAAAACTACGCATCTGACTAGAACATTAGCTGAAATTTTTAAACAGTTAAATAAAGAAAAGGTACAGTTTTGCTGTAATTTTATTACTTTTGTGATTTTTTTTAAATAATAGTTTTTTATTTTAATTAACTAATTATGATGATTGTCTAATCTTCTCTATGATTTCATCTTGAGGATGAAACTGATTAGGATGTTCCTCTGACTATTCTCAAATTTTACTATTAATTATTCTCGATAATTTCATTAGCTATAATCATATTTGTTTTTTATTTTAATAGGGGCCATATTTCATCAAGCAGCAGTGGGAATCTTCTAAATTACAGTTTACTGATTTCTTTCCTGAATCTGATGTTGATAATTTTATCAAAAATAATGTAAGTATTCACCGAGAATTTTAATAAAGAACTTCAAAATTTAAAACTTTTTAAAATTTATTTTTTATTTTTTTATTGTTGCATAGTACAATAATATTTGTGTTAAAACTTTTTGTTTGCTATTATAAATTTAAAAAAAAAAATGACTAGTTTTTTATGCATTTAATAAATTAAGAAGTTTATATTTTCATAATTAGGTGCTTCAATAATGTTAAAATTATATTTTTGTATGCATTAAATCTTAATGTATGTCAATTTTAATTTTGTTATTTATTTCATTTTTATCTTTTTATTATACTGGTTTTGTAAGAATCTGGTGTGATGTGGGTACCTATTTGTATGCATACTAAACTATAAATCAGTGGCTCAATAAGTGTCCTGCTTTAAATTAAAATTAGTATATGTCTATACAACATTGAATATCATTAAATTAGCACTTGTTTATAGTGAAAACCGCGAAATAAGATTATGAATAAATCTCGGTTGCCTATACTTCTTGCTACCATATGCAGTTAAGAGTTTCAAATTAACTACCATTTCATGCTTATCCAACTGCATTTAAAATTTATTAATATATTAATGTAAATTTTAAATGATGTGTACTAAATTTAAAAACAGTCAGTTTTTATTTTAATATACTTTTGGTCCAGTTTTTTACTTGGAGCCAAAATTTAATAGCTTATAGTAATTAAGATAAAATTCATCAATATCATATTTAAAAATTCTTTTTTCAAAATCTGATTTAAATTCTCTCTCACATAAGGTACCATTTATGTTAGCCAGTTTAAACTAAAATTTAGTATGTCATTTAAATAAATGCATCCCGAATTATAGAAGTTTTTCATTTTATTGTAGGGTATACTTGTTCAAAATCAATGAAATTTGAGTTATCCCTCGATCGACCAAAGGGAGATGTGTTTAACTAAATGCTACAATTATCAAAAATACTATACTTCAAAATTCTATACCTAATTTTTTTTACACAGAAATGTGGCTTCCTGATAGGAGAGGGTGAAGTAGTTGAAACCGGAGAACCTTTGCCTATGGATCAAGTTGAAGAGAAGCTTCTTAACCTATTAAAATCAGAAAACAATGATAAAATCTTTGATCAAATTTGTGATTGGATAAAGGTAAAGTGGATAGCTTTTAGCATGAAACTGTTATTCATTATTTTTTATTAATTCATAATATTTAATCTATTGTTTTAGTTCTATCTATTTATCATAATAATCTTGTTTTTTATTTTAGGCAAATGTTGGTAATAGAACTCAAGGTACTGATTTTATAAGGGCTTTGACTAGGGCAGTCATAAAAGCAAATATAAGTAAGTCAAAATTTCTATTTTTTTTACTTTTCAATGTTATAAAATTGATTGTAGTTTGCTAATACATTTTTCACAAATAATTAGGTAGGTAGTTTGCTAATACATTTTTCACAAATAATTAGGTAGGTCATAATGGATTAATACCTTACCGGTGCAGCTCTCTCTTAATTTGAATTTTTTAGAATAATTTTCAATAAAGAATTTAAATTGAATTATTTATTAAGTAAGTGTAATGTAGTCAGTTGCAAATTAAGTTAAATTTAAAGTTATTTTTATTCACTGCTATTTTTGTTGTTAAATCTTATTTGCATGTGTGTGTGTTTATTTAAGCCTAACACCAATAGTTTTTACGAGGGCTATTCAGAAAGTAAGGAACGTTTTGGAATTAATAAAAACCAAGTACAAGAAAAACATTTTATTATATACATGTGAAAGAGAGGGACTAACTAAAATACTACTTTTCAACATACATAATCCCCATTCAAATTCAGGCACTTATCATAGCAGTGGGCAAGCTTTGAAATTCCTGTGTCATAAAATTCTGCCGCCCTCGTATTTACCATTAAGGTTCAGTTGTCACTTGAACAATAATCTAATAATATTAAAATACTGTTAAAAATTTGTTTCAAAAATATATATTTATTTTCTGTTAAAGTTAACGTGTCCTTAAACAAAACATTACAGAGTGAAGTTAGTAAGTAATATTTGCTTTATATTTGGTGCATAACTGAGTAGTATTAAGGAATAGGAGCCTAAGTTGGTCAGTTAAACTCTATGGTCCGTAGTCAATAAGATATCTATAGTCCATATTAACTCTTTGATGTCTTCACAGTCACAAGTTAGGCCAGCAGTATTTTTGAAGATTTAATTGAAAAAAAAAACTTTGTATAAATTCATGATATAATTTAACGAAGAAAATATAATTACCTACAAGAAACAATATTTTGCAAATCCTAGCTAATAATTTTCTGGTGATGTTACACATGTTGCATGTTACCCCTTTATCTTATATTTATTGTGTATTAAGTGTTAATACCCAAAGTTAAAAGATACTAGGTTTAACATATGTAAGAATACATTATAGGTGTGTGTGAGTATATTATAATATATATGTATTTTTTTTTTAAGAAACTGATAATCACCTTAATTCATCAAACTTAATGAAGCATGAGAAACTTATCAAGAGATATGTTGATGCAAATGAAAAAAGAGAATTGGCCTGTTTACACGGGATACAGAATTTAGTCGTTGTTCAAATGATGTCCCCTCAAGGTAATTAAAATATTTTTTTAAGTAGAATGTTTTTAATGTTTAAAATAACATACTTTAAACAAAGTAAAAAGTGCCATATATCTTATTGGTGATACGAACTTTTAATTGCATGGTGTAATTACAAAGTGTACTCTTAACCTTCTCAATCCTTAGTGGGGCACATAATTTTGTAGTTTATGTATGTATGAGTTTCATGTATCATATCGGCTATCAATTGTTTGCTTAAAATTTTAAAAACAGAATCTGTTTCAGTAGCTCATTATCATATTATAGGATTTATTTATTTTATATTTATTGTAGGTCAGTAATTGAAAAATAAATTTTTTCCTGCAACCATTGAGTAATGCTATCCATTACTCAACTAAAACTTGTATGGAAAGTAACAGCCACCAAGGTCGAATTAGACAATCAGCACTCTGTTATTTTAAATGTTAAATGGCGGTATTATAATATTATTCATTTTATGTTTCTGAAATGTTAAAATAAATAATTTTATATTTAATTCAAGATAGATTTTATTTATTTTGAAGCGATTTTATAGAAATATATAATATAACCTTCACACATCAGAAATTCAGAGATCTAGCATTAAAACAGTGATCAGACTACAAACAAAATAAAAAATGGAAATAGATAGTGATGAGTTCATAGAATTTACTCCTTCATTCATAAAAGAACAGGCAATAAACGAAACTTTTACCAAAAACATCTATAGTCAGATATGAAGAGAAATATAAATATAAATCAAGATATAATAATATACGTTTATTTTATTTTTGTATGTTATCAGAATATTATTTTCTAATTAATAATAAATAAATGTTTCAATAAGTAAACCTTCCTAGAGTTATTATTTGCATGGTTAGTAATAGAAAATTGTAAGAGATAGCACTAGTGTAGTTTTAACAAATCTAAAGTTTCACCTTTAATTTCTTAATTTATAAATGGTTGCAGGAAAAATATAATATTTAACACGTGAGAAAAGTGCTTATAACACCCTCGTTTAATTACCACAGGAGCCGAAGGCTAAAATTCACTCGGGTGTACTAAAGTGGCACTTTCCTCACTTGTCAAATAAATAACTTTTTCTAATAAAAAAATTTTCACGTGTAATTACTGTTCTAAACTCTCATATATTAAAATATTCATTGTGTAATTAATATAATAATAATAAAAGGATTCGTGAACCAATATGAACAATCAACGTTCGCAAGCTTCAGCCTGTTAATTAGATCACTGTATTAATTAGATTAAAAATATAATTTTGGTAATAAAAAAATTGTATTTCTTATTTTATAGGATTATTAGTTGAAATATTCCAATCTCTATGGGAAAACGGTATAATTTCTCAAGAAGCTTTTATGAAGTGGAAATCATGTGAAGATACACAATATGAGGCCGAGGGTAAAGGTGTTGCGGTTGCATCTTTATCCCCATTTTTTGTGTCCCTTTCAGAACAAGACGATACAGATGATGAATCATCTTGATCTTGACGAGAGGCAGCAACTGGGATTGCCAATCGGTAAGTTACTCTATAATTTTAATGAAGCAAGTAGCACTTGCTTTATTTTTGTTAAAAAGCTTTCAAGAGAGGTTTGCAAAATGTAAGGAACATTTTGTATGTCACCCTTTAATAATGTTTATTACTCAACTTTTTGAAATTTAATTTAACACTATTGAATAGATTTTAATTATTCAACAATTTGACTAGAAGAGGCATCTAAATACATTTTAATAAATGTTTTGGGAAATTAGGAATCAACTAAATGGTTATATAAACCTGTTTAAGATGCTAAACAAATTATTTTTGTTTTATATTGTTTGTATTTTTTTTGTTTTTACAATTAAATATATCATTATTTTTTTTATGATTAATGCTTAAGATGTTTTATGATAGCTTGTCAAAGATGATAAACAAATTATTTAGTTTTTAATTATTTGGTTTTTTTTTCTCTTTTAAATGCTTTTTAATAAATATTTGTATTGTTTTTATAAATGCTTTTGTTTTTTGTGTTGTGTAGACCAGGCAGACCTAGTGAACTTATGCCACCTGATAGGTTGATGAATTCTTCTGGGACACCACCTTTTCTTCAAAATGGACTATCCCTTTAAGATAATTATATATATGTGTGTGTGTGAAGAAAAGAGTGCTGTTTCCTAAAAAAAAACAACTGATAACTATAAATTAATTGGTGCAGAAGCTTCATTATCTACGAAATACATGTATTATATTCGCAAACCAGATTCGAATTCCTATAGAAAGACTACGCAGATCGACTTTTATATATATTATATATAAATAATTTAAATCGTTTATTTTTTTGTTTTACTCGTAAGTAATCCGTAATGTGAAAAGATTTCCCTTACCAGGGACATGTACACAACTTACCTTTCTAGTTTATAATTGCAATGAGGTTAATTTATTTAAACGAAAAGTGGTCATGTTTGTCATGGATCATATGAATTCTATACTTCATAACTAATGAAGTATGGAACTTCATTCATGTTTATGGTCGTACATTTTAAGGGCAACTGTATGAAATTATGTAAATTTATTAAATGAAATGTATGGATGTAATTAAAATTCATTTTTTTTTTTTTTACTTTTAGCAATTGCCTGGGGGAAAAAAACCGAAAATAATCGATACTGTAAATCACTAAGTGATTCATTATCGGGGTGGGAACCTCAACAGGTAATAAGGAGAAAATAAGAATGTGTAATCTCCTAAATATATAAAGACTATTTTTGTAAGATTTTAAGAAAGTTTTTTTATTTATTGTTTTTTATATTAAGAAAATAGTTCTGACTACAATCTATTGAGGTTCCTGTAATTCCTAGTTATACATTTTTATATTATACATTATATAATTATTAGTGTTTCGTATTATCAATTTTATTAATTATTGTCTGTATTGGAATTTTATATATATATATATATATTTATATATATATATATATAAACATATAAATAAAATACTGTATATGTATATTATAACTATTTCGTGATGTAAATTTAAAAAAAAGAAAAAAAAAAAAAAATTGTTTTCGCAAATGGGGTACACTCTCGATACCAGGAGAGAGAAAGGGAGGGGTAAGATATATATATACATATATATAGTTGTATAATTCGGTTACGTAAAACAGATTATATATCTTATATATATATAGTGATACGACTGACTTTAGCCAAGATCACAAGACAGTTATTAATAGTGTGTGTACAGTTGTGAAAGTGTTGAAGACTCAAGAATTCGGTAAAGTGAAAATCAATTTGGACGCTAAAAAGTGTTGTTTGTATAAATAAAAAGAACAATTTTCTCTGTGAAATTATTGCGTCAAATCTTTTGGCGTAAGTAAATGATTGATTCGTACATTAATTAAAAAAACTGGAATTAATAAAAATTATGTATATATATACATACATGTTTTCTTATCTGTTTTGTCTTTTACCCTATATTTCCTAATAACGTGTTATTTAAATTTATTTACAGTTTTAAACTCACTTTAAACTTGTTTCTTAAAGTTTAAATCTGTGAGGTCTTTTAAATATGGGCTGGCCTGGATGACAGATCCCCTATGAAAAGTCTTCCTAAATGAGCTGCTAGGCTTGGTTTTGAAATAAATATGCTCAGCCTGGAAAACAAAAGAGCCAAATACTTTATAGACAGGAAAATGGACAATGATTTTGGAATAGTCCTTCCCCAGTTGTTCACGATCTTCGGTTGAACAATTGCTTAAGTGTACAATAATTTATTTTAGTGATAAGTTCAATTTATTTCTAGGTGAGAAAATCTTATGGAAGGAACTTAAAATCAATAAGAAAATAAATTTTTCAAAAAAATATTGTGTGGTGCCTTTAAACTCAGAAAGAAAAAAAAACCAAGGTCTTAAAAAATATCAGTCATTTAAAAAAAAAGTACTGATTTTTTAAAACATATTCTGGAATTATTATGACTTGCATAAGTTGAACTGGACCTTTGGATACAAATTGAATTTCTCGTCTTTTCCTCTGATGATCTACAGACCCTTAAACAATGTAGATTTTGACACAAAATCAAGGTTGGACCAGATCCTGACATTGGAGAAAGGATATGAAAATAACCTATGCTATTCCTCCATTTATTTTAAGGCCCCATATGATAGATAGTATTTACTCTTTAAATAATTTCAAAGTATTTAGACCATTGATTATCTATGTATATATATATATATTGGGTCCGAGCTCCAACCGTGCTTCTGCCTTTCAATTGGACACTCCTACAATATTCTGAGTGTCAGTTGCATTTATCAGTTTATATATGCGTCATGCTTCCTCTTCCTATTTCATTGAAAGCCTCTTTTAAGAAGCTTCCTTAACAATATGTGGCACATGTCCTGCCCATTAGACATTTGTTATGGTGGTTTGCTGAAAATATCTTCTTTTAAATCATTGAGCCTTACAATATTTGATGAAATGTTTAACTTTGTGGTTACCAATGCCACCATCTCAATTTGCCCAGGTGTGGCATGCCTTTTATCACAGAGTATTTAATTTTGTCTAGTTCACCTTGAGTAATTAATTCAATTAATACTATCGATCATATGGGGCCTTAAAATAAATGGAGGAATAGCATAGGTTATTTTCATATCCTTTCTCCAATGTCAGGATCTGGTCCAACCTTGATTTTGTGTCAAAATCTACATTGTTAAAGGGTCTGTAGATCGTCAGAGGAAAAGATGAGAAATTTAATTTGTATCCAAAGGTCCAGTTCAACTTATGCAGTGTATTCACTTATCTCCAGCAGTTCGAGCTAAACTTCATATTTCCTTCTCTGGACAGCATTCAATCTATCTGCTCTATATTGACATTTTAGTTATGAATTAGTCAAGAATATTACTACGTAGTGTTGCCTCCATTCCTACAGGATTCCAAACTCATCAGTGAGAAGAACTATTTTTCAGGCAAGAGGTCTAGTCTAGGGACAGGTCTAATGCTTCCTGAGTCTATTTAACCTTTGGAAGAGGAATTTCATTTTCTATAGTGCTTTTCACATTCTGCCTCTTGCTTCTCTGATGGAGGCCCTCTTTACTTCTTGTGTTCCTTTGTATAAAAAAAATGTGCTTAGGAGGCAGTATTTTTCTGGCTACTTGGCATTAAATGTTGAAAGTTCATTAGAATCCTATTGATTAGAAATACCTCATTTTAACATTATAAAAAATACTGAATTAAATGACACCACTCTGATTTTGTTGACAATTAAAAAATTATTTGGCTTACAAGGACTAATTTCATGTCTCAGTTATTAATTCAAGGAAAAATAAATCGAGCAAAATACCTGCCAGAAACCATCAGATTCATGCTAAGCGACCAAAACCGTTTCCGACAGAAACTTTCCGTTTTTTGCCTTTTCCATCTATATTGGACTGAACCATTCACCACTTATATTTTTTTCAGCCAATTATACAACTACTGCTCTCAGGATAACAAAAAAATGAATTTAAAAAAAAATTTCATGAGCAGATTCCTTCCTCCTTCCAAAGCAGTGAAAATTTTTTCTAATTTAGAAAACAAATCAGATGTAATTTATCATAACCAAATTAGATAGAATTTTGTGTCAATAATTTCATTCACATAATTTATACAAAATCACAATTTTTTTTTAATTTCTTGAACTTACCTATAACCTTTTATTTAGACATCATTGGTGTATCACCTTGAATCTTCATGTCAAAATAAACTTATTCTATTATTATTAACATACTTCCTCTAAATTAGATTGTTAATAACTTTAAATAAGTCAATAATAATTCAAATAAGTCTGCCCTATGGTTTCTCTTTAGCATTTTTACTAAATTGAACTTCATACATGAGTGCAAGGAAGTCTATCAAAGATTAGTCAAGATCTTCCACACATCTGCAATTTATTACATACAGTTTAATAAATTAAAATTATATAATCCATTACACTAAAAATAATCATAAAGGTTTATCTATCCTCATGGGCACAATCCAACAAAATAAATCTTTATGTACTACCATAGGTACTATACAGAAAAGAAAATACGAAGAGATCCATTAGTTATAAATATATGTACAAATAAATTTTGCAATACTTCATTTCACTAAGTAAATGAAAATATAAGGTTTCACTTTATTTCTACACCTTTAATTATATATATATATACAAGTATCATATCCTATAGCAATATAGCAGAGGTTATGTTCAGGATCATATTAGTTAATCTACTAAAATAACTATAGAACAATGTGATCACGAAGACATTATTTCAGTCTGCAAATATTGGTTTTCAATAAATATTCTTAAAACAATAACTAATACTACTCACATTTCGGCATAATTTTTTTTTTCTAGTCCAACTTTGTTATTATATATAAATACATTGTACTAGCTAGTTTCTGGATCAAAAATAAAATGCAGCAGTGTCAGTTTTACATTTTATAAAATATTCAATAAGTAAATATAATGGTCAGATACAAAAATGCTGCAAATATTCAAACAAGTCCAGTTCTTGCTAACTAATTTAACTTCATATATAATATAAATATAGTACACACACAATTCAACGCCTGCTTAAATTTAAGAAATTTCAAAACACCAAATCTGTTCCTTCTTATGCCTTTAATTTTCAATAACAAGACACATTTTTTTTTCAGTTCAAACAAAAATTTATAAATTTCACAGTTAAGTGAGTATTTTTGTAGATTGGTAATTATGAATAAATAATGTTACATGACAAACAAAGTGAATAAACTAAATAAATTTTAAAAAATGTTTCTTCCCTTTGTTTCTAATAAAATTTTTTTGATGCTAATAGTTTTATAACCATGTTTTTACTATAGTTGTTTTTAGAATGCACTACAACCGTATGTATCTTATAATGGGAAAAAAATATGATTTTTTTCAAGCAATCAAGTTGAATATACTAAAGTTCCACTGTAGGTATAAATTAGGAGATAAAAAATTGGCACATTTTAATGACATCTTTAAAGATGTTGCCAATATATAAACACACAAAATATAAATATCTTCCTGATATGATATAGTAATATTAATTAAATATAAAAATACAGGCCACCAGTAAGTAACGATGTACCTGTAGCCATAGGAAATAAGTGGTTAAGTCGAAAATATCAGGACATAATTAATAATCCAAGTTTTCTTTGAGCATCTTTAGCAGTTTTTTGAAAATCCTAAAGTTGTATTCAAACTTTAATTTACATAAGACTTAAGAATCTTTTAGTTTAAAATCACCATACTTTCCAATTATAATTTATGATAAACCATTTATTTATTGAAGTAGGTAGAAGTCAACTTCAAAAATCCAGCAGTGGACTAAGCTGATATTCTCATAATCAAGTTAATCACTTATTCAAAAATGGTACAAATATATGACTATTTAAGTTACATAATTAATTATAACAAGAAAAATTATCAGTAAATAAATTAAAAAATGCCATTATATTTAGGGAAAGGTAATCACTCTGAAATTTAATTTGTTCCAGACTGATAAAAATGATTACTCTCAATTGATTGTCACTATGTATTACATTTTCAAAGCCTTTTTTCCAGAAAAATATCTCAATTTAGAAACTGTAATATGAAAAAGCTTTAGGACAAAAATATATTTAGAAATATCGTTAATTTAATAGACCATAAATACATAGTTAACATTTTTTTGAATTGCCTAGTTCCAGACAATAAATATTTTGTTTTAAGATAAATTCGGCTCTCTTAATTAATTTAAAAAATATCTTCAGGTTGTAGCTAAAAATCAAAATAACAAGCAGAACATACATGGTAAGTTAATCTAGGTATTAATTACCATAATAATTATATTTCGTTATTAAATTTTTTAACTATTTTTCAATAATAAAGAAAAAAAAGTAATAAAAGATATTACAAATTAATTGTAGGTTTCTATGATCAATCCAAATCAACTGGAGAGATGGGTTTAAACCATTTACCTTAAATCAGTTGTTTATCATGATAAATTGCCATTTAAGAATAAACTGATGACAAATAAAATAAATTCATAACTAATATGGTAGTTTTCAAACAGGAGACAAATGTTTACAATTATGATCCAAAACTTGTCTTAATTGATTTATCTCTAGATTGTCTTTATAAAAACATTGGATTATTTAGAGACATCTAGACACAGAAATCGCTCGACTTTATATCAAAACATCTTTACTGATTAGGTATTTAAAATTGCTTTTCTCAAAAAATGTTCACGAACCCATTAATTTATTTATACAAATATTTTCCGGAATAATAAAAGTCCGGGATTGGATGGCCTTCCAGTTGAGCTTTTTAAATATGAAGGAGAAGAATTGCATAAAGCCCTTTATAATTTAATTGTACAGATCTGGGTTGATGGCAAGATGCCAGCAGAATGGAAAAAAGGAGTAATTTGCCCGATCTACAAAAAGGGTGATAGGCTTGATTGCAACAATTACAGAGGGATATCGCTCCTACCAACAGCGTACAATATTCTTTCAGGAATTCTCTTCACGCGATTGTGCCCCTATGCGGAGCAAATTGTGGGAAATTACCAACCTGGCTTTAGAAGTGGGAGATCTAATGTGGACCAAATTTTTTCCCTGAGAACTATCATGGAGAGAGGGATTGAATATAACATGTCCACCATCTTTTTGTGGATTTCAAGAATGCGTACTATAGCATAAATAGATCTCAAATCTAAAAAGCTCTTGAAGAATTTGCCATTCCGAGAAAGCTTATTTGCCTTGTTGAGATGACCGTGCATGGTGCGAGGAATGTATTCAGAATACAAGGAGAGTGCTCAAGTGACTTTCAGGCCGACAAGGGGTTGCAACAGGGTGATGGGTTGGCATGTCTGCTTTTCATTTTAGGACTTGAAAAAGCAGTAAGGGTCTCGAAAGTACAGACAACAAAAACTCTTATCAGACGATATTGATATAGTTGCAAGATCGAAAGCTGAGCTGCGTAGCGTTTTTCTGGCAATACAGCAGGCGGGTTCGCTGTTGGGCCTTGAGGTGAATGAGGCCAAAACGAAGTATATGGTAGTAAAGGCCGACGGATCTCAGCAAGGTGGAAGTCATTTAGAAATAGGCCCTTACAAATTTGAAAGAGTGCATGTGTTCACCTACCTCGGATCCCTCGTAACATCGACCAACAACATGTACAAAGAAATAGGAAAACGGATCGCGGCAGCCAACCGTTGCTATTTTGGCTTGAGTAAGCAGATCAGGAGCCATCTACTCAGGAGGCAGACCAAAGTACAGTTATATAAATCAATGATTAGACCGGTGTTAACCTATGCCTCACAAACATGGACGATGACAAAGGCTGACGAGAATAACCTCCTTATATTCGAAAGGAAAATTTTGCAACGAATATACGGCCCCATAAAAGAAGGAGAAGCTTGGAGGAGACTATGGAACCGAGAGTTATACGCCCTGTATAATGACTTGAACGTCGTCGACTTCATAAAACTGGGAAGATTAAGTTGGGCTATATGATTCGGATGGAGGAAGGTGAAATTCCTAAAAGAGTCCTTGAGGATAAGATTAACCGTACCAGAAGGAGAGGCAGACCCAGACTGAGGTAGATGGATAGTGTGGCTACTGACTCCAGACTACTGCTAGGCACACTGAACTGGAGAGCAGCAGCAATGGACCGAGCTGGATGGCGGAAGCTCCTAGAGGAGGCCAAGACCCACCCCCGGGTTGTAGCGCCATATAGATAGATAGATACAGAAATCACTCGACTTTATATCAAAACATCTTTACTGATTAGGTATTTAAAATTGCTTTTCTCAAAAAATGTTCACAAACCCATTAATTTATTTATACAAATATTCTGCATTAGATCTTATTGATGAAAAAATCGAAATGATAGATGTGCCACATTCATAGACCCCTTGAACACAAAATAAAAATAATTTATTGATAACTATAATAAAATGAGGAAAAAGTACTGATATGAACATTACTCTTTGCTAATAGACAAGAAAAAGTTAATTTATTAAAATTTAATCATATAACACGAGTTAATTGTTATTCTGGAGTTTATTTATTATATAAATAATAGGAGTGTCATATAAATAAAAATGAGATATTTAAATTTTTTGATATTTTATGGTTAGTAAAAACTATATAATAATCACCATCCCTAATGGGAAAAGACTGTCCATTAAATCTAAACCTTTTATGAACCTCCACGGTAAAAAGAAGTTTGGTGTACAAAATCTTTGAACCACATATCATCGGTAAAATACTTATCTCCTACAGGTCTTTTAACTGTCTAAAAGCTTGAATATATAAATAAATTTGAACATTCTATTAAGAATTTGGCTCATAAAATGAATAGGATGGGGATGGCATTTTCAAACAGAGAAATAACATCCCTCATGGATTGTTGTCATATTTTGTTCCAATAAGCAGCATTAACTGTTCTTTGTTTGCGGAGGAAATTCAGCAAAAGAAAATTAAATATGCCCTATGACCATGGGGCTCATTTCTCATCCTTGTTCTCTAATATTTCCATCGGCTCATAATTCCCCAATACCATAAACATAATCATCCAAGTTCTTTCTCAGCCATTAGCTCAACATTTTTGTTTGTATTTGAATGGGCATCATAATTTTTAGTTTAAGAAAGCTCCTTGGCTTTGGCTTCTCAGGGAATGATTTATTTATTCATATAAGTCGTGTTTGCTCATATGTGAATAAATATATAAAGTGGAAATAAAAGATAGATTGTTATGATAAATTAGTAATCATGATACAGCTGGTAATTAGCATGAAGAGGCAATTAAGAAGCTATTATGATTAAATGCAATTTCTTGTAATCTTATGGAGGTCTTGTCCCTATCAATGGGATACCTAACCAGTAAATTACATAATTTTAAGTATAAATGAAATATAAGCAACAACTTAAGCTGTTTAATAACTACCTACCAACATTAACAAACTTGAACATTGATAAAATTATAACAGTTAATAACCAGGAAAATAAATTATTTAAAAAAAATATATTAATTTATTAATTTTCATAAATACAAATATAATCAAATCATTTTTGACTATACAGAAAGAAAAAGTTAACTTAAAAAAAAAAATAAAAATAAATAATAATAAAAACACCTAATTTTTTATGAAAGCATTGTAAAAGTTGTATAGTTCTTACTATGGAATTTTTCAACTTGTTACTACAAACGATGAGGGACCATACTCACAGTTTTTTTTTACAATTAGTCAATCTTATTTCAAAAAGATTTTTCAATGGTTCACAAGACCAAGTTATATTTTAACATGGAACTTGACCAGCTAGTGCAAATCATTATAGAATTTCCCCACAAAAAACCAATATATAATGACTAAAACTTTAATAGCCACAATTTTTCAATTATTACCCATATATAAAAAAAATAATTTAACACCTTCACTGTGCCATCGGTCCCCGGGAAACGATGCTTGTCTCCCGTGGTGCGGTGGGATTGTTCAAGAAATTGTACTGCTGTGCGGATGGTATATCTTTGTTAATAATGTTCAAAAAAAATTTCTATCAAGCAAATATGTTTTAATTCCTTCTTATAAACAATAATTAATAAAAAAAAGTTTTTCATCTCTGAATTAGTCCTGTGCCGCATCGGTCCCAGGGGACCGATTCATGCAGCCTGACCAAGCCTGCTGAAACCTGTCAAATCTTGTCTCTTCCTGTCAAACCTTCGGTATAAATCCCAGTCTTTAATCGCATACAGATCAGCTCAGTTGTTCTTGTGCTTTATTTTAATTATTATCCGTCTTAGTTGCCGTAAATATGTAAAAGCGTGGGAAAAAATTAGTAGAACTAGCACTTGAAAAGAAAAATTGTTAGAATCCAGGCCCATATTTAATAAAATCATGGCTCATATTTAATAAAATATCAAGAGTAAAAATGTTTATAACAGAATTTAGATGGCAGTTAGCTTTAAACCTAGCAACAGGAGGAAGGTAATACCCTCAAATCGCTAAAAGGCACACATTTATTAAACCTACAGGCCCTGGTAAGAAGAAAAGAAAAATATGTAGAGATTGTTACAAGCAGTTGCGCTCTACACTAAGTAGCCATGAGACGAACATCAAGGTTACTAAAGTGACCAACTTTTGTCAAGGATGGCCAGGAGGACCTAGCATGTGTCTGCCACGTTTTAACAAATACACAGACAATAAACAGGAGCATTTTGAATTACTTAATTTGTAAATTGATACTTTTTTTATCAAATAAAATTTAACTAATGACATGTTTTTTTGTTTTATTTATAGCACAATTTTCAAAATCATTTGAGGCGGATCTGGTTGTTGTATAGTAATGCGTTTCAGGCAGTAAGTTAAAAAATATCTAAGAAAAAAAAAATTGAAATAATAAAAATCAGGTTATAGTTTGATAGGAAAATTACAGGCATAATTGAATAGAAAAAATTTATCATTCGCCGAGGACCGATACCGCACCAGAGGAAAGTTCTACTATTGGTCTAGACAGTAGGTTCTACACAGTAAAAGAAACCACTTTTTTCATTACAGCAGTGAAGGTGTTAATTAACAATACAGTTGCTAATAATCAATCGTATGAATTTATTAAAATGCAAACAAACTACAGCAGCTAGTCTATGATTTTAGCACCTAAATTAATAAGATTAATTCAAACGCATTATTACCAGTGAATAATGAATAGTCCATTGACGCAACCCTTTGTACAGTTCAAACAAAATAAACTCTAATAATTTTTGTATCAAATGAAAAACTCAAATTAAATCAGCTAAAAAATTTGCATCCATGAAAATATAACATTAACTAGTATGAATAATTCATTTATAACTGAACAAATAGCATGGAAAAAAACATAATATATATTACGGAAATACATTATAGCAAATTAATCCATTTTATGTGTTTTAATAAATTTAATCATTAGAAAATATTAATTAAGAAACCAGCATAATTCAAGAATCAAAGTTATCAACCATTAATAAATGGGCAGCATTTAGCAGAGAGGAACCAAGCCACCAAATATAAAAAATCTATATGTGTTATAAATGGATGGGATAAGTGCCAAATATTGCAATAGAAAAGGAGTATCATTAGCTTCAATGGAAAATCTTGGAAATTGAACATCTCTACTCAGAGATTAAATCAGACAAACTATTTAATCTCTTCTACAATTATGATGTTTACATACTGAGGAATAAAATTGGGTTTTTGACAAACAAGACAATAAACTTTATAAAACAAGAAAACGGTATATTCCTATTATAGGGGTGCCATCACTGATAAGAGGAGAGGATATAGTGAAAGAAGTTTCGGCGTTCATTAGTGTTTGGGTATGTTTTCTGATTGCCACAGTTATTAGCATTTTTAAACATGATGCAGATGTTGGATTTTAGTGAAACAGAGATCCAAGAAAAAGGGATACTACCTCGGAATAATTGTTGTAAAGAATGTCACCAACATAAAATTATGTTTTAAAACTATGACTAATGAAGTAAGTGCAGTTTATGATTTGGAACCGGAGTTAATTCGACAAGATTATAATTTTTAATGCCTTAAGATTCATCAATTTCTGATGTAAAGAAATTGAATCTGTTAAATTCTGTTCAGATGAACTAAATATATCCAACAAGGCATTCACAGTGTGGAAAATGTGTATAAGGGAGTAGTGTGCAATTGGAATGAAACAAAATGAGGATAGAAAAATAGGAAGAGAAAATATGAGATAATGTAGCCTGTAAATATCTTGGAAATTGAATATGAGATAATATGGGGGCCTGTAAATAATATATAAATGTTATTATTATTTAAATGTGTATATATATATATATATGTTATATTTTCTTATGTCAAAACTTCTAAAAAGAGGCACTAGCGTCAGAATGTTAAGTCAAGTAATTTCATCAGTGCCACCCTTATAGGAGGAAAGTAGCATTTTCCTCCAAAAAAAAACACTTTAAAACTTTGCAAAGTCATCTAATCTTAATTTGGTTTAATCAAAACATGCAAAATGTGAATTGGTTCCTTCCACTAAAAAGTCTCAAAATAAGATTAAATTTAAAGTTTATTTAAAATATTGACAACAAAATAACCAAGTTTCTCATGAAAAGTTTTTCCTTTCACAACTATATTTGATATTTTATTTACAAATTCCATCCACAACACTTTCAAACTAATGATAATTAGCCCATATAACATGTACACTTGCTATAAAATGCGGGGTTTAAAATGTTTACTCTAAGATTCTAATCCAAGAATAAATATCTATCAACTAATATTTCTTACATGTTAAGCCTAACAGGTCTGGGGAGTTATTACACAGCTTACTGGATATGTTCTGAAACAATTTTAGAACTTGAAACCTACAACTATATTTATTCTAATTCATTCTTATATTTTAGATATAAAATTAAGACTCAGTCGGCCTCAAGTTAAAAATTAATTTCATCTTATATTTTTGAATTATTACAAAATTAAGCAATATTAACTTACATTTTTTCCCCCACTTTAAAATAGTTACTTCCATTGCAATCCTGGATAAAATTAACATTCCCAATTTCACAAGGAAATCAAGAGTTTATATTGATTGTATTCTTATTTATTATATAACCTATATAATTATATGACCTAACAAAAAACTTAGGTCTGTAGTAGTTGTTTGATGGGTTTTAACGCCCTTATACACTTCAACTAAGACAATCTTTGGTTGATTTAAACATTTTTTTTATAACAGGGAAAACAAGTAGTCACAGTCACTTAAATTAACAACTTTTTTTTTTAAATTTGAAGTTTCCCTCAATATAGAATTTTCAACTCATGACTAGTATTTTGTAAACCATGCTAAATATATGTAACTTTCTCTAAATTTTGAAATAATAGATTCCAAAAATGCGAAGAGAAAAGAAATCGAATTAAATAAATTAACAATTTCTCCAAATTGGTTATTGTTTTAAAATATTCATTGGTACAGTAGTAGCATTCAAGAGGCAAAATAAAATAATTGTTTCATTTGGAGCAAAATATATAATTTATATATTATTCAACAGTACTTATAGTAATAATTGTTACAGAAGCTATTAATTTTAAAGAAACTAAAATAAATCATAAGGATAATTGAATAATCACTGATTATTCATAAAGCAGAGTACGTGAAAAACAAATAAATTGAAAAAAAAAATCACTTCATCTTTATTTGCTTTCAATAATCAGCTTTTAGATCTGAATTATCTATAGGACGATGTATTCTTTCAGGATTGAAAGCGAATACTTAACACTGGCTCCTCAACATTGACAAGGGCGACCAGCTTATGTCGTTTATAGAGAATAACAGGTGTCTACATTCTTACTGCAAGAGAATCATAGTACAATTGCCATGACAATGTTTTTAGATGTGATACATACATACACACACACATATATATATATATATATATATATACACATATATATATATACACACACATATATATATATATATATATATATATTTATATACATATATTAATATAGGAATAGAGAGAAATATTGGCACACCATCTGTGGCCTAGGCCCTAGCCACCGGCTGAGGCTTAGACTGTCCCTACCGCTTGCGCCTGCAAACCCTTTTGTGTTCGCGTTGCCAATGAACCTGTTGACACTCAGTACTACAATAAGCTGTGTTCCAGCAACAATGGTAAATGGCCTCCTGCTCACAATTGTAGCACTGAAACATTTAACAAAATAAAATTATTAACTGAGACTGATAAAAATTCAATGTTAAATTATTGTTAGTAGTTATGAACTGTTCTTTCACATAGAAGACAGAACAGGACATGAACCCATCAATTGTGAGTGTGGTAATACTCAAAAGGTTTAAAAAGCTTGTACTACACAAAATCGTTAATTCATATAACTAATCATTTAAAACCTAAAATATTATCAAAGAGTACCTATCTATAAAAAGGTGAAAATTAAAATGGATGGAAGAGTGACAATGTGCAAGAGCTTCTTGCCATAGCGATAAATGGTGTAAGGGGTGCCATGAAGATGTTTAACGTAAATTAAGTACAACTGGCTTTCAGACCCTTATAAGTTCTTGATAATCTGGGATAGACACCACTTTTCCCAAGATATGATACAAATACATGGCACCATAATGTCACTGTATAAATCAGCTCTACACTAACCTTGCTGAGATCTAATCCAGGTCTATCAGGGTAACCCAGAAACGTAGTGGGGAAAGATATCAAACAAACCTGATCTTAAGACTATTGGAGCAAAATATAAGATTGATTCCATTGGATAAGGTTGGTTAAGATTAAATCATACATACAGAAGCAATAGACATCACCAAATCTAAAACACAACCTCATGAATAATGATTCAGTTCAAATAATCGCTCTTTCATGGAGCATTGTTGCAAGAAAATGTATCTCCGAAAATTTCAAAATAGCTTGCTGAAAGATCATGCAATACACACCTCACTGACTTTATAGGAAAAAATTGGGTTTGCCCCACTATCAAAAGAACTTCACTGACGACACTAACCTCTTAAGGCACAATTTCTTCCCCTTTTCAGAACTTATATCCCAATAGAGCAGCCATAACAGTGGCAAACAGGTAAAAAACCTTGAGTTCAACTCAAAAAGAAAAAATATTGTAAATGCACACAATGTACATCCAACAAGGATATTAAAAACAAGCATTAATAGAGAGAGAAAGAAGGTAATTCAATGAATGGATAATGAGGCTATGGCACAAAGCAGAAGAATAGACTATATTACCAATGACGCACATTATGATTAGGTATAAAGGACTAAATAAATAATGTTGCAACAACAGGTACCCAACGAAACTAAATTAAAGAAAGCCTTTGAATTAAACCCACCAATTCGGTTTTATAGAAAATAAGATAATATGGATGGCCAATAATCGAAAGAGTAAGCATTCATTCAGTTTTTTATTTATTCATTTACTAATATAGACATATAATAAGCGGTTAAACAATTGAAAGTAAGAAAAAAGTTACTTACCCATTGCTTCTTCTTTGTGGCAGCAACTTCTTGGGCATGTGCCTCTTTCAATGCTTTTAATTCTTCCGCATGCGCAGTTCTAACTTCATCTAGCTCTTCTTTAAGCTATTCATATATAAACCAAATATTGTATGAAAATAATAATATAACATGAAATATAAATACAAAATTAAATAACTGAGTATAGACACATATTCAACTCAAGCTATTGCCATAAAAGTGTAAAATAGGGGAAATCCGTATCCTACGTTAGAGATGTATGTGAAAGTAAGTAAGCAGGCTTTACTTTAAAGATAATAGTAATTATATTCAAGATTTTGCAAAATCAACCCCCAGAAGTGTGCAATAAGGGATGAAAGTTTGTATGGGACTTATGTCATTTTTAAAGCAAGTACCATGAAATTTTAGATTTAGCTTCTAAATTTAAAATAAAGAATTATGTGTTTTTTTATTTTTTGAAAATCAACCCCTAAAAGTTTAAAATGGGGAAATCCGTAACCTGTTAAGTTAGAGATGTGAAAATAAGTAAGCAGGTTTTACTTTTAAACATAATAATAATAATTGTATCCAATATTTGCTTATGACTTCGTCTATTTTTTAAAAAATATTACATAGTGGATTTCAAACGAAAACATATCTAAAGTTCTGTAAGCATGCCATTTAATATTTAATAGGAAATTTTATTAAAATCGATGAACAAAGGGATTCCACGGCTGGCTTTGGATTGAATGAATTGGTAGGCTGGCTGAATTCACAAATGCTTTAAGTCATTGTGAATAATATGGAGTACAACTTTAACTTAAGTTAGAGTAGGCAGTTAGTTAATTCACTCTCCATTTAAACTTAAAGTTTATATCCAAAATCAACACGGATGAAATCACAGGCAAAAATGCATAATGAATATATTGAAGCAGACAGCTATTGACATCATGGAAAACCACAACTATTTTCTTGATAGATATACATGAGGTAAGGTAATCACTTTACCAGTCAGTCTCATCAAGGTAATGAGACTGACGGTCCTCATATATGCGGGAGGTGTGGGATACTTTAGGAATCCCAGAACAGGGATCCGAATTCACAATCTTCGAGTTTGCAAGCAGATTCACGTTCCAAAAACCTCCAAAGGAAGAAGTGAAATAAATAGTCTTACCAGAATAAGACCGACAGATCGTCACAAAGACTTATTTATTAACTATTGGAATATTTTAACCATTAACTGACTAGAAGCCCTACTGTCGCTCATTGTACAACTTGACAAATACAATATAGACATAGAAGCTATCCAGGTAATCTGATGGCTTGGTGAGGGATTGCGTGAAATGAAAGACCCAACCAGGCAACTACAGAACTGAAATTCACTCCTATAACCCTGAGGCTTTCCTACATTCGCATAAAAGGGAAATTCTTCCATTATTCATTAATAAAATACCATGTACCCACAGAAGCAGCCCCTGTGCAAGATAAGGATATATTCTATGCAGAAATAGAAAAATCTCTAAATAGATCCCCTAGGTATGATGCTAAAATACTATCTGATACATCTCTGAAAATCTGATTTACATATATATACATGCCAACATGAAGAAATGTCTAAAATCTGAGATGTATTAATTTTAAAGAAATTACAATGAAAAATAAGGTTAATAACTTATTCGTTTACCTTTTCTATTATTTCTTTGTTAGCTTTTTCTTTCTTAACTGTCTGAGTTCCAAAAGATCTCACTTGAGGTTCCATACAAGAAGAACTGACAATTTCTTCTTCATTCTTCTATAACAGCAACAAAAACATTAAAATATTAAAGATTTAAACTTAAACTTTTTGAAGGTTGGGAATGAATTCTGCAATTATAGAAACATTATTATAATTATTGGAAAACGGCTTAGCTTTGAATAAAAATATAAACACTTAATACAGGTATTAATAAATATTAGTATTTTAAATAACATTAATAACTTTTAAAAAAAAGTAACATCTAAAAAAACAGAATATTAGGCTGATAAACGACAATATTTGGTAATGTTGAACCTCCAAATCTAAAACTCCACTAAGCCTGAATGAATTAATTGATGCCTAAATAGCTATTGTGTACCATCATAAAACCTATTTTAGACAAAGAAATTCAATAATTATTGTTATACAGATGAATTATATTAATTTAATGTTAAGTGGAAATTGTTTTGGATACTAAAACAAAACTGGTATTTTAAGTTCTCACTTTAGTAGTAGATGGAGCTGTAGTTGTAGGGCTTTCAGGCCTTGGGTTTTCAGTTTTAATTTCTTCTTCATTTAAAGTTTCACTTGCAACTTCACTTGTTAATGGGTTATCTAAAGGCAACTTTTCTTCAACTTCTTCCTCAGGTTTTTTCCGTCTAGGCCTTCCTGGTTTCCCTACAAATTTATTGAAACTTAGATTGTTAAATTAATTATAATATTTTCATAGTTGATTACATTTAATATAGCATAAACTTGGAATATTAAATGAATATAAACTATTATTATTATTCTGTGGCATTATTATTAATATTATCAATCATCAATTATAAACTATTATTATTATTCTGTGGCATTATTATTAATATTATCAATCCGTGATGTCTTGGGTCACTATCTTGTGCAGCCGTTCTCAAGTCAACTCTGGGCCCAATGAGGCTCGGACACCCGGCTCTACTTTATTTCATTTCTTCTAAAAAAGATTCTGATTGTCATCTAAGGGGGGAGTCACGCAATATTTTTCTTGTTTTTTCTATTGAAGTCCATTTTAATGATTAAATTTATCTTAAATAAAGGGAGAAATCAGGAAAATAAACTTATACACATGTACACCCAGTGGATAAATAGCTATAGTAAATAATTTGTCCTCATAGAAACACACTTTTCAACTGAGTGATAAATACCAAGGATTTGATACATGACTGCTATATCCATCATTTGTATCTGTATGCAAAAATATTCCGAACTGTTAAAGCATGAAAAATTGCACAAAGAAAGATAACAACAATATATTATTGGGAATGTTACAACCTTTTTTTATGCGAAAACTTCGAGCAGCCCTATGGCTGTGCTTCTCGTTAAATTTATTATTTAATTGAACATTTAATGTGCTCAAATTTAAGTTATTTTCAAATTGCTAAGATTCTAATCTCGTAGAATACTTTCGAACCGTAATAAATTTTTGGCATAGGAGTCTAAAAAGACACCTATCCTTCCATTCACTTTTGCAGTGTTCTGCACTGTTCTGGCTTAGTTTGCGCCTTACGCTGATGAGGTCCACACGTATCAAGTGGATCAACCTCAACTGCCAAACGGACAGCCTTGCGCTGGCAATAGACACTCACACAATGGCTACATCAACTGAAGACATGATGGACCTAAAGGAAGTACGAGGCTCGAAGAGGGCCAATAAGACAGAAGAGGCCATGATCCCGGTCCAGAGAAAGAGGACCATCAAAAGAAAGACCGCAGTGGACATCTTACCCACATCTGTGCCAGTCTCCAACCGTTTCGAGCCCATTGCGCCAAGCACATCACAGCAGACACAACCTGAGGGGTCTCCAAAACAAAAGCTCCCTCCTCCTATTATCATCAAGCCCCTGGCCTCAACAATCAACCAAGCCTTCTCAAGAGCCATGCCACCAAGCCATCACCGATTTCAGCACTCATTCGACCTGCACAGAGACGAGGCTGTACCTCAGGAATGCATACCTCAAAAGACTGCAGAGTTTCCAGAATTCCGTTCTTAGGCAAATAGTAAAGGGGACCGAACATCATCCGTGTGGAACTGAGACTACCCACAGTGCCCCCAGTATGTGTACCCACAGTACATCAGCCGGAGGCACATCAAATTCTTCGATTGGGCTAAAGGCGTGTACTAATCCACTGTTTAACGCTATATCACCCTCTCCCAGGCATGGGAGATGGCAAGGCACACCCCCCCTGGTCGACATTGTCATCGAGTGAGAGGGCCTGGACTCTGCAGTCTAAACCCCCTCAATCCCATTCCCCATTCCTATCCATTCACTCTTCATCATCCTTTTTCTACCTTCCCTTTTCCCATCCCTTTCTTCTCCTACCCCTCAAGCGAAGCCCGAAAATGGTCCCTCCCCATTGTAAAAGCTAAGTCAAAGGCACAGCCACAAAATAAAAGCCATACAGCGGAAAAAGCACAATTGCCTTATAATACCCTGGGGTAAACGAAGGCATCAGTTACAAGTGTTATATTGTATTGTAATATAAATAAATTAGGAGGGTAAGGAAAAAAAAAATTAATTATAATATTAAACATTTATTTAATATTAATAAAATTATTATCCTTATAAAATTACGCTTAAAGGCCTCATTAAATGTGCTTCTCAAATTACATTAGATGATGGGAAACAGATACTCATGGTTGTTGTTTCACATCTACCAGGCATCCAGCGACAGCTTAAATTTTTTTTTGATTTATCACTCTTAATATTTAACAAATAAATGAATTGGCACCTTGGCAGTCATCATTAGCCGATATATCAACAAAACTTGGACTGTTATGGCCAATATAAATAATCTAACTGCACATTTTAAAGAATGGACTATATTTTAAAAAACAGAGCTTACTTTTTGGTTCAGTAGAAATAGGGGTTGTTGAAGGTGTTGTTGAAGCAGAAACAGATGTCAAAGAATTTTTAGGAGGGCGACCACGTTTCTTCTTCACAACAACTTCCTTCTTGGGTTCTTCTTTTTTAATATCTTCTTCGTCTGAACTGTACCTGAAATATAAACAAGGGATAGATAAAGTAATGCATTGTATATATTAACAAAAATAATAAACAAATCAATACAAAAATAATATTCAGCTACTCCGGAAAAATGCTTAATGAATACTTTCTTTATAACTGGCTTAAAAAGAGATATAACTGACCATGAAAACAGAAAAAACATCAGATGAAGTACACCAAGGCATGGTGGTAAAGATAAACCTCAGGTATCAACTTCTAGGCAAGGTGAGAAAACGGGGAGGGGAATAAGAGGTAAGTGCCACCCGAAGGGCAAATACATTTATATATGAAGCTCCTGCAGTTTAATCTGCAACATTCCATCATAGAAGGAGGAGTGCCGGAATAATCTGAAAGATGTAGGAATATTGATGTTAATTCAAGCCAAAAGCTTTGATCAATGAGCCTAAAGAACTGGGTACAGTACTATTGTTGCACCAATTAATTCATGATACCCTAATGTCAATACAAGGGCACATATTAGAAGCAACGATAACAGAAATTGGGAGCAAAGCTAGATACAAATGTGCATCATGTAACTTGGGGCTGCAAAACCAATAATTGAGGGAGTGAACACATTTGTTAGATATTCATATTAACAAAAATAAACCCACTTTTGGTAATAAATCAAGATCAGAAGTATATAAATATAGTTAAATGAGGTAAATCTGGAAACCAAATATGTGATCATAAACAATTCTAGGAACTGTTGTGCAGGTGGAAGTTGCAGCTGGCTTCTTGGATAACTGGCAATATGGATGCTACTGACAAGGAAAAATATGATACAATACTTCAACAGTTAACTTTAAATAATAAACAAAATAATATAAACGAATTGAATTTAATTCAGACTAATAAAAAATTAATTGATAAATATGAAAATAATACAAAGCATATTAATAATAACTTTAACCAAATATCCAAGATAATACAAGAGAAAGAGGATTCATATGACCTATATATTCATACTCAACTACTTGAAAACCAAATTGCTAGCCTATTATTATCAATGGAATTTTGTAAATCTGGCATAATTCATTCCAATATGTTAGCAGATATTATTGAAAATATACCTGATAATCTAACTCTAATTAGTGATAATTCCAATATAATATGGGAAAACACTAAGATATATTGTTCATTTTATAATGCAACATTTCATGTATTTGTAAGGTTACCTATCCATGAAAAAGATTATATGGGATATCTTTTAATACCAATCCCAATTAATGTAAATAATTCTTATAAACAATTAGATATTGATAACCAATTAATTATCAAACATAATGATGAATATATGTATGGAAAATGTAAATTATTAGACTATTATTATTGTCAAAAATTAAAACCTATAACTAATTTGTGTACTATAAATATTATTGAAAATGCTAATCTTAATAATTGTACTTATTCTTTGTGTGAAACTAATCTTTACTTTAATGAATAATTGCGTGTCTACTTTACTATTGGAATAAGAAAAACTAATACTTGTAATAACGATAATATATTTTTACCAGATATAGCTAAGGTTAATGTTAGCACAACTGACTGTGTACCCATATTTAACAAAACATATAAACATAATTTGTATCATGTGTATAAACCTTTATATATGAATGTTCACTTAGAAGATGTAGAAATGTTAAATATCACAATGCCTGAATTTGTAGAAATCCCTTTTATTCCTTATATTCCCATTGTACTATTGCTCTACACCATTGTATGTATTATTATATTAATCATTGTAGGTATAAGTTATTATGTATACCATAGGAAACAGCAAATTATACCTACAGCACCTGAATTACATGAACTAGCTGTGCAACGGCAGCTTACATATGAACCTACGGTTAGATATAAAACAATTTCAAAATACTACAAAGCTCCAGGAGTAGCTTCAGATCTTCCCCCTGGAGGAGTTAAATGAGGTAAATCTGGAAACCAAATATGTGATCATAAACAATTCTAGGAACTGTTGTGCAGGTGCAAGTTGCAGCTGGCTTACTAGTAAACAATACCACGAATTAGAATCAGCAATGTAAAAACCTATATAGGCCTTCTGACTAGGAGGAGCCCTCTCTTATTATTTCTGTAGCTCGTTACGCTGTTAGTTTTTAGTCTCTCCATTTTAATGTACATGTTTAACTTGAATAAAAGTTCTTTTTAAAAAGTGCTTAGTTTATTAAAGATATTTAACTATATATATCACACATAAAATCCACATACATTACATTAGAATGATCTTTTATAAAGTGCAGAATCTGTCATTTTCAGATAAAATGTTATTAATAAAATAAAGCCTACCTTTCCCTTTTAAGAGAAGCTGGACTTTTGACAATAGAGAGAGTTTCTTTGACTGAAGGTAAGTTTTCTTTTGAAATCGTCTCTTCAACTTCACTTTCTTCACTCTAGGATAATTAACAATTATTATTAGTAATTAATTAAATAGTAGTAATAGGAAAAAAAGGTAAAGTGTCATTCAAAAAAATTAAGGAAGGTGAATGAAATTCATTTTTAAGTCCTCAGGATCAGCCAAGATTTTGTTGTTTGGATATCTAATTACCTGTCATACATGACAGCATAGCTTCAAATATCTTATGGATGTCCCCTCTATTCCACTCACCATCTAGAAGTGGAGACTTTCAATAGTTTAACTCTTAACTTAACTCAAATGAAATCCCACAGTTCAAAATTGTGTTCCTCCAACTACACCCCCCCCATCTCAACATTCATTAAATGGACCTTAATAAAACCCACACACAATACCAATGAGAGTTTAGACTAATTTGGTTCATTGTACAATGAGATATAAGCTCAATACCAACCAAACTAAAATTCATGCATGCGCTAATCAAATCACATTAATTGAATTGACATTATATTTGAGTTTGAAAACTTAACTTACATCAGATGACTGATTAGAAAAGGATAACATTTTCTGATGCCTTGCCAACTCGTCCATTGCTTTAGACCAGGTTGGAGAGGTTTTTCCTAAGTGGCCTACAGGAGTTGTAATTGGCAATGTCGAGTCTCGTTCGACAGTTGCTCGTGGGTGCTGAGGTCCGAAAAAAACAACTTCTAGTTTATCATCTTTTTCTTGAAGGACCTAAAACATAAAATGGCAGGGAAATCAGTCAATAATTGTTTTATTACATATATCATCTGTTTTTGACCCAAGAATGAGGGCAATCTTCAAGGGGTTGATTATTTTGTTTGGAACTATATTGTGAGTGTGAATGACTTTTCTCTACACAAACAAAAAAGATTGAAAAAATAAAATAACTTATTAAAATACTTAATGAATTAGAAGTTAAATTTGTAACTATGAAGAATGGGAAAATGAACGGGATTGTTCAATATCATTCATTTGGCTTTCTTCTTCTTCTTCTTTCGCTTCCCCCTGTAGTGCCTTTCAGTGTAGGGGAGCGTCCAGCCAGGAGCCAAATCTATCCCTGTCTCTTGCTAGGTTTCTGGCCTGTCGGAGATCTTTTCCTTTTTTTCTGCTGAGGCGTTCGATGTACTCGAGATAAGACATCCTTGGGCGTCCTCAAGGTCTTTTTCCATCCGGCATGTAGTCGATCGTCTTGAGAGGGTCTCGATGATCATTCATCCTGACCACGTGGCCGAACCATTTCAGTTGTCGGATTTCCAGGAGCTCTTTTAGCGGGGCAATCTCCAGTTCCTGACGAATCCTCTCGTTGCGAACACAGTCTCTTTTCGTCTTTCTTGCCACTCTTCGCAGGTACCTCATTTCCGAAGCGGTAACTCTGCTTTCCTGTCTCTCCGTCAATACCAGGCTTTCAGCTCCATACAGCAGTATCGGCAGGTACACTGACTTGAAGATGTGGAGTTTTACGTTCCTTCCTACCTCCCGCTTTCCTACAACAGTATTACAAATCTGGTAGTAGACTGTGTTTGCCTTATTAATCCTATTGGATATTTCCTTCACCTGTATCCTTCGATCCTCATTCCACCACGAAGTACGTTTACTTCCTGAGCAGACCCTCTTCACTCCGCAGACTACAGTAGCTGCTTTTAATGGCGTTCCACATATTGTCCAGGCTTGCATTCGCGTCTACTTCCTGTAGGCGGTTCCTCAGCTCTGCTTCGTACTCTAAGATCTTCTGAGGGTTCTGTAGCTTCTTGACTTCTATCCTCTCATAGGCTTTCTTCTTTTGCTTCATTTCTTTAAGCACCCTCGTATCAGCTACTAAGAGCATGTGGTCGCTTCCTATTTCCGCCCCTCTAATCACCTTTACATTTGTAAAATACCTTCTGATATCTCGGCTATATATGAAATAGTCTATGACACTGTTCGCATTTCTCTCTGTGGCCGAGAAGGTAATTTTATGAACTAGCTTGTGCAGAAAAAAGGAGTTTCCCAACAACAAATCTATTTTGATGCAGAAATCTATGAGTCGTTGACCGTTTTCATTTTTTGAGACTTCGCCACCATGCGGTCCCATCACTCCATGTGCTCTTGGGTGATCTTTGCCAGTCCTGCCATTTAGGTCCCCCATAATCACTATGCTTGGCTGCTGTTTCTTGCTTTGATGTCTGTACGCTCGAGGTCACTGTAGAAAAGTTCCTTATCCAGGATGTTAGCATCGTTTGTTGGGGCATACACTTGTATTGGGGCTCAGTCTCTGCTCCGCAGAGTTGTATAGGCCACAATTATTTTGGGGCTCACTGACTCCCATTCCACTACTTTTCTATAAATCTCATCCTTCATTATAATGCCCACTCCTTCTACCGCTCTGTTCCCTGGTGGGACTCCCGAGTATATCAGAGTGTATCCTCTATCCATTTCAACCACTCCAGTTCCCTTCCTCTTTACCTCACTTAATCCGAGGATATCCAATCTGTACTTCGCCATTTCCTGTACCTCGCCATTACTCTGCCACTTAAGCTATCCTGGCTCGCATCTTGGTCAGACAAATCCATTCTCTTCACTGATCCCATATCCCTGTGTTTTCGGATTTTGCGATGTATACAAGGGCAAGAATGTTCATTGAACATTACTTTAATTAGGATCTTGTTGACTTAAGTCATATCATTTATAATATATTTTATTTTAATTTTTTTAACTTTTTTCTCTTCAAAATAAAATATTTAAAAATTATAAAAAAAATAAAATAAAATAAATAATAAATAACAAATGTGTGCTAACATTCTGGCCTAACTTTAAGGGCATCATCAAAGCTTAGAAAAAACAAAATAACAATGCAGTAGCAAACACATTGAATGTTTAATCAGAAACCCTGAACCTAAACAATAATTACACTGTTCTGCAAAAAAGTTTTGCTCCCTTGAGTAGTTGTTACTGATTTTTATATTTTCATGTGTGCTGAATTCGAATCTGAAGTCAAAAAAATTCTACCAAGCACCATTGTTTAGAGATTGGAGGTTGTTTTTGAAAAAAACACACACTTTTTTCATAAATTTAATAAACTTTTTTTTGTTGTGAAAATCAATAATATATAAAATATTAAATTATTAAATTCTTCCTGCTTTCTCACTCACATAAAAAGCAGCAAAACTTAGTGTAACCACTTTATATACTATTTTCTTCTTACATTTGGCTGAAGTAAAACCTTTAATGGTAGTCATACAGAAATAACATTCATTTGCATGATTTGTCGGCTCTCGCCAAATCATTGAAACAGCAAAAGGCATTGATTTATGTGTTCCTTTCAGCCAACCGCTGAGAGTGCGGCTACATGAAGTACAACAAATTTAGGTGCCCACGGTTTATCCTGATCACTTACTTGGCATCCAAAGTATAACTCATGTGCCTTCTTTATCAAGGGAGTCAGTGATTTCCGATTACACTTGAATGTCACTTCGCCACAAATATAAAAGAAACAGTCAGGATGATCGTTTTTACACTGTCGCGGCATATTAGATTTGAAACTAAAAAAGTTCTGGTCCATATCGAGGTTCAAATAAGACTGTAGACTTGGTGGCGAGTAACCTGTCTGTCAGATGGCTGAACAATAGATAGAGGGTGGGGGAACGTTTAGGGAAAGTTTAGGAGGAGGGCCTGGGGCAGGTACCTGGAGAAGCCTGCCAGCAGGCAACAGTCCCTTATTTTGTGAATGTTAGCCCAAAATTCCTGAAGCCTTATGCTCTCCCAATTTTTTCATTTTGTAATACATTATATTATAAAAGCTTCAAAATTAAATAGGTTTAATTTTTTTTTTAAGTTTTCAGTGATCAAAAAATTTTCAAAATGTCTAATAACACCTCATTTTTCGATCTAAAACACAGATTTGACAAAAAATGGTGCCTGATGGAGATTTTCTGACTTCGGATTCGTGTTCAGCACACTTCAATACATAATAAAACAACATTTTTGTTGAAGGGAGGATTTTGATGCAGAACAGTGTTATCACTGCTTCTAAACCAACCAGTGTATTTCCCTTCCTTTAACCAACACTACCTGGAAGTTTCAATATTAACTTCTCAACATAAACAGTTTACTAATATTTGGAGAGATTATTCAAAGTAAACATAAAATCCTGCATGATTTACTGGACAACCCAATATCTTTCTCAAACCAATCTTAACCAAAACTACATTGCTTCCAATGTAATATATAAAAATATACTAACTTTGGCAGGCATGTAAGGAGAACCAGCGAAGACAAGAGAATGAGGTGGGCGACATGGTTTGCAAAACCAGTGCCTATTTTGCCGTAGAACCGCAGATTCATAGCATGAGTGACAAGCTCTAATTTGGGCTATTTCAGAGAGACATTCACGAAGCATTTGTCTAGCCTTAACAGCAAGATCTGATGATGCTAAAAAATAAAATTAATACAAAAATATATAATTTAATTATCATACATTAAGGCCATAAAACATAAGCATATTATTACCTATTGTCTTTCTTTAAATTTAATAATTTTTTGTTATTTATATAATAATAGTTTTTTGTAATTTATGCAGTCATTTATTAATGCAGAGAATTATTCAAAACAATAATTTTTGTTTACCATGTTACTAAATTATAAAATTAAGCTGTAGCTTAAATAAGTAATATATTCTAAATTAATAAGCAATTTTGTATTTATAAAAAGTAATAAAAATAAATTAAATATACCTCCATGAAATATTATTACAGAATGAACAATTGATTGCACATGAGCCAAGAAAGCTGCAATGTTAGGATACTTCTGAGATTTGGCAGCAGCCATCATTGTACCAAGATCGACTGGGCGATACACTAGGTAGCGAACACGCCAACTCTCTTTGGCACCACCGATGTCTATCTGAGCACCTGGACTTCCAATCAGAATTGAACGGCGTAGGAATTCACTTGAATTGACTAAAGATGAATACTACAAAGAAAATATTTCTTATTAAAATAAGAATGTATTAGATATTTTACATAATATCTAAATATAAACAAAAAATTAATTTGAAAATATTTATGGAGCAAGCAATTCTAACAAAACTATGCTAAATGGAGTATAAACCATTTATAAAAATCAAAATGATAACTTAAAGGCAAAATAAATTACAGAAAATATCATTACTATATAATAGAGGTGGAAAAACATTCAATCAAAGGGACAAACATTAAAAAAAAAAGGTGTACAAAATGAGATAGAGTTAAACAACAATCTCAAAATGATAAACCAGTTTTGATTTCAAGTTGCAATAATGACACGTATCATAGAAAACAATTTCAATTTAAAATTTCTTTGATTCTTAACAGAAAGGCCTGATATAAAACCATAAACATTTGTAAGATGCTTAAGAAAGCCCTTCATGGAAGATTACAAGACAAGAAGATTAAGGTTCGCTGGATCTGTAACTTGGAGCACCTCTATAAATATGAATGCAAGTTTTTGAAACCTTGAGGGAGACCAAAAACCAGACAGATACATGGAATAAATTTATTTATTCTACAAATGCATCTACAAAAATATATGGTCTACGGTCTACCAATACTAGTATCCAGTTTATATAATTGTATAACTATATCGATAGCTCAATATCTCACTAAGTGAGTTGTTATAAGTTGTTTGGTTCTGCTCTGAACCTCAGCTTTCCAGCCTCTGCTATTTATCATGATCCTCATTTCAGTGACAACACCATCTAACCACATTACCAGTTGTCTTATTTTTCTCTAGTCTACGATTTTGAAAGTCCAATTCTGGTCTTGATATAGGAACTTTTGAACTGGTCTACAATCTTAAAACGACATGTGTTGGCTGCTGTGATCCTTCTACTGAAGGACTTTATAATATAGTTGAAAACATAGAAAAAGAACATGATATTTACAATGAATGAATTAGAAAGACTTCAAGGTGAACAACATTTTTTTTCTTATGTTTTGTTTTTTGCCATTTACAGAATTTTCAAATACCAAATATTTCTATGAAATCATAAAAAACAATATCTGTAGCAGTTGAACCACCTTGCCACTTATTAGATTAGTTAACAAAGCCTTTAAGCCATGTATACGCTTGAGCATTCGTCCCAAATCCCCACTCCGGGAGGGGGAAGCATTCCCGCACGTCCACGCACCACATGAGCACTGAGCCGGGAAGGCAGAGGCCCGAACCCCAAAAACGGAATCCAGTCAACCAAGGTGAACAGAAAACTTCTAGCTGCCAGTTTCTCCTATATTTACATTCAGGAAACCATTAAAAAAAATATACAACAGAAAAAGCAATTTCCATTTTTTTTTTTTAATTTTTAAAAACATTGCGGAATATCTATGTATATATATATATATATATTTTTAATATATTTACATCTAATATAATTTGCAACAATTCACAAAAATTATATGCTGTACCAAACAGTCAAAAACCAGTCTCAAACTTCAAAAACTTGGACAAATTTAAATGTATCTATACAGAATCACATATACAATGAAAGAAAAAAATTTTACAAAAAAACTTTCAACAGAACTCAATTGTATATAGGCGGGTTAAAAAGGGAGAGTTCAGAGTAGAGAGAGGATGTTTGTTCGGCCATTCGGGGAACCGAGTTTTTCCCCGTACCCACCTAGCACGAAACGAATGCATGCTCACTTTGAATTACCGACAACTCTCGGCTCGGGCTGAGTAGTGCCGATCCGTTCGGCTCGGATTGTACTCACCTGAGCAAATCAGGCCAAACGAATGCTCAATTGTGTACGCGGCTTTACTGGCAACAAATCCCTTTGAATTTTTATTAATGTCCAGAATTAATTCTTCAAAGTTGGCCAACTAATGACTGTATCCTACATTCCTGTAGAAATCAAAAGTACAGACCTTTCATCACAAAAGATTGAAGAGATTTTGTCTGATTCGATGATCACTAAACTGACAAAATATAAAACATACCAGAATACAATATCTGCCTCCACTAAGCAGGCTCCAGTACCTTCCAGGAAACATATATATATATTTATTTTTTTATAGTATTTTAACTATGGTGGTTAATTCTAAGATTTGTTATCAGTGATTTTAAATTTAATAACTACATAAATGACAAAAGTTAGTTACTCTATTCTTCAGGATAGTGCAGACCATCGTCAGCAACATATTCAGCTTACTCAGCTTAACATTGGGTAGAGAAGAGTCTTCATCACAGCTCTGTAAATATTGTAATAAGAACAAGGAATTAGAGATATACTGATTTTACCAGCCCATAAAAGAATTTAAATGTTTTCCTGGCCATAAGTTTATAAATACAGTAGAATTTGAATCATTGGAAGCTGAATGGATAAAAAATCAGAATTAACTAAAAATTCTAATTATGAAAATTGTGACTTTTTTAAAGTCTTAGGCTCTCAAAGGCTTCAAATCCTCCATGAATTTTTAAAATATTTATTTATAATAAATCATACAATTTACATACAATGTTCAAGGGACTAACCTAAAACTTTGAAGTACCCAAGTCCTACAGTATACATAAGCATGTAATAACATATTTATAAAAAAATCTTCCATAGGTAAGGAAAGTAACAAAAAAAATCAATCAAAATCAATTATTTCATCTTATAAAAAAAACTAATCAAAACAAAACAATTATGGGAGTTAATCAACTATGTTCATATTTCAGCTACATTCAGTTCTCATTTAACAGATTTTTGTTCAAAGTGTTTTTTTAATCTTAATAATAATAATAAGTCAAAACTTTTCATATAAATTCTCAATGAATGAAGTAGGCACAACTGAAAAATCAATTTTTGATAGAACAAACAGATTTTAGTTAAGTTTTATTATTTATACACATGTGAATGCGTACACACATTGAGCTAATTAGTCTGGCCTAATATTTGAGATCAAACTATCAAGATTTTTGAAACTAGGAATTTACAGTTGTGCTTACTTTGTTCTGGGTGTACATATTTGCTATTTGTGTAATCATAATATTTTATTTAAGGTGTTTACTTTTTCTTTTCTTTTTTTAAAAACCTCATTTTATCAATATCTATATCTATACAATTTATTATCAGTTATTGAAATAAAACACATTATATTCAAAAGAAAATATAATGCGAAAGAGATAATTAATTACCTGGCATACAGTGCATATAAACTTGTCTTTTGTTCCCAGAGTGTTAGTGAGACATGCCATGTGATATACTCGATGACATCCTTGACATGGAATAACATCTCCACCAAGATGACATTCAAAACAATACCAATCATGTGATTCACTGTTGTTATCATTCTAAAAGTAAAAATTAAAAATTAAAATTAACCTAGCAATAGCAAACGATAGGAAGCTAAAAATAAATGTTCCCCAAAAGCCAGCAAGAAGAATAAGGATAAAAGAGAGGGCTTTTGGGAGACAGAACAATGACAGCAAGAGAACTTGGAAGCAATGATTGGAAATAATTGTACAATATGGCATGAGATAATTTAACAGCAACCAGTCAAAAAACTGGAATAATAAACCACAATGGATCGGTAGAAAAATTATTAGAATGATGATGAATCTTTTTTGTTTTTAAATAGTAAATATATTTTATAATTAACCTCAATTTCAGGCAGTTTGTAACCCTCTTGTTCAACACCTTGCTTAGAACCTTTTGATCCTTTGCTCTTCCTCACAAGGAGCAGACCATCTCGTACACAATACTGCAATTGCCTAGAAACTTCCTCTGAAAAAAAAGAGAATAAAATGGAATCAATGATTTATATTGATATTTTTATTATTATAGTATTAGATAATTCCACATTTGTTTACCTTCAGTGACAGAATGCACTCTGGTCATATACTTAGCAATCTTTTCTAAAGTTGGAACTTGATGATGACATCTAAGTACTTTCACTGCATCCCAGAGCTGTTGAACAACTTGAGGGCACGACATACGCCGTCGATACATGGATTTTAACAGTCTATTCAACAAAAGAAAAATTATGACTAAAAAATCAAGCATGAAGATATATTAAAGTAACATTTACTACTACGCCATATTAAGAAATCCTAATAAAATAAAGACTTATTTAAACATACTCTCAATAAATAACCACAACATCCAATTTCTAAATGTACATCCAACACAATCAGCATTACTTCATTGAATAAACAAAATCGATAACGCTTAATATAAAATTCACTTCTTCTACTGCTTAATATAAAATTCAAATCAACCAAAAAATTATTTGATTAACTGTTCAATCAAGTGCAAAAAAAAAGTTTATGAACTCTTCTTTGTTTTTGTCTCCTTTTATATTGATAAACAAGGATTGGTTCCTAGCACATGCAAGTCAGTAGACCGACCGACACAACACTGACTTGAGGACTAGAGTGTTCAAAGTGCCATCTCTTAAATCATGCCATGGACAGACACTTTTTTTTTTTTTTTTTAAGTTGAATAATATTAGTTGACCTTATGTATATATATGAGGAAGAAAATGATCCGGTTATAGGTAAAAAAAATTCTCTTATATATGGAGAACAGTTTATTTCGAAGCCAACGTTTCGAACCACATTGCAGGCCTTCTTCAGGGCTAAATATACATGATACAAATAAATTAAAATAATACCTGGCACAGAATAACACTATATGTATTATATTGATAGAATAATGTTATATGTACTAAGTAGTAGAAATAAAAGCCAGAGACCATTGAATTATATAATGACAAAGAGGTACTATATGTTAACAAGGGGGTACTATTTAAATCCAACAAAGTAACAAATGCAAAATTAAAAATTAGAGCAAAGTAAAAAAACTTATATTTCATTTTTTTGCTCTAATTTTTAATTTAATCCCTTCTGGCTTTTATTTCTACTACTTAGTACAAATAACATTATTCTATAAATATAATACATATAGTGTTATTCTGCGCCATGCATTATTTGTATCTTGTATATTTAGCACTGAAGAAGACCTGCAATGCGTGTCGAAACGTTGGCTTCCAAATAAACAGTTCTCCCTATATAAGAGAATTTTGTTTACCTATAACCGGACTTTTTTTTTTAAAGGTTATTACTTTTTGAAATTTTTAAATAACACTTCAGGTTAACAACAAGTCAGTTTTAAAAACATCATACAAAAAAAATAATAGGTGCTTTCAAAGCCTACTGTTGTTTATTCATTTAACGTCACTTTATGCTGCTATGGCTAATTGGACGATGCGACAGTGGGAGCTATAAATTTTGCCTATCCAGAGTTTATTAGGATAGGGATTTTTAACGAGTACCTGACATCGTACAGGCTATGGACCCCCGTTAAATGTTCCTTCTGAAAGACTGCGTAACTAAGGATTTTTTACTCCCTTTAAAAAATCCTAGGGCCACCTGCCGGGCTACGAACCCGCGATTTTAGGCTTATTAGTTTGTTATCCCTTTATTCCTATTTTAAGATATGATTCCAAAAACTTGCAAAGTTTTGAAGACCGCGAGAAGTAAAGGTTGAGCAGAGATATCATACAGTGAGACATCATCTCTCCTGACACACACAAAATCGTGATCCTTGATGTCACGATTTGCCGACCTTCTTGACCTTAAACTACTTTAGGAGGGCAACTAGAAAGTAGTATGTGAACCGAAGCTTGGTTTTTCCCTCTTAACTTTTAACTTCGTAATATTAATGTTTCTCTAGAGCAATGTATTTAGATTGGTTTTTATCAAAAAAGAAAAAAAATGTTTCTATTAGATGTAGAAAACAAAATGTTACTGTTCGTAATGCTACGAACCCGCGATCATGGGCTTAGTAGTTTGTTACGCTAACCATTAGACCACAGGTCGCCCTAAAGCCTATTGCAGACCATACAAGGCAAGCGATGACTAACAATATCGCTGATAGTCAATTTAGCTGGAAAAGACCAAAAAATAACTTAAAGATTATAATAGTTTTCAAGTCAATAACTGAAAAAAAAAGTTTAATCAATTAACAATCAATTAATGGAGCCAATTGTTTTTTTTTATATCAATTTTGATTGTTGATCAATAAATCAACAATGCACTATGCAACAAACCGTGTTTGGCTGCGTTAATGGCTACAAATTATTTAATACAAGACTTTTTTTAAATTTAAATGTCCTTGGTTTTTTTATTTTGAAAAGATTAAAGTGTTTCCCATTATGAGCAAATAGAAAATGAAGTAGAATCAAATACTACTTCTTCTGTATTGTGATAAGATATAAAAAACAATATATAAAAATTGCTAATAGCTTATAGTAATCTCTTTTATCTTCCCAACACACAAAGAAAAGAAGACAACGGTTTTCAATAAATATGTTTGATTTTCTTTCCGCTTTGAGAATATCTTTTTCATGCAGTCAACCAATCATTATTTTTTAAAGAAAAAGTAAAAGTGTTTTCTGTTATGTCGTAAATCTTTAAATAGGGATTTGATTGAGAACCATCTAAAAATTATTTTCAAAATATATCAAATAATTTGTAAATATTAACATTTACAAAAAAAAAAAAATTGATTTCTGTTTTCCTTTTGATTTATATTTTCTGGGCTGATTTCAATAAAATTCTACTATGCTCTTGAACAATAATTAAGATTTTATGATTTCCATCTTCAACCATTTCTGGGTGACGAGAAAACCTTAACTGTTCCCAGATTTATTTAATTCAGCAGTTGGCATCTTGAAATCTGGCAACAGAGCGAAAAAGTTGTGAATATATTTTTTTCAAATAAAGTAAATTTTTTAAGTTCGCATTGATGTAGATATGGTTGACAGGAGAAGTAATTAGTAATATGGGAATGTGTAATGTGAAATATTTGAACAAAATAAGACTAAGGTATACTTATTGTTTATCATTTTATTGACATCCTGAATATTTTATAAATCAAAAATTGCCAGAAACTTGAATCCTTGTAGAACTTTAAATGAAATAGTTCTCAAAATAATGTTTTTAAAAATAATTTTCCTCATTAAAGAGAAGTTATTATTCTTAAAATCTATTTTGATTAATAATAGACAACTTCATGAGAAACAATTATCTAAATTCGAAAGGGGTTGGTTTTCCATTTAAAAAAATTAGATCTTACCTCAGAAAAAAGTTAACAGAAAGTGCTCAGAATAGGAAAATTTGAGAATGAGGCTAAAATTTTGATAACTATACTTTACTTTAAAAAAGGTATTTATTATATCTGGTTGGTGTTTTCAAGATTTTGAAAAAATCATTTATTTAACTGAATGAAAAATGAGAAAAATTGAGAAGAAAACTTGCAATCATTGAAATAAAAAAACATCAATTTATCATATACATTTATTGTATATATTATAAAGTCTGTGTAAAAGCTACATATACAATTTAAATGAAAAAAAAAACCCAGATATTTAAACATACATGAACACAAAGAAACTGTAAATTCTCTCTTTTGTATCTATCAAAATGTGGTTTGTAAATTCACTCCAAACGGGTTAGGAATAAAATATCTAAAAATTAAGAAGTTAAAGGTTGTTCTGAAACGGATAAATGCTTACTATTTCAATAGGAAAGCAATGTCACTACCTTTAGGTATATTTAATCCAAGAGCAAAGTTTTAAAAATATCATGGTATTAAATATTTAGTATTTTAAATAATAATTGGTTGGCAATGTAAATTAAAAGGAGGATAGTCTGGGCGTAGGTCAAAATAATAATAAGTGGAGGTCAAATAGTAAGAAAGTTTTTATTAGAAACCAATTTTTTGACACATAATGCTTCATCGGGGCTTAGTTGTCACTGGACTTAGAGAGCCACCACTTGGGAATATGTTAGGTAAAGATATTTTTTAGATGTTCAAATAACATTGACCTTTTTCAATTGTAGAAGTTGCTCGGGAAAATTTTGCCTCATCCCATTATTAAACCGTTTTTAAATTTAATAGGACACAAAATGTCTTACCAAAGACATATCTGAACTTACATATTTAATTTTGTGGTAACGACAAATATTACAAATTCCAGGGTTTAGTTTAATTTTTAATAAGTTTCGTTCTCCTACAGTAAGTTAATTATCATTATCTTATGGCATAACTGAGGCTTGGTTGTAATAAAGACAGCAGTAAGCACCACGCTCTTGTCACAACTTTAACCCCCTCACCTTTGACTTTATCTTATTAATCTTTTTACAAGCAAACAATAACTGTACACAATAAATTAATTAACAGTTATTGTATTCCATTTTTTAAATAATTTTATGTTAATTATTTTTATTTTTATTCTATAATTTCATAGGTTTTTTACTCAAATAATTGGTCGGTTTAATATATTCCCTAAAGCATACAATACTTCAAAGTAATTTTTTTTCAAAGTAATTAATCCCTACCATGTTCTGAATCCAATAACCTTTAAGCGTTATAGTGGCACTTGATTTTTTTTAATGTATCACTCTCATAAACACTCCAGCAACATTGTGTTAGCCGTTTACACAAAGAAAAACAATAACTATAGTTTGTCAAAAAAGTTCAAATGACTATTATAAATTGGGATAAGATAGCTTGAAACTATTTATTCGGCAATTAAAAAAAATATATACATCAAAAATACCTTTGATCATCAAATAATTTTATTTTTTTGATTATGTCAAATAATTATTAGCTCTTGAATAAACCTAACCATTTTTTTTTTTTTTTAAATATAGGTAATAATATATATTAATTATGAAATAAAGTTTCCCTATTTATTTTATTTAAAGAATAATGAAATTTTTGCAATGGATGCCATACGGTAACTAGAACTTGTCACTTCTAGTTTATTCTATTTTCAATTGTTATTGGAATTAGGATTGGGTTACAGAGGGGTACACTGCGGTCTAGTCTATTGCCCTAGGAAATAAAAAATCCCTAGCTATGCTGTCCTTCGGTATAGTTGTTAAATGGGGGTCCAGAGCATGTACAATGTCATCAGGTACATGCTAAAGATCCCTATCCAAATTATACCTGCATAGGTAAAATTTAGGAATCCTACTGCAGCATCCTCTGACTAGCCATAGCAGCTATCGGACGTTAAATAAAAGTGACATTTAGTATAGTGTAAAGCAAAATGTCGTTAAATAAATAATAAAGTGATAACCTGTGTTTTGTAATCACTACTATATTCCTAATAAAATTATATTTAATAGTTTTCTTCTTTATAAAATTAATTTTTGACCACATTTATGGTACGTATTTTTCTTGACTGTTATAAAATACAAGTTTTTATAGAATACCATTTTTTGAACAAGTAATCAAATAAAATTAGGACAAAAAAGATCAAACTAGAAATTATTGCTAAAATATTGTAACAATCAAAAATGTCAAGCTACGAGATTAATTCTAATTTATTAAAAATACTAACTCTGGTTCAGAGTACAATCAATAATCAGTAAACAGCTTACCAAAAATACACAAGATACTGATTTAAATTTCATTTCAGTGTCTTAATACAAAGCTATTAACTGTGAAACAGAAACTATTTTCATCACATCAGTGTTAAGTTGTAATTAATAACAATTTTAAAAGTTACAGTAAATAGTACAAGAAAGAAATACTTTACTACTACCACATACATTCCTAAATAATTTTATAAGCCTGATAAAATCAGTTTCAAAACAGTGGGAAAACGAATCAAAGATAACTAACTACAAATCAAAAATTGATCTATAAACGATTAACAGGAAGAAGGGATCGTTAAGAAATCTATGAAACAGTTATATGGAGTTAATCTGAACAAGTTACTCAAAATTATCAGTGTATCGAGTTATTCTCTTAAAGTTTGAGATTAATAAAAGTATTTATAATATCTCTGAAATAGTACTTATAAACTTTGAAAATATTAGAATGAAGTACTTCAAAGAACCGATACACTGGATCAAACCAATGGATTACGATAAAAACAATCTGGCTTGAAAAAGAATATTTTCAATATCAACCATTGAATATTGACAGCTTTAATTAATAATTTATTATAACTCAATATCTATTAAAGGAACAATATAATATAGCAAAATAAAAAAAACAATAATTGTAACTAAACAACTTAATTGATCCTAAAAACTTATACTTATTCTCATAAAATGCAGAGTTGTTTAAAATAAAATAAAACCAATAATTCCAAACTATTCACTGAAAAGAGCACAATGATTCCCTATTAATATAATAGTTACTAAAACAACGATTATAAAATTATAAAATTTTACTATGACATTTATTAGGTTTCCAGAATTGAATAATAATCTATATGATGTTATATATACAATATCAAACAATTAATGTGATTTAGGGATAAAAAGTATAAATCAAAACAACTATGACAGCTTTATCAGCCTTCACTATTGAAACATTAAAAACAATCAACTTACACTTTGTTCATCTTCTTCAATCCACAGCGTAGCTAAGTTCCTTTTAACACCCAATTGGCCCACCAAAAGAAATTCCCCGAAAAGGGAAAATTTTCACTTAAGCTTCAATATCACATATGATATATCCAATGTGGATCACTGGGGGATGAAGAAACGAAAGCTAATCAACAAGAAAATAAAAGTATAAATTACATTATACTTTTTAAAAGATCTGTCAGCTACATGTCCTTAACAGTTTTCCTAAAATTAAGGATTCTAAAACATCCGATTGAAAGTAAACACAAGTGAGAGAAAGTGGTTAAATACGGCCACAGGACGAGCGCAGGCTCCAACTAAAGACGCCGATATAACCGCGCTCTAGTTCAGCGGGAAATAACTTTGTTTAAAAGATGGAGGTTCAAGGACTACCACTGCTCGTCATGTCTAAAGGCTCTTATCATATCATAACAAGGTTTACTCTATTGCCCTCTAATGGGTAGAAGCAATCAGCCACCCAAAACTCTTTCAATTCAACCAAGAAATTATGCTGTATCCAAAAGTGAGCGTGGAATCAAAAGAATACTGGTCAATGGCAAATAAAATAGAAAATATTGAAGTTGATTTATACATTGCATTAAATATTCAATAAAAGAACGTAAATCCACTGTTCAAACTTTTTCGGATGAAGAGCCATTTTTTTGTCTAAAGAACTTCCGTTTCTCATTTAACCAAAATATCATAGAAATTGGACTGTCTCAACTAGTCCACCTAAAAATAAATAAATCGAAAACCTCAACAACAAAGTTTTCTCCCAATTGAGGATACCAAGTTTAAAGAGTCTGGATGAGTTCCAAGAGGGTATTCAAATACCACAGGACCAACTCGCATCTGTAACAGAAAAAATAATTTATTGGGCCCAGTCGGTTTCGAATTAAGGGCCTATAGATTAGTAACTCACCACCCAATGCACTGAACTACCTCAATAATAATAATGATATCTGCGGCCTTCTTACCCTCCTAGTCCGGTTCTGATTTTCTTCTAAAAGTTCCTTTTAACCCGAGCTACCTTACTCCCCAATGAATATTAACTACACCATTATACAAATTGATTGATGATCATTTATTTATCTATCCACAAGTAACTGAAATGTTGGTGAATATGTGAAAAAAAAGGAAAGGAAATAAGAGAGAAGCGGAAGCTCCTTTTTAATTTGAATGAGAACTGTCAGTGAGTGGAATTGAAACTTCTCAGGCTTAGTCCCCTTCCAAAGTATATTAGAAAATCTCCAAAATGAGAAGGATTAGGCATAATCTTTAGAAAAATAAATAAATTAATTCCCTATTGTTAGGTAGAAAAGTGTATGTACCAAATGACCGCATTCTTCATGATTGAACTAATTAACAATTTCATTCCTTGTTTTGATTCATGTTTCTGAGGGATTTTGAAAAAAAAACTTCGATCTCATTCTTATTTTAACAGCAGATGAGGATAGTTCTCCGGGAGGTCAACATACTCCGCTCATAGAGCTCACCACCTCGCTGTTTCTGCAGGCAAGCAACGATTTTCGCTTTTAGGATAAACAAAATATTGTAATGTGAGAAAGAGAAGTTACTCTCTGTCCGAGCAGCCACTCTTATCGGCCCTGAAGATGACCTACATAGTAAGTCGAAACGTCGGCACTTAAAATAAAATAGTTTTCACCTATTTTTGCGTGTTTTCTTGACTGCACCCCCAACTATCAACATCCTAAAATATTGTAATAATTACTCTACTGCAGAATAGTATTTTATGAATTAGCCATAAATTTAATACGATACAGCCTTTTTGTCGTTATTTCTTTGATCAAAGATAATAGTAAGGACTACAATAAAGCCTTCAACCGATAGGAAAGTCTAAAAACTTTTCTCTATTCATATATATACAATCAAGAGAATTTATACAGACGTTTTCTTCTTCATTTTTTCTTTGTTGGGCACGATATAGCTTAAAAACGTTTTCGTGTGTCACTTTTGTTTTTTGCGAAGAAGCATGCCTATTGTCATGCCAACCTCATTGTGTTCAGGGTTTTTTATTTACCCCAACCATTGCTGAACTTGATGCCGATAATGTTGCTGGTCGTTTTATAGAATATTTATCCAGAATGTTTGGATCACATTGGGTTGAATTTCGTGTTTTTAAATGCAGAAACATGAAAGCTGGGGGAATCTTTTCCCCAACGTATAAAATGTCTTATGTATGAAAACTCATCGTTTTTAATATAAATTATCTCCAGTATAACTCCTGATTATTGTTATCAACTTACGGCGCCACACTAGGGGCATCTCTAGTTCAAGACTAGAGTCTAGGGAATACCGAACAAGTATCAAGCTCGGCTCCCCGAATCCCTATACGCCAACTAGTGTCTTTGCGTTTACCATCTTTTAATCCCCTGTGTTTACCATCAAGGGCGGATTTGGGGGGGGGGGGGGATGTGCCCCCCGGTTTTTTATGTACTGTGAAGAATCCATTACAGTACATACTTGGCAAATTACACGATCATAGTTGTTAAAATATATTAATAAAATAACAGAAATAACATGAGTGAAACTATTGTTTTAATATTTTAATAAACCTTAGAAACCTTTCTATAAATACTACAAGTTTATTTCTAAGTTATTGTTGATATTTTGCCCGCCTGCCCCTTGTGCCCCCCAGAAAAAAAATCCTGGATCCGCCCTTGTTTACTATCTTTAAGAAATTATTCTTAATTAATTAATCTTCGATGCCGATTCGTTAACTATCTGATGAAGTTGAGCGATGTCGACACAAAAACCTCAATAGTCGAAAATGGACAATAAAGGTCGCACTCTTGAAAAATATGAATGATTGAATGCACTGAAAAACAGTAAAGACAATTGCTGTAGGACAGATCCACAATGGACGCTTGCGGAGACAACAATGAAGTAATTAGCGTCATTGGCTAAAATAATAAAAAAGCGTGATTCAGCAGCTTCTGATAACTAACTTCTTAGATCCAACTCCAAAATTGGTAATAACAATGGCTTAGTTCACAAATGTGTTAAGTGCAAAATTTTTAAAAATGGGTTTTGTTATATAAATAATATTGTAAAGTTGTGATCAGGAAGTCATAGATCATTTGTTGATATAAAATTAATAGAGAAGCTGTAAAGGTTACAAAAATACATTGTGTGTTTAAACTTGAACTGTATTTCTTGTGTTAAATTATTATCAAAGTTGACTCATGTAAAATCTTGTTTTCAGCACTTAACACATTTGTGAACTAAGGCATCGATATGCACTTTGAATCATTAAAAACTATTGCTGCTTTAATTTTATATAACTTGTAATTAACATTGAAAATGACACAAAGCACTGAATGGATTCTTTTTAGCTGGATTTCTTATTGCAATTTTAATTAGCTGTTTTCTTATGAGACATACAAACTCATATATGTATTCAGTTGAGGCAGGACCAACTGAACTTCCCGGACCAGCAACAATTATTATAAATTATATCAAATTGAAACAATAATAATTTTAATAATTGCAATGAAAACAAAATTAAAGTTGAATAGACTCTACCAGATGGCTGGAATGAAATGGTACAGATAATAAAAAATATATTTCTTATTTATCTCTGAAACTCTAATCAGCATCATTTTAAGAGAGGCATTATAGTAGTGGAGTCACCATTACAAATCTCTAAAATAATGTTTTCATAATACGGATATATCCGATTATGCAATATATATATAAATATAGACATACATACACATACACACACACACACACATATTCTAGGGTCATAGAAAATCAGCTGGTTAGTTTTTTTCCGTTATTTTTATTGAGATCACATCCCAAGCTTTCCAATGCTTAGGTATTAAATAAGTAACAAGTGAGTAATATGGATCATATTTTAACTTTTGAACCAGAAAATAAAAAGCAATATGTAGTTTTATGGCATCAAACTTCTTTTGCAAAAGTTTTGAAAAAACAAAATCATATTTATGAAACTGAGATGATTGCAGAATTAAGCAGTGTTCAAAATAAAGCATACCAATTTGTTTTTTGAAGACCATAAAAAAATAAAATAAATAAATGTTACTTTTAATTTATATTGATATCACATTAATATAAATGTTATAGGCGAGGGTAGTTTTGGTTCATAGACTGATCTAAGATCAGTAAATAATTTCTGTTTTCATAAATAGTATATTTTAATATATTATTTACAAGAATTTTAGTTCCCAAATAATTTACAAGGTATGCTATATAGGAAATTTACTTGAACAAAAAAATTTATAAAGTTACTTATTGGAACTTTACAGTTGCCATTGGCACAATAATAGACCTAATATGAGCAATTATATATTCACGAAATTTCATATTAACATAGTTCTTAAAATATTTATTTGTACAATGCGTTCATATATATAAATATATCAGATGTTTCCAGCTAAATCAGTTTGTAGCAGAATATATTCACCATCTTTAGGATATTTTTCTATGTACACAATAAGTCAACCATCAAAAGTTTTGATGGATATATCTCTCAAATGTTAAAAGGAAATTAATCGATGAAAAATAAAAAAATATTTAAATAAAATATTCTACTAAAGGTATTTTCATGACAACAGAATTTTAGAGCAGATTTAACTGGAAACAATATATTAATTTAGAACTTCTCATTTAAAATGTCATAATAATAAAATAAGTAAATTTATAAAAACTGAAAAACAAAAAATGAAAGTAGTTAGGTATAGTTTAATATTATATTTTACAAATTAAAAACATCAGTCTGTTATTTATTTATGAATCATGCGATAGTAAAAGAAAAAAAAGAAAATAACCAAGAATTTTTACTGTAGTTTAAAAATTAACTGGAAATATTGTTGGTAAAAACAGAAGTGATAAATCGTTTACTCAATGGACATTGCACAATAAAGGAGATTTTAATAACAGGAATTTAAATGAGAAATTCTAAAAATTGATGTAACGTATCACAGCCTCTTTGAAAACAAGCAAAAAAAAAATCAATATTAGGTACTGGTCTCAAACATTCCACATTTACAATAACAAAGATTTAATTTTCGAACACATTTAAATTGTATCTCATTTTTGGGTAAAGTTTTCTTCCCAAATTTTCTAAACAACAAAAATTCAAAATATGTGGAAATAAATTATTATTTTTTTCTCAAAATGTTATTTACTCAATGACTAAAAACCAGCACCTACATGACAATAATGAATAATAGTTATTTAACAAATGTTGTTAATAATATCACAGACATTAGAGTTCATAATAAAAAAAAAAAATTAATAACATAAAACTGAAGAAGTAGCTTTGGATAAGCACCACAATTTTTACAATATTAACAAATAAAAATTGATTACGTCCTTAATAATTTAAAATATGTACTTATATTCAATAATAACATATATTATTCTCTTTAATTTGTTAATATACCACTATTTGATTTCTAACTGCAAAATTCTCATTTCAAGGAAAAATAACATTAAAACCTAGTATGATGCATAAATACTATTTTATGTCTTAAAAAAAAAGTAATTTTATATAAACAGTAGTCCCAATTATTGTATTTGCTCCTAATAAATAATAATTTATAGAATTTCAAAACTATGATTTTTTTAAAAAATGTACTATCATATATACAGCACAATTATAATTACATTTTTAAAAATCTTGAATAAATTATTTAATAATTTCTATAAATTAATATCCTCCTAGGGAAAGTGTACATGTAGAGAGAAGGATATCTAGTTAAAACTCAACTTATTTAATTAAGGACATCTGTAAGAAATATTAGTTTATTTTTATACTTTTTTTTTTATTCTAAGAAAAAACTATAGAGATTATAAAAATCTAAAACTTCACTTCAGCTGTCTCAAGCAATATTCCTATACTCAAAGGTGGTGATTTATATTTTATATATACTGTTTTATGTTTTGTACTGCTTAGGAAAAATATTATACTTAATAATTTTTGAAATCATATTCATATGCAATAGAAAATATTTTATTATAAGGATCACTTATAATAAAACTGTAAATATTATTGTTAATAACAAAAGTATCAGTGAAAAAAAAAACATTCAACAATACAATGTCTAAAAAAGGTGACGGTCACCTGTGGTCTAGTGTTTGGTATAACAAACTACTAAGTCCAAGATCGCAGGTTCGTAGCCCGGCAGGTGACCCTAGGATTTTTTAAGGGAGTTAAAAATCTTCAGTTATGCCGTCCTTCGGAAGGGACGTTAAACGTGGGTCCCAAGCCTGTACGATGTCAGGTACTCGTTAAAAATCCCTATCCTAATTAAACCTGGATAGGCAAAATTTAGAGCTCCCACTGTAGCATCGTCCGATTAGCCATAGCAGCATAAAGTGACGTTAAATAAACAACTACTACTAAAAAAGGTGAATTGTATTTGGTGGTGAACTCAGGAAATAAATATATCGTACAATTAATCTTCGGAATAACTCTGTTTTCCGATTTTAAAAACAGTTGATATACCTTTACCCTTTCTACAGTTTAAGGATGACCTTATCCATGGCATCTGAGTTTACCTAATTATGCTAACCAAGACACGTCTCTGATATCCTTCATTCAAATCAAGGGCGGATCCAGGGGGGGGGGGGACAAGGGGGTACTCATTCATAAAAAAAGGTTTTGCAATAATGCATCAATATTAGAAGTTAATTTTATTTTACTTTCAGGCCTAAAACCCTTGAGTCATCAATAACTTTTTTGAAAGTTAGAAGTTGCTTCATAGTTTAATTATTTCACAAACGAGGTATATAATTTATTTTTAATTTTAAAAATAAAACGTAATTTTTCATATAATACATATAATACAATTTTTTTAAGCTTAATTATCTCATATAATAACCACTCAGTGAAATAATTCGAAGGAATAAAGGAAAAAAAAAAACCCGACGTAATCAAAATAATAAAAAAAATTGCTTAAGGTGAACCATGAATTTAAAAGTAAATTATCAGAACCTTTTAAAGAAGTATAGGGGAAATTCTGAAGTTTAACCAAATTGATTTTCACTGATGAAAATATCCTACCACATGGTTTTAAGGACAGTAAACATTTGTTAACTTCATCACCTTTTTTATATTTTTTAACTTTTACTATTTCCATAATTATAATTCATACATACTGTAAGCTTTAAAGCGGTCAATACATTGGCTAATATAATAAAACAAAAACATACAATTTTAATACAAACTACAAATATAAATTATCCTAAGGCGCAAAAGACTAAAATTTGACTAAAAAACCCTTGAAAGAGATATCTCATATCAACATTTGAAACAAATTGATCTAAAAGTTTCTATAAATGGAATAAAAACGATCCACAAAAAACATTCAGTGACAACACCAGTCTTCTGTAAACATATATTCTAAGCATCATCTTAAAATTGGCATTAAACCGACAGCATGTAATAAGCTGTAGTTTGTTAGGATATGTTCATCAGACTTTTATACTACTAGATGGTATTTTAGGAGGAGGTTTAAATGTAACATAGGTATACAACACACTTCCTATCACAGACAGATTGATTCCTATGAAATTACTTGTTGAAAATATATAGTCACCACCAATAAACATTCCTAAATAAGTAACTAAAATATTTTTTAAACAACCTATTATGGTTGTGGTAAGAGCAGAATTATGCTGGGTACAAAGAATTATAGAATAATTTAGAATAAAACCCATCCCACAAGAAAGAAAGAACTGTAATAAAAAACCTGGGTCATTCCAAGTAGGATAATCGATGGCAATTTTTAAATCACCTGTTTGCCACATGATTATAAAAGAAAATGGTAACATAAATAAGGCACAATAAAACATAATTCCATACTTACCAATTTCTTTATTAGATCCTAGTATTTTTTTTGTAAATACCCCGTTTGATGCAGTGAGAAAGTCTGAAAGCAGGACAAATAAATATCCTTGAAAATTAAAACCTAAATCCGTGGTGGCTGCAACAAAAGCACCAAGAATCATGAGTGCGACAGATATTTTAACAGGTAGCTTTGGTCTTACTCCAAGAATCCAGAACTCAGCAAACATTGTCATCAAAATTGAAAACCTCCTTAACATGGTAAACATAGGCAAACTTAATTCTTTTGTACCTCCAAGTCCAAACACCATATTAGAAATATATATGAAAGGTAGAGGTAACAGTTGATAAAATGTCCTTGATTCAAAATCAGCAAAACTAACAACTTTTAAATGCTTGGATGTATACAGAACTACAACTGTAGTCAGCATTTGTCCAAAGGCTAGCATTTGAAAACTAGGAAAGGAATAACTAGTTAAAACGCTTTTGTTCACAACAGTTATCATAAAAGAAGAAACACCATAAAACAATGCACTAGAAACTTTTAACCATGAAGTTGGTGGTTTATCAGTTTGTTCTTCAATCAAGGGTTCCTTATCACTTGATGTTATTTCTATAGATGTCATTTTGAAGCAAAGTAGAATAAGTATTTATGAATGGTATAGCAAGTGTCTTGAAACAATTTATACTTCCTAAAATTGAATAACTGTGTTAATATCACATTTCACAAATTGGCATGTTCCATCTTCATTCCATTTTTTGTGAAGTCTAGAAAAAATAACCATTAAAACTTAACATTGAAAAGATTATTGTAAAATAAATAACATCAGGTTTAAAATTATAAATTATGAACTGAAGACAAAAAGATTATTTTAAAATATCAACTTGCCTGATAACGCACAATTTTTGAAACGGAAACATTTGACGAGTAAATGTAATTCCATTTAAATAAAGTATCGTGAAAATATTCAGCTAACGACATTGCGATTCCTAAGCAAGTTAATCCAGGAATCAAATGACACCCAACTAATTCTCACAGCCGACGTCCTGACTGATAAGCCACGGAGTCGACAAGTGACCGCTGACTGATGCTACAATACACCACAGCCAACTTCATTTGACGGTATCCAACCTCTGCAACGAAAAAATGTTTTAAATAATTTAGTCACATCACACTGAACTTTTGATGTTAGATATTAGCAAAAAATAATTTGTTTTTAAATAATTTCCTTAATTGACTACAAATTGTTTTCTTTGTAGCTGATTGTAGCGCTTCGAGTGGTGAACTTTACAATCTTCGCTGTCTTACTGAAATCGAAACTTGGGTCGAGAGGAAAAGGGTTCTGATCTTAATAGGTTTGGGTGATAATTGCGGTTTTAATTGAGCGATAGTATCATTATCGTTACGGTTATTATAAGAAAAACATCCATTTAGATATTTTTATAAAGTATTATGAAAAGGTTTTATCAGTGATAGTATACTTAAGATCAGTGTTTGATGCAGTTTCTTAATTTGTAAGTATAATTGAAATATTTTTTCACCTCATGAATATATTACAAATGTGTTAATTGGAAAACGTTTATTTAAATTTTGATATCAAGTCCTTCCAAAGTGGTATATACCCATGTATGTATTTTTTAAGTTTAATTTTTATGAATGTTTTCTACTCAAGGAAATTTAATGGTAGTTTCATAATTATTAATTGTCAACATTTAATTTAGGATATTTTAATATTCTTTTGTTGAAGTATCATTGGTGGAATTATTTTATGTGGTATTTGCCTCTATACTAAATTCATTTTAACTTTGAACTGCTTGGAATACGCCACTGAAGTCTTTAATGAAAGTTTGAAAACAATTTTTGTTTTTAAATGTTCATTAATATCATTGATTAATGCAATTTATTTATATTATTAAAACTAAATGTTTTTTTTTTGCTCTCTTTATCTGTCCCTAACTTATTCATTTTATAACTTCTGTCACACATATTAATATATTCCCGTTTCCGTTCATCCCACATTTTTAATTCTATTTTCCTGTTGAGATAGTACTGATTGACATTGACAACTGTTAAGAGAAGACTGATAAACAAAGGTAGGTAACAAACTGTTACCTAATTAGCATTACTGTTATACTTTTCTTTAACCGGCTTATTTAAGAAGTATCACAGTTTTAATTATTATTATAATCATTTTTAAAAATCTTGAAAATTTTATCTAATGTTTTCCCACATTATTGATTTTGTAGTTGACTTTTTAATTTTAATATTTAACTCACAATTTCCAACCAATAGTACAACTAGTCTTAATGTATTTTTATTTTCTATATAAATTCCTCAAAAAGTGAATTAAATTTGATTTCCAATTTTAAAATGCAGTGAAAAACATTTGGATTGATCAAAAACATTAAAAATTGTTTAATGAAGATATTTTCTTTAAAGTTTTGGTATCCCTCAACTTGCTTCCATAAATTCCCCTTGAGGCAGCTCCTATCGAATTGATCAAATTTTTTCATTCGACCTCTCTTTTTTTTTTAAGGCCAATTTCAGCACCTTAAAAAATTGCCTTCATCTTTCTTTTATTTCAATCAATAACAATAATGTTCTATGGGATAAAGATTTGGACTTTAAAGGAGACATCTGACCCTTTTTTATGGGTAATTTTATGTTAAACAAAATCCATATTTTTTATTTTTATGAAAAGTTTTTGGAGGTCAAAATTGTTCTGTATGAAGAATTAATTTTCCTCATAATTAATGAGATTGTTAGTGCTTAGGACAAATTATTCTGTTTGAATATTTTGATATAGCTATGAGGTTGGCTGTCTCTGGCTTCATAAAAGTTAATTAACCAACATCACAGTAGAAAAAATTCATTTAAATTTTTACAAGAGAATGGGGAACATATTTTTGTAAAGGTGTTATTGTATTATATTTAAAACAAGAAGTATGTAGTAGATATTATAGTGAAGTAGTTTTTTTTTCTTATTACTTTAATCTATTCATTTCGATTAACAAAAATGATATACACAGAATATTTAATTGGAGAGAATCCTCTGTATGACTTTGCCTGGGCATCCATGTTAACTATTTTTTATTGCAGTTTTATGTATTTCATTTCTTTTCAAAAATTGTTTTTAATATATTATTTTTAAAGTGGCCTATTGTCCCAGGGATAAAACCCAATTTTCCAACTCTATTTACACTACATTTGTACAGACTGAAGCATCTAAGTTCATTCTTATCTTTAAAGGGTGGCTTTAATTTATTTCCTTATTTTACATTTGCTTACCCTCGTAACTTGTTCAGTCACTTATTTTACATGATCTCTCTAAAGTAATGTATTCCCTGAAGTCATTGGTTGGACAGTAAACAACTTTTTGCAAAGTTTAATTTTTGTTATTTTTAATTTTTTAAAATTTTCTTAGTTGAATTTGTTTTTTTGATTTATTAGAATAACTCTGCACTGAAGCGCTTGATATCAAATGATTTTTAAATCTGAATACTATTCATAGAGAATGATTGTTATTGCTTAATTGTTAATTTAACAAGATTAATTAAGTAAATATTAAAAAAGTAATTTTCAAGTTTGATTTGCTATGTATTTATTTAATTAGCCATTGCTTCAACAGTGGCATTATAAAGACCATTAGACTGACTTTGATAAACTTGTTTATTAAATAAACATTATTGGTAATGTTATATTGTTGTACGAATAAATGAATTTTCCCTTAGCGTTCCATTAAAAATAAATAAAAGGCTTAACGAACCCGAAGCCTCCGTGCCGATACCACCAATCTATGTTTACAAACCTCCGTCCTCGGAGCATCACCCAAACCCAAACCCGCTAGATCACACTTAACACAATCCTCCCACCTACGCCTCAGTTTACCCTCAGACGCTTCCCAGTCGGTACGGCTATTAACATCTTAGGCATTCGTTCATTACTAAGCCCAGCAACTTTACATGCCCATCTTAATCTTCACCTGAATAATATTTATCGGATGTATGCTTCGTGATTCCGCGTTATGTAATCTCCCATATTCCTCAGTGGTCTCATCCTTTTTGGGACCGAATATTCGACGTAACAACTTATTTTCGAATACCTCAAGACGTTGTTCATCGTTTAGCGTTAGTGGCCAAGTTTCACATCGATAGAAAAGAGATGGAAGGATGATTGTATTATAAATTCTGATTTTTGGATTTCGGGACAAAAGACGCGAGCTTAGTAATTTCGAGACCGAATAATAACTAGCATTTCCCGCCTTTAGTCGCGCCTTTATTTCCTCCTGAATTTCGTTTTTTCCAGTTACCATTGACCCTAAGTACTTATTCCCTCCTTCAACACTATCACCAAAATTTCGCCCTTTCCTGCTACTGACCATATACTTCGTCTTATCTGAATTTATTACCAGCCCTATTTTCTTTGCAGCATTTATTAACGTTTGTGTATTTAGCTTTATAGTTTCTTCCTCCTTACCCAACAGTACCAGATCGTCCGCAAACCCTAGCACGGATATTTTACTATTAATATTAAACTTTAAACCTCTTTCATTGTGTATCACCTATTTAATAACGTACTCGAGTGTTAAATTGAATAGTATTTGGATAGCGAATCACCTTGTTTTAAACTTGAACGAACCTCAAACTTCTCCGAAAAATTATTACCGATTCTAACCTTGTCGAAAGTTTCGCTCATACTCATCCTTACACCAGACTTACTGATTTCTTTGGTATACACTGTTCAATCAATACGTTGTACATAATCTGACGGTCGATGCAATCATAAGGTTTTTTAAAATCGATATTAAGCTGAAATTTTAAAATATGACACCGTCGTATTTTAATTTTTTCTCTAGTATTTGGCGTAAGGAAAATATTTGATCGATAATTGAATCGTTTCATCTAGAACCACATTGATAATCTCCTATAATTTCCTCGGCGTATTTCGTAATTCTACTAGTTAGGATTGATGAGAATATTTTATAGCAAGTCGGTAGGAGCGAGATTTCGCGGTAGTTATTGCAGTCCGTCCTCGGCCCCTTTTTGTGTATCGGAATAAGTATAGATTCTTTACATTCTTCGGGCATTTTTTCATGTTCCCATATCTTTGTAACCAAAACCTGAATCTTCGAGACTCCTACTTCCCCGCATGCTTTTATCAGTTCACTTGGAATATTATCGACCCTGCTTTGTACGATGTCAATTTTCCGATGGCTATTTAATACTATATTCCATTTTTTAGCGTTCCAGTATACTAGAAAAATTAATAAATAGCTCTCCCTAGGGTATCTTGTAGTTTATTATGAAATATGTACTTTAATTTATTCATTATATTAGCTTTTAACTCTCTTTTAAATTAAATATAATTATTTTTTGAAGAAATATATATAAAAGTTATGTATATATATATATATATATATATAAGTTATAATTAGACTGAAACTACACTATAAAAAAATAGGGTTTCGGGCATAGTAACGATACAGAATCTAGATAACAACTAAATTTATTTCTCTTAGCTCTCATATATATAGTCGATAGTGTTTATAACTTAATAACAACAACCTTAATCCTCTATGTACATATTATTTATGTTTAGTGTCTATTTGTCCTTAATTACTTATATATATATATATATATATATATATATATATATATATATATATGGTCAAATGTATATATTCATACAAATACATGCATACACATACACATGCGGTTTTATACTACATCACTTTATGAAATTATTTTCTTCTTTAGGTTACTCACTCTATCGTTCTCGATAGAAATCAATGGTTAGTAATATTTGACGAAAAACAAGAAATAGTATTGAAATTTTTTTTTTATTTTCTTCCCTATTTTTACTTGATAGCATGCTCCGACTGGTGGACAGTTAATTTTTTTCTCGATATTTTGAGGATTCAAATGTATCCGTGTGCTCTTTGGACAAACTTCCTGTTGCACAGATATGTTTGTAGCAATAGATGGTAGATTATGAACTTCAGTTTTTATTGAGACTGGTAATGTTCTTGAAAAAATAGCGAATAAAATTGTGTGACCATCCGCAGTCTTAGTTTCCAACACTCTCCGGATGAACTTTCATCTGAAGGTGGCAGAACCTGAGGAAGCGTCGAGTCACTACTAACATTAAGGTTTTTTTTTCCTTTCATATATTGTTATACATAATAGATTCCAAGATATAGGTCTTTAGGAGGGTTGTTTTATGCTAATAAGCAAACTTATTAGATCAAGCAAAACCTATAATATTTGAAAATATGGCATAAGTTTCGCAGGTTGTCGCTTAAAGTTAAGTCACGACAAGTTTTCACTTTTTATTAGTTTCCTTCGTATCTCTTTCGCAGCTGTCGCTTCGAGTTGAGTTACAACAAGTTTTAACTGTTTATTCGTTTTCCTTTTAATATTCCGAAAAATACAAGTTATCATTAGCTTTAGTATGGAGAATATAATTATGAGAAATGCGTTTACTTCGTTTACCCTTTCATATAGAAATGAACGTTTTGACAAATATATATCAGCTATACTTCGAAATGTTAGTTGAAACCTTTATTTCTAGATGAAATGATTACCGAAGTATACACCATTGCCCATACCCATTACATTCTCTTTTCCATACTAAACCTCATGATAACTTGTATAACTTTTTGAAAATATTGAAAACGAATAAACATTTAAAACTGGTTGTAACTCAACTAGAAGCGACAACCTGCGGAACAATTACCGTATATTCTATAGAACCAACTTGCACATACATATTAGGTTATATAATCATTTATTCTTCTAAATATTAGTTGAAACGTTAATTAATAAAAATAATGTCCTATAATTGCTCTCTTTTTTGCATGCTATAATTCATTACTACATTTTGGAGTTTACTCCTTAAGAAACGATTTTCATATTTAGCCCGAGATATGAAAATTTTATGAGGAGTAAAATCAAGTTTTAAATAAAAGTGGCGAGTAACGCTCCCTTCTCGATAAGATTGTATTATTGGTTTTATGTAATAGAGAGAAGTTCCGGGACTAATCGGGAAGAGATACGTGTGGTATCTAAGGTAACAGTGTATTCTATTGCTTTATTCTCGAAGTGTTGAAATGCGATACTTTTTTATATAGGAGCCTTTTTAAAGACACCAATCCAAACAAACACTACTACTACTCTTATTTAGATTCCGCCTTAAGCTGTTGGGGTCCTTTTATATCACTTGGACAGAGCAGCGTTGCTCTGATAAGAGTAGGAAATTGACTAGCTATCTAAGAAGGCTGTGCAGTGACTATTTAATTGTGTACAGTGTGTAGCGTGTAGTGCTACTAGGATAGGAGATTTGTGGATTAGGAAGTGGACAGGCAGTGATCATGCTGGGCTTAAATTTGGGAAAAGAAAAACAAATTTGAAAACCCAGTTTTGGGACAAATGTAATTTTTTGAATCTATTATATTTAATAAGGCCACCTTCAAAAAATTAAAGACAGGGAAGAAATCATTTTGGTTGTCGTTTTGGTACCTTGTAGAAAAGATGCGTATTCTAAATCAGGGCGAACTCTCATGCTGTTAGTCATTAGTTTGGGCTTGTTTTGGTTAGTACTGATCTGCTTAGATCTCTTTTCTTCCATCCTTTTAGTCACTATTTCTTTTAATTTTTTTCTATGGAGGCATTTTCTATAAGAAGCGACGTGCGCTCCCTCGCAATTCGAGCATTTTGTTTTAGTTCACCCAGTCGCGGACATTCAGAAATGTTATATGAGCCGCTGAATCTTACACATTTTACGGTGTGGTTGCATTAGTTTTTTGTGTCCCCAAATTGCTGACATTTAAAGCACTGGGGCAGTAGGATATCCTTTCTTGGGATGTATTTCACAACGGTGAATATACATCTATATGAGTTCAGTTTACAGTTTTAGTGTTGTAAGAAGTCCCCACACCCACTATTTGCCCTGAAGATGGCCTACAACGTAAGCCGAAACGTTGGCACAATTAATAAAAAATGTATATTTATAATTTTAATTAAAATTGTTCACATTAATTTAAAATAATTTACAAATTAAAATAAAATAATACACGATGATAAGTATCAGTAGAGAGCGATTAATTGGTAAGAACACATTTAAAATTCATTAGAAACGGAAAAATATTAACTCCAGTTGCGTGTCGGAGCTGACACACACACTTTTTGTTTTAGAATATTGAAAAGGAAGCGAAAGAACAAGTTATAAGTTTTCGTGAAAACTCGAAACAACAACCTGTAGAACTGATACTAAATTCTATAATATAGTATGAGAATATGTCAATGAAATACTATTAATATCATTTTTATTTAAGCTAATTTTATTGCTTCCTTTGTTTTATATCAATTTCTATAGAAGAAAAGAAACGCGTTTCACATCAGGAAAAGAAACAAATTTGAAAACCCAGTTTTGGGACAAATGTAGTTTTTAGAATCTATTATATTTAATGGTAATATGTTAGTAAAATACAATTAATATATTTTTTATTTAAGGTAATTTTCTTGTTCCCCTTGTTTTTATATTAATTTCTATTGAAGAAAGAAACATGATTCACATCAGAAAAAGAAAAAAAAATGAAAATCCTAGTTTTGGGACAATAAATAATTTTTTGAATGGGTGTATCAGAAATAGGCTAGCCGTATTATTAGAAGAGGGGTTACTACATACTACAGGTTGGGCGGCTCGACCCATTGAGTCGGGGCCTCGGTAATGACCCGGTGGTAGTAGCCTGCGCGCGCACCCGCTCGATACCTTGACCCTAGCCAGTCCCCATCGGATCCTTCTCTTTCGATTCATTCTCCCGATCGCCTCATACTGGGGAAAAATCAACCTTTTTAGCCTGTAAAATAAAAGACTGAATAGATCACAGATACACCTGTTGAGGGAGCTGGGCAGCTCAGTGGTAGAGCGCCGAATTGCTGTACCGAAGGTCCCAGGTTCAAGTCAGGCTGGAAACGGAGATCCTATGAGACCAATATAACCTCCTGGGGCTCACCCCGGCTTTATATAGTTTGCACCCTTAATTTAGGAGAAAAAAATGGCGGTTGAGTGTTATCTAGGACAAATCACCTACATCCACCATCATTGTCATACGATCAGTACAGTCTCTACTACGTACTGAACCCAACACCCTTAATTTTTTGTAGTTTTTTTTTTAATAAATACGTTCCCCGGCCCCATGGAGAATAGAACCATCCCATGGCAATATGGTCATCAAGTTTTCGTAAAGGATGCCTTCCAAACCAATTATATCTCTGAGAGAGTGATTTTATTCCCAACATAGGAAGTGATACAGCATAATATTAATACATGATTTTGGTTAACCACTTATACTATGGGGCTCACCCAGCCTCTGTAAAATAGGTACCCTTAATTTGTGGGAAAACCATGACGGTTGAGCGTGGTCTAGGACAAATAACCTATATTCACTACTACGTACTGAACCCAAGACCATTCATGTACTTGTATTCCTGTTGAACCCATCTTCTGTATATTCGTTAATACAATCTCGGGCGTTCTTTCTTTAAACGATTTCTAGATTCCTGCAAAATCTTTACATGTAGGACGATGGTTTTATAACCATTCACCCAGCACCCCATTTGACACTCAAAGAGATAGTCGACGTAGGGATATTCAAAATATTTAATGAACCAGAAGGTTCCATGCATGCACCAACTTCAAAATCGGCATCATTTCCGCAAGTTGTCGCTTCGAGTTGTGTTACAACAATTTTTAACTTTTCATTCTTTCCTTTTTAATATTCTCCAAAAATGCAGATCATCAGGAGCTTTGGTACGAATAAAAGAATGTAGTTATGGGAGATTTGCACTTTTCCCATAATTATATTCTTTTTTCCATAGCAAAGCTTCAGGAGAATATAATTAGAAAGGAAACGAATGAAAAGTTAAAACTTGTTTTAACACAACTCGAAGCTAGAACCTGTGGAACTGATATCCCAGAATCGAATCTTTCTGCTGTATACGTTTGATTGTAGTTTATCCGTTGCATTTTATCCGGCAATTTAGAGATATTCGCCACAGATTCATTTGTTATATTTGCTACTCATTTTGCCCATTTCATTGACTGTCACACTTATAGATATTATATTTGTCAGTGGCTTGTTCGTGTTCTGGCATTGTGCAAATTTATAAATTCAGGGTGAAAGTAACTCCCGAATTCCCGATTCTCCATACTGGCACCCAACAAATCTACGCTGTTGTTAATTTGATTAAAAAACTTTCACACATTGTTTAGTAAGACTAAATCATCAGCATAGCTTAGTTCAACCCAGAGTTTATGCTGATGCTAAACTCTATTTAATTTAGCCCAGATGTGCTGGTGCTAAATAAAATTTATAAATTAAATTAATAAATAAAAATTTAATTTTTTATTCAATTTTAGTACTACCACTGGGTAGTTTCTCTACTTGTCTTTATTCATGCCAATATGTACCATTTATCCTATTTAGTTGTTTTATTAGTGTAATACAATTGTAAATTACATTGAATAAAAAAAAAAAAAAAAATTTATATTCAAATTTTTTTCACATCATTTAATTGATTAACTATATTACGGTCATTTCAAATTAAGTGGGTCTATTATAAAGATCTATTATAAATAGCTTTCCTTATTGAAAACAACAAATGTGTATTCCACTATGGCCACACAAACACAATCCAAAGATACAATATAAATTAAATATATTTAGTGTTTTTAATTTTTTTTTTTTGCGCAGTTGGCATAACTATTATCATACATTGAGATTAGGTTTTGTTTTATCAAACTATTTGTGAGAGCCAGCGATATTTTTTACTTTCTAGGAATTCTTTACAGAAGCTGTGAAAATGTCTCGCGAATGCGTTAATAGCGTTGGAAACTTTTACTATGTGGTGAAGTGACATTTTAGGCTTTAAAACCACCTTTTTTTAACGGCAGAAACAGTCTACTTTCATTGCTTTAAACTTAAGGTAGATAATAACGAATTCATGGGCTTAGTTAGGTAAATATTCGTAGGTGGTTGCTGAAAATAACTTCTTCAATGAAATTGGGTGTACCGATGATATGGCCTAGACTAATAAATCATATAAATAATTTTTAGTACGCATAACCACCACCAACATGGAATATCAAAGAAAAAATAAAATATAAAATATTCTGATATTCCATCATCTCTTCGACCCGTTCCCGATGGTGAAAGGCTTACAGCGCCTGATCCTCCTAAAGACTATTGACTGCTGCCAGATCACGAAGAAGCCATATAAAGAGAAACGTTGTAAGTGAACCCTCTTCGACAAAATAAACCACGCAGGTATTACATAGGCTGAGTCAACCGACCTCAACTCCAAGGTTTGACTTATACAATGGAATATTTTACCTTATGTTTGAGTAATTTCTTTATTGAGAGCGACAAAAAATGTCCGATAATTAAAGAATAAAAGCGATCCTGTTGCACGCTGCGATGTTATCTGTCGTAATGAAAAGTTTGTAATTTGAATGGAAAGAGTTTAATTTTAAAGTATAAAGACTTTTATAAAGTCTTCTTATATCTACTATAATTCTTAATAATAATAATCTACTATACTTCTATACTAGTATAATAATCTACTATAAAAGTAGATTCATTAAAAGTGAGCTTATCTTTATTTCAAAATGGCAATAGATCGCAATCCATTCCTTCAGAATATTTGGACTGAACTGACCACTTTTTGAAATTATAAAGAGTAATCATTCAATGCCATTGTATTGGTAAACGGAATAAATATAAATAGCTCAATTTTTTAAGAGTGCTGAGTTATGGTGTTTTTAAGATCCGGGCTCAAATCTGTTAACATCCATAGATGGACTATGTGGGATCTGGAGACTCTCCTGGGGCTCACCTAGTCTCTGTTAAGTGGGAACCCATAAAAACCTGTTGGTTGAGTGTGGTCTGGGCTAAATCAGCTCCCTGCATAACCATTGTGCAAGAGTGTTGTAAGACAATGCAGGCTGTAGTAAATTGTAGTGAGTGTTACAGGTTATTTTTCACTTTTAACGGAATTTTAATCAGCAATTTATTATATTTTAAGCAATATACCATTCTTTTGATTGTTGTTTCGATTCTCGACTTGGCAAATTCGAATTCGCCTCGATTCTCCAACCAAATTTTAGGATAATATTTTTTTCTAGGTCTTCCTGTCAAATGCATCTTCTTCATTAAGGCTATTTCCTGCCATGTCTTCCTGGATGACATGTGCAGGAAGAGATGTTTAGAGATTCGGTTAAAAAATTTATATCTTTGGGAATTTTCCGGTTTTGTCTAATTCTTGTAATCCTCCCATTTTTATTTATAAACGATATTACCAAGCTTATAATTAAACAACTGTAGGACCTTTTGGGTATCGGTGGATAAAGTTAATGCAAATAATTAAAATATGAAGTTTCACTACATATTTTCACAATAAGTTATATAAATTGCATTGATTTGTTCTGGTGTTGCTTGTATCTATGTATCAGTTGTGTCGCTTGATACATTGTGCGTTTGTGTTGGTGGGTCTCATTTTCAATTGTGTAAATTCGCTGTATAACTATTTTAATCCAACAGTGTATTTAATAATTACAAGAAATACGGTGAGGAATCTTTTAACAATTTAGTGATGCACGAATAGGACAAGGATGTGAAGATGAGTAAACACAATGGTCCTTGATGGCACATGGCCTCAAAGTATTACATCAGCGCTACGTCACTTCGTCGGTCATCAATTCAGACCACTCAAGGCTGAGCTAACCCAGAATATAATTACTTAAAGCAACATTAATATTCTTATCACATTTATATATAATTGTTCTTTATAATCTCAATTATATAATTCATATTTAAGCAGGTTTTCCAAATAGAGATGCTGCCATACATTTATGTTTATGTTCTGTTTACATCGATTGGGAAAGATGAACTATTTAAAATATTTAAAGTTTATCGCCATATTAAAAAATCGCTTAATCGATTAAATAACCTGTTGTTTTTTTAAACGTACTTTAAAATTTGGAACAGCTACTGAGAAATACGACCGAGCAAATCTGCCTAAATGCTTTTAATTTCGTCCTATCCATTTTCTACCATTTTAAAGACTTCCCAGAAACGAACTTATTTCAGTTTTGCCGATGATTTGATCATGGTTGGGTTTGCAGATTGAAATCTTTCCACTTTAGCCAAAATTGATTTGTTGGGATAGCCCATATATGTCTAAATAGGAGTTGATTAAACCACCAATAAAAATATAAGTTAATAAAACTTAAAATTGAATTAATTATTTGTGTTGTGATTCTTATAGTAGTACACATCTATTATATTTTTTTTGTATATTACGCTAAATGTTCTAGAAAAAACGAATGTTCAATAAAGATCTTCGAATGTTTATTTTTATTTAAAATTTTGTTATATAAATGAATATAGACTATTTATTTATTTTTAAAATTTTAAACACATCTCTTTGATCCCTCCTTTAAAATTTTCTTTCATTTGCTGATGCTTATATTTAGTTTTATTATTTAATAATTCTAGGTATTTGAAAAATGCCTGACGAAAATAAAAGTGTCCATAAAAAATTCACGATGATTAAATTAAAAGGGTATTAATTTTTATTAATATCTTCTTTTACTATCACATTTTTATATTTAGTTTTCTTTTTTCTTTTTTGAATTTAGCCTCCTAAGCCCTACGTGAAAACACATTACTTTCTTCTTCCTATCCTTTATTGTCTCATTCTTTCGCCGTGTTTCACTTTTCTTTCATCCGTCCATTTAATGCCTGTTTTTATTTTTTCATTTCTAAAAACCTTTAAAGTTTTTTACTTTTTTTCTAAGAATTTCTATGTTTTGTACATTTTTTTTAATCATTTATACTTATTTCCCCAATGTCTGAATTTTGTGGAAAGGGGGCAATGGGAGGCTTTCATTTGAGCAAGGGGGCGTGGTAAACAATGTTTTTCGAAATCGGTAGGAGTGAGTAAACGGTATGAGGTCGTGATGAATGGAATTAGAATTGAAATAAATTTTAATAAATCAATAAATAATAGTAGAAGTTCGCCTTTTGAATATAAAATTGGCAAACAGTATATAAAAGGGGAGAAAGTCGAAATAGCCATCGATGAATTGAAATAAAATAAAGCAACCATAATCGACAGCATTCCTTGTGAATTAATAAAAGAGTTATTTTCGAATATTATATAGAAACATATATTTTTAAAGCGATGAATAAGGAATACTGGTTATTTATTTGTTATTGATAATATGATGAAGTGGACTGACGTAGTGGTGCTTTGTATCAGGTCTGATTTTACACAGGTATCACAGTTAACGTTGGTGTCTTATTCCCAGGGTTTTTGTGGCATACTGTCATCGTAGGCATCCAAGAGAAGGACGAATGATGTAAATTAATGTATTACTAAAATTATTATACCATGATAAAAAACTCTGTGTGTCAGCTCCGACGCACGACTGGAGTTTACTCCTTTTCAACTTTGTTTTTATTTTTATTTTACCCCCCTCCCTGCCTGTGAGGCATACAGGGTCACCTCCAGTGGGGGTTCACCACTGGAGGTACAATTTCGGGTAGTTTATACTGTTTTTTCTGTTTATTTATATAAAACAAAACCGCTGGAACTGTGGTGTAGCCCGGTGCACGGTTGTGCACCTTAGGGCTACACCTTATCCTTCCTCGTCTTTTCCTTCGGTGGTCTCCGTCATTGTAGTCCTCCAGTGGTTAGTCCGGTGGTCTTCCTTGTGCCGGCCCTCTCCTGGTGATAAGGAAGTGGGCCGGACCTACGGCCTCCTTCCATCCGTATACGTATTCCCTGAAACTCGCGTAGTTTTCCTCCTCCACAAGTTCAGGGAACACGTCCTTGGTAATCCTGTATATGCCTGTTTTCATGGATAACTTCGCGCGCAGGGCGTCGTATGCGGTGCATGATGTTACTACATGCTCGGCAGTTTCCGGAACTCCACAGCTGAGGCATGTGGGGTCCAGATCATATCCGTGCTGGTTTAGCTTCCATCTGAACCCACCGTGCCCCGTGAGGATCTGCGACATCCAGTAATCAGGAAGGACCCACTTGGCCCTTAATCTTGACTCGACGGTGGGGAAGTACTTCCTAAGGGTACTCCCTTTTTCGGATGTCACCCACCGTCCATTCCACTGCGTCAGTAAGTCCTTCCTGAGCTCGTCTTTCCATTTCTTCGGGTTTGCCCGAATCCTCTCCTGGATTCGCTCCGGAAGAGCTGCCAAGCCTCTTCTCTACATCTCGTGCTTAGTAGCATCTTCTCCCAGCAGGAGGTCCACAGGCATACCTCCCGCCAGGATCTGCACCGCCTCGTGGGAAGTTGTCCGGTATGCCCTGGGCACTCGCAGCAGAGCCATTCTCTGTGCCGTTGCCAGCTTTCTTCTTTGCCGCTGTGAGAGGTTCACGCTCCAGAAGGGGGACGCGTACCTCAGGATACCCAGGGTGACTCCTTTGTAGAGTCACCTCTTTCCTGGGTACCTGAGGCCCCAAAAAGCTCCGCCAATCCGACTAAGGCCGTTCATCGTCTGGCTCACCCTTGTCGCCAGGTGGTCCAAGTGAGGGGTCACGTCCAAGTTCCTTCCTATCCTTACTCCGAGGTAAGTGACCTGCTCACTTGCCCTGATCCTTTCCTGGTTTACTTGGAATGTTATAGGGTGAGCCCTATCCGTTCTTCCCCGCAATAGAACGGTCTGTGTCTTGGCGGCTGTCATCCTCAGCGTCTTCTTCTCACACCAGGCACCTACCAAGCTGGCACATCTCTCGGCTTCCACTGAGATCCCGGCTCTGCTGTTCGCGTAGACTATCGCAGCGAGGTCATCCACGTACGCCGTAGCAGGGAACCCCTCTTCCTCCAGGACGCCGAGCAACTCGTCGAAGACCAGTTTCCACATGGCCGGTCTTAAGACCGAACCCTGTGGGCATCCTCGCTCCACCCTGTCCTCATGCCAGTGGTAGCTACCCCGGACCGTGACTCGTCTGTCCTCGAGGTAGTTCTTCACCAGGGCGAAGATATTGCTCGGCGCCTTGTGCCTCTGGAGCTGCTGCAGGACGCCCGGCCACCACACACTGTCGAAGGCAGATGATATGTCAAAAAGGACTAACATGAAACTCCTTAACAACTATCATTGTGTAGAATATGTAAAAAGAGGTAATCATCGTAATCATCGCGATGTAATCATCTTAAAAAATAATCGAATCATATATAAATAATTATTCATATTATTTACATCAGCCTGTGAATAGTGTTGTCATCATTATTAAATACTGTGAGAATAGGTTTGTGGTAACTAAAATACGATACGTGTACGTCAGAAGTTACATGGGTTGTGTATCGTAAAAACATTGCACCAATAGTTGTACCATATCTAGTCGTCCCGAGTAATCTGCCAGAAATAAAGTCTAAATTAAATTCATTTTTCAAGAAATGTATTAAGTGTAAACTTTCATCTTTATTAAAATCAATATTGAAATCTCCGCCAAGTATGAGTGGAAGTTTATGGTAACGTTTCTTTAATAGTTTTGACCCCCCTTCTGTATAAACTAACAATGTCTCATGGAGAAAATCTATTATGTCTGTAACGTTCTGATTAACTGATATATAAACAGTGACCATAACAAATTCTTTACCATTAGGCAAAGTGTAATCTCGCAGCGCAAATGTCCCCCAAAGCAGATTTAGTTAGTTATTGATGCTCTGAGGATTTCTTCTCAAGAGAGTATCATCAAAGACAGTAAAATTGTGCTGCGAATCATCAACATTTTGATAGATACAGACTCCTAATGCTTGGTCGTCTGTATTGTGTTATGCGATTAAAATTTTCAATTTCAACCAATTCGTCATTACCATGCTAACTTTCTGATAACATTAAAACATGTGATTTTTTTATTATATTACCACGAAGGTTACGCGCATGTGCTCGGAGACTGAAAGTTGAGAGAAAAGATGATCATATTCCCTTCACTGATTTTTTCTAGTATAGTCCGATCAATTGTATTAAGATACAACATAACGGAATCATCGTTTCATTTTCTCTTCTTCCATGGTAAAAACGTTTATGCTCATCAGTAGGTACAATATGAAGTCCTTCTTGATTCGTGACTCTAGATAAAGCTATGTACACTAAAGGTTGCGAATGTGTTTTACTGTATTTTTAAAGGATTTCATCAAAGGTTACTTCTTGCGATTAATGAATTGTCAACGAACAGGCTGGTTTTAATGGAAAATGGTTTCTTTTAACATGGACCGATTTATTTCGATTGAGAGAAATTATTACAGATCCACGATTTATAGGAACCGCTTCATTAGTTATTGCTCTTGTATTTGCGTAGCCAACCATTTTCGCACGTATTTGGGCACCAACACCTTTGGGAAAAATAAGCCAAACTCGTGAAACTCTATTGTCAACACTCAAAGCAACATGTGCCAATTTCCCTACTGCTCCTTTGGCTAACCCATCAGCAACGTCGATGTTTGAATTTATTATGTAGGGTTTATCTAGAACGAAAATAACTTCGTATAGTAACCCTCCCGTATCAATTGTACTAAGCTTGTACAGCTTCTCTCTTGCAGCCCTTTCTTTTTCACTATGACCTTCACAACCAAGTAATTCATCGTCAGCAACTGAAGTCGTTTCTTCGGATGAACTCAACATTTTCAAATTATATGCATCAACTGATCGATTATCATTGAATAATAATAATCGAACTCCACCAGGACAACGTTCATCTGCTTCTGTCTCTGAACAGAACCTCGATTCAATCAGTTGCAGTTCTTGTTCATCTAATCGATCTCCATAGCCAACCTTTGTTGATAATGAAGAGAATTGAGCATTTTCCTGCCGCATAACTTCCTCCAATTCATAAAAACTAATTCTTTTTCTGACCATCAATTCGTTGTATTTTCTGTTTCCAAATTGGATTATCTCTAACCGGAGGCAACTGCCTGAAATCACCAATGAAAATTATGTGCAATCCACCGAACGCGGCATCATAATTTCCTGTTATTTCTTTCAATCTCAAATCTATGCGTTCCAACATTTCTGCCCCAATCATACTGATTTCATCGATGAGCATCATCTTGATGTACTTGAAGAGAGATTCTATATAAACCTTTTTTTTTTTTTTTTTTTTTTTTTTTTTTTTTTTTTTTTTTTTTTTTTGTTGGCTAAAGACTTCCTTTGAAGTCCTATACAGCCCGATATAAACCTTTTACCTCGTTCGATAATGGTATTTGTAAACTGTAAAGAGTAATTTCTTAACTAGTTCTATCAGCACTTCGAGAATAAAACAATAGAATACACTGTTACCATAGATACCATACGTATCTCTTCCCGATTAGTCCCGGAATTTAATTTTTAATTTCTATCTATTATGTAAAACAAATAATACAATATTATCGAGAAAGGAACGTAACGCACCACTTTTAGCTAAATTCGATTTTACTACTCATAAAATTTTCATACCGCGGGCTAAATATGAAAATAATTTCTTAAGGAGTAAACTGCAAAAATCAAAAATAAATCAACTGTCAACTCTTGACTTTATTATAAGCCCTGAAGAAGACCTGCAATGTACGTCGTAAAGTTGGCCTTAAAATAAATAGTTCTCCTTATTAATATGATAGTAACTTTATACTTATTATAATTATAATTATATTATAATCATCATTATTAAAGTTTTTTCTTTTTTCCTAATTGACCATTCGGATCTCGTTAAAACTTCATTTCCTTTCTTCTGCTGGAGTTTTATCTGTCACCAATAGTCTTTCATATGTTCACTAGCACGTTTCTTTTGACCTTCTGTCCAGCTCCCTACTACCTTCTCTAGCCTGTGTCCATCCTGAAACGCTTCCAGATTTTTCACTCTGCCTAGAAATTCACTTTCTCTAATATTTAAGGCTCTGTAATGGTCAATTTTTCAAAATATTTCTTTACTTATTCAGTTCACGTTGTCTTCTTTTCCAAATGTAGTAAAATATTTGCGTGACTAGTCTTTGTTTGTTCATTCAGTACAGATCTCCGAGGAATTTCAGCCTTCACTTCCGCATAGTATCCGAGATTCTAATCATTTTCTGGTAGATTTCTTTGTTACTTTGCAGTTTCCATCCGTCTTCAGTCTGAAATGTACTCATGATTTTTATTAGAATTCTGTTTTTACAATTATAATGTCTTATTTTAGCATTCCAGAAGATGCACTTCGTGTTGTAGATATTCTTTGTTAACCCATAAGCCATTTATTTAGAATCCCTAACAACTGCTCTCTCTGATCCATTTTCCTGTATAATCCCTCCCAGATATCTGTTTTTTTTACTCTTTCAATCCGACTCTCCATAGGAAATTTGGTCTATGTTTGTTATTTGTCATAAATTTAGTCTTTCAACTGAGATCTTGAGTGCTGCATGGCTAGATATATTTTCTAAGATGTTGGTTTGGATACATTATAATTGTATTATTATTATTATAAATTAAGTATTTATATTAAGTAAAAATTAACTTGTTATTATATTGCAGAAGATGGAGGCGAGGTGATGAGCTGACAGTGGTCCGATGGTGACGACAGGGCTCGGAACCCAGCGGCCGACTACCAGCATGCTCTGCTGCGGACGGAAGAAGGTCAGTCTTAATTAATAATAAATAAATAATAAATTAATCAATAAATCCTGAATTCTGTTAATAAATAAATTACTGCTTGTATAATTCATTAGGGTGGAGAGTGACTCAATGGTAGAGGACTGATTTTCCTTGCCGAAAATCCTAGTTCAAATCCCGCTGCCGGCAATACTTTAATTTAGTCTGTCAGCAACTGGAAATAGATCACATGGGATCTAGGACCCTGATGGGGCTCACCCTGCCTCTAAAAAGTGGGTTCCCAAAATAAGGGGGAATCTGGTGGTTGAGCGTGGTCTTGGACACATCACCTCCCTGCACAACCGTTGTTCATGAAAGAGTACAGTCTCTACTATGTACTGAACCCCAGACCCGTTCACGGGTTGTAGTGGTACATTTTTTTTTTTGTAGAATTCATTTACCTTTAAAGGCACAATCTACCCTATAGTTTTTATTCTTCTTCGGACCAAATATATTAATCATATATAGTTTATTCTCGAAGACACTTCCACCCACGATTTCACACCCGTGCAGAACATTAGGATAGATAATAGTTTTGCAAATATTGAATTTTAAGTTTCTGCTTTTATTTCTTCTTGAGTTATTAAATAAAACAAATACTTATTTTTTCATTGTGCTTATATCCATATTACCCCTGAAAACTACATCTTGCTCTCCAAAATCGCAACGTATTTGGTGATAGCCGAATATTTAGTTTATAATGAACTTTATAGAAACTTCATTACAAATGGAACGTCCGAATTAGTGATAAAAAATTGATAAATGCAACCCGCAAAGCTATTGGTATGCTGAACTTACTGGAGCAGCAATGCGACGAGATATGGACGATATGGGCTGCTTTAGGTAGAAAGCTACTTGCTCCTGAGATAGATTATTGGAGGAGAGCTGCCATGGTATCCAGGCTAGAAACGAGGACCATTGTAATCAGAGAGCGAATGTGAATCCAAAATATTGAGAAAAAGTTATTGGATTGGTAGGTTCATCTCAAAAGAATGAAGGGGAAAGACTCCCCAATTTAATTTTTAAAAGGCATGCTGAAGGGAGGAAAAGACGTCGAAGAATATGGAAAAGGTGGATGGAAGTAGTTGAGGAAAGTATGCACAGTCATAGTCGGAGAGAGGAAGGTATAAAAGACAGAAGAAAGTGGAAAAAGGAAATGTAATACATTTTTGGTTGAAGGAAAACTCAATTTTGGGAAAACTCTAAAAAAAAAAAAATTAAGTTTATCCTGCCATTGCTTATATACTTTGAATGAATTATAAATTAAAGTAATAATGTTTGAAGTTAAGAAAATATAATTGAGATATAAGCAATTGTTATATAATCATTAAGGAAGATCTCATTACCGTTGCTCCTGCTTCAAGCTTCACAAATCAATTCAACATGTTTTGAAATGGAAATGTAATTCCGGTTGAGACAAACAATGAGATGAGCCACATCAAGGATGCAAAACTATTCACGATAATAAATAAATAAATAATAAAAAAAGTCTTAGCAAACCCGAAGGCTCGATGCCGATACCACCAATCTCCGTTTACAAACCTCCGTCCACGGACTACCAACCAAAACCAAATCCGCCAGATCACCCTTATCGCAATCCTCCCACCTACGCCTCGGTCTACTCCTAAGACGCTTCCCAGTCGGTACAGCGCCTATTATTATGTTACGAATTCGTTCTTTACCGAGCCCAGCAACTTTACAACCCCATCTTAAATCTTCGCGACGATAATAAAATTGTAACATAAACTAGTAAAATGTTTACTGGATGCATGATTCGCGATTTTTGCATTATGTAACCTCCTATATTTCCCAGTGGTCTCATAATTTTTTGGACAGAATATTCTACGTGGCATCTTATTTTCAAATACCATTCACGATAATATTTTTCATGTTTCTGATATTTTATTGTTTGAGGCGTAACCAAATAGTAATCCCAATTTTCATCAAATATTCACGATAATATTTGATGAAAATTGGGATTACTATTTAGTTACACCACAAACAATAAAATATCAGAAGCATGAACCTAAAAGTTCATGGGGATGAGAAAATTGTTTACCAAAACAAGGTAAAACATCAAGATTCCGGCTTCCTAATCGCAGGAACCGAAAAAATAGGGAAACACCTGAAACGCCTAGATTCTAAAACTTCAATGACTTAGATAAAGTAATAAAAACTCCTGTAGCTATTTCTTCGATGGTTTGTTATTGAAAATCACCAAAGAAGGCACAAAAGATCTGAGCCTTGACTTGCACAATGATTCACAAAGCTGTATTGTTACTTGTAATGATTTTCACGGGTAATAAGAAATATTTTAAATTAATGAATAATTCATCGTCTACATTTCCTCTAATCACTTGCTTTGAAAATAATAATTTATTTCATAATTATGTGGGCGTAAATAACGTGAAAATATATTTCAGTTTTCTAAGTTTTCTATTTGTGATGTATGATAGCTATATAATTTATGAGTGAGGTGAGATAAAGTGGGAATCGACCAAGCGATGATCTCAATGATATCAAGCCCATAATCTACCCACCTTCGATAAAAAGGGATATAAAATTTCCCTTCCTATTCCCTTCAATTATTTAAATATTTCCTTAGTCTTTGTAATTTTTTCTTATGTTTTGGAAATAAGCATTACTAAATGTATTTATTCGCTTGGATTCAATTTATAAACAGGGCGTATATATATGTACTTTAAATATATTTTAGTAATGAAGTTATGTCATGTTGTGTCAGTTTTTGATTGCTGATCGATTTGTGCCACAACCGGAGGTTTAATAAGTCTGTTTGCTTTGTTTAACTGTAATTATTAAAAATTAAAATACCTAGGTTTTGTATGGTGGGGTAAAAAAAATAAATAAATTATAAACTGTAAGGTAGACTGTAATGAAAACCTTAACCGTCGTGCGGGCTTAGCATGGTGTTTAAATCCAGGCGCTGTAAAACCCTTGTTGCATTAACACAAGGATCCGATCGCGAGTTACTATTGCGTTATTTTTATTAACATTTAAGTAATACATTTTTCAGATTTCTATTTCTTACTAAACTATCATGAACATTACGTTATTATTCATTGTGGTGATAAAGAGAATTGAAGCTATTGTAAATTTAATTCTCAATAGTGTTAATGATTATCTATCGTACACTCATTAAAGCAATAAAATGGAATGCACCTAACCCCATATTATACATTTAAAAGGACTGACTTTAAAATATAATTTTTTTTTTCTAGTATGCTTAAATAACAGAGTTAATAAACATTTTTAGTTACATAGCACAGTTTCAACTTGGTTTAAATTTTGTTGAATTGATTAAACCTTTCATAACCATTGAATTAAAATAGAAAATTAATTTATTAAAACAAACAAAATATAAGAGTACTTACAAAGTAGAAATATATGTTTTAACAGAGATTACCTTGAGAGATCTTCTCTTCGTACGATTTAATAATTCAGTGCAGGAGACGTTCACCTTACAATTTTCACAATATTATACCAGTATTAAATAAAATTAAAATAATTGTGCTACGACTAAAAAAATTCTAATTCTAAACAACATTGTTAGTCTATACTACTAAATATTCAAGAAAGAATTCGATCAGTTTTATGGCGTTGTTTGTATAACATAATGAACTACAACGAATCAACTCTATCAGTAGAAACGGTTATCTATATGACCAATTCGTTTTTATCAAGTCACTGCAATGAAACCGACCCTAATAGTTTAGGAGTAATTTTTATGGAGTTTATTTTGCTCATTTAAAAAAAAAGTATATTTCTTAACTTAAACAAGACTCGGTATATTTCGTATGTTGTACGGAAACATATGTTACTTATCTCTCTCTAGGTTCTGAGTTCGAGCCCAGCTTTAAATTATTTATTCTGTTGAATGATGAATCGACCCTCTGAGATCTGGATAATCTTCATGGACCATCAAGCTATAATAATTAGATGAAAAACCTGGTGGTTGATCGTGATGCCAATCGCATTCATGCACAACTATTGGCTTATAAATTGCACGAGTACATTCCCTACCATTTACTGAACCTAATTTACTGCATGGATTGCAGTGGTCAGGGTTTTGAGATAAACGTAATTTGAAAAATTAATTTTGCGCAACCCCTATTCTTCTACTACACTCTTCTGAAAGAAATACCAATCATCTCTATTTCTAGGTGTATAAAATATGTGATGGGTAATTATCTTCGTTCTTATTGGAACTGTTTATTAACTATTTATTGGACAGTCTATTGGAATCAAGGGTCGAATTAAGTACGAAGGACTAAAATCTATTATCAGTTTGGACGGTTGCCAGTTAGAGAATTACTCGAGAGCTGCTGCCAAGTCCTCGGCATCTAATACTCAAGTCATAGTAATCTTATATTAACTTGTGGGTTCCTCTTTGTTCTGTTGTGGCTGTATTTATTTTCTGTGGTTTTCGATCAATGAATGGTGTGATTCACCTAGTATCCATTTATTATCATCTTTGCAGTTTATTTATAATATACTAGCTTTCTGCCCACGGCTTCGCTCGCGTGGAATTTGGCCTGCCACATAAAGTTTCGTGGCAGATCAATTTAAATAAATAATTTAATTTTTTTTTTAGCTGTAAGTTACTCTTGAAGATATAGGAATTGTCCAAATCCCTTTCTTATTGCTTATTTATGCTATACAAAGAACCTATCTGCGAATTTCAAGATGCTAAGTTCAGTGGTTTCTTCTGTGCGTTGACCGCTGGGTGTGTTAGTCAATCAGATTACAGTTTTATATAAACTTCGCCTGTGTGGTGTGTTGATAAAAAGTAGCCTATGTCCTTCCTCAGGCTTGAGATTATCCATATCGAATTTCATTACAGGCGTATCAGCACAGCCGTGAAACATACATTGACAGTGATTAACAAACGGGACGGACAGAAGTTTATTGTTGTTCGTGTCAGTAAAGGATTAGTATATAATGTTATTGAATTTATTGAAAAGGATTATTTAGTATAATGGTTTCACTTGTCGTACGGCAGCAGCGAGAAGTGAACTATGTTACTTGATTTGTTTTGTTCAGCGAAAATATGTAGATTTTGCGAGCAAGAAACACGTGAGCAAGCATACAAACTTTGCCCCCCCTCCCTTTTTCACCTCCTTAGGGGTGGAATTTCGGAAAATCCGAAAGCTACTCAGAGGGGAGCCTCTTTTAATACCCGCGATTACCTGCTGACCACATGTTGGAGGTAATATTCAGAATGTGTTATAATCTAGTACTTTTTAAAGATTTATCGTTATATTATGACCAAACACAAAATCATTATAAATTGTAGTCTATGTGTTATTCTGATGTATAACCTATATTACTCTAAAGTTTCATCCAAATCCGTTCCGTAGTTTTTGCGTGAAAAAGTAACTTACATACAAACTTTCACATTTATAATATTAGTAGGATATATCAACTAGCTGACCCGGCCAAGCGTTGCTGTCGCTGTTGAAATAGTTTTAAAAAATATTATATTAAAATTTGAATTTTAAAGAAAGAATTAATGAATGGAAAAAATGAATTAAATAGATTTTTGATTTTACATTTTATTCATCTTATATATGAGTATAGCATATAATAAATAAATAATATACAAAATTCTTAACTGATAAAATAAAAACATTAGTTTAATGAATGAGGTATATCATGGTTGATTTTTAATTATGGCTAATAATATTCTTTAAATTATAATTATTTATTTCAATTTAATTGAGCGCTAATTGATGCACAATATTTTTTGTTAATCTGTCCTTTGCTAATACAAATAAATTAGATGGTTTACTAACACGTGAGCATGCGACATACAATTGTTTATGGGAAAAACATGGATGTTCTAGGTCCAAACCGCAAATGGACATTGTCAGGACTTGAGACTTGTTGATTGCCATAGCAAATGCCAAGCGTATATCAAATTGAAGTATCTTGAATGGTATTATGGGTTCTGATGGTACCATTGGAATACGTGGCTACAGGACGATTTCTCCTTTAAAGATTCTAGTCGACATGGCTGCTTCAATAACATTCCCGGTGATATTTTTAATGACCAAACGTGTACCATTCGATAATTTAGGTGGATTAAAATTACGCAGAAGAATAATAGGTGAACCGATCTTCAACCAAAGATTGTGTGGTTCACAAAATTCAGTTGGATAATTTAGTTATCATCAACAATAGTATCGATTGATTTAAAGGACATTGGATCACCTGGTAACAACTGTTATATTTAAATTTACTTTCGTCATCAGCATTTTTCGCTGCCAAAATAGCACGATTACAGATCCAATTATGGTCAATGCAATTATTTAGTACATCCGGAAAGACACTTCTGATTAATAATTTTTGATCTGTACAAGAGTGTTTAAATTTATGGATTGTGTATTTGGATGGAGTTCTATTTGAGTGATTCCAGTATCCAGTAGTAGTTTTGAAAATATTTGTGCTGATGGATCATTTTGTAATTGTACTCACGTGCTTATTATGTTCAATCGAAGTGTTTCGTCTTTTCGCTACAAAAACGATTGATTTAAGCATGCGTTTAATCTCGTCGGCAAAAGTAGAGCAAGGAATGACTGGCCATGTCAGTCGGAAATCACCAGATAGTAATAGAACAGCACCACGGAATAGCTTGTCGTTGTTGTTCAAATATATCATAGTTCTATTTGAATTAATTAATTATTTAATAAATATTAATTACACATCACCATTACAATAAATTAATTAATATTAAATTTAAAAATAAGTAAACGCTTCTATAGCGTATAACATTTGTGAAGAAACGTAAATAAATGATCACGTGTAAAATAAATTGTAGTATCATGGTTAGGAAAAAATATAATTTTGTAATAAAAAGATTTCGGTCCCAAATCGAAATAAAATATAGCCTATGTTATAAGTTGGACAAAGTTACTTTTCTTGCAAATATGGTTGTTGTTGGCGGGAGCTCGCTACACGTGTTGAAAACTACTGACTCATATGAGATAACTTAATTAACTGAACGTGAGAAGTATCTTGAGCAAAATGGGAATAAATAATTATATCACTGCAAATGGACGATAACATGGATACATTTACTATGAGGATATACTTAACATGAGAGTTGCGAAAGTAAAATGATAACTTGAGAAAGTAAAATGATAAGTATAAGCGTCACTGGTACGATCGACGCACAATCAATAATAATGGCCGACCGACCCATATCACTTAGGAGTATGAAAAATAGTTCACATCGTATTATCAGCCCTACTGAATATACACACAAAATTTCATAAGAATCGGTCAAGTCATTTCGGAGGAGTTCTGTTACAAACACTGTGACGCGATAATTTTATATATTAGAAGATATATAATACCTTATCTCATACAAATAGTATTGCAGAAGTGGGTTAATAGGTAAACTTAAGTTTCTTGTTATGTAATTGTTGTGATTATCGTGTAAATTTGAATGTTTGATTTAATAAACAATAGAATAGATCACAAAAGAAATGTTACCTCCTCCGGTTCAAGTGCCAAAAAGATTCGTGCAAAACCAGTTGTCTCGTTTCGGATCTCTTTTCCAGCCATTCATTAGTGTTGTGTATTCATTAAAGTTAATTTTATTCAAGAAAATATTTAAACCTAAAATACTTTTTATTTATTTCATTCAGTGTTTGGTATCTTGAAAGCTACCAATCAATTATGAAATAAATCTGCGAATATGATTGTTTTATTCAGAAAATTGCTAATGTTAGCTTCGGGTATAAAGTTAACAACAAGATATTGCTATTTTTTTTTTTATAGAATATTCTTTCCTATAAAAATCTATTAATAGAAAGATATAAGCAGGAAGAAGAGGTCAAAACCTGTTGTTGTTTTTAAATCATTGATTGAATGTATAAAGCTTATAAAAAAATCAGAACGATCTGGCCTTTTGCAAGATATAACAGGACTAACATTGTGCCAACGCAGGGGATATTTTGAATTCCTTTACTTCGTATAAGGAAGTTTTGTAATCGCGAAAATTTTCGATTATTTAGTTTTATCCGGAAATATATTTTTTAAAGGCATTAGTGGAAAATTCCAATCAAAAAGCCTCAAGTCTCTAAACTAAAACCAAAAACAAAAGTGCCTTATTTTTATATCAAGACAGGTATTTTTGTTTCTGGTTTTAGTTTAGAGACTTTATGCTTTTTGGTTGGATTTTTTCCACTAATGTCTTAACATGAATTATTTCTTTTTTGATCTTTTTCGCTTCGTTACTAATTTTTTGTTTGTTCATTTCCTGACTCTAATTTGACTAGTTTTGACGTAAAAAGTAACAAGCGTATTCTGGCTTTATCTGCACCTTCATTTACTTTAAATTTCGTTTTTTCTTGTAAACAAATAATTTTTTGTTGTTGTCTCTTCATTGAGTTAAACAGACTAAAGTGGGAGGAAACACTGAGGAATTTAGTTGACTATTGGTAGGTCTATGTCAGTTTGTACGTTTTTGTTAGTTATGTATGAATGCAAATTTCTCAGTGGGTTTTTTGTAATTGAAAGACTTTTGCATGTGGCTCCTTTTGGGGACACCGTATTTCCGTATGAAGAGTATGTCTATATTGGTTTGATGATTAAAAAAAAAAGTGGTTTATTATTATAGAGTATTGGCTGTCTCATGTCTTACGTATTCCTTCTTGTCTCCTACCCATGACCGCCACCTTCAGGTAGTCCAGACAGAGAGGGTTATTTACCGTCCTTCTGAGGGTAAATATTATTTGTTTTGATTTTTCAAGATTTAGTCGAATTTTCTGTAGTTTGTAGTAGCCATTTATTTTGAAAACAACAATAAAGTTTGTAATTCTCAAATAATATTTTATTTAAGGCTTTTTTTTTGCATTTAAACCAAATTTATATTTCCTAAAACTAATATAAATGGTTATTTATATTTTATAGTTTCAAATACGATAGTAGTTAAGCACTAAAAAAATAATAAAAGAAATATTCGAAAGCCTGAAGTTTTTAATATTAAGTCATTTAGAAAACTAAACATTTTTCCTCCATTTCGTAAATTATTAGCCTCAGAGAAAAAAAAGTAATAGCACATTCTACCTACAGCCACAAAAAATTATTATTTATGAGAATTTCAATGCCATTTAGAAATATTAAAAGATGACAGAGAACAAATGGAACACATATTTTTTTTGTGTGTTGCTGAAATGAGTTGATCCTTGTCTAATCTACATTTGTGTGATCAAGTGAATTTCATGAGAGCTTAATAGCTCAGTGGTAGAGCGTTGAGTTGTGCCGAAGGTTTCGGGTTAAAATCCTGAGGTGGATCCGGTGAGATTTATATAACCTCTTGGGGCTCACTCAGCCTCTATAAAGTAGGTTGGGGAAAAATACTGGTGTTTGAGTGTGATCTAGAAGAAATCACCTCCTGCACAACCGTTGTCCATGGAACAGTACAGTCTCTACCACTTACTGACCCAAAGACCCTTTATGGGTTGTAGTAGTAATTGTTTTTTTTTCATAGATTTTCAACCTCGATTACGAATATAATGGAAAAATCTTTATTCATCTAAGACGATTAACTCATTAATAGCATACAATTTGAAAAATAATATTTACATTAAATGTTACATTTTAGTTGCTATATAAGAGTGTATAAATATGTTTAAAAAAATAACACTGGGCAAATATATGGAGTGATAAAAAAATAAAATAAAGGTCTCCCTTAAGTGGTCCGTTTTGAGATGTGGCAGCCACAAAGCAAAAGCCCTTGTTAGGACAAAAAGGACTAGTTAGTGGCCCTCAGGGAAACCTGCTGGTTTTTACAACACTCTCTCGTCTTTCAAATAACAATGGGCTTTCCTTGAATAACTCTTGTTAACTAACTTTACCAAGCGAGTGATTCACATCTTTCTAGGCTATTTAACTTTTTGGTAATAAACAGCATTTAAATGATTTATATTAAAAAAGTAGTCAGTCCGAATTTCATCAAACAACTTAAAAATAAGTTTTAATAAAATATCATCGAGTCTATTTACTTACAAATATCATTGCCGATTAAAAAGAATCACTACTTGGACCTTAATAACTCACCCATCCCACAGAAAGACAAAGTACAATACCTTGGACTAACATTCGATAGGAATAACATAGGGTCCTCATATTATGAAAACAGGCCAGTCACTAAATCTTAAACTGAACTTAACGTGTTCTCACAGAAAACGACTACACACTTTCCAATCTAAAGTACTCAGACTTGTCACAAAAAGCACCTTGTTAAGTCAATAACAAAACCCAGCATACCGAGGTTGACGAACACATACAAACATTTTCAAGAAAAACTATACCTGACATCGAAAACCATTAGTAGAACAAATGTCCACGACTCTCATGCCTGAGACTAAAAAGAACGTGGATTAGGGGAGGGATATACATACAATCACAGGAAATTAAAGAAATTAAATCAAGCTACGGGAGAGATACCGCTGGGTACTGTTCTTCTCCATGCCTCTCATTTCATTTGGTTTTAATTTTCTGGTAGCCAATCTGGTGATTGTAAATTGTTTTTACTTGACAGGTGTGGATAAAAAAATTAAGATAAAAAAAAAATAGTTGGACTTTATCATGAGGGTGGTTGGCAGAGCGCTGAGATGCCGTGCCGAAGTTCCCGGTTTCAAATCCCGCTATATCTACTTATTACAGCCGCGAATGGGTCCTGTAGGATCTGGGAAGACCAACTTGTTGGGGAAATAAAGTGATCTAGGACAAATCACCTGACTGCGTTATCCAAGAAACAATACTAGAAAGTGTAAGGCCTTCATGGGTTGTAGTAGTACAGGTTCTTATTTTGGACTTTATCGTCGACATTAATGCTAAGTATCGAATCTGAAAACACCGCTTTTCAAAACCTGTTTCATAGTGTCAACCGTATTCTAACTATGTCCTTATACATTGCTTTTATTCCTAATATATGACATATAAAGTCATAATTTTATATCAATTATTAATCCTTAAGCAAACGCTATAGATGGAAAACGAAATTTGTTTTCACTTTCTTCACTTTTTATTTGTATCGACGATATTGTTTTATTTTAATCATTTGATTTTTAAAACAATATTATTAAATTATGTAAATATAGTTATTATTATATGCCTTTTTAAAAAATGTATTTAAATCTAAATTTCTTCTTGGCCGAACTTCAAAGGCCAAAATACACACTTATATACTTTTCATTTCCTCACGATATACCTTTAATGAATATCTTTTTCTTTTTTTCTTTTCTACTTAGTAGAATTCCAAATAGTTGTGAAATAGTTCGAGATTTATTTACTATTTTACGAGAACTAACAGGGAATAGGAATGGAATATCGGAAAATCATAAAAATGCAATAATACCTTCACGAGGTATGATAAAAAAGCGAATAAAAAGTCGAATAAAATTCACACTCGTTGTCCTTTAAGCCTTCCACTAATAACACACACATACCATTCATACCATGAAAGATAAAACATACTTTATCACAGGTATCCTATTTTTACTTTCTGGTTTTTTTTTTTAATTTATTTCTTTTTATTGTATTTTATCGAGTACAACTGAACTTAAATAAATATTTTCAAAAATTTCGATCCCACGATGGTATTGCTGCCTTTTTAGGAGGAGTTTCACACGAACAGGGCAAATATGTATGTAGACATATCTCAACGCAGAATATAATGTTTTAAAACAAATCACAATTAATAACTTGTGTTTTACTTAGTATCACTCTTATACAATCCAGCTCTTTTCATTCCGTACTTAGTAATAATTTGGTTTAAGGTGAATGGGGTATCGGCCCACTCCCCCGAGTCAGGTGGAGGGATTGCCTCCTCATAGCTTCCTGACAAGCTTCCCCATCCGGGGTGGCTACTTAGGGGAGGTGACCCTAAGGTGCGTACTGTTATTGACCTTGATCTGTAGTGTAGGGGTGAGTGTAGTGTGCTGTAATCTGTGTGAATGTATGAGCGTCAGCGTTCTGAAAGAACTTTCAGTTTGCTTTTTGGACCTCCAAAAGGCTTTCGACAAGGGAGTAAGGAGTACATAGAGCAGACACTGTCAGATCGAGGGACAACCTTGGCAGTGATGAGTTTTTACAATAAAACCAGGAATGTTGTTAGTACAAGGAGCCACATATCACAGGAATTCGAAACAAAATCAGGTATTCGTCAAGGTTGTAGCTTGAGTCAGCTGTTCTTCATAGTAGTCCTGTACAAAGCGAGAAAGAGAGCTGAACTAAGAATAAGACAGTTTCAGCTAGGACACAGAAACTTACAACCCATAAGATTTTCTGTGTTAGCTTTCACGGATGGCCTTGTCTTGCTGGCTTCCAACGACCAAGGCTTTCAGTACAACATAAATGTTCTTCAAGAGGACATGGCCACGATAAACATGAGAATTGACACGGAAAAGACCAAATGTATGAGAATAGGGAAGAAACCCCGGAGAATAATGAGAGTGATAAGAGCGAACGGAGAAAGATTAGAGGAGGTTGATAATTTCAAATATCTAGGGGCTCATCTTAACGAAAGCGGCTACATTGATGAGGAAGTTTCTCAAAGAACCGGTGCAGCTGGCAGAGTATTTAGTTTGCTTCGAAAGGGTTTCCTGTGTAAAAGGGATGTGACGAGAAAAACTAAAATGAAGATTCATAAATCGACGTTCCTCCCTATTCTTTCCTACTCTTCCGAATAGTGGAACCTCACCTCAAAACACAAGAATAGGATCTAATCAATGGAGATGCGTTATCTTCGTAAAGTGGAAGGAAGGACACGACGAGATAGGATACGCAACAGTACCATACGGACTGGTCTCAAAGTTGAGCCGGCTGAGACCATCCTAGAGGAGCACAATTCAAAGTGGTTCGGTCACCTCCTTAGGATGGACCAGGAAAGAACTGCCAGGAAGACGTACGAAACTCGCGTGGAGGGAAGTAGACCAAGAGGAAGACCGCACATTTCTTGGGAGGAGAGTGTTGAAGAGGCGTTCAGGAGGTGGGATATGGACTGGATTAAGAGGAGAGAGTTGGCGCAGGAGACATCTGGTCCAGACTCTAGAAATTGTGACCCCTCACTGCGTCAGAGGTCATCGGGGATAAAATGATTATGATGATGATGATGATGATGATCAATCTTAGAATCGATTGGCATTTTCTAACTGGATTGTACATACTTTTATGAATAGTTTTATATATTTCAAACATTAAAAGAAAAATTATTGGTTAGCTAAAAAAAAACATTAACGATCTAATATTAAATAACCATTGCTATGAGATGTAAATAACAACCTTATTGCTAAACCTCTTATAAAGAAGTTGGAAGTTAGCTCCTTGAAATTCCTTGGAGATTAATCATTCAAGGGGAACTTATAAATTAACAGCTGGCTGAACTTAGGTTCAATAAAGCTCCAACTAAAATGGACTGACTTCAAACAAGCCCTGGCTTACTTAGCCAAGACTTACTAACTCACGGCGAAACTTACATCAAAGATATCGATGAACACTTGTAGGACGATACCATATTCTTTCTGTAATTATAGTTTTTATTAAGGTACAATTATTATATTCTGAATTATTAAATTAAAATCTATTGATCATTAATAGAAGGTAATTCGTATACCAATGTGAACAAATCCGTTCGGGTTAAGAAAAGATTTATAATTCACTTGAGATAATTGATATGAAATTAGATCGGAACCGTTACCTGTTACAGGCCGTGGTCGTAATGTTATGACTGGGCGGGTGTGGGTTGGAGTAACACCTTCTTCATTCATACTTTCCCATTTAGCCGGGATCCATTCAAGGAAAGGGCATCAAGCTAGAACCTAGAACTTAAAGAGTTTAAAGCACTCTAAGTTCTAAGCAGGTGCGCTCCTTAAGTTCTACGTACTCCTCTTCAGCTTGCGAAACTCCAGTCATTCTGTTGAAATTTAAATGGCTAAATTCGGAATAATATTTAACGAGTGAACTTAGTGTTGAAATTTTGATACGATATATATGTTGTTACATTAAAGTTTTTCAAGTGATGAACTTCAATTTCTCTACGTGTTCAAAATTAGTCAAATCTTTATCTATAACAATAAAATTACTTCAGTTTCAGCTTCTAATATTTTTTGTATTATCCGAATTTACTTGTTTAACTGCTCTCATCAACATGGTATTTAGTTTTATAGTTTCCGCCCCTATAATTGTTAAGTAATTGAAAAGTTCCTTAATTTATCTAATTCAAAATTATAGTAATATGTAAATTTTGTTTTTTAATTTTTATATCAAGTTTTTGTGGAGGTTTCATAAGATCTGTCCTACCATACGCTAATGAAACTGGTTTGGTGCCCATTTTATACCAATACTTATGTGAACCAGGTGATTTCAACATATTTAAACGCCCTTATGTTTATACCATTTTCTTCCTCATTTAATTTAATCGTTTTCGTAGTTGATAGGAGAATCTACCTTTATCGAAGTGATTTTAAACCAATCGTAAATCCAAACTAAGAAATAAATAAATCTATAAGCTCTATATATTTATGAATTATTTAGGTATATGTCCACTTCAAAATAAATTTAATGCATCGTATAAATAATTGGGCCAGTCTGTAGTAGTAGTAAATAGATAATTCTTTTATTTATTTTTTTTTTTTGTGCTTTGTATTATCAATTATGTACGGTTTGTTAATTCTTCCTTCTTCAAAGTCAGACCATACTTATATTTTTCTTAGTTATTTATAATATATAAATAAAAAAATAAAGAAAATTATGGTTTTTATAATGTCAGTGAATACTATGTGATGTGTGCTTAAGTATATGTCATATATAAAAGCCCTTGTGATGTTCCTGAACCGTGAAAAGGTCGTCACTTAGAGGCACCCTCAGATCCTATCAGACAGTTTTGAAGGAAATGTTATCTTAAATAAAGATATTCCCTAATGATCATTATGATATCCTACATTATTTATACCTACGAATGATTCATAATCCTTTTTTCATATTAGTTTAAAATCGTTTTATTAATGTAATATTAATTTGTTTTGTAAAAATAATCAAAATAAAATCAATCTTTGTATTTTATCGTTTGCTCCCTACTTCGCGTCGAAGGGAATATTGTAATCATGAAATTCGTATGCGTTCGTATACTGCATATCTGAAAACAATGAGAATGTTGAAATTATGTATTATGAATGGTTGTTCCCCTATTTTTTCTCTCTTTTTTTTCAAATAATATTGTTAAATATCAATCAAAATTTCTCAAATTGGTATTCAGGACACACAATAAAATGAATATCATTCTAGATATCGGTTTGTATGTGTCGACCGGAAGCAGTTCTTGCTTTAAGTCTTAAACATATTTAGTTAAATAAAAAAAATAATCGAACTATTTTTCAAATTGGTATATTAGACATCCATCTTAATGAAAATAGGGGTTCAATAATTCAAAGCAATAAACCGAAAGTGATAGTTTACTTGTTGAAGCATTAAAAACATTTTGGTTTTTACAAATATTTATTAAAATTATTTTAATTATTAAAATATAAACCCTAAATACCATTCGAGTATTTATAGAAAGCATGATTGTTGACGGATAAATTCAACAATTATTCTGTCCTCCACAATCATTTTAAATATTTATAATTTATATTTTATCATTGTTCCATATGCTATTACTTATATCATAATATAATAAGGTTCTACAAATTTATCACCACTCGGCATGATCAACGGTTATTCGATTTGGTACATGTGTACCCCATTTAAGCTGGTGAAGCTAAATTTATTAACCGTGGAAGATAGATCCCGTAAAATATGACAGCGTTAAGTGAGTTTGTTAAATTTAAATTGGGAGGGGGGTAGTGGGGGGGGGTAAGAATTTGGGAATTAATATTAAAGGTATCGACTAGAGTAGGGAAAGGGAAGGAGTTGGGTTGGCAGGACTGGCCGGGGGCAGGCCCCAGTAATGGCCGACGCGGCGAGGGCTCCACGCCCATGCTAGCCCAATATGTGTGACAGGGACTCCGCCTCGGGCTGTTTCTTTACTAGGAAGGTACATAATCATAATAAAATATATATTTTATATTCATATATCGCATATATTTTATTTATATCATAGCATATATGTATGTATCTATATACATATACAAACTGTCGTTTGTGTATACTATTAAACTCGTACACTTAATTTATTAATTGCACTTATTTTGAATCGTCATTATACTTAATACTCCTTTAAATTTATGTACATTATTTACGAACCGTAGGAACTCGTTTAAAATTCACTATTCATTCTCTAGCAAATCATAAATGTTTACATATTTTATCACTTTTAAAAATAAGTTATTTATAACTGTGAGTGATTTTTTAAATTATTAAACGCTTTATTTACATATCCGTATATACATATTCGTTTTTAACATGATGAAAAATTAATTCATCTTGACTAATATAAATGTAATTAAAAATTTTTACTTAATAATAATTTATTATAACAAAGGTACGACAGACGCCGGTATTGTAGAAACTGAGCTTTTCAGCGGCACAAATCCAATATGGGGCCGGTGGCATAAAGGCTTGCTAACCACCATTTCTAACCGGAAGTTTACCGGCTTGTTTGTAACCATTTAAAACCTTCACTAAATGCTTGTCGGAAGATAAAAAAATATTTGTTTTCGCTCATTTTCTTAAATTCTTTGATTACATTCCTTTCCTTTTTTTACATACTAGTAATATCCAGATTCCATCGGCTTGATTTTTGTATATATATTCATTTATTGCTTCTTTTTGAGGAATGTTATTGTAATGTGAATAATTATTTCTAAGAAGTATTTTTTAAACGCAGAGAATCATTATTTTATTTTTTTGATATTACGAAAATGGGTGTCGCAAGTGTGCCTCAAAAGTGTGGAAGTGTTTAATTAATTAGATAAAAAAGATAAATAATTAAACATATTTTTGTGCGGATTAGACATAAACTTACTTTAAAAAATATTTTGCAAGTATAGTTGTATAATGACTAATGATACAAAAGCTAATCAATGACTACAAAAACATTATATGGAGGGCCTAAATTTCATTTAGTAATTTTATTAATATAATACTAAGGTCAATAATTTAGCCTCTAGACTGAAAATTTTGAAAATTAGGGGTGATGGCAGGAATGCGATTAATTATATTGCAATCTTGGGTAGTTAAAATTTTCTTGTTTAAGTTTTCTTAGAACATCTTATTCAACTATGAAGATATTGAAGCATCTCTATATCTAGGATTATAATTATGTGCATGACTGAGAGGAAATTAAAAAAAAAGTTAAATATTTTTTCTTTTGCACATATTAATTTAAAAAATGGAATTTAATGCATTATTACGATTGGCATTTAATTCTCGAAAACTGTTTTCTCTTCGAATTTAGCATAGCAGCAGTTGGAAACATTAGAGTCTTATTTAGTATTAAATTGCTTGGATCGGTTTATGAAATCTTAAGTTACAGTTGCTGTTAAGAAGTTATTAGAAATGAACTATAGTAAGAAAGATGAATACATTTGGGAACCAAAACCATAACGCATTGCGGACCTACGGTACGTGCACTTGTTAAGTAGAATTGGTCTTAAACGACCTTAAATAAGTTAGAAACCAAGGAAAATTATCAGTAATTACATCAAATATTTAACTTTAGCTGGAATTGTTGGTAGTATAGATTTTTGAAGGATTTCCAAAGTATTTCTATTGATCTATATAAAATAAATGATTTTTATATGTTTGGGTTGTGGTTTTTTATATTATTATCGACTCGCTTGAATGATTAAATTTATCTTATATTGTATTTTAGCAATTACTATTGTACCTAGCCCTTGTAGTTAATCTAGTTAGATTAAGAAAAGAAAAATTAGTATCGAAATCAAATATTATGTTATGTTGAATATATGGCATATTTTCGAGTAATATTGTCTCATATATTTCTACTAGTTATATCAATGTGATTACATGGTCTTATATTAAACTTCCAGTTATAATAGTATGTTCTTCTATTATATTCCCGTTGAAAACGACGAGTCCAATTTTAATCTAAAATAAATTATAATCTTTTCTTGGTCATATTAATTCATAATTGGTTTAGTACATTATTGGGACATTGCACTTTTTGAAGTTATATTAGAATGCAGGACTATTGTGTTTTTGGGATAAAGTCAATGTCTTAGTTGAAGTTGTTATAGTTTCGTAATCTATGCTTAATCTTTCCGAAGGGTTATTCACCTCATGAGTTTTCCTTAATAAATGTTACACTACCATCAAAGGTTACCATTTCTGATGATAATGATTCTTACTTAATGATAACGATCGTCCTCATTAGTTCAAAAATAAACAAAAAAAAAGAAGAAATCGGGAACTATGGACATCCAAAGCATTTTGATGGCGTGTAACAAGTTGTTAGGACATAGCACCGTGGGAATTAGACGCAGTTGTTTTGACTTATTATTGTCAGTGGCGGTCGTTAAATTCAGGATTCTCAGCAGCGTTAAATTCTCGGCTGGTGTTAAATTCATTCTGCCAATTCGTATTCACTGTAGTTATGTTGATCTATTTTCGAGATTTGACACAGTTATTGAACAATTTTATAGATATTCTTTATAATTAACTGGCTGATATAAAATAATTGTCTAGGATAATGGTAGGAGGAAAAAGAGAGGTGTCTTATTTCTAGCTATGTTAACTCGATCTGTAATTGAATGAATAGATTTATATTTTCGACTTCCTCTAATGTTGTGTTTAAAGAAAATAAATAATTAGAGTTGTGTTCAGAGAACATATATGATGTATTTATCCTAAAGTAAACATTTGTGAATATGTATATGACATTTTATTTTTAAAATTCGCAAGTTTGATAAAATTATATTCATGAAATATTAAATATATCGAGAAAACTATCAATCTTGTAGTAGAGGCTTTGTTGCGGATTCATTAGAGATGTAGTAATTAGTTTTAAAGATTTAGCGTGATGAATCCTTTTGATAGTTCAGGGGCTGATCATAATTAGCCACTCTTTGAATATTTAAATAATGGTTTAGCCGACGTACATAAATTACATTCCAAGAATTGCTAGATAGATTAATATACATTTTATGAGAAATTTTACTGTTGTTTATATATGATTCAGTTTGCCCTTGAATTCTTGTTTTTATGATTTATTTGATTTGAGATTTGAGATGGTCTGAGTTCAGTCAGAAGAAGTAATATCAATAACTGATAAAATTATCCTCTTTAAATGTATAGAATATCAAACATCCAGTGATAGACATTAACGAGTTTGAAATATATTTGGATATAAACTCAAACATTAACAACCATGCACGTGGACTAGGCCCGCCCTAAGGGTTATTATGGCAGTGGGTTATTGGAGCACTGCCCCTGACGGCAGCGGGGGTGTGTGTCCTGAGCGCCCGCCGTGCGTTGCGGGCTTAGTCTTGTCTCAGCGCCGTTTCCTGATTTGCCCTATAGGCAAGGTCCTACAATCCTTCAACTCAGGGCCAAAAAAATATTTTTTAAAATAGTAAATGAAGGTTTAAATAATATTACAGTTTCGTATAAAATTATAATTATAATAAGTCTTGCCTGCCGTTTCAGCGAAAATGGTGGTGAAAAAAATGATTTTATTTTATTTTAATAATAAACTTAATAATTTTAATATCTTTAAATAATTGTTGTTTATTCATTTAACATCTCTTTATGCTCCTATAGCTGAACATTATTATATTGAATGATGCTACAGTGGGAGTCCTAAATTTTGCCTAAGTATAATTAGGATTGGTATCTTTAACGATTATCTGACACCTTACTGACACGGGACTCTCATTTTACGTCCCGAAAGGACGGCAAAACCAAGGAGTTCTACTCCCTTTATAAAAACTCGTATGGCAACCCATCGGGCTGTGAACCCGCGGTATTGGGCATAAGTTATGCTAACCACTAGACCACAGGTGACCCCATTTCATTAAAGTTCGGTGCGCCCGAAAACGACGGTCGAATAATGGGGATTTTTTTTCTAACAGACGGTTTTTCCAGATATTCTTTATAAAATTTAAAATAAAATATCAGTTTTATTTTTTTTGAGTACTTGAAACGAAGCTCCATACTCAAATATTAACATTAATTTATTTCAAATAGAGAGGTCATCAATTTATTACAATAAGTGAAATTTGTGGTATGCACGTATTAAGTTTACTAAAAAATAAGTAATATTAAGAACTTTCGATTAAACCGCTTCTCTAAAGCAAGGATCAGTGAGCAAGTTCACTGAACCCTAGTGAGCAATATATTCTATGATTTCTGTTTTTCTAAAATATGCGCCGTTTAGATTCTAAAATTTTCAAATGCTTCGCCAAAATTATCTTCGGATATGTATTAATTTTTTACCTAAATTCTACCGAAACTGGTTAATTTCTTGGGCTGATTTGTAATGACGTAAAAATATCACAATATAAAAAACTTTAAATTTTTTATTTAGAATTTTGAAACGATGGGCTGTAGTATTTCAATGGATTTTAATAGAATTCACGGATATCATTGTAAATAAAATAAAATATTTTATTTATACGTAAATAATTTAGGAAACACGGTTACGTTTCTTCATAAATTTTCTGCCCCAATGACAGAAATAAATATAATAATTTTATTATGATATTTGTAAAAATTATATGAATATCTGTCTGTGGCTTTTGACTGGTTTAAAAAAAAAAATCAATAATGTAAACGCACTTAAATAAAACTGACGTTTTTGCCTTTGAAATTAATTTACTATTTATATTTAATTAAAAATTAAAAAAAAAATTATTTAATTGAAATAAACTACGGTTTAAATAAATAGAACTGGACCAAGATAATTTATATGTAATTTAACACTTTTGCGACGAATGATTTGAATATTCCAATTTTTAACTTGTGATATGTACCAATAATTGAATAGTTCCCAGGAAGAAGTGTGTATGTTACATTTTTCAGTTTTGGTTTTTTTTTTGTGGAACCAAAAAGCCATGTACCGCTCTCTCGTTAAGAAATACCCGTCCGCACGCGAAATTTCTATAGACTTCGGTTTTTCGATGCCATGTCAAAATAAACATTTTGACCAAAGCATCGTGGATGTAACAATTTTTTTATTATATTTATTTGATTGCTCGTTTTACAAAAGAACAAGGGCGTAATTGCAAAATCTATAAATTGTAAGAAGGACGTATGTGACAGTCACCTAATTAAATGGCCCGTTTTCTTATTTTGGCTCTCCCGTAAACTTTGAAAAATGTAACATGCGCCCTTCCTCCAGGCAACTATTCAATTGTTATTTTTTATTGCCTAATTTAATTATTACATTATACACAATGTATTACACTGACATAAGTTGGAGGAAAACGGTAGATGCTGTTGGTTAGTGCCAGAATCAATATTGGCGGCATGTGCCGGGACTATGGACTGTGGTATATCCTACGAGTCATGCTCTCTTCTGTCCCAACTTGTCATGGCCTTATTTATTCTTCATTGCTTCCCCTTGTATCCTACAAAATAAGGGACTCTCCCCATCTCCTTATCTTTAATATTTCAATCACATTAATCAAAAATTCGTGGATTGTATTTTTCTATCAGACCTTTAAGGACTACGGTTTATCTTGTTCCTTCAGTAATTATTTGTTAGTTGTTTTTAGCTCAAATATAAATATTGTGTGCTATTCCTCTAATTTTGGTGGTTTTGGTATAAGAGAGCATATTTTTAGATGCATGGCGTTTAATGAAATTAAACTACAGTATGAACTTAAGTAAACATAATAATCTGTTCACTCTGTTGATTTGATTCAGCATTCTCATCATTATTAGAACTAAATTGTTTATTGAAAAAATGTCACTGATATGCAAGTGTAGAGATTTCGCTATGTTAAACTATATTCAGTTTAACAAGAAAGGTTTAAAGTAAAATATATCTTGTACAGTTAGATTAAATTGGGTATCTAAAATAAATATTATTTAAAGTTATAATAAATTGAACTTCATTGTATTTATTTGTATTTACTTATTTAAATTTACATAATAACATTAGATACACTATGACATAACTCGAATGACAACTTAAAAGGTTACGATCCTCTTCTTTTCAGACGCCTTGGAGGACTATCAGGAATTGAAGAGGTTGCTATGTTTGAATCTAGTGGCTTTGATTGGGAACAAAGTTTGTCATGAAAGAACTAGTATCGGGTTCGGGCTAAATCAGCAACAAATGGGTCATTTTGGATAATATATTGAGGATTTTGGATTGTAAGGATTGTAACCCCAAAGCTCAGATATACTGATATAAATATAATACATATATAAATTTTGTAGTGCATTTTAACATAATACAAAAGTTAAATAAATACAAAAGTTTTGTATTTGTCTAAGAATGTAACTTTTATTTCAAGATCGAAAGATCATTAATATTGCGCTTACTATCTTGAAAGTTTAGTGTAAGAATTTACATGACAGTTATACATTTCGTTACTCATCGAGATTGAGAAACATGAATGCTTATATTAAATAATAATTTAAAAAAAGGATTGACGACACGAGGTCATCGAAAATAAACTTAATTGTAGCTTTTCGCGCAAAATAATTTTAATTAAGGGAACTAGTGAGTTTAGGTTAAGATCGTTCGAACAAAGTTTTGGGACTTGAAAAGGAACAAAACAAGGGTAAACTCTTGGGCGAATGCAAATTTCCGTGGGGTAGATCAAGACGTAAATGGGAGCTTGGGTCGTATGTATTTAGGGGTCAGGGAAGGGGTCTAGTTACAGGGTGCGTTCCAGGGTTGAAAAACCCGCTACCCTCTGGTTGAGCGGCCCAATGGCCACTAAAGCGACTCATAGGAATGAAAGGTTATGACCAAAGGTAGACATTTTCTTCTTAATAATCATTTTGGGCTGGAAGTATTATAAATATTGTAAATATTATAAGTTATGGAAAGAGATTAAAACTCTTTGTAAAAAATTATATTCTGAAGATGTTGAAGGCGCATTTGATTCAGCTTATATCCCCTACAGACGTGTTGGTAGTCCTACAGTGTTTCCTCTCCTAACCTGATAATTATCTAGTAATAATTGTCTCTTTACGAAAGCTACAGTCAGTCAATTGAAATTCTCCAGTTATGATTTTAAAAAATCACACCACAATGATAAAACATAAACATACATTCTGATAAATATTTATAATAATTTCTCGTTCAAGAATATTTTTATATCTAAAATATCAATAGATAAATAATATACTTTGTATTCTAATGTATATTTTTACTTCACGAATAACAACCCTTCATAATAACAAAGTTATGGTTTAGAAAATTTTAAATACCGTAATATCCATTTCAGGTACCTACATATTATATTATTATTTATGGCAAAATTATTATGATATCCTTCATATCGTTAGGATTATAAATCGTGTAAATATTATAAGTTACGATACCTTTTTATCGAATGGTCATTGTTTTTCTTGAGGTATAGAAGTAACTGATTGAAGTTTTTTTTATTTATTTAACGTCAATTTATGCTGCCATGGCTAATCGGACTATGCTACAGTGGGAGCCTCAAATTTTGCATATTCAAGCTTGATCAGGATAAGGGTTTTTAATGAGTACCTGACATCGTACATGCTCGGGACCCCAAGATACACCAGTACATAATACTGAAGATGTTTCATTTCACACTAGAATCAAGTAGGGTTTTTATGAAATTTAATCGAGGATCCCTGAGGTGTCTAAACTCCTCTAAGAACGGTTACAAGGAAGTTTAACGAAGTTAGTCTTCCTGCCGGGAGGAAAACGTTAACAGGTCCACTTTTCGTTAGGGCACGAACGGTTTAATGACTTCAGTTTACTCAAGAACACTTTCATTCGATAGAGATGAATGCTACCCTGTATAGTTCACAGCTGATTCAAGATTCACTTAAAGCAGAATTTATTTTGGAAATAATAAACAAAAAGACACCTGTTATTATTTATAAATTATTATCACATAATTAAACATCATTATAAGAAATCAAAACTGTACCACTACAGTTTTGGGCCTTGGGCTCATTGCGTGGTAGAGACTGTACCGTTTCTTGGACAATGGTTGTGTTAGGTGATTTGTCTTAAGTCACGCAAAAACGCCAGATTTTCCCCCTATTTTTGGTTTCCACTTTTTAGAGGCTGGGTTAGCCTCAGGATGGTTCTAGGTCCCAAAAGATTCATACCTTTGTCACAGCAACTCAGCGCTTTACCACTGAGCCACTCCGTTCCCATTCTTTATAATGATAATAATACACTGTTTAATTTTTTATTATAATATATTTTTTTGTAATATTCTCAGACTATAAAATATTATACTAAACGTTTCAAAAAGTTTTTTAATGATAATTCCAAGTATTAGTAGGTATTGTATTAATTCAATTGTATTGTCCTTAATATCCATAAAAATGTTTTTTTTTCCTAAGATCAAGTTTTAATAATGATAATAATTGTAATATAAATAATTGTGATATAATATAATAAGTAATTGTAATAATTACTACGCGCTGTGCCGACTTGAAAGCGTCTGAGTGGTAAACTGAGGCGTAGGTGGGAGGATTGCGTCAAGAGTGATCTGGCGGATTTGGTTTTGGGTAGTGGTCCGTGGACACAAGTTTGTAAGCAGTGATTGGTGGAATCGGCGCCGAGCCTTTGGGTTCGTTAAGTCTTATTATTATTATTTTATTTTAAAATTTATTTTCGGTGTTTAAATCCTTAATCTTGTCAGATAAATGTTATATAATTGAATTAACATTAATTAGATTTAAAATCGCCATGTTTTGAATTATTTCAGTTGTTTGAAGTAACTGCTTAATGTTGTAAATTTAGTACAACATCCCATTTTAAATATGTTTACTTTTAGTTTCTCCTTTATAATTTGACAGGTTGATGGTCATTCTTTAATAAATAATGGAGATAGTTTTATAAAAGTCAGTAATTAATAGATTTATTAGTACCTGTTTAATGAACAACACAATCGTAAATTACAATTTATACTTATATTTAGTTCAGTATAATACTATCCATTTTTAAATATATATGGTTTTAGTTTATCCTTTATTACTCGTATTTGACAGCTTGGTTGGAGTGGGAATAATCTTGTATATTATTGATTCCCGACCTAAAACTAGGTATTGTATTAAGCTGTGTGCACTTGTAACATTAAAAGAAAAACAATTTCATACCTACCTGTCAGTCGAAATTTTGAATTTCAGCAGAAAATAAAATGTAGTAACCTATTTTTTCTTGTAAGGGTAAACTTAACTAAGGGTACGTTGCCTACTAGGTATATAGTCTATACTACTTCCTCATGAACAAATTCTTTGGATTTATTACAAGTACATGCATTTATTATAATCTTCTTATTTCGTTAATTAAAATTTAATAATATGTAATTTCATGGATTGTTATTGGTAAAATTAGTGTACTGACAGTTATTATTAAGTTTATTAGTACCTGCTTATTGAACTAAACAATTATAAATTACAATATATTCGAATAATTAATACAGTATAATACACATAATGTGTATAAACAATATATTTTACCTGTATATTTTGTTCTATCTTCACAAAATCAAAACACAAACATCTCTATTCTCAACGTATGGAAGGAAGGAGGTAACATGGAGATACAGGTGAAATTTACTGTTTGTACATGTTATTTTTCGGTTTGTTTTCAATCCCCCGAGGAGGTCTCATGTGTCCATCCTCTGCGACGAGTCAAAGTGGCTCTTCACTTCCATCCGTAGATAATATTTCCTAGTTTACTCTTATATCAAACCATCAACTCACAACATCCCTCATACATCTGTAGTTTCCTACAGTTCGACTCCTCTATCCAATCTCAGGTTACAAGAGCTCGCCTTTCCGACATTTATACTCGTTCCAACAGATCCAAGACATTCGAGCATCCCTTTCTCGCACACTGTACCACACTACCGTGGAGCTCACTCCGCCTAATATCCGCCATGTTTCTTCCTTATCAACATTCAAAACCATGCCTTTCCTAAATGTTCTAAAATCCCAAACAGGTGCTGTCTAATCAGTTACAATTATTAGCTCATATCTATCAGAATGAACTAAAGACTTTCTGTAAGGAAGAAAATAGTTGGGGGTGAAGTCAAATGAAAACACTAAATAAGTGGTTGCTTATTTAATTATGTGCCGACGTTTCGACCCATTTTGTGGGTCATCTTCAGGGCTATAGGAAGCTGTAGCAAGTGTAGACGCGGTCTAACTGATCTCCAGTCAACCATCCCCTCGCTTCTCATAAAGAATTTCTGTTAATTTCCTTCACTTTTAATGATATTATATTTGTATATACGTTTATTTATTTATTTATAATTTCTTTTCTTATTCTTGTAATTTTAGGATTTTATATTTGTTTTGTTTTCTTGACCAGAACATACTTTTTAGTTTATATTTATTTTTTAGTGCTTATATAAATACTTATATATATATAAATTATATGATTCTTATTAAGTAGCCTCTTGGCCAGATATATATTCTATTATTATTGTACACCTCTGTTATTTTATTACTAGTCCCGTAATAAAATTATTTTTCTATTCCATTCTATATATATATGTTACTCTATTAATTATATGTATAAACTCTAATTTATGATTGTCTTGTTCACCAAACTGGCAGTAATTAACTTAGTAATCACTGACAGTACTTTGGTTCCACCAATAAAGTCGCATTAAATAATCTGATTTGAATGATATTAGTGGCATTATATACACGAGGAAGAAAATGGGCCGGGAGGAGGTCAGAAAAAACTCTAAAAAGGAGAACTATTAATTGTACAGCAAACGTTTCGACCCCAATTAAGCCCTGAGAGCACTTTCAATATGGGTCGAGACGCCGGATTTAAAATTAATAGTCTCCTTATTAAAGAGATTTTTTCCTGACCTCTCCCCGGACCATTTTCTTCCTCTTAGTATTTATTCTATTTCCAAGATAATAAAAATCTCTGAACTCAATGTATGGAAGGAAGGAATATATATTATATCCACTATTGGTTATACTTATAATGGAAAAATCGTTGGTAGTGATAAAACTATCACCACGATAGAAGAAACCTTCTAATTATTGTGATATTTGTAGATCAGCAGTGACATGTTTGGACGTGACGTTGTCTATAACGCGTTCCATTCTTCTCAGGAGATATTTTAGAGAAATGTGTGGTTAGTATAACATTTGTGTATAACAGGGAAGGGACAAAGATAGCCGCTGCGGGGGGCGGCAGCGATAGGAGACAACAAAAGTGCCTTATCTCACGTCAAAATGTTCGGGCGCCATTTCTGCCACTCACGGCGGCCCCCGGCTGTAGTCCTCGCTCCTCAGCCTCTCAGCTTGCATCCTCCTCGCTGTGCAATGTCACAGGACAGCTTCGACAAGCTCTTTCTTCTGGTAATAACCTTTATGGTCGCCTTTCTTTAACTCTTCTCTTTTAAGAAACTTCACCATGAAACACTGATGAAGTTATGATAGGACAAAGTACTTTCTTTTTAGTATGATGAACAGAAAACCCCTATAAATTTAAATAGATTTATTTAATATCATATCAATAGGCCCGCTGAATAATGTTTAAGTCGAATTTTATCCAAAATGAGTTTTTTCTCTTTCAGGAAGCGGAATCTTTTTATTTTCGTAGTGATAAGGGGCCAAGTCAGCCACTGACTTGAAAATACTTTATCCCTTGTATTACAACTTCATTTCAAGACAAAAACTATGACAATGGCACGATTCCGCTTTCCTTAATACAATTAACTCTCTCTGGACAAAAATCAAATTAACAACTTTTTCACCGGGGCTGTGGATATATTTTTGTATTTTATTAACATAATTTGTGGTTTGTCGTTAATTCTTTAAAGAAACAATGTCATATTTTGTTTTCAAATTTACGGGTTATTTATGTGGTTTATAAATGTATCAAGAACTTAGGGAACTAGAGAAATGTTTCCAAGTATGATGTGCAATCTATTCCTAAAAAGGACACTAGACGGATTGGAATTATTATTGCGACATCTCCCTACTTTTGATACATTATAGCATATCCAGGGCGATCTGTTAAACCTAATTTTTTTTTCGTAAAGTTTTTTATAAATTTTAAATTGATCATTTTTAAATATAAATTTTCAATTGTCAAAGCAATTTTTTGCAGCATTTGAAGTATAATATTTCGAATGTTTGTGGTACTAACATAGGTTATACAGTGGAACGTCGATTATCCGAACTAATGTTGTCAGGGGTGGTTCGGATAATCCAAAATTCGGATAATCCAAAATTCGGATAATTGAAATTCACTAAAAAATAAAGACCTACCAAATGAATAGGAAGGAATTCAGAGAAACAAATGAAATCACCTTTACTTAGTAAACAAATACTCATTGAAGTCTAACTTCATTTTTAGCAGTTTCCGAGGTATGATTAGGGCCCCCCTTATTGACGTTCATGGAAAAAATCATTTTATTTTCGTCAAATTTTATTTAAAATAACAATAATTTTAACAGTATACAGCTTGAATAGTAACTGGATGATCTGATCAAATTAATTAAAATTACATTTGAAAAAAAAACAGTTCCGTTAGTTGAACGTTCGGACAACTGACGTTCGGATAATCGACGCTCCACTGTTCATTCATGTGATAGAAAAATATAACATAAATTTATTGAATATAAAACTTAACTGGTAGCTGCGTTATTTTTTCCCAACTGAAAATACATTTTTTTTTAATGTCTCCAGCTTTTGTAATTTTTTGGATATCAAAATAAAGTAAAAACTAAAATTAAAATAAGGGTAACAATACAATTATAATAAGGATATGCACCACCTATATAGCAACGAAATTGGTTGACAAAAAATGAAGGCTTACATGAATCCATTTGATTACGATTAAGGACTAGAGACTCAACTATGAATATATTTCTCATAACACTATTATGGAAATGTATGAAACTGCACTGAAAATTTATTTTTTCGAAAGTTTTTAAATATAAAAGACTGAGTTTACAAGGTTGGAATTTCAAAATTCAAAACCTTGTTTTACAAAGTTTTACGAAGACAAAACTATACGACAAAAAAACAAAGTTGGATATAAATTTGTTTATGGTGTTCTAGAACAAATCACCTCCCTGCACAGCCGTTACCCAAGAAACAGTACAGTTTCTACCATTTACCGAAGACAATACTCTTCATGAGTAGCAGTGGTATAGGCTTATTTATTTATTGCTTAAGAATGAACCCTTTTTAATTCCTGAATTGTTTTCTGTCCATTTTTTAATTATCTTCTGGCATACCATTTATTAAATAAAATTGAATGTATTTTATTTAAATTTTCCATATCATACTAACATTTTTACATTTTTCACTTATTATCACCTGTTTTGTTATCCTATGCTAACTGAGTGCTCTAAGTCATTTTAGCCTCAATTGCTACTTTCTGAGCCTGAGGACAAAGAAAGAGGAAAAGAGTCATCATTAGGCTTTAGGAATTTCTTAGGAGCATTTAAGTTAAGCGCCAACAATCCTCATTCCCAGGTAAATTGTGAGGAGACGAATAGTGGCTTTTCTCAATTTAATTCAATTCTTAAGTTAAATACGTTAAATAAGTTAAATAGGATTTGTATATCGTTTTTATTACGAAAAAATTAAAATTAGGCTAATTGTTTAATTTATCACTTAACGATGTATTTATTAAGTATGTTTTTCTAAAAAAACAAAAATCAAACAGTTGAAAAATTATGTAATCACTGTAATAATAAAATAAAGATAATACTTTAAAAAAAAGATTGCTACATCAAAATGTCCTTTTAATTATCTCAATAACAGAAAATTTCTATTAATAAATATTAACAGCATGATAACTGTATAAATAAAAAACTGTTATATATATATATATATATATATATATATATATATATATATATAAAATATGTAATTCATTTTACTACAATTACCACCCCTAACCTACTAACTACGAGGGACCCGCGTATTGAATTTCGACGTTCACACTACTCCAAACATATTCAAACTTGTACCACTACATCTCTTAGGTTGTAGTCTTAGGTTCAGTACGTGGTAGAAACAGTTTTAGGACAATTCTCCTGCAGTGGTGCAAATATCTAATGTCACACTCAACCGCCAGGTTTTTCCCCTATTAAGGGTATTTACTTTATAGAGGCTGGGTGAGCCCCCGAGAAATTTCCAGATCCCACAGGATCAATCTCCGGCTGTTAATAGATTAGATAAATTAACTTTCTCAGACGGATATGAACCCTGGTCCTTTCTACCACTCAGTCCACTCCGCATAATGATTATTAAAGTTTAAGATACAGTTAAATTTTGTTTTATAAAGAAAAACAGTATAAAAATAACACGATAACAATAGGCTAAAGAACCAATGAGTTAAAATTAAATAAGTTTAAAATTAGCTCACAAGTTGGGATTCCAATTCCCTGTCTGCCGCTGTCAGAAAATCAATTTGTAGCTGTTTCCGCAGCCTTTAACTGGCTCTGTTCAAGCGGCCAATACTAACAATACTAGCAACGACCTTGCTTGAGAAATTTCTTAAGACATGATCGATATGGGCAAAAACTATCAATTTCAACAACTGGGTTCCTATTTTCCCCATGATTACATCAGCACTTTTTCTCATAATTATTAAAAAAAATAATTATTTTTCGTTTACCGACTCAACAGGGACTTTGTCACATATCAGTTGTACACGGAACATCATGTAAATGAAACGCTATGTTTTTGTAAGTCTTCGACGATGGTTTTTATGAATTAAGTAAATTAGGTTACATGGTAGGTCATCACTGTCATATTTATGTGTATATATATCAGACATCTTCGAAACTTCTATAATCGTGTTACAGAGGTTATAAATAGAAAGCAAATGCGCTCACACCGCTTTAAGATCACCTTCAAGTGAATTTGTCTCTTATTTCCGAAGAATGCGAGGCCCATGTAAAACATGGGCAATATTAAAAGCTTACGAATACATAACAAATAATGTCATTGGGAAATCAGAATAGTAAGGGACTCACTATCTGTTATAGGACAACAAACAGTTTTATGGAAAATTCAGAACATGAATATGACCTTGAAATAAAATAATGAAATAGTTACAATATTATGGCCCCCTTCGCATGTAGGCATAAGTGGTATCGAACGAGCCGATCCGGGGGCTAAAGCAGCACCAAAAAGCGGTGACATACCTTTCTTAAGATCAACATTCCTGTCTGAATTGTTAAAAGTTATATACAATAAAATTGGAAGGAAGAGTGGGAGAAGTTCCGTCAAATAAATGATAATATCATTGCAAAAGGATGCACAAAGAGCAGGCTAAGAATCGAACATACAAAGCTGTTTCGTCTCCATCTACTTTTAGGGATGTATCAACCAAGCTGCGAAAATTTTGATAATACAATACTTACAGTCAAGCATATACTTGAATGCTAAAAGAATCAAAGAGAAAGAATAATAATATTATAAATAATTATTTAAGAAATTATACAAATGCCATTTGGCCCATATAGTTAAATAGAAAGAATAAACTTGATTATTGAATCATTTCTACCGTTCAAGGAAAATAAGAAAATACAGAAGACGTTGAAGTATTTCAAAGCCACTAATTGCCACTAGTGGGCCAACCGTGTATTTTCATGTTAGTCGTTCTTGAGTTTAGATTTAGTAGTAGAGTTATCATCGAAATTGGGTCTAGTGGCTAGGATAGCAACGTACTATGGCCAATACCGCGAGTTCATACCTGGTTGGGTTGCCCTAAGAGTTTTTATAAAGGGAGTAAAAACTCCTTGGTTATCCCGTCCGTCGGAAGGGACGTAATAAGAGAGTCCCGTGCCGGTACGGTGTCAAGTACTCGTAAAAAATCCCTATCCTAATTAAACCTGGATAGGAAAAATTTAGGACTTCCACTATAGCACCGTCCGATGAACCATAGCGCCATAAAGTGACGTTAAATAAACAAAAAACATTGAAATTAAATATGCGGGTCTCTCATAGCCGTCATTGGCTTATACTTCTCTGGATTAGGAAATATCATCTGTATTTCTTACTTCATCCTAAATTTCACCTAATGGTGAAGCGATGGGTAAATGGGGTAGTAATTATGCACTGGTTGGCGAAGGGTGAACTGAAGTTATGTCTCATGGGAAATGGCCTTTAATCGGTCTTCATTAGTTTGACAGTATATAGTTCCTCTTGTCCGGGAAAATAAACTAACTGAGCGGACTCCTACTGATAGATCACAGTGGGAACATCTTACTTTATGTGCAATGGCTAGAAACTTGCACAGCTTTTTACTCATTTTTACTGCCTTAAGGAGTCCCATATTGTCCTTGTAATTTATTTAGTTGAAAAGAATTCAGTAATTCCTGAACAACAAGTTTATAATGCTTAAGTCCGCCCACTTTTTCGCTACCTTGTTAAAACATATTGATTACAAATTTATTTAGCTGTAAAAGGAATTACATGTTGAAAAAATTAATTCGATTATTTAATTATTGATAGGTTTGCTTATTCGCTACGGAAAAACTTATTAGTTGGTTATGTCAGTACCAGGAGTACTAGTACAAGTTACTGGTACTAACTTAAGGAACTTGTGCTTCAGGTTTTTCGCCATTTGATGTTTTCGCGTTGGTATACTAGGTAACTGAATCCACCCAACTTTTAACTGAGCTATTGTACATTATAAACCTAAACGATCATCGCTGCCTCGTGGTTTATTTGGAAAATTGAGTTAAAAGAAGCAACATTCATGGAAAAGTTAAAATACTTGCGTCTGAAGTAGTTTCTCTTTTAGTCGTGGCTGAACGTAAGGTTGCTATCGTCTAGGAAATGATATAACTATAATTTATAGGATTTCTTTGTGTTTACATTCTCTAACTAGTATTAATGCTTATATTTACAATGACAAAAAGTATAATATATATACAAATATACTAATGTAAAAAAAAAAAAAGGTTCTCTCCTAAAATAAACAAAGTTAAAAACACCATTTGACTATAGACGCGTGAAGAATATCCCATAGAAAGAGGACTCAGTCAAGGAAGTCGGGCTGCCCCCCCCTCCTCTTGAATCTTCAGCTGTTCAATATGAACCGTACGACGTTCCCGGAACTTTGCTACACTCTGAATCGTGACTATGATATGCTCGCGTATCACAACCACCATCGTAGTGCATCTTTCGTTCTGTTGGACCCTAACTTCCGGTTTTTCCTATGATCCCGATAAGGAGATCATCTATCCTGTCTTTTACCCAGATATTTTCCCGCACAACCCTCCTACGTTTTTCGTCGACATGCCACCCAACCGTCCAAATTTTAACGAGGCTACACTGTAATTGAACTACTGTTCTGCCATATTATCATCCACAACTGAGCTCCCTCCATCCCTCCGGCTTTCCTTTAATCCTAACTTTTTAAGCATAATAAAAAAGGTGTTTCTAAAATACTTAAGTTTGTTCCTTTAGGTCTAAATTAATTTCAACCGTCAAGATGTTATCACCTCGATTACTAAAATAATATATTCATTATTTTGGTCTGTGCGTCCAAATATTTGACTCAATATCCTCTTTAGAAGACCCTAAGGGTTTCTTCTTTTTATAAAGTTAACAACGACGTTTTAAACCGATATAAAGCCGTAGCAATGATAATAGTGTTGCTAATTCTTACTTTTGGGTTTCTGGACAAAAGTTCTACTAATATTATAAATGTGAAAATTTTTAAGAATGTATGTTAGTTACCCTTTCGCGCAAAAACTACTGAATGGAACAGGTTGAAACTTTACAGTAGTATAGGTTATACATCAGAATAACACATAGGCAACCATTTATAATGATTTTATGTAATTTCGTTATAATATAAATATTTCATTATTAAAAAGTACTTGGATATAACACATTCTCAATATTTCCTCCAACATAGGGTCAGTAGGTAATCGCGGTTATTTAATTTAATTGTTAAATATTGTTAGCATCGCTACAGCCCCCCCCCCTGAGTAACTTGGTCACGTGTTTCTTACCCGCAAAATCTACATATTTTCGCTGAACGAAACAGATCAAGTGACATAGTTTACAGGAGTAAACGACTATTGCAGTAGGTAAGTAGGACCGCCACGTATTAGAATTGTTTTTTTTTGTTTGTTTAATTATATGATTGTAGTGTTAGTTATTGAGTTATAGTTTTTGTTAGTATCAAGTCAATAGATTCTATTTTTTTCATTAGATTATTATAATTTTGTTCGGTTAAGAATAACGGTAAGTTTTAAGTAAAACTAATTCGACTCTCAAAGCGGTTTATTACTTAGTACAGTAGGCAAAATTATTTACTATGTTTTAGTATTTTGTTTGAAAATTACTACCAATTTTGTTTTAATTAGTACTTATAAAAATGCAGTGAAAGCGTAAGTCTAATATTTGGATACAAATTTTGAAGCCCTTTGTTTTAGGGGTTTAGAACAACGTCTGCCGGGACAGCTAGTGATTTCATAACAGAAAAACATTTCTTGCCTGTATTTCCTTTTGAATTTTATTTTTCCAGACCCTAAATATTTGAATTTCTGAACTTATTCAAACTTTTCCCCTGTTATAATTAAATTACCGAATTGTCGTAGTTTCCGCTCAGAATAATATATTCTGTCTTATCGTATTTATTAGGAATCCCTTTTAACAAGTTTTTATTTTGTTTTCAGTTTTACAGTTTTAGAATTTTCACTGAGCTGTACCAAGTCGTCAGCATACCCCAGAATGGAGATTTTACCAATGAGATTTAAGCCTTTTTTGGTTTGTATTGACTCACTCTAATGCTTAATTAAATAGTCGAGATGAAAGAGAATCTCTTTATTTTTAACACAGCTAAACTTCAAAATTATCAGAATAAACAGTTCTACCTTTCTTGAATGGTTAGGACATACACTTCCCTAATAAATCTACAGACCTCTTTTGTATTCCCATCTCAGTCAAAACAATAGAGATCTTAATTTATTTTATTTTATTTGTTATTGATTGTATTAATTTTTAAATATTTTTATTTGAAAACATAGATCTTAGGTTGGTCAATAGAATCATATGACTTTTTGAAACCTATACAAAGCTGATGAACTACACCGTTTTATTTAATTTTTTATCGAATATTTTTAACAATATAAATATTACAACTTAAATTATAAAAATTACAAAAAGATAAATATTCATCAGCGGTATACGGTTCCGTCTAAAATCACATCAGTTTTCTCCAAAAATTTTCTCCATAACAATACTAGTTAATGATATCGTTAACTATAGCTACTCAATAGTGGCTCATAGTCAAAATGATACACCTGGATGCTGATAGGAATCTTTGAATAAATAAATAGTTCAACTTATATTACTTTAAAAACAATAATTTATTATAATCACTCAACATCTTAGTACTATGTTCTTTATGTATAAACATATAAAAAGAAACTAGAATGTAATAATAAAAATAAAACGCATTTATTTATGGTTACCAATCTCACAGTGTAAATGATACACCTTTGTTTTTGCCGAGATTTCTTTACCTTAAACAATTTACCTTTAGTTAAACTCTTATCTCGAAAGTGTTAGGCTCTTTACTATATCTACCACATATTTGAATTTGTTTATTATGGTAGTGCACACAACGTTCAAAGAACGTGAGTTGGCCATTCAACACTTTAATGAAAGTAAAACTCTGGATCAAATAGCAGGAATTATTTTAAAAATCCGGTTCAACTGTCCCCCTTATAGTGCAAACCCCCCTAGCTTCAAAAATGAAAACCGCATTGCCCGAAAAAAAGTTAAAAGCCTAAGAAAAAAATTATGTGATAGGGATGAGGCTTGGATTGTCAGAGAAATTTAATATAAATAAAAACATATATCATCTATACTTCAAAATGTCAGTTGAAATCTTTATTTCTTGATGAAATGACTAACGAAATCTACTCATTACAAATAATTACATTCTCCTTTCCATACTAAAGCTCATGATAACTTGTATTTTTGGAAAATATTAAAAATGAAACTTATAAACACTTAAAACTTTTAACTCAACTTGAAGCGACAACCTTAGGAACAAATACCATTTTTTTAAATAATCGAAGTTGAATATTTTAAATTTTAATGTCTGTACATAAGTTTGTATTATATATATATATATATTGAAGAGCTTCTGGTTTGTTTTCTTGTAACCTTTAATTTTTTTTTTCTACAGGGCGTATCAATGTATGCCTCTGTATATTATATTTTTAATTCAGTAGGGTTTGCATTTAGAAAATTAGAAAAATAACTTGAGTGCTGTTCATTTTACAATCCGAAGTTGAGTTCAATCCATTTCGTATCTGAGCTGTGATTAGTTTTTCATTTATTTTTTTCCTCTCAATGACTGCCCTCGATTGGTGGACTTGATTGTTTTTCGATTGCCCGGGCCAATTCGAGCTTTGTTAAGATAATTACACTGTCAGTCTGTTAGTAAAAGTAGGTTCTAACGATCTCAGATACTTGCCACACAGCCGTAGCATCAGCTGCGCATGTCCGTATCGTTGTCATGGTAATCACACCCAAACAGCTGATGGCGTATTTCCAAAAGTTGAGTTTTTCACATCATCCTATTGATAATGCCTAATTTTGTTTAATATGAGAATATATTTCATTAATTATACTCAGTTACGTCATGATTAAATAATCTTTTCTTTTTTTTAACAAAGAAAGATTTTTTTTTACGATGAAACATTTTTTTCATTACAATTGTATTCAATTATATTGATTACAATAATTGTCTACTTATGTCCAGGTATTAATTATTTGGAAAATTTAAAATAAAATAGTCATTTTTTTACATTTATATAAATAAAAAAATTGTATAAAAGCAAAAGACAGTACATCTATATCCCATGGTCTTGGGTTCAGTACGTGGTAGAGACTAACTGTTTCTTGTGCAACGGTTGATTATCGACTGAGGTAGGTAATTTGTCCTAAATCACGTTCAACCTCCAGGTTTTTCCCTAATTAAGGGTACCCCAGGGTCCATCTGCGGCTTTTATCAGAATAAATAAATTATCTACCACCATCCGATTCAGTCCCGGGACAGTCAGCACAGCACTCAGCGGTCTATAACTGAGCTGACCCGCTCCAAAGAAAAAAATAATAACGAATAACACGAGAAATGGCATTCATAAACAGTTGCCTAAGAAAAAAACAATTGTTAGAAATGATAAATATTTACACGGTTCGAAATACAAACATCTGATTTCTGACACCACATGAGGTCTTTGTACGTTTATTAACTTATTACGCTTATTAATTTATACACAAGAGTCTCAAAAAGGGATCTTGAATCAATGTCTGGTTATTAAAAAAATGGAAAACAAAATGTATTTATTGAAATTTACAACTAAATTCTACAAGTAAATAGAATGAAAGATATGCAATGGCATGAGATAAAAACAAGCAGAGAAACTACCCACCAGTAGTACTCGAATAACAAATTAAACTTAGAAGGTCACGAGGCCATATTCTTTTCAGACCCCTTGGAAAGTTATAGGGAATTGAAAAGGATACTAGATTTGAAACTAGTGGGTTTGAGTGGGATTAAAGTTTGTAATGAGAGGATTGGTATCGGGTTCGGACCAAATCAGTAGCAAATAGAATATTAAGGTCATTATGGATGACTTAGTTTGTTACAAAGTAAGGAGTATTAAGGATTTTGAATTGTAAGGATCGCAATCTCATCAACTAAATATTTAAAAAAAAATTGATTTCTGAAAACAATTTTTCTCCAAATTTTATTTGAAGCGAAAAATTAAGCATCTTTCAATTAGTATTTGCCCCCGAGATTTAATCTGTTTTTACTTTTTACTTTTACTTTACGCCGAGATTTATCAGAATTTCTATTCCTTCCTTCTAAAAAATGCGGGGAGGTTAAAAAAAAATCATGAAATAATGAACCAATTCCGATTTGAAAATTTTAATTAAAATCTGGTTTGTTATTTGTAGCAATATATGAATCTTTAACAGAATTTGGAAATTTATCGTTCTATTTTAGCTTTTTTTTAAAAATAAAAATCTATTATGAACTTTAAATGTATTATTCTGAGGATTACGTAGTGAGCAAAAAAGGAAGTGAAAAACCATGCCTTAAAAATAATTCTAAATGGAAAAATTCAAAGCTAATAAAGAAACAAATGAGGTAGAACAGAAGGGACGGAATCTTGGTCCAGTATGCAAAATCAATGTGATTCAGAGATGTAATATTCACAAGAAGGGAATAGGTCAAAAGATTTATATATTGTATTGTTATACTACACTTAAACTTGAAACTAAATTGTCATTCTCTGAAGTAATATTTGTTTGTATTATCGGTCATAGTTGTTTTTAAAAGTATCTGACTTTAGCTACGATGTTTTAAAAAAATAAAGCGAATGTTTTGAAATTACTACTTTTATTTTTTTCCCCAAAAATTTCCTACTACCGGCCGATAGTCGAAAATTCCATATGAAAAAATAAGTAAAGCATGTTGATTGATTATAGGGAATAGAGTATATATTTTGGTTTCCTTAACTGAATTTCGGTATGGTATAAATGCAAAATATTATGTTGTAACATTTACTTTATTATCTCAAGCACAATATCAAATTTGCTTTTGGAAAAATGAGTACTACCACAGGGTAATTTTTCTACTTGCCTTTGTCCATGTCACTATGCATCACCCCTGCCATTATATCGAAGTGTTGTATTGTTATAATTCAGTTGTAAATTTTATTAAATAAATTAAAAAAAAAATCGGGGCCAAAAAATTAAAAATTATTGTAAAATATAATAATAATAATAAAATATATGACAGTAACTTCTATGAAACTGTTCTCTGGTGGCTAACTAATTCTCTCTGATGATAGTTTGATGTAAGAAGATCTGGAGGCCATCCACTTTTCATACACCTTGGGAGAAAATTTGAAAACTAATGAGTATACTTGTAGAGTCGTAAAAATGTTCCAAAACGATATGTAGGGCATCATGGCCATCATGGATGAGAGTTTTATTTGTGACATCAAGGATGTTGAAATGTTTTAGTTGGATTTTTTCATTTAAGATGTCATTAGTCTACTCAATAAATCGTCATAGAAGTTATAACATAATATTTATTTCTCAAATAAGTAATAATTTAATATTTACTAAACAAAATCCAGAAGCATGGTGTCCATTAATCAAATTGACTACAACTCAGGAGTTGTAGTAACTCAGGAATTTATCCTCAAAGATTGTTAATAAATTAATAAAAAATTATCAGATTGATTGGTCGCTCAAACAGCTTGTGCTGTTCATTACACGTTCTCTGGCACTAATGTTTATTACTGAAGGCCTGCACATTTAAACACTGATATTCTCTCCTTATTTTTTTCAATTTTTTTTAATTCTTGTCTGATTGATTGATTACCCCTGCTAGTAATTGAATAACACAGTGCTTAATGTTTGGAGAAAATTAATTGGTTTCAACAATGTTATTAAATTTTGGATAGCAAAACCAAGATCATTTATTTCCTTCTAGTGATTTTAAGAGAACCTGATGCATACAGTTTTAAGGAAGTACCTCTGTTTCCTAAACAATTATTCCTATGAAATAAGAGTTTTTCCTTGAACCTTTTACCTTTTTTTAATATTAGATTTTTTGTTTTCACTTGTGTTTGGAATTTTCATTTGATGATAATAGATTTCTTCTATGGTATTAAATTTTTATTAACCTTTTCTGGTCATATTTATTTCCAAACAAGGTAATAACCATTCTTCAATGATCCTTTTTTATTTATTTTATACTCTACAGCTGAAATGTTCATTTAGTCTGTGATTGTTTTATAAACAATTTTAAGTTGTGCATTGAATGAAAATATTAAAATGAGCTGTGTCCTAATCCGAAGTGTGTTAAAGTATTTATTGTTTAGGAGATTGCTACAAATATCATCACTTGAAAATAAATATTTAAAATTACAGATTTTTAAATGTTATTTGATGTTATATATTTTTTTATTTTATTTTCAGAGCGGGCGAGAGGCTACACCTGATCTCGCAACTTCCCCTAGGAGGCAGCCTAATTCCAAGCAGCCCCCTCCAATGGTTGTACAGCCCGACTTCAGAAAGGTAAATCTATCAACTTTATTTTCATTATAATAATCTCAGATTGGGTTGGAAGGCATCTCTTCAGTATTTGTCACCAAATTAAAGTAACAAATATGTGTATAAAATGATATCGCTCTTTTTTATAAAAATAAACTACCAAATCAAGAAAAAATGAATTTAATAGGTTTTACAATATTAATATTTATTTTTTTGGTCACGGAACGGTCTTAAAGACCACACCAATATCATTTCTTTCGGTTCTTTTCTTCTTTTTGTTTTTCCCTTCCCTTCCATCTTTCCCTCATCATCTCTGCGTTCTTTTGTTTTCTTTCTTCAGTCCACACGACTCCCTTTTTCGAATTTTTCTTTCCCACAAGAACCTTGATTTCCTTCAGTCTTTTCCTATATCTTTCTCTGTCCAGACAGTCCTGGTCCATTATTCCTAGTCATTCCATTTCTTCCTTCATCTTTCTTTTGTATCCTCGGATTTTCTGGAAAATTTCCATGTTTAGTCTTTCCGGGGCCATTCTTACCATATGTCCGTGGAATTTCAGTCTCCTGATCCTTATGTCTGTTTCTAGGCCTGTTGTGTCTTTGTAGATTTCTTGGTTGGGTCTTAGCCTGTATCCTTCTTGTGTCTTTCGTTCTATACTCAGTAGTTTTTCCAGATTGGGGAGGCATGTGGTTTCCGTCCCGTATAGTATTACCGGCTTAACGACCGTGTTGAAGTGTAATATTTTCTTTGTTATAAGAAAATTTATTTTATTTTTACGTAGAAGTTTTGTAAATTGATATAAATCATGATTGATGTGGAGTAAATTTCAATCACTAATCGTCACTCATAATTTAAATTGTTTATTTTGTCGTAAAGTAATAAGATAGCAAACTTATTTTATTGAATGTAATAAAATTATCACTACTTTGAATGTGGTGTCATTTAATTAGAATATTTTATGAAAATTTATTTTATTGTATATTTATTTATACAAGTTATTACTGGATCGTGAAAAACCGAAAAGTGTATACAAAAAATTCAGATTGTTAAAAATGTTTATCTAACTTAAATTGTAAAAAAATGTATGCATAATTTTAGTGCACATTTATTAAGATTTGAATTTTTTACTGCACCTAACAAAATCTGGTCTTTAATTTAAAAATAAACTTTTAAATATGTATGTTTTGAAATATTAAAAAAGAAATAATAAATATAATTTTAAATACCTTTGATCGTTATTTTATTTACAGGTCAGTGGTATTTCAAGTGAGATATTTCGCCAGCTCGAGAGGATAGAGAATGATTCAACAGAAGGAGTGGAAGCTGTGGACAAACGTGGGGAGATGCTTGTCCGTCTTCTTGACACCAAGAGCCTTGGCCAAGCTGCCGCTCAGGCTGCCAGGCCCTGGCTACAGTCACAGGTACAAATGCTTAATTATTAGTTATAATTTAATCCATTTCTTGAATAAAATTATCTAATATCGAAGCATTTTACATTAATTTTATTTTCACAAGTTATAATAATGTAATATTTGATTTGGTGTCTGCAACAGGATTGAATCTTCCTCACCCATCTGATATCTGATATAAATCTGTGACTTGGTTCTAAAAGGGCTAATGTCAATTTTTTCAAATTTTGTGTTATTTATACCAAAAGTTTCCAATTTAGTAAATCTTTAATTCTAAAAAGGCAAATGTCTAATAAACTAAAATAGGTTGTACTTTCATTATAATGTCACCCAATGTCATTGCTAGTGTTTTCTGATTCATTTCTAAAAGGCCTAAGTTGACAGTGGCCCTTTTGGCATTTTTGACTTTAGCCCTTTTCAAAGCCACAGAAATATCTGATCCACTGAAAGAAAGACTCACTAACTTTAAAAAACCTTCAATTCTTTTGAATTGAGATTTATAACGTAATAGCAAAAGTCCTCCTTCCAAAACCCAAAGAGTGTTATCATGAAGGAAGTGGTTATCATAGACAAAAAATATAAAACATAACTGTTAACACCTTCCAAGGACGAGCTGTATGATCACAGGAAATGACAAGAAGGAAATCTATTTCTTTTTTAAACTTTTACCAATGCAGCTCTTTTCAAAGAGATGTTAATGATAATTTGTTAATGACATTAAAAGAGAATACATGCTACTATTGGATTTTCTCTTACAAGAAGTATAATTGCTTTACCAACAATATTTTTTAAGAGATACAATTTTAGTCAAGGGGCCCATACACGGTTAATATTACTGACAGGATTGGAATGACGGAAATACTGAGGAATCACCCTTCAGTATTTTTACACCATACATGATCAATATTACTGTCAGTATTTAACTCATTTTCCATATTTTGATGTTGTGTCGACTCAGGTCTATATTTTTTATTTTATCTTCATATACAATGTTAATAATTATAATATATTAAAATTATCTACTTTCTTTTTATGTATGTTTACTATTCTGTTATTTTTATGTACTATTGTTTTTGTAAAACTTCGAACCAAACTCTCTCTGTATTTTACTAATGTGAAAAATCAGAAATAAATAAATTAAAAGAACTAATTTCTCCATCAGTCGTATTGTGATAGAAAACTCTGAAGCTCTCATTTTAAACACTAGGAAAAATATAATTTTTTTCCATATACAATACACAATTTTACGTATAAAATTAAGTTCCATCCTGTTGTTATAAGAAAAAAAATGAAGTTTTAAGAAAAACATCACATAAATCATTTATAACTTTTGAAAAATGTGACTATGTTTTCATTATTGCATTGGAAATCAGTCGATGCGTCGCGCTCAACAGCCACAAAATACTGAGGAATGAAAGAAACGGGCATACACGATCAGTAATACTGTCAGTATCCCCTCCCCTACACCGGGTTGACCTAAGGAGTGATGGAGTGAACCATCACTCATCAATACCCTACTTCAGTACATCAGTACACGCCCTTACATTGCCCTTATTTTGTTGTTTATTTAATTAGCCACGTTTTTGTTAAAAAAAGAAGAAATCCTTAAAAACATATTCAAAGTAATTATGTCACAATGAAACCATTGTAAACAAGATTATTTTTAAGACAGTTTGGTTCTATTTAAGCTATTGGAGAAGGCTTTTGGGTGGACTAAAATTTTTTTTTTTTTAAATCATCCTTTCTTGTGAATTTGTTTTTCATATTCCTCTTGTACTACAGATATTCCACTGACAATTTTATTCAACTTTACTTTTGTGTAAATTAAATTAAGGATTATTATGGTATTTGTCTCTAGCAATTGGTACATAACTCCATTGGACAGTTTTTGAATGATGATATTTTGGAATATTTCCGCTGGACTTACATGATAACATGTATGTAATTTAACCGTGATTTGTGATTATTCTGTGTTTTTTAACCTAATATCAATACTTTTACCCTCACTATTTACTTTAGCCTCATGGGAGGGTCTTCATTCTTCATGAGATCCCGTTACTTTATTATGAAATACTATATTTAATTTATTGTTATTTATAAATTATATTTTTAACGTAATCCATGATTCCTTATCCATCTGGTTTGGAAAAGAAAGTGTTTAATGTAATTACAAATAAAATATTTGTTATCATATGATCATGATCTTGGTTTTTTAAAATTATTATTTATTTCAGGATTCTAAACACGTGAGGCTTGTCGAAATAGTGAAAAGACCCGGGCAAACCCTCGGACTTTATATTCGAGAAGGTAATGGGCTCGATAGGTCAGATGGAGTTTTTATATCAAGGATAGCCCTTGAATCGTCTGTTTATAACAGCGGCTGTCTTAAGGTTGGTAATTTAACATTGAAGGAGTAATATTGCTTTCAAAATTATCAAATATTTGAATAATATATTTATTAAGTTAAGAGTTTCTTATTTCTTATGCGATTATTTTGTCGCCTTCATGACACAAAAACGTATCTACAAAGTTGTCATTTTTCAGAAATTAATGAAAAATTAATTTATGAATAAAAGAAAAAACTTAAATCCAGACAAGGCAAATATAATATCTTATGATCTAATAGACAAAATAAAATATAGTATCACATACCATACATATCTCAAAAATGTGAATTTTGTAGATGCATTTTTGTGTTACTAAGATGACAATTTGTTCGGTTGTATATTTGGTATAGGACTCTATTTTTCGTTACTTAATTAAACTGTTTTATTTATTTTTTGACTTGGTTTAGGTTGGTGATGAAATATTGGCTGTTAATTTTGTGGATGTGACTCGAATGTCACTCGACGATGTTGTTATCATCATGTCTATTCCTCGGCGCCTTGTTCTTGTTACAAGGGAAGGCGCCGAATGCCCAGCTGGCCTACAGCCTGGCTCCCACCATAAGCCACCTCCTGTAGTTGTTATGAAAGGACAGATCAATTCAAGGTAGACCCTCTTTTAAGTTTTTATTTGTGTAGTAAAACAGTAGCTTTTCTCCCTCCCATTAGTGAGTATTGTTATGTAGTAATATTTCACCAATATTGCAATTTGATAGCATGCAACTTAATGGAATATTTTTTAAAAGCATTTATTTCTTTAAAAGAGCAGTTCATGTTTTTATGAAGTTTATTAATGAATAAATTTCAATAATAATAATTATTGTTATTTAGAATTTGGCGGCTCAGTTCCTTTTCTATCTTTTAGAAATTCTATGCATCTATAATTATGCAAAAATATGGATTATAATCTATCATTAAATTTTAAAGTTTATGAAATTCAATTAATTAGTATGTTGTAAAGTAACTATTACTATGGATTTTAAATACATAATTACATTACATGGAATTATTTTCCAATATCTTTCAACTTTTTTTCTGAAGTCTTTGAGTTAATTAGGTTTGAAATCTAGGAATTATTGTTAATAAAATCTAACAAAAATGAAATAGAAATTAATAGTATAAAAAACACTGTTGAAATCTTACAATCATAGTATTGGTCTGCTTCTTATGCATGGCCTCCAGGACATTTTGATAAGCCCTTCTTCTCTCTGATTGCATGGCTAGTCCAACTTGGACGTCATGATTAGATTTGAAATTACACTGTTGATATTTAATATAAGTTGTCAATTTTATTATAATATTTTTATAAGGACTTAACTGTTAAGACATCTTGTTAGTAGCTTATAACATTTCAGATCTGTTAGTAAAATGGCTCCACTTCATTCAATCCAGTCTCTGCCTTGAAGTGTTTAATGTTTTCATTTGTTCTTTAACCATCCTGTACATGCGGTTCCAATTCCAATTTGCCTTTACTGAAAGAACCACTTGTTTTCTGTTTGTTGACATGCTGCTATTTTAAAACAAAAAGTGATCACAAATGCGATGTACACCTCACCAAGAATGATTTAAAACTGAAGATGAGCAACCTATTACCAACCAAATGAATAGGAAGGGATTCAGAGAAACAAATGAAATTACCTAATTAGGTTTACACTTCTTAGTAAACAAATAGTATTGAAGTCATTTTTGTTGCAGTTTCCGAGAAATGATTAGGGCCCCCCTTATTGACATTCTTGCAAAAAATCATTTTATTTTTCCTAAAATTTTATTTACTTATTTATTTATTTATTTAACAATACAAATAAGTAACTGGATGATCTGATCAAGTAAATTAAAATTAGAAAAGAAAAACTTTGAGCAACAATTCTAATTTATTCAATGGAACTGCTTATAATTTTTTTTTCTTGATTTTTATTAAAATTGTTTGGTGAATGAGTAAATTTTTAAATAAACCTTAATTTGTATTTCAAATTGCATAAGCTTGTACTTGCATTATGATCAAAGTTTCATTTCATTGTAGAGGAATGAAATTCGCTTTAAATGTAGTAAGTGCATTTTATTTATTTATTTTAAGCATATTATGTTATTGTTGTAATACTATTTTTATGTATTATCTTGGATAATTTTAGAAATCAGCTGTTTATCCTTTTATTTTTATTTCAAGGTTTTTTTATTCATCCATTTGCTCCTTCCTCAAGGCGTTATTTTGAGCGTAAGTTTTAATTTAATTTTTTCCTTTTTCTTTATTTTTTATTAATCTTGCAATATAGCTTACCCATATGAATATAGTTTTTATTTAGATGATTTTCTTACTTAATATTAATATTTTATGAAATTTAAAGAATATAAATTGTACACATTTGATTTTTGCCTGATGGTCTGATTATTTAGTTGAATTAGATATGCTCAATGAGTTTTTGTTACCAAATTGTTTGAATGTCTCATATATTCCAAAACCTATTCTTTCAAAATGACTTTTTTCACTCGGAATACATTATTTTTTTAGAAAGACCCACACTAAGCAAACCCTATGTTAATGTAAATTGAAAATTTAAAATAATTATAAAATCTTGAAATTAGATTACAGAATGTTTAAGCAAACTCTAAAAGTGGTGAAATTAATGATACTAATCAAGATGATCCCATTTATATGATGCAGGTAATTAAAGAGGGCCCAGTAGTAAGGCAATTATTTGACAGAATTAAGTAAATTATAGTATGCAGCAGCATAATTATTTTCACATGTTTATATGTTACATTCTCATAAAAATTAAATTTCATAAAAGCATTAGTACATTTTTCTCAAAATTATAGTGAATAACTTCATTTTTAAAAAGAAATTTCCATTAAATAGCTGAAATGATTATTTTAGTTTTTATTTTGTTCCTGAAATTCATAAAGTATACCTGTATTTGTGTTCTGCAAAAAATATAGATTAATATCTTTTTCATTTATTTTTAGTTTTCCCTTATTTCATTTCGGGAGTCAGTGATGAATTTTTCTTGTGGATTAAAAATTTTACCTCTTTTCTGGCTACATTTCCTTTTTAAAGTAAATTAATCAAGGAGAGGTTAAGGTAGGTAGTCGTGCATAGGATATTTGTAAAGAGAAGCAATAGCTACCGTGTTTTATTTAGTAATCATTGAATTTTACAGGACATTTAATGTTACTTAACCTAAAAGAGTAACTGGATATCTCTTCACACTTAAGTTTTGTCAATATTGAAGTATTTCAAGTAAATATTTTAATACATAAAATATTTTAAATTTTTTTTTATTCTCTAAAATTTATTTCATCCCTGATGTTACTGGGAGCCTAAATGACTTGTACCACCTTTGCCCAACTCAAAGTAAAATCTAAAGGAGCTATTAGAAATTATTTTTATTTTTGAAATATTGTTTTGAATTTATTGCTATGCATGTTTTTAATTTTATGCATTTGTATAACTTTAGTTCTGCATTTCACATAATTTAGTTCTGCATGTGCTGAATAAATTTAGCAACTCTATTGTTTTTGTGTACTATGATTTTTTTTTCCCGTAAACATTGCACTTTGCTCATTTGTTACTTGTAATTTAATTTGTTTAATTTCAGGTAAATAAAAATGTTTTAATCATATACATTAAACAAACCAAAACTCTTGTCAATCTAATATACCATTTGTCATTGGTTCTTTTGTTAAATGTTATGAACACAATGATACTAAGTAGATATTATTTTATTTTAAAAAAATAAACCTGATTTCTGGTTAAAATTTCATTTTATATTTAACTAATGCATGGTTTTGTCTGCTGCAGAGATGCATCTCCTAGCCCAAGACCCACCGGAACCCAGTCTGAATCAAGTTCCTCAGGACGACTTCATGCATCTAGGTCACACCTTGCTCTTGGATTAGAAGGAAGAGGTGTGTCAAATGGTGACCTTCGGAGTTCGACTTCTCAGTACCAGTACCAACCTCCTCCAACATCTCACTCACATACAGTCAGTTGATATACTCTGTTTAGATTTCTTGTTTAATTATTTGTGTTTAATTAATTACTGTAATTATATGTGCATTATTTTATTTAGAACATACCCTTTAGTTCATATTTAATTTGATGTTATCATGTAAATATTGTAGTATTCTAGAAATGTAGCCAGATATATTTTTATTAATTTCTGTACACTTCTGTTATTCTTAAAGGACCAGGTCCCATAATAAAATTATTTTTCTATTCTTTTTTTTACTGCACTTCTTTATTTATTTCATATATGAGTAAAAAATTAATTAGATAAAGAAAAAACTGTTTGATAATGCATATTTAATGTATTAGCTTTGTATTTATTTCTGTTTGAGTGATATTACTCTAAACTAACATTCCTTGTAATAAGATAATTGATTGACTGACATTTACCCCAAATTGTTCAGACCTGATCTATATTAGGTTTGGGAAAAAGTGATCTACTTTTGTTTCATGTTTTTCAAAGCAAATTTATTCATTTAATTTTGCTGTTTTGATTGATGACCTTTTTCCTCTTTCCTGAAAATAACACAATTCTGTCACTATAAATCTTCAGAGTTTTCTGGACTAAAAACTGAACCTAGTGATTTTCACAAGGCTCTTTTGGAGCCAACTTTACACCATTAACAGAGACCTAAACAAATGGTAGTCAGATAGGGCAAGGTTCATGCTATGTGGTGGATGCATTAAAACTTCCATCAACTTGCATCAAAGCTCTTAATTTTTGCCAAGACATTAAAAATATGTGTGGTAAAGCATTGTTGTGATGGAAGATGCCTTTCCTATGAATTCAGGCCGTTAGTTTTATTTGTTGGCTGTAAAGAGTCAAATTAATGCTGTGACAACCTCATGATGAAAAATTCCTTTCCAATCCCTTTAAACATACACACACAAACATTACACAATCAGCAGTTGTCAATAAGGGCTTGGCAACCGTTTGTGAAGCTTCTCTGGAGTTCGACTACAATCTTTTTTGCATATTTTTGTCTTATGTGATCCAATTTTCATCAGTTTAGTTCCTTAGCGGTTTGGTGAGATGGTATATGTTGGTCTACCTCAATTTCAACAATTGAGTGACCATAGGTTTACCTTATCATCAAAATTTCTGTAATAAAAACAAGTAAACCAATTATGACACTAGTGCTCATTTGAGCAATCATCTCCATAAACAATATAATTTCCAATAGGCCTGCGCTGAATTTTTCCCTTTTGGGAAGTATAACACAAAATGTTCTTCTATAATCTCCATTTTGAAAGAATGACTACTTTTGACTGAGTATAATAATGATAGAACCTTTATAGTTTTAACGTTCTATGGACTCTTGCCTTTCAATCTCATAGTAGTATTGTTTTCATTGAATAATTATTACTAGCAATATATATAAGACTTTAGTCATCAATTGGGAAAAACCTAAATTACTTTTTCCTTAACTTATATTAAATGATACAGTAATGTTTGTTCTAAGTTATACAGATCCTCCTATGTATTGGATATGACATTCCAGGTTGATCACAGTAGTTGGCTGTATCAGCCCCCTCCCCCGCCTGTGGTCACTGAGCAGCCTAAAGCCCATCACTATCAACCTATCTATGATAAAACATATCCTAAGACACTCGAATCTCTTGCTGAAAAGGTAACTTATATAATTAATACTCAATTATCATTATCATTTAGGTTGACTATATATAACTCATTTTTTAACTTTATGTTCTTTAGAATTACTGTATGTTTTAATATTAAAAATAAATATTACAGTTTATTGATTTTATTTTTAAATTAAGGTTCATAGTTTCTATCCTGGTGGAAGTAATACTACACCACGTCGTATGTCTGCTACAACTTCGTCAAGTCTTCTGTCCTATTATGCTGGTGGAGGTAGTAATCGTCCAAAGGTTATGCCTCGTTCTGGATCTGATCAACATCTGCCACGGGTTGAATATATGGACAGCTGTAAGTTATGAAAGCTTTAATTAAAAACAAAACTACCTCAACTCTTGAATGTGTTATATATTTGTTGGGAAGTGTTGTTTCTTGATCAAGTGTGTACAAGCTGATGTGGCCCGCATGCTTTTTTTTTCTTTCTTTTTACTCATTAAAAGGTCAGCTCCAACTATCCAGTGGCTGAGTATGAAACTAAGAGGTTCCCTCTTCCAGAGCTATTCCAAAAATAAATTGTATTCTAAATTTGTTAAAAGTTTTAAACTAATTGGTCAAATTTTGTCTAGGACCAAGTTCAATTTTTAGATAAAATAAAGTTAGTTCAATTTTTAAATAAAATAAAATTAGATAAATAGTATGTTGTAACGGTTATGAAAAACTTATATTTTTCAAATTCCTTAGTTTAATTAAGGTACAAGAAGCTTCTTTAATAGAATATATATTATTGTATACTTATAAGTAGTATATAAAGTCATAAGCAACTGTCCATTTACAACTATTTTGGTTGTTTGTGGTTGTCAGATTAGCATTAATTGTATTAAATAGTTAATTGTATCACATAGTTTTAGACATCAAATACAATTATTATTATTTATTTGTTTAGATATGTTTACCAATTGGTTCGTAGTTATTTAACAGTTTGATTTTTTTAAATTCCAAATTATTGTAAATAAAGAAAATTTCAATATATGTTAAGAATTTCTTGTCTGAATAGACATCAATCTTTTATTGATAAAAATAATTGAAAATGGATTTCTTTTTCAGATTCAGGGCTTACTGGCGGTCCTCCGAGTTATCGAAGTTCATACCGTAGCTCTAGCTCTACTTACGGAACACTCAATAGAAGACAGCGTTCAGTTGATTATTCCTCTGATACAGAAGCATCAACTCGGCCTTATTACTATTATCGGCAACACAGTGCAGGCTAGTATTATTTTAATTTTAATTATAAAAATAATTAATTAAAAAAACATTCATATAATTTCCAATATCTTCCAAATTCATTTTTGGAAATCATAGAAATGTTTGTACCTTGTTCATTTTCAACAAAAAAATTTGGCAATAGGGACATATTGATGCTAAACTCATTTTTCTACCTAAAAAACATATATGTGGAATAAACCAGATAGGAAAGACCAGATATGTGTCTTACATCGTCAAAGTTCCTGTTTATTTGTTTGTTATCAGGAATAACAGGGCTTCTGGGCTGTTTATTTTTACAGATCTTCTAGGCTACATTATTTCTTAATATTAATGTGCAGTCCAATACTTTAATGTCCAGATTATCTAAAAAAGTTTTGTTGTTTGAGGAGAATTCCCTCATAATTTACTCAATTTAAAACTTATCTCTCTTTCATTCTCTAAAAACATATGTTAATTTTAACTTTGTATTCTTGTTTTTTTGTTTATCTTTAGTAAATATCAAAGTAATTTGCCGATTAATTGTTATTAGGAAACCTCAATTTTTTTTTTCAGGTTCTACAGCATTAGGTACCCATGGAACTGGTTTAGAAACTACCCATACGGGTACAATATCATCACTTCGTTCAAATTCTCTTCCTAGAGATACTAGGCAACCTAGGACTCATATCCCAACTCTACCAACTCATAGGTAAAATATACATTTTATTTAATGCTTGATGATTAATAAGTCAGGATTACAATTTTTATTTTGTATATTAGAAAGTTCTCAGCTTCATTTATTGCAAATTTTTGGTTTACCATTTTAATTTATAAATATTCTGTAGATTTAAAGTTTGTATTTTGCTCTGTTCATTCAACCATTGCTTGTGTACATTCAACAATGCTTATACAGGATTGCTTGGGTCAAGCTATTTCGGTTCAATCTAATAGTTTCTAAAATCAAACATTCAAACTAAATTAAACCAAAATTCTGTGGATATGCTCAAAGGTTCTTGCATTTTTTATATCTTTAAACGTCTAGTTTCTTTTTAGCATCACATACAAACTAACTACCGAAAACAAAAAAGTTTTTAGTTTCATTTTCCTCTTATTTTAATTTCCTCTTGTTTTTCTTTTAATATTTTGATTCTTTGATGCTTGCTTCGAGCAGGTTGAGTGGTGAACAAATCCTTTGTTGCTCTGACTACCTAAGGAAGATTTGGTCTTGATTTAAGTTTTATACTGTTCAAACTAGTATTTCAGTTTCATTCCATTAAAAATATCCCAATTATCATTCCCAATTTTGCCGTCAATTTTATGCTTGTATATTTTACTTACTGATTAATGTTGACTGAGAATATTATTTTGTTATAATTAGAGATGCACTTCAAAGTGAGTTCTTAGGATTAATTGAAATATGTATTAGTATTTATTTATATTGTTTCTTTGCTTTAAAAAATCAATAAAAACATTTTATTGAAAATTCATTTATTCATTTTAATTTTAGTTGGACAATTAATGAGGTAGTAATTAATACATACCTAAATGTAAATGTTTTGTAGCAATTCTTTGAGTTACCTTTATATATTAAAAAAATAAATCAGTAAATAGTTATCAATAAATTTAACTTGCATCTTCTAATTTCCAACTTATCATAAATTCAAATAATACAATGTAACCCATCTTTTAAAAATAATCATTTTTAATATTGCTAAGTTCTCAGAATATTGATTAATTTGATCATACCTATATTTTCCTCTAATTGTGGTTTTACCATTGTCCATTTTAATAAATTATGTTGAGTGTTTGTTACAAGGGCTATTAAGAAGCAAACTGTTGGATCTCCTGATCTTGAAGCAACTAATTTATTTATAAGATATAGATTTTATTATAAACCACAATGTCACTTGCTTATTTCATGTCTAATGCAGTATTTGCGTTAGAAAACATTGTTAAAAAAACAGGAAACTATATGCAACCAAACAAGAGTGAATTATGAGGATAATAATAGTTTTAATCTATTTTAAGATAATATATGCGCGTGTGATAATAATATAATTCTGGTTTCAAGGGGTTCTACTCTGAGGTTGGACCGAGAAAGCTCACTATTGGGATCAGGAGTCTCAGGTCTAGATCAGGAGGATGATGGAGCTTTATCCGCTCCAGAAATGTCTCTAACCAGGAAGCACAGAGGTAATTATAGTCATGAATTGCTGCTACAAAAGTAGTTCTGGTGTCATCAGGATAGATACTTCTGAGAATCTCTTTCACAAAGTTCAATTTCTCCTGTATGGGATTAAGCCTCTTAAGATTGAACCATGGCCATTTGTCAGGATTTATCTAGTACTCCTTGGCTGCAGGTTTTTAATTAATCCTGGAGTTGTATTATCCATTTTTTCTCCTTCAAGATTATTCTCTTTTTTGACAGAGATTTATGTGTCTCTAAAATTGTCAAAAGACTGAGCTGTACTCCTCAGGGCAAGGAATCTCTTTAATCTTTCTTATTGGGTCCCTTTTATTGTTTCAACTACCATCATTCGTAAAGATCTTGGCTATCCAGTGCCCATGTCCATTGCCAGAATCAACGGTTGTTCCTTAGGAGTGATAATTTCCTAAGTATTCAGAAGTAGTAGTTAAAGCCATTCTTAATTGATATATTTTTATTTAAAAATATTATATGGGTACAGGTCGACTTGTGTCTTCACCAAGTGTATTTACTGCAGATGAATACCGGACGTGGCTTTCCAGAGCCCCATCATCTTCAGCAATTTATTCTGCTGCCAGAGGTGCTCCGCTGCTTGGTCAGAAAGCCCAGAGGTTTACTTTTTCAGCTGAGAATCTGCCACAGCGAGCAAGACAGGTAAGTGATAGTTTTATTGTTATAGAATATTTATTTATCTTCCAAAACATATTTATTACCTAAATGAACCTCTTGAAGCAATGGATTATAAAATGGACTAATGGGATTCATTTCTTCATTCGTTCTGCAGCTTGCTGAAAAAATAGATTTTCTGTCATAAATGTCATGTTCAAATGCTTCTGTGAATGGCTAAATATTTTCAGACATATTTACAATTTATTATATGTTAGTTTCAGAGCTATGTCAAATGAATGGACCTTTCCTATTCAAGTGGTCAATTTGTTTAATAGGGCATAAATTTGCCCATATTTACTTCTGTTAAAGGTAAGGTTTGCTAATATTTGGAAAATGTCAACAAGTACCTTTAAAAAAACTTTCAAGTAATGAGATATTGACCTTAAAAAACTTAAGGTTGGTACATTTTATATGTAGGAGAATCTTAGCTGGTTTAGTCTGTGAAGAAACACACAAATAAAAAACATAATTTTATTCTGTACCAATGTCCTAGGTCATCATCAGGACTGAGTGGCATAGAGCATAGGGACACTGTGATGAAGTAAAAGTTATTTGGTATTTTTGAATTGGTAGTTGGCCCTTGGTATCTCTGCCCTAAAGTTCAGGCCAAAACTTACAGACACAATAAAATAAGTTTTCTTATTTATGTGTTTCTTTCACGCCCTTAATCAAGCTTCTCCTGTATATATTCATTTTTTT